>BSBN01001047.1:2580000-3780000 GCA_027924645.1 Cunninghamia lanceolata
TAAGTAAATAAAATAATTATTGTGGGATGTTGAAAATGAGTAGGAGTTGTTTTGAAACAACATAGAGTGGGAACTACCTAGAGGAGAGTGAGGACGAGGACGAAGATGTGCAGGGGATAGAGGGTGATTAGAATGGATCCTAGGACAAAGCAAAGGAAGAGAGGCTCATGGATATCTAGCTTGAGGCATGTCACAATGCCTCAAGCACACGCTTAATGGGAACAAAGCTTTCCTCATTGGGGTTTTTTGGCGATTCTCCCCCGTCTAAAGTTCTTGTGGAGGCAGATTCTATTGTGGGAGTTGTCACTCCAAAAGGGGGCTTAAGCGTGGATTCCTTTAGTTTGGGGATGCGAGTTCAAACTCTCCCTTGGGGCCCAAAGATGTTGTGGGCACTGGTTCAAAAGTTATTGGGTTTTCTTCCCTAACCATTTTAGGCTTTGTGGCTAGCATCCCTACTCGTTGTGGTGCTCAAGAATCTAGATGGGTCTCATACCCTATGGCAGCTTCTCTCGAGTCTATTGTTTTTCATGTCGCTCAGGTCTTGGCCGATGGTGGCTCTAGTCTAATGCTTGAGGCTATAGTTTTAGGGGATGGAAGGATTGTAAAATCTTGGGCGGATGCAGTCAAGGGCTCTATGGCCAACCCTTATGCTTTGTCCTTATTTTCAGATGCGGATGGTAATGGGTTATCTCTGTGTATCCCTAATTGTGTTGTTGACAAAGTAGTTTCCAAGGTTGTGCACACACTTGTTGGCAAATTTTTGGAAGCAAGGCCAAATATCGATGCGGTTAAGAGGTGGGCTTAGCGAAAATGGAACCCAATGGGGTCATTTGGAGATTTCAACAATAAGGAAGGATTTATTTTTTATATCTTTCACAAACCAAGAACATTATATACAAATCCTCTCAAACAACCCATGGTTTCTTGGCAACACAAGTTTATTCCTCAAGAAATGGGCTCCGAGCTTTGATCTTGAAAAAGAAAGTGTCAACAAGATTCATGTTTGGGCCAAGCTTCTTAGGCTACCATTGGAATATCAAGAGGTCTTATCGAACATTACAAACTCTTTTGGCCAACTTTTGGCACTGGATGTGGTCACTAAATCTAGAAAATAATTGTTGTTCGCTTGATTCTATGTTGTGGAGGTTGACAAGGTTCTCCCTTCATTGATTGCTTTAGCCTCCAAGATAGGTGATTGGGTGCAATGAATTGTCTTTAAGAATTCTTTGGTGGTTTGTCACTATTGGCTCAAAATTAGTCATGCAATGGTGGGGTGTCAAAGCAATAGGAGTTGCATTTGGTCTAGAGAAGAAAAGAACATGTAATTCCCTCTCAACCCCCTATTATTACGGAAAGTAGGACCCTCTGAAGAGAGTTGCCGAAGGTGAATTGTAGGGAGAGGGAAGTTGAGAAAAGAAGGGATTAGGGGAGACCCAAGTCGTTTCCGTCCCTCCAAATGTTATGCAGAGATCATCCAAGCTAAATAACCAAAATGGTGATGGAATAGAGACAGATGCCCGATCCTTCGCCCTTTTCTATTCAAGAGATTATTAAATTAGGGAGACCAACCAAGAAAGATTACTTTAAGGTTCCAATAGAAGGAGCTTTGTTCAATGCTCCTTGGAACCTTTTGGCTTCAAACCACCTTAATAAGGTTGTGTTTTTTGGTCCTTGGGCATGCAATGGTGGGGTGTCTGAGCAATAGGAGATTGCATTCAATCTGGAGGAAAAAAACATGAAATTCTCTCTCAACCCCCTCTTATTGAGGAAAGTAGGAACTTCTCAAGAGAGTTGCCAAAGGTGAATTGTAGGGAGAGAGAAGTTAAGGAAAGATGGGGTTTAGGGGTGAACCAAGTTATTTCCAACCCTCTGAAGGTTATGCAGAGATCACCCAAGATAAATAACGAAAAAGGGGTAATGGAATCAAGAGAGATATCTAAACCTTCGCCCATTTCCAATTCAAGAGAGATGATTAAATTAGGGAGACCAACCAAGAAGGATTGCTTTATGTCTCCAACGAAAGGGTTTGTTCAATGCTCTTTGGAACATTTTGGCTTCAAATTGCCTTGATAAGGCTATCATTTTTGGTCCTTGGGTTGCATGTCACATGTTTGTTGTCCAGCTCCTTGGTTTGTGATGTTGATTGTATGTTGATGTATTGCAATCTTTTTACTAGGTGCTCCTTGTTGCTTCTTGTCATATTGGTTGGGCTTTATTGATCTATTTTTCTTGCTTTGTACAAAAGGGTTAGGGCCCTTTCAAAAACCCTACCTTTTACCCTCATAAAAATATTAAGTAAATAAAATAACTCCAAACTAACCGTGTACATGAAAACTAAAACATCGCTGATATATTTGAAAAAAACACAACCAACATATATATATATTAAAAAACCTAAAACTATAAAATAACTCTTAAAGTAAATAAAAACAAAATAATTCTTAAATCGTTATAAAGTAAAATAAAATAACTCTTCAATAAATAAAATAACTCTTTTAAGTAAATAAAAATAAAATAAACAATGTAAATAAAATAAAATAATTCTTAAGTAAATAAAATAGCTCTAAACTGCATTTTTCATGTAGATGTATTTATCTATACTAGTGATAAAAAAAAAAGATATAATTTTAAAAAATAAAAATATTATATAATATATCGTTAAAAAATAGAGTAGTACATTCTCCTCTGAATTTTTTTTTTTAAAGTACTATAAATTTTATTATATTTTTGAAGTATACTCACTATAAAATAAAACAATGCAAATTCTTTGAAAAGTGAGATTATTAAAAAATGGAGGCAAATGCAAAGCCCCAGCCCTACCTATCATTCTTAGTATTTGTATTGATCAAACTATCGTATCCCCTCTTAATCAATATATATTGCTCTACCGATGCCACAATATTGCTTCTCAATCTCTTGAAACAGAATAATAAAGCCTATCAAAAATAAACAAGCAACTTTGAATGCCATTGATGATTCTACATGGGAGTTGATATCCAGATAGTTGTATCAACGTCACAATATTGCTGCACTGTTTATCATTCTACATAAGAGTTGATGTCCCAATAGTTGTATCAACATCAAAATATTCCTGCAATGTTGATCATTCCAAATAAGAGTTGATGATGTCCATATAGTTGTCTCAACGTAGTTCTGCTGCTCAATCTCTTGAAACAGACTACTAAAGCCTATTGAAAATTAACAAGCAACTTTGGATGCCATAAATGATTCTACATAAGAGATGATATACGTATGGTTATATCAACATCGCAATATTGCTGCTCAATCTCTTGGAACAGACTACTATTAGGTGCAAATCTGCAACATTACCTACAACTTTTAAAACTCTTGTATTACTCAAACTTTCTTTTACAAGCTTTGTGATTTCAACTTTGAAGGATGAAGATTTCACAATCCATAAACAGAAAACCACAGTAATTGCTTGGAGCTATTAAAAGTGAAGTGATTCCATCTTCATGTAATTCACAAACTTATTTTTGCAAAAACTTTGTTGTCCTATCATTACTAATATGGGATTATAAACAGAAAACCACAGCGATCCATTCTACTTAGATTACAGGTCTTCTTAATGAGATTTAAACCCAATACAAATGTTAAAGAAAAAAAAAGTGTACGCTGTGAACCTTGCAGTAAAACACTGTGAGAAAGAAAAATAAGGCAAAAGCTACTTCTACCTGTGATTGACTGCTGCTCAAAAACTATTGATGATATTGTCCCATTGCTTCTCGGATGTATAAAAGTTCTTTGGCAAGCTAGGCCAAGTTGCATGCATCAATTTCTTGAAACCTAAAATCTCGAGAGGAACCTAGGCCATTTGAACTTCAAAATCAAAATCATTATAGGGTCCTTGGTATGCTTTGTGCTTCGAAGTCTCATCAACTCTTGAATGTCATCTTGGACACTAGTTAAAAGTCTTTATTAACTAAAATCAGTAAATCAAATATATTATGTTGATAAGTCATACACAATATAGATATAAATATTGCTAGAGTAAACCCATATCAGTTTGGCCGTGTCACTTGTTAAGGATTGTAATCCTTGAAATCTTTTTAGTGTTTTGTATGCAATCAAAGTGCTCATAAGTCTTACCCAGTTACCCAAATTATCTGGATCATGATTGCCATCATACGGCTACACTTGAAACTTGATGCCAACCTAGGGGAGGCAGAACAGAAGAATTGTGCATCCATGCTCCCAAGTTATTGGATGTCTCTGTTGCCTTCTCAGGGATCTTATCGGAACTTGCTAAAAGAATTTTAAGAGCCAAATAAAGCCTTCCAAGTACTAACTCAATTTGTAGCAATGTAGGAAAAGACAAGAAATTAGAAGGAGAAAATCACTAACTGGGCGGATATCTTTGAGTGCCCTCTGCCTTCAGTCTCCATGATTTGGAAAAAGAATCAATACTTCAAAACTTCTAGTTAATATTTTTTTAGGAGTATGCTTTAAAATAGGGAACAGGGCCAGACTTCCCTTGGAGGTGAAAAACAGAATTTTAGTTGACTTCAAATTTGAATAGTACTAAGGGTTTTAAAAAAACATACAATAGGCTTTCTACTTCCTTAGACACTCCACTCAAGGAACAAACTTTCTGCCTCCTGGAATACACATCTGATCACAGTAGAGTTACTACACTTGCAGTAAATGAGGCTTTTGGTAATAGCCACAGTATTATTTCCATGTTCAGATAACTCCAAACCACTTACATTGCTATTGGACCTACAAAACCATGGTTTACTCCAATCTCTTTGGATATATTTTCATTATATAAGATAGCTATATGAGCTCTATAAGTTTCCTTCTCTCTAGGCAAACCTTTTCGAAATTCAAGCCGAATTAGTAGGGAGCAGAGATACACAGATGCGTCTTGGGGCCTTTCCTAGTTGTCCCCATCTCCGTACCATTGGCAGACATTAACTTCAAAAAACTAATTTAAAAAAACAGAAAGAAAAAGGGAAAAGAATGGCAGGTGGCCACAAATCATGGCGGACATTAAGGGAAGGCATACTATCGTGGCAGATGCTAGGGAAACGCATACTCATAAATCATGTTGAAATACAAAAGCAAGCATTGCTCAGTACTGCAAAAGCTGAAGATTTTAATCTCAAGTCCTCACACATTTCCACACAATTGTCCGTAAGATCTCACATTAAGAACTATCAATACAAAGTCAGCTTTCTCAGTAATAAACTAAATTGAAATTCCCTACCATCTGAAAAGGGTACAGCAATATATAAGTCATCATTCTCATAAAGCTCATACTTCATCTATTTACCCAAGGTGTCATAATACAATGAGTGGCATACAATTCATATTCAAAATAAGATTTGCATGAGAAGTGTAACAATGAGACTGAATTCATGTGAATAAATATAAAATATATGACAACCCTAGCAACATTGCCATACTCTGACAAACTCAAACACATAGCAATATCATATGCAGAAAAAATGGTCAACAATATCTAAACAGGAGCATGTATGTAATGTCCTCAACCCAATATTTTGTAAATCTTTTCAGATATGAAATATACTCAGCAAATATAATATAAAATATATTAAAATAGCTTCCACACAAATTTGAAGCCAAAATATTGAAATATATATTGCTGATTTTACACGAACTATGTCATAGATTTATTCAATGTTTGCAAAAATGAAATATAACTAAATCAAAATGTTGGAGCTTATTTACATTGATCAAAATAACAACAAAATGCTGGTCCATCTCAAAAATTACAGCAAGCCATCTGAAAATGAGATATCAAAATAAATTGTGAAAGTTGCAGCTTCCTTCTTCACAATCTTGCAATCACAAATACTGGAATCTATTCTAAAAATCTAACAAAAATTTGAAGTGCACAATACAACGTCTATATTAGATTGCCCTCAAGAAACCAAAGGGGGTTTGTCCTCTGATCTCCAAGAATTCAAGGATTTTCGTCCTCAAATCCAGTGCTCAAGTGGTATAAAAAATTGATAAATTGGCAAAAAATGAGAATTGAAGTAGTCTCGCTTATATAGAAGTTGGGGCACAAACTCCAATGTCCCAATATGCCCACAAACTTTGTTATCGGATTCACTTGCAATAGGGCTGGATTCGGATTTGGATCTGATCCAACGGGGGATTCCCACAAGATCCACCCAAATGCCTGCAAATTCATCTAGGGCGAACCCGAGCAAATCCAAGATGAAGCCAGACGAACCTGCGACATTTAAACGGGTTTTTTAATTTATTTTGCATTTTTTAATATTTTAATTCATTTGACTGTGAGTTGACTTCGCCCAAACCCTAAAAGCCTCTTTCCAATGCATTTTAAAGACAGAAGCACTACTATTTACCTCATTGTGAATGCAAAACATAAAACTCATTCATTTTTTGCTGAACTTTGATTCTTGCTTTGCATTTGATGAAATAGAGTTGAAGATTGATTGGCGAAGGTTCCCAAGTGATCGATTTGCTATTCCTATATGTGTGCAACAGCCCATTTGCTACAAAGGAGATTGTAGAGGAAGATTTCTACAAGAAAGATTGGTTACTTTAGTTTTTTTTTTTTTTTTTCCTACATTTTTGTTTTTTCTCAAATTTTTTTTGTTCATTTCTTCTATGAATCAAATGGCATATGCTTAAAGTTTTAAACTCAATTAAGTTTTATCTAATTTTTCTTTGTTTGTATTTGTTTCAATTTTCAAATGTGTTGTTTATTGAATTTGTTGCCATAGGGATTACAATGGCAACCAGTTCATCCTTCGTGGGCAAACCTTGTTTCAAAACAAACCCAAGTTCACCCCTTTGAAAATATGTTAACATGGTATAGCAAGTAAAAGGTGGAGGGTGTTATATTTGGATTTGCAATGGGTGTGATGTTCAATACTCAAGCTCATATAGTCAGGTGAAATCCCATTTGTGTAACATCCTTGGGATGGGCATCAAAGCTTGCCCAAGAAAAAATAATGTACCCATCCCACCAGAACAAGTCATACTTATATTAATGAGCAAGAGAAAGCAAATGAAACAACAAGTCGTAAATCAAATCATCCTTTGCTAAAGAAAAGGTTTCGAGGAATGAAGCCCCCTTGATTGCCATCTAATCTTCAACCTATAAAGAGCCACCCATTTTTAGACACACCTCAAAGTGAAGAACCTGTTGCATGTAAGAGATAAAAGGGCCCATTGGAAATGGCATTTCAAAAGGAATCTCGTGAGATTGCCAATCAACACATTGCAAGATGTTTGTATGAAAATTGATTAGCTTTCAATGTCATTTGCTCACCATAGTGGCAACAAATGGTGAAAGCAATTAATGAGGCTCCAAAAGGGTACAAGAGCCTAGGCTATGAAAAGGTGCATACTACTTTATTGGAAAAGGAGGTTAAGTTTGTAGAGGATTCATTGAAGCCTATAAGGGATTCTTGGGTCAAGACAGGGTTATCCATCTTTTACAATGGATGGAAGGATGCAAAAAATCGACCACTAATCAATATTATTGTAGTGTCCCCTAAAGGGGCAATGTTTCTGAAGGCAGTGGATTGTGAGGGAGAGGTGAAAGATGGTGTATTTATTGCTAATATTCTTTGTCAAGCCATTGAAGAAGTGGGGCAACGAAATGTTGTTCAAGTCATAACAGACAATGCCAAAAATTGTAGAGCAGATGGTCTATTGGGTGAGGAGCGTTACTCACACATCTTTTGGACACCTTGTGTGGTCCACTCCTTCAACCTTATGCTACAAAAAATCGGCACCAAAATTGATTGGATCAAACAAGTGTACAATCAGGCTGAAGACATCCAAATGTTCATCACCAACGACCATATGTCACAATACATATTCAAATCATTCTCAAAATTGGAGTTGTTGAAAGTAAGCGAAGGAATAAGATTTATGTTTCCATTTAGTAATTTTTTTTTTTTAAGTTTATGTTTTTTTTAATTTTTCTTTAAGATTTAATAAGTTACAAATCTTTATTTTCTAATTTTTTAATTTTGAAATACATGTTGAATAGGTTGTTGAGACTCGTTTTGCCTCCAACACAATTGTCTTAAGACGACTTGTGAAGGTTCGAGAGGCACTCTAACATGGTCATCAACCAAAATTGGTCCATATGGAAGCAATCTGTCACTGAAAGGATAGCAAAAATTAAACAGATGATCTTAGATGACACTTGGTGGGATAGTGTTGAATATCTCCTCAATTCCACCGAGCCCATATTGAGTATGATTTGTTATACCAATATGGATAGGCCTTGTTTGGGACAGATATATGATGTTTGAGAAGATGAAAGCCATCATAAATGCAAAAAAGTAAGATCCTCAAGAAATTTTCTTCAAACAACTCCACAACATTATTGAAGAGAGATGGAACAAAATGACTACCTCACTGCATCTTCTTGCCTTTGCATTGAGTCCCAAATATTATAGTGCCGAGGTCCTTTCTGTGCCGACAAGGCTTGCCCCATATAGAGATGTTGAAGCTGGCCATGAGTACAAGGCAGTGTTTCGTAGACTCTTCATTGATCCTGACATGTAGCATGCAGTTAGATAAGAGTTTATGGATTTTGTACACTCCAATGACTGGAGTCTTGATGCTCTTCGAGACAAGTTTAAGGTTGATGTTGCAAGTTGGTAGTGCTTCTATGGCCAATCATTCAAACACCTACAACCTTTTGCAATGAAAATTTTATCACAAGTAAGTTTTTTAATATTTATAAATTTTATTTTATCTTTTAAGTTTCATTTATAATTTTAAATTTTATATTTAATATTTATAACTCTAAATCTCCAATTTTGTCTTAATAGGTTGCTAATTCATCTACATCTGAGAGGAATTGGAGCACATGCTCCTTCATCCTCTCAGTAAAGCGTAACCAGCTGCAGTCCAAAAAGACAGAGGACTTAGTGTATGTGCATTCCAACTTGTGCTTGCTTACACACAAAGAAAGTGACTACAAGGAAGGGGACACAAAGAAGTGGGATATCGAGCCAGAGCATATTGACTTGGATTCTACCACTTCCCACCTTACTGTACTTGATGTTGAAGATGAGTGAGCTAGCGAGCATGAGAATGCCAATCCCAATGCCAGTGCCACCATTTGTGTTTGTTCTAATATACCACTACCTGCATCATCTAATATGGATGATGAAGATTTTTTTGAAGACCCATATGACACTGATGTCTGATCAGTGATGGCTGATTGTTGACACTTGACATTATTATTTTTAATTTTAATATATATCATGACATTCAAGTTTGACTAATTGACATTGTAGTATTTTTTATTTTTATTGTTTTATGGAGGTTTTGTTTATTATAATTAAATGATCATGATGCTATGTGGTATTTTGAACTTAATTACTACTACAAACATGTATATATTTCTTATTTTTATATGTTTTTGTATTAACGAATCCCAAACGAATCCACACCAAAAAAAATGACAGAATCCACAAATCGAACCTACAAACCGAAACCCGAATTTGCACCAAGATCGGTAACTTAGCCCACAAATAATAAAATATTGCAATATTCTCCCCTCCAAAACAGGCCCCATAAAGTGTTGTCATAAATAATTAGCTAGTCAAAGATGCTCTTCTTACACACACTTACAATTGTCATAAATAATCATTACGAAAATTTAACATAGAATGATTATCAAGATATTCAATAAATAAAATAAAGAGCAAAAGCATCCTTATATAAGATTACAAAAGAAATTATCCATTGTGGATAAGAATGACTAAAGAATAAAGAATATTTCTAAAGTCTATCTAAAGTTGAAACAACTTTATTAAAACTTAAGCTAAAAGCTAATTGACCATTATAAACTAAACATTACTTTAATACCCTCCCTTAATGGTCAATCTACTAACTACACCAATCTTATCCCGAAATCTTACAAATTTGCCAGGACTCAAAGACTTGGTAAGAATGTCTGCAATTTGATCCTTGGAAGGACAATACTGCAGCATAACCAATCCATTTTCTATAAATTGTCTGATGAAATGACAATGTAACTTCATATGTTTGGTATATTTGTGGAAGATTGGATTCTTAGCAAGTTTGATGAAGGGGTAAAATCATAAAACACACAATAACAGAAATTGCACACAAAAAATAGAATGATATTTTATTAATATGGACAAAATATTACATTACAGAAGCTCAAATACAATCAGAGGATGAATCCCCTACAGGTTGCAACACATTACAGCTCCCTCTCTCAAGACTCTGGAATCTTCTGCCTTCTGTAATCCCCAAATCAACTAGGGTTTCTAATTTCCCGCCTTTCTTGACTCTACACCTTCCCCCTTAACTCTACTACCCTAAGGGTTCCCAAAAATGGTCATATATAGCCCTTTTTGGCGACCACCAGCTTAATTTTGAAATTTGCATCTCTCTCCAAAAATAGGTCAACTTCGCGGGGCCATAACTTTTGATCCGACCGTTGGATTTTCAATTATAATACCTTTTCGGAAAGCTCTCGAAAAGATGATGGTGCGCAAGCAATCCTGATAGGTAAACTACTTGGGTTTCCCACCAAATTTCTGGCCCATTCGGAGCCTCTAAGTGCCTCAAATTTGACTTTGAATATTTCGATAAGATTTTTGGAATTTGAAATTTTAACATCTCACAAATGACAAATGATATTGCAGTGATTTCTTCACCATTAGCTTCAATTCACCATTCTGGAGGTCCGTGTAAGATTTTGTATCCAATCGTGCACAAATGCAAACTTACTAAAAATAGTAACCCTACCAAATTTAGCCCTTATTGAAAAGAAACAACACATTTTTTTTTTTTGGTTGATACAAGATTGCTCTTACACCCTGGATGCTCCTGCATCAGACACCCGAGGCAATTTGAAAAGTGACCCTATCACTTCTCATGAGTTAGAGGGAAACCAAAACGGTTAACCTCAGTCTCAGATAACCATGATGAATCTTCAACAGGCCTTCCTTTCCATTTCACCAAGTATTCTGTATACTGCCTGTTTCTTGTACTCTTTACCCACACGGCTATCCAGAATGCCCTCTATCTCCTCCTTCTCTGAAGTAGATGCTGGAATGTCCCACTGTGTTCCTTTATCAAGTCCATCATCATGATACTCTGTCAAATCTGAAATTTTGAACACTGGTGAAATATTGATGTCATCAGGAAACTCTACCTCAAATGCATTTCCTGAATCGTGCTTCTTCAGGATTCTACATGGTCCAAATTTCCTCATCTTCAGCTTATTATATGTACCAATTGGAAATCTTTCTTTTCTCAAGTGAACCATGACTTCATCACCCTCCTGAAACTCCTTATGTCTCCTCTCTTGATCTGCCTTAGCCTTATACTAAGAATTCATCTTATGGATATGCTTTCTTACCTCTTTGTGCAAATTCTTCACGTGTTCGGCACTACTCTTCTCCCCCTTATCCATCCTCCTCAATTCGGAAGCAGTTCTTGGGCTACTCCCATACACAACCTGGAATGGAGATTTACCTGTGCTCCTATTGACAGAATTGTTGTAAGCAAATTCTGCCTGTGGTAAAATCAAATCCCATCCCTTGGGCTTATCTCCTACTAAGCATCTTAGCAGGTTACCCAAACTCCTATTCACCACTTCTGTCTGTCCATTAGTCTGTAGATAGTGTGCAGAACTGAACTTCAAATCTGTCTTCAACTTCTTCCACAATGTTCTCTAGAAATAACCAACAAACTTGGTATCTCGATCTAAAACTATGCTCTTAGGTAGACCATGTAGTCTCACCACCTGCCTGAAAAATAACTCTACAATATGAATAGCATCATTAGTCTTCTTGCAAGGAATAAAATGGGCCATCTTTGAGAATCTGTCCACCACCACAAAAATGGAATCATGTCCTCTCTGTGTCCTTGGTAAACCAAGAACCAAATCCATAATAATATCATCCCATGGCTTCTCTGGTATAGGTAATGGCTGATATAGCCCTGTATTCTGACTTGTTCCTTTTGCCATCTGACACTCTACAACTCTGCACAAATTTTCTCACATCTTGTTGCAATTGTGGCCAATAATAATGTTCACCAACAATAGCAATGGTCTTATCTCGACCAAAGTGTCCACCTAATCCTCCATTATGCTTCTCCTTAACCAGGTTCTGTCTCATGGAACTCCTCAGAATGCACAACTAGCTTCCTCTAAACAACATGCCGTCTTGGATTATGAAATCCAACCATTTTGTCCTGTCCAAAGTAACAGGTTCCAAACAAGCTTTCCAGGCCTTTGCAAAATCTGGATCTTCAAAATACAAACTTTTGAGTTCATCATACCCAACAACCTCTATCTTCATTTCTGTCAACAAATTTTGCCTTCTGCTCAAGGCATCTGCAACTCTGTTGGACTTCCCACTCATGTGCTTCAAAACAAAAGTATAACTCTGCAAAAACTCAACCCATTTTAAGTGCCTTTGATTTAACTTTCCTTGACTATTAAGATACTGCAAAGCCTGATGATCAGTATATAAAACAAACTCTTTTGGCAACAAATAATGTCTCCATTTCTTCAAAGCCTAAACTATTGCATAAAACTCCTGATCATAAACAGAATACTTTTTTTTGGCATCATTAAGCTTCTCACTAAAATAGGCAATGGGCTTACCTTCTTGGCTCAGAACAGCTCCTATACCACTACCACTAGCATCACAATATACCCGAAATACCTTATTGAAATCTGGGTGTGCCAAAACAGGTTGTGCTACGACTTTTTGCTTTAATGTATCAAAGCTCTTATCTGCTCTTTTAGTCCATCTAAACTTTTTTCTATCCCCTCTTATTGTCTCAGTTAGGGGTGCACAAATGCTACTGAAATTCCTGATAAACTTTCTGTAAAAACTTACCAAACCATGAAAAGATCTTACCTCGAAAGCACTCCTTGGCGTAGGCCATTCAATGATAGCCCTCACCTTCTCTAGGTCCATCTTAAGACCTTCCTCTGAGACAACAAATCCTAGGTATACCAGTCCTTCTTTGCAAAACTACATTTCTTTAGATTGATCAACAACTTCTCCTCCCTCAGCTTCTCTAAAACTCTTCTAATATGCATCAAATGCTCATCCCAAGTCTTGCTAAAAATCAAAATGTCATATAAATAAACAATAACAAAACTTCCCAAAAATTCTTTCAATACCTCGTTCATGAGCCGCATGAATGTGCTCGGTGCATTGGTTAGCCCAAATGGCATGACTAACCACTCATACAAACCCTCCTTTGTCTTGAAGGCTGTCTTCCATTCATCTTCTTTTTTTATTCAGATCTAGTGATACCCACTCTTCAGGTCAATCTCCGTGAAGTACTTGGCTCCACTCAAATAATCCATTATGTCATCCATTCTTGGCAATGGAAACCTATACTTGATCGTGATCTTATTTATGGCTCAAGAATCTGTACACATTCTCCACTCTCCATCTTTCTTTGGTGCTAGTACTGCAGGTACCGCATATGGACGCAGGCTCTCCCTTATCAATCCCTTCCTTAACAACTTGTGAACTTGTCTGTTCAGCTCTTCATTCTCTGTTGGAGTCATTCTGTGGGCTGCCTTATTTGGTAAACTGGCTCCTGGTATCAAATCCATTTGATGACTTATCTTCCTCACTAGTGGTAAACCTTCTGGTACATTATCAGAGATAATGCCCTGAAATTCTTCCAACATATCTGAAACTTCTGCTGGTACATCTTCACATTTCTCTTGACTAATCGTAGGAATCAATGCAAAGCAATGACGTTCATGCTTCATACCCTCCAAAAATTTCCTACCATCTACGAAGCAAATTCTGGCAGTACTACATACCTTTTCTTCCACCTCCTTCAAGGGCTTCAACTTATGACGGACTCCATCCTTTGTTAGGGAGTATGTGTTTGCACGGCCATCATGGACAGCGCTCCTATCATACTGCCACGGCCTCCCTAATAACATATGACATGCATCCATCCGTATGATGTCACATAGCACCTCATCATGGTAGTCACCAATCTTGAACTTCACTAAACACTGCTCATTGACCAAAACTCTATGGTCCTTCTACAACCATGCAATCCGGTATGGATGCAGATGCTTTCTTCTTGTCAACTTCAACTTGTCAACCATCTCCTCTGAAACAAGATTATCAGTGCTTCCACTATCAATAATAATATCACAACACTTACCTTCACATTTGCACCTTGTGCGGAATAAACTCTTCCTCTGATTGGGTTCTTTCTCCTCATTCAACAAAGTTCTTCTGACAACTAGGGTTTCTCCCCTTTCTACATATTCAGAGTGCTCAGACTGTGCATCTTCATCCACATGCGCAACTCGTGCATTACCTTCAGGTCTTCTATTCATCCTTCCTTGATGTTGCGGACACTCGTATGCTCGATGCCCTTCTTCTCCACATTGGAAACATGTTCCTCTGAAACCTCCTCTTCCAGGTCCTTTGCCCAAGTCTACCTCTTCCTCTTCCTCGTTGCTCACCATTATTCTGGTCACGAGCGCGGTAGGTATTATCTCCTCTCTAATTTTGACTGGTTCCAGCTTCTTCACTTTTCTTTGAATCTTCATTTTGGCCTCCATAGGGTCTTCCACCAGTCCTTCCGCCTTGAGCTCTTCCCCTTTGCTTGCTTTCAAATCTCTTATTCAGCTTCTCTTCTACCTTCAGGGAAAACTGGTACGCATCTTCTATGGTGGTCATTCTGACCAAGCTTAACTCTTCTTGAATACTTGGCCTCAACCCATTAATGTAACGGGCTACCTTCTCCTTGTTGGCCTCTCCATGGCCTGTCCTGATAGTGATCTTATAAAAATCTTCTATATACTCCTTAACAGACTTGTTACCTTGCTTCAATCCCCTCAGCTTCTTCAGCAACTCCATCTCATAGTCCACAGGAATGAACTGGTTCTTCAATTTCTCCACCATCCGATCCCATCTGGTAATCTTTGCTTTTCCTCTTCTATTTCTCTCTAACTGGACCTCCTTCCACCAAATACTAGCATGGCCCTTCAACTTTGTCTTTGCAAACTTGATTCGTTATAGGTCTTCCACATCTTCATACTCGAAATACTCCTCCATATCATTGATACAATCAATAAGTTGTTCCGGATTCAAATCTCCAGAATAGGTAGAAACTTCAATCCTGGGCCTCTTTCCGATCTTTGAAATGGCCCTTAATAACTTAACTTCTGCAAGATCTCCCATGGCTTCTTGTTCCTCCTCAGATAGCTCTTCTTCAGCTTCATCTTCGCTTTCCTCTCTCCTCGGCTCAAACCCTCTCCGCAACTCCTCTTGCAATGCATCGATTTGTCTTTGCAGGGCTCTAAAAACCTCTTCCGTCAAAGCATTCCTCCCACCACAATTTCTTTGTGGAGGCATCTTGATCTCTGCAACAAACCCACAACCTCAGGTCTTGGTGCAAACTGCCTCACAGTCGGTGATCTATCTACACACTCAGGAACCCTTGCTCTGATACCACTTGATGAAAGGGGTAAATCATAAAACACAATAACAGAAATTGCACATAGAAAATAGAATGATATTTTATTAATATGGGCAAAATATTACATTACAGAAGCTCAAATACAATCAGAAGATGAATCCCCTACAGGCTGCAACACATTACAGCTCCCTCTCTCAAGACTCTGAAATCTTCAGCCTTCTGTAATCCCCAAATCAACTAGGATTTTTAATTTCCCGCCTTTCTTGACTCTACACCTTCCCCCTTAACTCTACTACCCTAAGGGTTCCCAAAAATGGTCATATATAGCCCTTTTTGGCGGCCACCAGCTTAATTTTGACATTTGCATCTCTCCAAAAATAGGTCAACTTCGCGGGGCCATAACTTTCAATCCGACCGTTGGATTTTCAATTATAATACCTTTTCGGAAAGCTCTCGAAAAAACGATAGTGTGCAAGCAATACCAATAAGTAGATTGCTTGGGTTTCCCACCAAATTTCAGGCCCATCCGGAGCCTCTTAAGTGCCTCAAATTTGACTTTGAATATTTCAATAGGATTTTTGGAATTTGAAATTTTAACATCTCACAAATGACAAATGATATTGAAGTGATTTCTTCACCATTAGCTTCAATTCACCATTCTGGAGGTTCGTGTAAGATTTTGTATTCAACCGTGCACAAATGTGAACTTACTAAAAATAGTAACCCTGCCAAATTTAGCCCTTATTGAAAAGAAACAACACATTTTTTTATTTATTTTTGGTTGATGCAAGATTGCTCTTACACCCTGGATGCTCCTGCATCAAAGTTTTAGCACCCCTTGATTGTCACAGAACAAGGGTGAAGGCTCTGCTTGAGGCATCTTCATGTCTAAAAGCATCCTTCTGAGCCATATTGCCTCACATTGTACTTTTATTGCTCCTCGATATTCTACTTCTGTCAAGGATAGAGCTACTGCCAACTATTTCTTGTGATCCATGTGATTGTACTTGTGCCAAGATTGAAAACATAACCAAGAGTGGATTTTTTGTCATCCACAGAACTTGTCCAACCTAAATCTATAAACCCAACCAGCCTAGGATCTTTGCTTCTGCTATACAAAATGCCAAAGTCAAGTTTCCCTTTCACATATCTCAACACCCTCTTTGTTGCAGTCCAATGTTCTACTTTAGGTGCTATCATGAATCTAGAAATAAAACTCACAACATAGCTCAAATCAGGTCTACAGGCTGTAAGATATAGTAAGCTCCCCACTAGTTGCCTGTAAGTTGACTCATTGATGGCCTGAGTTAGTTTTAGCTGAAAGTTTCATCCCTTCTCCATAGGTGTTGATGAGATTTTGCAATCTGTCATTTTGAATTTGTCGAGCAAACTCTTGGCGTAATTTGGATTATGAAACAAAAATGTTTCACCTATTTGCCAAACTTCTACACCTAAGCAATAATGTAAGAGGCCTAGATTATTCATGTCAAAAGCTTTACTCATATATGATTTGATCTGTTCAATTGCATGTGCCTCACTATCTGTAATAATGATGTTATCTACATATGTGACTAGCCGAATGGTATCATTCTCAATGCTTTTGCCCTACAAATTTGGATCAAAAGGACTCCGTTGGAATCCCTATTCAACCAAATACCTGTCAATTTTGATGTACCAATCCCTATTCAACCAAATACTTGTCAATTTTGATGTACCATGCCGTGGGTGTCTACTTCAAGCCATATATAAGATGCCCCTTCCTTGCAACCTAAAAACCTTGTGGTTGAGACATGTACACTTCTTCGTCTAAATCTCCATTGAGGAAGGCTCTTTCTACGTCCATTTGATGGACTGTCCAACCAAACTGAGCTGCCATGACTAGGACTAATCGAATGGTGCTCATCTTTGTTGTAGGAGCAAAGGTCTCCTTGTAGTCAATGCCTTCTCTTTGTGAGAACCCTTTTGCGACCAATCAAACTTTGTACTTGTCAAGAGTATCACCTACCTTGTACTTGACTTTGTACACCCATTTGTAGCCAATGGGTTTCTTCCCTGGTGGAAGATTTGAGAGATCCCAAGCCTTATTTTCAATAAGACTTTCATGTTCGATTGCCATGGCCTTTGCCCATTCAAGTTTTCCTTTTGCCTCCTCAAATACATGTGGCTCATAAACGCCTTGAATATTAGCCATTAGAGCAAAGTTAATTGTGTTCTTGCTCTTGCCTCTCAATGATCTACCCTCGATCATTTCACTTACTCGAAAATTTCCAATGGTGCTTTCCCACCACTTTGGTCTCTTCTTGGGAGCCTCTTTATCCAAATCAATGTTGTCACCATGACTTGGACTACTTGTTCCTGCGTCATATGGATGCTGATCCAGGTTATCATCAATGAAATATGGGTTTACCAACATGGAAGATTCATCATGCTTTGAATCCCCCCCCTTTAGGTGGAGCTACCTAAAGCTAAACACCTAAATCCTTGGCCACATCAGGCTGGTCGTTGATAATTTTGAACTTTGAAGAAGGTTGGAAGGGCCTAGCTTCTTCGTCAATCACAACATCTCGACTAAAAGTCAAGCGGTCAGTGTCAACATCAATCAACCTATAAGCTTTATGATTGTCATTGTACCCTGTAAGCATCAATTTCTTACTCTTAAGATCTAACTTGGTTCATTTTTCATCTAGAATCCAAGCATATGCAATGGAACCAAAGACCTTAAGATGACTAACTTTCAATTTCCTCCCCGACCATGCTTCCTCTGAGGTCATTTGCTTCACTGCCTGTGTTGGAGATCTATTTAGTAAATAGACTATTGTATATACTGCCTCAGCCTAAAAATTCTTCTGAAGAAAAGAGGAGAAAATCCATGCCCTATCCATGGAAGAAAAAACCAAAAAGAAATGTTGATAATAATGGAAAATACCTAAAATTTTTGAGTTCAAACCCTGGCCGCGACTATACCAGAAATAGCTTAAAATAGTGCAATTTTGTGAAAAAATCCGCCCAAAAAAACAAACTCTAATACTGTTTCTTCCACCCGTGCATCAAAAATACATTAAAAAAACCCACAGTTTTATTAAAAAAAACCCACAAGATTTTGATCAAAAAGAGTCATGCAATTTTTATAAATAACTGGTGCGATTTTAACAAAAGAAACATGACGTGATTTGGTGTAAAACCCTCCGCGATTTTTCCTTAAAATAAACCCACGATTTATCACCTTTCTAGTGTGATTTCAACAAAAAAAACCAGTGAATCTCCCCAAAACCCTGTTTTTTAAAAAAACACAATTTATATCAAATAGAAAAAAACCTTTGGTTCCTATTTGCGAATTTGTACAAATCCGTACACACCTTTTGGTTATTTCCTATGCGATGCAAGTGATCCCACGATCCGTCACTGCTGGCAACAGTCCTTAGGACAACACACTTTCACAAATCCCGAAGTTCTACTTGGGCTCTGATACCATATTACGAAAACTGAACAAAGAATTATTACCAAGATATTCAATAAATAAAATAAGGAGCAAAAACATCCTTATATAAGATTACAAAAGAACTTATCCATTGTAGATAAGAACAACTAAAGAATAAAGAATATTCCTAAAGTCTATCTAAAGTCGAAACGACTTTATTAAAGCCTAAGCTAAAAGCTAATTGACCATTATAAACTAAACATTACTTTAATAATTATTATGAAGATACTTCTCAAATAAGCAAATTTATAACTCCTCACTAATTGCCTTGTCATAAAATATTCCTCCCACAAAAATAGCTCCCATTTTGTCATAAAATCCAACTTATAACTCCCTAAAAATGCCCTGCCATAAAAATTGTTATAAACCCGTCATAGAATATGTCATAAAAGAGATGTCAAATGATTTGAGAGTTACATTATCCCATCTCTACTAAATCTCATGCCCCTCCTTGGGCAAATACTCAAAAATTATAATATTTTATGAATTACTTAGCCTACTTTATCAAAAATGAGAAATAACAACTAATTTGAGACCAAGAATTGATAACATCAAGGAAATTAGTAACAAATGAGTTCTTAACATATTCAACCATAATAGAGACTTTCCAATCAACAAAAAAAATAGTAGGACATAGAGTAGGCATCCTAAAAAGAGCCTCAGCAACTACATTCTTTTTTCCCTTCATGTACTCTATGTCAAAATCATAAACTTGGAGCTTACACATTTTTGTTGCCTCTCATTCAAGTCATGTTGGCCCAAGAACTTCAAATTGTTATGATCTGTCTTCACCACAAACTAAATACTATATGAACTTTTCCAAGGCATGCATGATGGCCAACATCTCTTTGTCATAGATGGAGAATCTTCTTTTATTCTCTCAACTTCCTAGTTTCAAATGCTATGGGATGCCCCTTCTGTACAAAGATAGCTCCAATTCCTTCTCTTGAAGCATCACATTCTACAACAAAGGGAAGTGAGAAATCTAAAATAGCAAGTACGTGACATGAGTTCATTAAATCCTTAAGCTTATCAAAGGCTTCTTGTGTTGTTTCTATCGATGCAAAAGCTCCTTTCTTTGTCACATATGTTAAGAGTGTTGTTAGCTATGAAACCCCTTAACAAATTTTCTATAGTAACTACAAAGGCCAAAGAATCCCCTCGACAATGTTAATGTGGTAGGAGGAGGCCAATCTAGATGGTTTGAATATTTTGGTGATCCACCTAAACACCTTGAGCACTAATGGCATGGCCCAAGTACAAGATCTTTGTCACCCCAAACTCACATTTGGATTCTTTGGCAAAGAGAGCATGTTGCTCTAATATACCCAAAACTATATCCAAGTGCCTCAAATGATTTTCCGAAGTCTTGCTATAAATCAAAATGTCATCAAAGAAAATTAAACATTTTTTTCAATTGATCTCTAAATACCTAATTCATACATGACTAAAAAGTAGTAGGTGCATTTGTCAAACCAAAAGGCATGACCAAGAATTCATAATGCCCAAAATGACACCTAAATATTGTTTTGTGTACATCCTCATCCCTTACACAGATTTGATGGTATCCTAATAGCAAATCAATCTTCAAAAAATACATAGCTCCATGCAACTCATCAATTAGTTCATCGATCCAAGGAATAAGGTATCTAGTTTTGATGTTTTTTTTGTTCAAAGCATAGTGCCATCTTTCTTCTTCACAAGAACCACTAATGAAGCAAATGGACTAGAACCAGGTCTGATGTGCCCATCTCCAAAAGCTCCTTTATGACCTTTTCTATCTCCTCCTTGTACATTCTTGTGTGGCGGTAAGAAGTGGTCATAACAAGCTTAGAGCCTGGTTTGAACTCTATGATATGTTGGAATCCTCTATCAAGTGGTAGTCCTGGAGGCAAATCACTAAACACCACACTATGCTTATCCACAATATTTCGAATATCAATGTGATAAGTGCATTGCTTACCCATGGAAATATTTGTAGACATCACCAAACAACTTGTTGCTCAAGCAACTTTTCTCTTGTGGAAAGTCCTCTCCATTCTTTTAGCTGTGACCATTTGTGATGTTCCATTTGACATACCTCTAAGCACCACATTTTTCCCTTCAAATTTAAACTTAATCTCCATGGATTGATAGTTCTGTGAAAAGTCACCAAGGAAATGCAATCGTTGTACACCCAAAACCATGTCAATCTCCCCTAAACCCACAACATAGAAATCATCACAAACCTTATGATCTCCCATGGTTATGTTGAGTAGTCGTATTATTATAGTGCAGAGAATGGTGAATCCATCAACAATAATAACATTGAAACCTTCAAAATCCTCAACTTTCAGTCCTCTCTTAACCATCAAGCCTTTATCAATGAAATTGTGGGTAGCCCCACTATCAATCCAAACTATGATTTGCTACCCATATAGCACTCCTCGAATTCTGAATGGATGATACTAGGTGCCCCTAAAAGAGTTGCAAGTGTGCCTCCATTTATGCCTTCATCCTCCATCTTTTCAAATTCATGATCTTCTATAACTATTTGTGGCTCAAGTTCTTTAGGATCAAAATCATCATCAGATATTACCTTGATGTAATGAATTTGGCCTTTGCCAAGGCATCTATGACCAGGTGCCCATGGCTCCTTGCAAGAAAAATAAAGTTTCTTTCTTCTAAGTTCATTTCTATTGTCTTCATCTATCTTCTTTGTTGTTTGAGGAATGAACTTTTGTGGTTGTGCATATGATCCCTTCTTCCAAAAATTTCCTTTCCACTGCCCACAGGTAGGTGCTTTGGAGTGATATGGAAATTTGTTCTTAAGCATAAATTGCTCAAGTGTTAAAGCTCTCTTGATTGATTCTTGTAGAGTAAAAAGTGCAAAAGCCTTCACAATACCTTTGAGAGGTTCAAACAAACCCTCAACAAAGAGAAATGTGATTCTCTTTTCAAAAATACTAGGTACCATTACTGCAACACGCTGAAATCCTACAACATAGGATTCCACTAAATTATGTTGTCTCATTCTTGCAAGCTCTCTAAAATATTCATCTTCACCTTTATGTTCAAAACAGTCAAGAATCCTTTGACTGAAATCATCAAAAGTTTGCACAAGGTTGTGTCCTTATGTGATCAACCCATGGTGCCACCAATTATAAGCAACACCTTCTAAATGCAATGTGGCAAACTGTATAGCATCTTCCTCCTCCATAGGGCTAAGAGGAAAAAATGTTTGCAACTAGGCCCTAACAAAAAATTTATCACTTCTATAACAACTCCCTTTAAACCATAATAAAATAATACAAGATTACTACATCTAATATCATTCGGTTATTCAAATTCCTCTAGACACTACGTCTAGGAGAGCTTAACAGAGTATGAACCAATCAACAATAGATCAAGCTATGCTCAATATCCATAAGTACATCATATGAAGAAAGCACAAATGATGAAACATCTTAGTGATCACACAACTTACATAAATATGTCATGTAGCTTCACCATTTAATTCCACCATAGAATACTTCAGGAATACTACATCATGCATTACTCTAATTTTAAACTCATTTAAATCCAAGTCTATGTAAATGAAATATCAAGGTTAATTTAACCATATTACGGTTAACCTACGCTCAACCTCCACAAAACCACCATGTGTCAAAATAGGTATGATACATCATACAGATACACAAGTTCTATCTACAGAATAGCATTTCTATAGGAAAGTAAAACATAATATTGCATTTATGAGTTATTTCCAACCCCTTATGAGCATAGAGTCATACATCTCTACAATATCATATGGGTTCTATATCAATTCCATGTTTATCACAATATCCTCAACTCTTAGTGAGTCTTGTTTATATATTACATTGTCATGATGATGATGATGAATAGACAACAGTGGAATAGATTACAATTTAAACCATTTCCATTTATAACCATTCATTACAATGTAATAAGTACCAAGAAATATCGTGGCATCTTGGTGCAATCTCTTGCCCTTGGCTCCTCCTTCGTAACCCAAAGTCAAGAGAGCATCACAGAGGCGACTTCCACCCTACCACAAAGCTGAAGGCTTCCCCATGCTATCCACACGAATAGCCCAACCCGTCCCGAAGAAATTAGTTCTTCAAGGCCGACATGTATGAAAGTGAAATTGGGTTTAACTAATGCATTCTACCCATGCGATGGTATACATCCAGTGATTCCAATCCTTTAGAAAAGTATTCTGCTTGGCATCAAGCCACCACTCACTATACTATGCATGCTTCGGCTTATTAATTATTTATTTACAATAATATCAATGGTGTGTAAATCAACATATATAACTATTACTTTATCAATGATATGTAAGTGAACACAATTAAATACTTACAATAAGTAAATATTAATTCCAATCACAAATAAATAATTACCTTATGTAAATATTAGTTGTGAGCATAAATAAATATTTACCGTAAGTAAATATTAGTTTACATCCTTTACTTATTACCCTCGGTTAGAAAGAAATAATTAAACACCTATTCTTCTTGTTTTTCTTTCCCGGCAATATATTTGCTTGCTATTATTTCACGTCAATCTTGGGTGAAATACACTTCTATTTTATCGCATTTAATTTCCCTCTCGCAAGTATTAAAGACTTAAATAAATAGACATAAGCATTAAGTATGAAAATTGATTAGGGTTTCATTTGAGCGCCTATTTGAGTTGCTCTAGGCGCCCATTTCTTATGCAATGTGCAGCAACAAAGCATTAAAATATATATATTTTTCCCTTGGTGCATGTAGAAGGCTACTCATTGAAGGTTTTGTTTGTATCATTTTGCAGGTTTATTATCTCTTGGTGCTAGTATCACAGTGGTTGTTACAATAAATGTTGTTTTGTATTTAGGGCAGCACCCTCACAGAGATTCTCAGATAATTGTTGGTTCAAACAACAATTTCTTCTTCTTATGTTAATTTTTTTGATTCTGCAAGGGCGCCTTGAATGGCCATATCTATTAGTTTGAGTATTTGATGAATTTAACTTAAGAGGAAAAGTGGGCGGCCAGGTTGGGTAAAGGCGCCTATAGCATGCCCTCTAACTCTCTCATTTCATTGCTTGCTAATTCATTGATAGCTGGAGCAATTTGAACGCCTACCTAAGGCTCAATCTCTCCTGCAGCATTTTATCTATGGTTTTGTATGATCCAGTTTTCTATTTCTCTACAATGCTAATCACACAGGTTATGACTTAATGCCTTTGATATTTATTTTTTCAAAGTTGCAGGTACTAAAAGGAATTTGAATATTTTCACAGATTACATACATAGATCATCATATAAATTTTTGCACTATTACATGCATTTAATACAATTGAAATTCAAACTGAACATACCCGTTCAAAGCTTGCAGGGTGTAAATTCCCCTTTCCAGAATTCTTCCCCTCCTTTTTTTACTTTTTCCTCCTTCCTGTATATTTCCTCTTTTAAACTTTTATTTCCCTGTGACTGGCAAGTTCTAGGCGTTGGTTTTTAATGGTTTTAATTGACAAGTATGCCTAGAAAAGAATTCTAGATGGCTCTGGCGGGTACCCAGGTCAAATCCATGCACAATTACATTTAGAATAAGACAGCTCAAGGAAAACCATTCCTAGACAGGATATAGATGTTTCATCCAGAGGTTACAACTGTTGCCGAAAAAGTTTAATTAATGAAATTCAATCATTTCATATGCTCGCGAACAGAGGAAAAATTATTCTTTATTCCCTTGCAAATTCCTGACAGAATAAAATAATCACAATGGCCAAAGTCATTGTTAAATAATTAAAATATTACCCATGTTAATTCCAATTATAATATACATTTTCATAGTGCAATATTTAATTAATATTTGCAAGGAAAATGTATATATAATTTAATATAAACAATCAATTAAAAAGATAACTGATGTAATTCCATCCTTTCAATTAAAATCATATATATATATGTGTGTGTGTGTGTGTGTGTGTGTGTGTGTGTGTGTGTGTGTGTATTTGTGTTAATTGTGTCATATATATGCTCACACTATGTATCTACACACGTATGTGTGTGTGTGCTCAATTTCTTTTCCGGAAATTCAAATTATAATAATCGTTAGCTATAATAAGACCATAAAATTCATATTTTAATCATTCAATAACTATCTCTACTAACCATAAACCCCAATCCCATATGCAACTATACTAGTATGGTTTAGTGTGTATGTGAGTTCATGCATGACAGTCTTAGAATTACTAATTCCTTCTCCTCTATGATACTCTCCCATTGAGAGAATTTGGGGTAGATCTTGTCGCACTCAAACATCCATTGAAGTTAGTCAATATCAATTAATAACAAGGTATAAACAAGTCATATTCATCCATAAATTATGCTATAACATAACATATCAGAATCTATTTCAAATAATGAAACAAAACAATTAGCCAAATGATTCAAAGATAGCATATAACTCCAGCATAACATCATATATGTTTAGTGCAATAATATAATTATGAAATACTGTGCCATATACAAAATGGGTTGTGACAACTACCATCAAATGTAGTAGCATTTAACTCACCAACGTTTTGTTGCAACACTCTATTTTCATCTTTTTGTTGCCATTTGGAGTTCTCTTAGAATTCCTCTTGTCAATGATCTCCGAGTAAGTAACAAAGGATACTATATTTTTGAAAGCTTCAAATTTATTTTCATACTCATCAAAAAAATTATCAATCCCCTCTACTGAAGAGTTTTCAAAAACTTGTTCTTCCTTCTGGTTCTTTTAAAAACATAGGCTCTTATGTCTTTGGCATGGAATTTCCCACAAATTTCTTAGTTGTAGATGAACTCACTTCTCCTTGTGATGCTTTAGTAAGCCTAGAGTTTTTGAATTCATTTAAAGTATTCATCATTTACACCATCAGATTTGTCAATCCATCTTGTATTTGATGCATTCTAATCACGTTCTCTTGGAAGAATTTTTCTTTTTCTTCATTTAGTTGACTTGCACTTTTCTCTTCTTCCTGCCATATCTTGTGCTTGCAACTTCCTTTACTCCTTTGATATTTGAACTCTCTTTCACTGGGAAGCATCAACAACTAATTTACCTTGTAGGCTGACAAGATCAAAGCTTGAATACCATAGTAATGTCCTCAACTCAATCTTTTTAAATCTTAAATATACATAGTTCCACAGAGTTTCCTGATGGGGGGCCTAAATTTGGGGACAGCGAGGGGGGTGGCAAGAGAGCGATTCAAATACATATAGTACTTGAAAAATTAGTTATAAAAAGATGTATAAGGAATAAGTATATTGCATTGAACATTAACAATTTAACATTTATGTTTTTAACAATGAAGTTTGAACCATTGAACCAATGAACATTGAACAATGAAAATCAAGATATCAAATTCGGAATTTTCAAAATTTCATAATGATGATTCATGATTACAATCAACAATGTTCAAAAACAAAATAGTAAATACTAATGACTATGAGTCAATGACTAATGGCCTGGTGCCTCTACTCATCCCCAAAGTTCTCACCAAACTCCTCATCACTAGAACTACTGGACTCCAGATGCTCAAGCTCCTCCAAACTAATGCCAACCAGCCCTGTCTCTGTAGCATCTTCATCAATATATGCTGGCTCCTCTGGCTCTACATCCCATCTGGCTGCTAGACTCTCCTTGTACATAAGTGTGTTGCGGTCAATGAGACGCAAGGCACTATGTACAACCACAAGCTTTTGTGCCCTTCTAGAGGTATGTATGTTCCTCTTAACGAAGTGGATGAAGCTATAAGTAGACCAATTCCTCTCAGCAATAGAAGAACTAGAAACCTAGGACAGCAAACAAATGGCTAGATCGGTAGTCATAGATGTAGGCCCATGCAAAGTCCACCACAAAATAGGCTCCTCCTATGCCAAAGTATCCCTATCTATTTTGGCCTCCTTTGAATATCCCCTAAGAGGCAAATTTTGTCCACTCAATACGAATGATGCTAGCCTTTATAGGATCTATATAGGTGTAAATCTACGAAGCCTTCTCACATACCACTTTGGGTTCAATGCATTAGCAGCCATGTGCAAGGGAGTTTTGAGCTTATCCCATTTATGATGAATGATAGGTTGAATATGTTCAGTGTAGAATTGCAATGTGGGGTCTTTCTGTCATAAAACAACCTTCATTTGATCAAGCATAGTATCAATGCACTCATACACCTCTCCAAGGTTAGGTGCATTAGTATCCCCATATCTAATCACTCTGAAGACTGAAGTAATGATGGAGACAATATATTTGGCATCAACCCAAAAAACATCACTCTTCACCACCTCCTTCACCCTCTTCCCCTGCTTTGTCTTCGACTCAGGTCACCGATTCCATTTTGTTGTCATAACCATTAGTTGCAATGCCTCTTGGAACTCAAGTATCCTCTCCAAGAGAATAAAGTATGATGCATACCTAGTCTCTACAGGTTTCAAGAATTCCTTCTTGGAGAAGGTCCTGAAAAGTGCATGTGAAGTGTGGTGGTTGCAGATAAACATTTGCACATCTCTAGCATCAATTACACTTGTTTTGATCCAACTAATTTTTCCCATGTCCTTGAGTGCATTATTCATGGCATGCACACAACAAGGAGTCCACCAAATATGTCTATAGGCTTCCTCAATTAACTTCCCTGCAGCTTTGCACACATGGGTTGCGTCTGTCACTACTTGCACCACATTCTGTGGCCCAACCTCCTCTATAGCATCTTTAAGGATCTAGAACTGAAAATCAGCATCCTTGCGATGCCCTAAACAATCAATAGCCCTAAGGAAATAAGGGCTCGTTGTACATGTAACCATGATATTGATGAGTGGACAATGCCTAATGTTCGTCCACCCATCCATGATTATGTTGCATCCACTTGTGACCCAGGTATTCTTCATTTTCTCCATTACAATATTAATCTTGGAATAGTTCTTATCCAAGATTGTTGTCCTCAATTTAGTCTCCCTTGGTGGCACATATGATGGTCTTGCCCTTATTACCTTTGCGATAACTTCCTTATAATATGGAGAGCGAGCCACATGGAATGGAATGCCATTAGCAAAGAAGAATTTGCCAATGGCATTATCTGCCTCATCCTTTGCTTGCAAATTGAATAATTCTGCCACTAGGTTTGAAGCATCACTAGTCACCTTACGTTTCCCCTTAGGCCTTACTGCCCCTGAACTAGATGGATTCGTTGGCCTCTGCAAAGTAGTAGAAGTAGAAATCTAATGATCCCTCCCCCTTGGTGGCAAAGTAACAGATGTAGGTGCATCTTTTCACTAGCACCCCATAATCTACATATTTCAACCATCCATTTCAGCTTTTTTTCCACTTTTCCACATACATCTACACCTTTGCCTCAGATAAGAAGGAAGTGAGCATTTGTTCTAGTCATGCTGCCAAACCATTCAAGGTCACATATGTTGCACTTCCACAACGTAATGCCCCCAGATGTCCCAGGCTTTGGGAGTACCTTAGTTGCAAATTGTTTTAAAGGGGTCTTTGGATCAAAGGGACCCTTAGCATATTTTTGTAGGATTTCGGAAGGGCAACTATAATTTGGACTCCCAATAGAACTAGTTTGATTTTCACCCCTCCCTGCTTCTGAACTAGGAGCATCAGGTGCATAATTAGATTCATTTTCACTTTCAACTTCAACCTCAACCCCTAGAGGTTGACCCTCATCCTCACTCGTGCTATGAGAACTCATAATGGCATTGCAAGAAATGATAAAAAAAAATTATAAGTTTATAATTTAAAAATTAAAATTCAAACCATGCATAATGCCATAATGGAAGGGATTAAAGACACAGGGATTTTCTTTTTGTTTTTCTTACTTTAGGTCGCACGAAGCGCAGAAGCAGAGGATCCACAAATAGGAATCCTTGTTCTTAACCTTTGTCAAACAAGGAAAAACGATTAAGACCACATAACAACAATGATTCATAATCACTAAAGCAGTGCTTCATTGAGACAAGACCAACGATTATATTTAAGAAGGCATCGCTGATGTTAAGGCACGATTCATTAGCCATTGAAAAGTCATTAATGATACTAAAGAAAGGTCACGCCGGTGGTGAAGCATCGTGCCTGATGATAGGGCAGATACATAATGGGAATGATCTCACCGCTAGCAGGGATCTCATCGGAGCATCAACAATCTCCTAATATCAACGGAGAATAAGGAGATCCACGATGAAATGGCTGGATGGCGACTTGACTCAGTGGTTACCAGGCCCCATGACTTCCTTGAATGATGTCACTGTCTCTAAAATGCCGCGACTAATACAAGCAGTGGGTGAATTTGAATTGAATCGCCACCTCATAGAAAGTCAACTCCCAGTCACAGAGACATCAATTTGATGATTTCTTCAATTCGGTGCTCAAACAATTTCTATGATGTCCTCCTGAAATCGGTGTTGTGTGAATGGTATTCTCCAGACCAGCGCCAATGAGTAAAGTCCTCAATAACATTCAATCAATCCTTCGATCAAGTCTTCAATGATAAGTAATAGGCTTTCTAATAACCGATGACAGTGAAACGACGCTTACTAGCCAATTGATAGAATCCACGATGATGCTATTCCTTCAGGTCGATGTCCCTCAATGTTTGAATGTCGTCAAGTCTTTGACCATCATGCATATAATCTCACTATATCTCATCACCAAACGAATCAGCTATATCATCTAATAATCGGGAAGGACGAGTTAAGGAAGACTAGCAGATTCGCGGCAGGTAAGGTTTCTTACTTGGTTTTAATATTTATATTCCTCAGCCAAATATAATCTATCCTTGTCTGTATTCATCAAAATGTATGTCATTCCAGAACGCGTTCCTCCTGGATAGAACCAAATGATATTTAACACTGTTATCGAACATTAGGTCTAGGAACTATGAATGGCTGTAGGTCCTTGTATTTTACGGATTCTAATAATCTTTGATCGGCATTCATATGCGGTTAATATCTGAATTCCTCACATTGTTAAGGGTAAAACAAACTGAGGCTGGGAATCGAATGAATATGTTGAATAAATGATAATAGTTATTGCTTAATTTGGTTCTGCATTCTGATAGGCGCTCATAGGACACTGCATATATATATCTTAAACTGAACTAAATTATAGGCGACATCAATCTGTATGGTATGATGAATGAACTACAAATACAAATCTTGATATATTTACTCCTGCACTCTGATATATCTCATGTTGAATTATATACTATAGTTTGACTTGTTTCATAATAATAAAGGCAAAATTGTAGATGAATCAATAATGGCTACATATTTGGGAATTGTCTGGAAACAGCTTGCATTCTGATTGTGATCCCGTTGGGAGGGGTGAATCATAACTTAAGTAGATTGTCTAAAAACCCCACCCAGGTTTCTGCCCCACAGGCCCAAACCAAGGGTTGGGCATTCTGCCCCACAGGGCCGAGGCAAGGGTTGGGTCAAGGAGGGGTGGGGGTCCCACATAGTATTATGCCCCATAGGCCCAAGATAAGGGTTTGGGCAATAGGACAGTGGTAAGCCTTAGGCTACTTAAGCATTATGATTCCCCTCCCTTGGCATGCTGAATGATTCTTCTTACATGTGTGTTTCAATTTGCAAGTATGATTATGTTGGATTGCTGGATACTAAATATTAAAGCTAACATGTAGGAATATGGATAGGAATATTCATGGTGATGCACGTACCATTTCAAGAAGACGTTTGAGGGTAGAAGTAAACTACTCAATCCAAGGTTATCTCATTTAAGAGAGCATTTATAAGAGGAGAAACCCTAAACCTAATCCATAAGTGAATTCTAGGGCAAATCAGGTAAGGGACATTACAAATTTTAAGTCTCTAAAGGCATTCTTTTCATCTAAATTGCAATGGCCTTTTTGTTTTATCAAATGAATCCTCGTTAGAGTAAGCATACTTTGAGATTCAATATTTCCAAGAAACACTTGCTTAGTTTAGTTGTGTCATGTCTTAAAGGTTGTGCATCTTTTTATTGTTTTTATTATTGGATAGACTTTAAAACATTTTTTTACCAAGGAAAGTGCTACATGAGTTGAACTTAGAATATTGTGAGACAGTCAATCAAAAAAGCTTGACAGTTGAGCACATTAGTTCTACTAACGAGCAATTAATCAAGCCCATAAATGATTTTGAGATTAATTTTAAAATTAAATTTAACGATCTTAACAATAATGAGATGCCTTTCATAGAATTTGGCAAGTGGACTTTATCCCTTATATATTGTTCAAATTCTATACCCCTAGGTTCCAAACCCGGGAATAAACTAGACCTCACCATTACACATACACCCCACAACCAGAAGATCAAACTATATAGAATTGTGAAGCCATCCACGGAAATTTGAGAAAGACAAACATGTCAATAATAGACAGTGGTCCCCTCCAAAAACATGGAATTTCATGGATGGGGACAAAACATCCCCCTGTTGCCGCCTACAAAGGGGGGTGTCCCCGAGACATCCCTACAAAAGGAGATGTTCCAAGGGCATCCCCACGCCCCCACGTAGGGGATGTTGGGGGTACCCACAACTATCCCTAGGATGGCCAAGGGATGCCTAAGTGACCCTCGACCATCTTGGGGACAAACACACAAAACACCTTTTTTTTTAACACATGACCCTTTTCCATGTAAGGGAATCATGAAACCCTGCACCCTCAGTCCAGTAACTCATGTACCCATTTTTTGCATTTTCAAATACCAGATAGGCATGCTGCTAGTCATGGCTAAGACAAATGCCCAGCAAGGTAACTGTTGATGATTGTTTTTAGACAAGTCAACAATAGAGTAGAATACTGAGCATCCAACTCTCTCTTGAATAAAGTTTCTCAAATGCTAAACAAAGTGATCGGTCGAGATAACTCCAAGGTTCCTTTTCTTATGATTCGCGATGGATTAACTCAATGACTTGATGTGATTTTGCTGATGAACACAAAGGGACTTACACAATTGTTCTAACAACTCGATTTGTTTCACTTACTAGAGGCGGTCACTTGGAATATCTAAGTACTACAACCCTTTAGCGTATGATATAGCAATAAGGTTCTTCAATTCTAATTCCTAATGATGATGAATAAAAAAGTGCAAAAGGTAAAGGTTTAGGAAACTACTCTAATCGTAGATGCAAGAGATGATTATCGATCAGGTGGAATCAACCAACTTTGTTTCGCCAAGTTGAAACAACTACACAAGGTTGATGCAATCTTCTAAGGATGATATAAGATATTCAAATCACTTATGTTCATGAAAATTCAACAAACATAAACGATCAAAGTTAAGCTCAGTTCATTCAGACTAACCATACACTGCAACTTGCAAGCCACAAATCACAAATGGTATGAACATATGGATTCCACCAAGAAACAATAATAAAATTTTCCACCAACTAACATAACACTTAAACGAAAACTTAATCTAATTTAACATTTGCTTGAAGAAATCAGAAACCATGCAACACTTGGAAACATTTAGAGAATCACCAAACAATGAGTCTTATATTATTTCAAACGAGCTCTTGCAACAATTTTCAGAGTCTTCAACCTTCACAAATGAGAGCAAAAGAGCCTTTATATAGGCTTCAAGAATACATGAGTGGTTGAGATCAATTGGCAAAGCCAATGGAACAAATGATGCCACCTAAACAGGTGGTTACAACAAACTTCTATTTTTAGCATACAAAAGAGGGAACAAAGGCACGTTTCTCAAGAAGAAAAGAATGCCACATCATATCCTTTCACATAGTAGTACTATGAAGTGCAATGAATCTGGACACAATTCGAGCAACATCTCCCATTGGTACACTTGTCGCGGCATTAATGGATCCTTCTGCAGTTGTTACATCTGACTCATAGATGCCAAGTGTCTTCTCCCAGTCAGCGATCCAGGACTTGTTTGCTCCAAGATGGAATGCAAGTGTGAATATGTTATCCAGCTGTTCTTCATCAACACCATCCTTCTGAAAGTAGAATGCCTTGACCTGTTGCTTCATGTTTTCAATAGTGATTTTTCCATATGGATTGCATATTGTGGTCAATGAAGTATGCACATGATTTTGTGTCCTTAGAAGAACACTTCTTATTCTAGACATATCCACCTCAATCTTCTCAACCAGCTGTCCCTTGTTGTGAAAAGAGAAATACCAAGTGGTGAAGTCATGCGAAGTATCTTGATCAATCACTTTATCTCGAACCAGATCCTCTATTGAAGCTTCCATCAAATTCTTGAGATGTGGCATGTATTGTTCCTTGATGGGCTTGAACTTAGCACATATCTTTAGTAAAGATTGAACTCTATCCTTGAGGCTAATGATTCTATCATAAACTTGCATAATTTCCTCAAGATAAGTATATGCTTTCTCCTCTGTTTTCTCTATCCAACCCTTCATTAAATGAGATGAAGTTCTCATATCTTCAACTTGGGATACTGTCTCTTGTGAAAGGAGGGATGGAGGTACTAGAGTGGCTTCCTTCTGTCGGATGGGCTGCATGACTTGTTGAATGTATTGCCTTAGTGTATTGAAGTCTTGCTCCACCTTTTGCTTAGCTTCTCTTTCCTGTTTAGCATGATTTTTACACTGTTAACTGATTCTTGAAGTTCCTCTTCTACTTGTTCTCCTGTGATTGGACCCATATCAATAGTAGTCACATTGTAATCTTCAGGTGCCATGTCTTCCAAATTCTTCTCAACTCTAGGAACAACTACATGTACTTCTCTATTTCCAGAAGGATCTTGAGTGATTTTTGAAAAGACAGCTGCTTTCTTCTTTTGATTATTTTTCTGTGCACTCATAAGCAATTCTTCTACCGGAGCAGGCTGATAGGTTTCTATGATTGTATTCTCTTCAATTCTCTTCCTCAACCAAGATGGAAATGAAGAAAGATCCTGTTGTCGTTGTGCTTGCTTGTATTGTATACATGCTGCATCTTCATCAGATTCCACTTGTCCTTCTATTTCTTGATCAGCAACATTATCATCTTCTATTTCAACAATCGGGCTTGAATGAATCTCTTCGGATGGAACCACCACAGTCTCTTCTACTACTTCAACTTCTTGTACTAGAATATTAGCATTTGAAGTCCCTTCTTGTAGACTAGATGAAGTAGATTGACTATTCTTCTTCTTGGGCCTTTGACTTGACTCTCCTTGATCTTGATTAGGTCTTTTCCTCTTTCTAGCTTGATTGTCACCTTTATCACTTCCACTATGCTGGAGTCCACTATGTGCACTATGTTGTCCTGATTCTTCTTCATCCATCTTATAATATGTAAGAATCTGCACTTCCTCATTCATTTCTTGTAACAATTGATTTGTACATGCTTGTGTCATAGCTAAGACTGGTTCCATCAGTTCCTCTTCAGATACATCCCTCTTTGACCAATCAACTATATAGGGCAAATCTTTTATCTTCTCCAATTCATATATCAATATAGTATCATCCTCTATAAACTGATCTGGGATTTGAAATATCTTGGTTGCTCTTACTAGATCCCATGTAAGTCTTGAACACTTGAATGTTCGAAGATCATCTTCATCCTTTGCATTCGCCCAGTGGTCTTCTAACTGCATGACATGTTTATATTCTCTATTGTATTTCTAGCAACCTTTGAAAGGATCAAAATTAAGCCTTTTAGTGCCATGAGTTTGTAGATGATATGCTTGAAGCTCCGTTTCAGAATATTCAACTGCTGCCAATGATGGACATTCAAGGTTTTGTCCAAGAACTAATGGAAACTAGATTCCTCCTTTCCTCAATTTCTGTATCCTGATGAGTTCAAGTTGTCTTGAAACTTCTAACATCACCATCCTATTGGTTGGATATCTTGGTAACCTGTATGGATAAGATGTGAAACCTTGGATCTTTATGTATGTATATCTTTCATGCTGTGTATACTAATGTCCATATGTTACGATGAATTCCCTTGCTGCATTTGATAATCTTTTGTGGAGCTCTCCTCTTAATCTCTTCAATATGAACATAGCAAATGCACCATTGAATCTCATATAGTGATTGATGTTTTTGAGATGCAACTAAGGGTAACATTGATGTGACAAGTACTTATCCGGTCCAATTCCAACTTCTCATTTTTTAGCCAAACTTGGATAAACTTCATTCCTTGCTAGAAGATATACCATATAAGAACTCGTATGGAATGACTTAGTACTTGAAAAGTTAATGAGTTGCTCATGCATGCTTTGACTAATGAGTCCAGCCCAATCAATCATCTTTCCTTTGAGAATTCACTTGATGAAAGAATACATCCATGACTGAAAGGTTGCTGATTGCGGCATACCTGTTACTCTGTTGAGGAACATGATCAAGTATCCAATCTCCGAATGAAAATCTGACTTATGAAACTGCAGTGATACAAGCTTTGATTCTGGGACTTTCCCTTTAGCATCTATGCGAATCCTTGCTTGCCTTTCCTTTGATGTCATCGCCATGATCCTACAAACTGGACACAAATAAGTAACCTTAAATATGAATGATCATACAACTTACTTCAGCCTTCTATATGCATTGGAATTCTGATTTTAAAGATCTAAAAGGGAATTTCACAAGAAAATTATGTCTTTATCATGATGATTGACTATCCTCTTATGCACAAATACATCAACACCTACAGTTTTTTGCTTAAAAACTCATAAATTTGCTGGAAAATGAAAGAAAATCAGAACAATATTCTTCAAATCAAACTTACCAATGGACTGATTCCAAATGACTACCTTCAACACTTGATTAAAATCAGACCCAAATTGATGAAAATCAGACTATCTTGCTAAGAGATCACTTTTACTTCTGCTCTTTGAAGCGAATTGGCTGCTTGATGAGTGATAAAATGAAATCCAAAGGCAGATATATATATATAATATGCATCAAAACTGAAATACCTGCCTAGGCCGACCTGATTTAATGCCATAAAAACATTTAATTCACCCTCTTTTTGCTGAATGTGGTGCGGATTTCTATGTAAGTGAGATAAGGTTTTAAAAATTTGAATTTTAGTTTTCAAATGGTGCTTTAATGCTTGGCGCATTGGTTGAGGAATTAGGTGTTTTGTTTGAATGCACTTAACATCTTAGCTTTGCCCTCTCATAGATGGCGCATGACTTGAAGCGCAATGGATGATGTTTTGGATCCTCGCTTGACACACTTACAAAAACCTGAATTCATCCTCCTTTAATTGTGGCGCTCTAGTTAGGGTGCATTAGTTAAGGTTTTTGATCTCTTCTTGGAAGATCTCTTTAAAGTTGTAAGCAAATCACTCCAACTTAGGCGTATTTGATCATAACCTTGAATCCTTGTTGTAATGCCCTCTGAATAAAGATGCATTGGATAACAAATTGGCTCAAAACTTAAAGAGATGTTAAAGATTTGAATTAAATTGCACTCCCACAAGGCGCACTAGACAAGGCGCATGGGTTAGATATTTTGATCTCTGGTTGATAAATCATTTGAAACTTGAAACTTGCCTCACCCTAAAATGGCGCCTTGGTTGAAGAATTCGGATGCTTGTTGATAGTTTGAAAGACTTAAACTTGATCTCATTCCAAGGTGGCGCAATGGATGAGGCGCATTGGATCACAATTTTGGTCTCTTCTTAAAATGCTTTCAAAAACTTGATTTTAACTTCTTTCCATAAGGTGGCGCATTACTTGAAGGTTTTGGATCCTTGTCTTAAGAGTTGCACTTCCACACTTCCCTACCTTGGTCATAATGGTTCTTGATTGTGATCTTGATCTCCACTTGAAAAATACATTCTGACCTTGGGCGCATTGGTTAAGAGTTTGGGTTTCTCTTAAAAGACTTCACAAGACTTAGTTTAATCGCCTTCATAAGTGGCGCTGTAGTTGATGAACTTGAATCCTTGTCTTGATAAGGGCGCACTAGTCAAGGCGCAGGAGTTAAGCAATTGACTCTTCTTAAAAAGGTCTTTATCTTATCTTGCCTTTATTCCCTATCTTGAGGTGGCGCGTTGGTTAGGGCGCAAGAGATCCTCCTCTTAATCTTTCTTTCAACACATCTTCAAAAATCCACCTCACCTTACCCTCCAAAATGGCGCATTAGACTAGGCGCATTGGTTCCATGTTTTGGTTGCTCCTTAATTCAAAGTTAAAGCCAAACTATTCCTTCTTCCTTAGGCGCACCGGTTGGGGATTTTGAATCCTCATCTCATCATACTTGTAAACTTGACGTCTTCATCATCATTGGCATGGTGGTTAAGAGTTTTGATCTCTCTTACTTCATAAGATTTAGTTTAATCTCCCACATAAGTGGCACTCTAATTGAGGCGCTTTAGTTCAAGGTTTGGTTGTTCGCTTGAATTTGCCTTGAAACTCCCATGAGATTGGCGCTTTAGTTGAAATTTTTTTGATCCTCGAGTGCCATTAAAACTTGAAACACATCACTTCATCCTTGGGGGCACCGGTTGAGGTTTTTGGACTCCGGTTGAATGTCCTCATAAGGGCTTGGTCAAAGCGTGTTAGTTCATGATCTTGAGCCCTCATCTTGAAACTCACAATTTCTTCATCAAATCATCCTTTCACCTTGGTCGTGTTGGTTGAGCATCTTGATGTTTAGATAAAACGCCTCCTAAAGTCATCTTTACCTCCTCTAAGGTGCATTACATAGGGCGCGCTGGTTGAGAGTTTTAAATCTTCTAAGATAAACAATGTCACACTCAAATAAAACTCCTCTGTAAGGCTGGCGCATTGGTTGGACAACTTGAATCCTGATGAAGATTTCGCCACTTTGCCATGTCAATACCCTACAACATCATACTTTTCAAACATCATAAACTGCAGAGCAATCACCTTGAATGTCCATGAAAAGTTCAACTCTGTCATATTTTAACCATGCCATGATCTCATCAAATGAAGTCATAAGATTTGGAGCTCAAATGCAAATGATGGTCACAAGGAATGCCTCATGTAGTCTCCGTCATGTCTTAAAAACAAGGTCAAAGCAGAGATCTGAAAAACTCAGTCTACCTCAAATCAAAAGAGGGGATCCCCATTTGCAATGGGGTGATGGTGTGATTTGGTCACAACAGTAACCAAATTGATGTGATGGAGCTTGTGAAGCATGTTGATCTCCTTAGATACTTCCCCTTTCATCTGCTTTATCACCACTTTCTTCCCACACAAGACACCACTGAAGACAAAACCCTCAATCTTGTATGCTGAGCTGAAATTATTGGTAGCCTTTCGCAGCTCTTTCAAAATTTCAAGTTATAGTATATACTATTATATGTATGTATATATTAATAATATTAGAAATATATATAAAATATATGTATATTTGTGCTGCTATACCCTTGCTGTCCCCAATTTGGGGTTCATAGTTCCCCGTCCCTGCATTCCCCCACCCCACCTGTTCTGAAAGTCCATGGAACACTGATAATAGAGGCCTTAATTGATTCAATTTTTGCCAAGACATATAGTAATGGTAATAACAATTTCAGATTAAAATAATATATACCAATTCGTATATTATTTGAGACTAATATTATAGAAAATGAGGTTGACCATTCAACATATTCTTTAATGTTTACTAAAAATTAGCAATTGATTTGAAAACCATTAATGATTCCACAGAAAAGTTTATGATATCCATATAGCTGTATCAACAATGCAATCTTGCCACTCAATTTCTTCGTCTATATGGGTCTCTTGGAACAGACTACTACTGCTTGCAAATTTAAAGACTCAAAAAATTATTTTCCAGCATTGTGATTTCAACTTACAAGGTGATCATACTCAAACATGAAGTCAATAATGCTTGGAAGTGGAGTGATTCCATCTTTGTAGAATTCACAAACTTATTATTAGACAAGTTAAACTTCACTCTCCTATCATATTAATATGGGCTACTGAACAGAAAATAACAGCAATCCATCCTAGTTAGGTTACAAGTCTTCCCAATGAAATTTAAACCCAACACAAAAAATTACAAAAAAAACTACATTAAAGAATAAACTAGTGGATCTCTGTGAACCTGGTAATTGAAGAGGATGACAAAGAAAAAGGAAGTTAACGAAGCTGTTTGTACCTGTGATCAAGTGCTGCTCAAAGGATCTTGACAGCTATGTCCCATTGCTTCTTGGATGTATAAAAGTTTTTTGGCAAGCAAGACCAAGTTGCATGCATTGATTTCTTGCAACTAAAAATCTCAAAAGTAAATTAAGGCCATTCTGAACTTCAAAATCAAATCAAATTCAGGGTCCCCTATATGCTTTGTGCCTTAAAGTTTAAGCAACTCTTTAATGTCAACATGGACTCTAGTTAAAAGTTTTTGCTAGATGAGATTAATGAATGAACATATCATGTTGATATGTTGAAGTATTCAATACAGATCTTAATACTTCTGTTGAGTAAATCTATCTCAGTTTGGCTTTGTCCACTGTCAAGGATAGTAATGCTTGCAGCTCTCACAAATATAATAATATTAGTTTTGAAGGCCTTGCATAGGCAAATCAAGTTCTAATAAGCCTTAGCCACTTACCAAACTTATTTGGTCCGTGATTTCCATCATATGGCTAAACCTGATAATTGATGCCAACCTCTATGTTTAAGAGGGCAAGCAGAACAGAAGAATTGTGCATCCATGCTCCCGAGACGCTGATTATTCTCTCTGTTTTGGTCTCACAGTTCTTATAGGTACTCGCCAAAGCCATCTTAAGAGTTTAAAAATGCCTTCCAAGCACTTACTCAATTTGCAGCAATGTAGGCAAAGAAAACAAAAAAGAGAAAAACATTTGTTTAACTGCTCTCTGCCCTTTGCTTTCAGCATCCATGATTTGGATAAAGGATCAATACTTCAGAACTTATAATAACTTTTGAGGAGCATGTTAGTAATAGTGAACAGGGCTAGATTTCCCTTGGAGATGAAACTCAAAGAAAATTTCAATTTGCTTCAAACTTGAAAGGAACTAAGGAAAGACATAAAATCCATATGACAGGTTTTCTACTTCCTTGACTCCACTAAAGGAACAAACTTTTTGCTTCCTGGAACGCACTTCTGAACACAGTAGAGCTACAACACTTGAAGTAAATAAGGCTTCTGGAAATCGACAACAAAACATGGCTACCACTGACAGAGGAGGATCAGGGTTCCCAACAACCACAGTATCATTTCCATGTTCACATAACTCCAATCTTCTTATGTTGCCCATTATTCCGAAGAAATCATTGTCCACTCCAATCTCTTTCGATACATTTTCATCATCTAAACTAGTTTCATGTGCTCTATAAATTTCCTTTTCTCTAGGAAACCCCGTATGAAACTCTCGCCCAATTAATTTGGTGGAATTGTTATCTGGAACCACTTTTGACATCTTCAATTCCACTTCTAACCTTCCTAACAATTTTCTATACAGTAAACCAGCTTTCCTCTCCATCAAACTTACATTTCTGGACCAAATTTCTCCTGTGTTCTCTTCATTTGTACCATCACTAATGCTAGCATTTGGAGATTCATCTAAACAAAATGTCTTAAATTGTGAATGCCCTAAACCAGGCTTGATCTTTTGGCTACAGTATTCCTCCTTCCAATAATCAGAACAATTACGAAAATGAGAGCAATTAGCAGAAGAGGCAACACTTTCCACAGCAGTATTATACACTTGTTTCCTTTCAGAAATTATGTTCACAAGATCTGGGAAAGTTTCATCCACTTGAATGGGCATAGAATTAGTATTGCAACCATCCATCTCTATGAAGTCTGACTTCCTCAATTCCAGCCACTCAGGCATGATATTTTCTAAGTCTCCAGAGCCATTCTTTTCATGTGATCTACAAGTCCCTTTCATTCTTGGCGAATGAATCCTAGTTAGAACAGGTGTACTCTTCTCACTTTCTCCGCTTTCTTGTAAAATTGGAAATTGAAAATTCCCAAGTTCTTCATCAACAATGCCACTTTCAAAAAAATTAAACTGTTCGAGGCCATTATTACCACTTGGTGAAAGCAAATTAGCCAGCTCAGTTAGGACCTTCTCTTCTTCAGCAGCTGAAATATTGCCTTTATAAAGCAAGTCTGCCAGAGACTGCAGCAGGTCAACATTGCTTGGCAGTGCTTCATTTTCATCTTGAATTTGTGAAAAGATAATTGGAGGTTGATTTCTGGGGTGCAAAAACCGCTCTTGCAATACAGTTTCCATCCTCTGTACAGTACTGTAATTTGCTAACAAGATCCCTTTATTTCCATATTGCCGCCACCATCGTTGAATTTTTAAGACAGCAGATTTCTTTCTTTTGTAATGTGTCTTAATTAGAAACATTCGGCAATAAGCTTGCACAACAATTGCAGCCTTTTCCCTCCGAACTGAATGAGAAAACTTCCACACCTTAAGCAAATTATTGCCAGAACCGAAGTCCATTGAATTTCTTCTCCTATTTATTACTGAAATTGATTTTGTTCCCTCAGTAATGAAGGGAACAATAGTTAAAGGAAACCGGCTTCTATTTCTAGGGCATGAATGATTGGTACCTTTGCCTTTCAGATTACTGTTGATATGCTGCACTGTTTGCAAAATAGTAGTGCATGATTCCTTGACATCATCCTTGATATCCTGCTTATTATTTTTTTTCGTATGCCAGACTTGTCTTCCATTTTGCCTCTTTTGTGTGTGTGTGACATCTTTGTTGGATACATGGAGATTGCTGATGTCAGCTAAGGTGTGTCGCTCTGCAAATGTAGTCATGCTCTGCACGGGCACTGTTGAGGACTTCAGTTTAACAGAAAGAAGAATACTGCATTCGATTTAATGGATACAAATGCCCACAGGATAAATCCTTGAGGCAAGTTTCAATAATTAAATTACTAACCAGTGGTATGTAGGATGTTGTTTTTGTAGGATTCAGATACTGCAGGAGCTTGAAGGAGGTTCTGTTCCAGCCATCTACAAATTTCTGCCCAATAATGTGTTGTGCTGCTTGTACCAAGGCCATCACGTCCACCTAGTGCACATGTAAGCATTTACACAACTTTTGTCAGGTCATACTAGATCTCTGTAAGAAATGGAACATGAGCACAACATGAACTGCAGATTCCTGATATCATCTTTATCTTCTTTCAATGCATGTAAATGAAGTCTACATTGGAACATAAGAGATGCCTATCAGTACGATCATAAAGCCTACTACTGTATGATTTTCAAAATGATTTCACCATTTACAGCAATCCATAATGTTAAGAACACAGCTTCACAAAAATTACGTTTTGAATCTTGTGGCTCTATCATTAATCCTGATGATTAAAAATAAGCACAATGTGTGATTTAAAACATCGATTATTCTAATCATTCTATGTGCAAATTTAGAGAAGCTGAGTTCTTGGCTCAAATATACTAGTAGCAGCACACTATCTCACTCTGGTTGACGTAAATACTGGGAGTAGCCAAAAAAGTAACTATTTTATTTATCCAAACATATATGATCTCTCTTTACTGTCCATAATCATAACTTGTACAATGTAACAATACAGTCATAAAAGCACATGGGAACCTGGTGCCTGTTATGTCTATTGGCTTGTTAGCAATAGGTACCAAGTTTGAATCCCCTAGTGGGCATTGTGTTGATTGAGTTGGTTCTTAGTGAAGAAAGTGATTTAGTACAGGAATGAGGTCCCCTGTTTGTGGCCTCCACAGATGGGGCTAGTTAATCCCCAGATGGCTGAAGAGAGCGTATTCCCTTCACTAATGAATCAAAAAATCAATAGAGTGATAAAAAACTCATTAAATCATCAAAACATGAATGCAAACTCAATAGAACAACTGTGTCCTAATGCAGAGGGTATTAGAATTTCTATTTGAAAACTGTGTAAATTCTATTCATAAGTGAAGTATTTATAATACAGTTGAAAGATTCTATGAACATGTAATGTCCCCATTTGACAGAGTGGTCTGTCAACATAGAAGTAGCATAGATGGATGTGTTTGTAGTTTCTGTTAGATAGTTAGGACTGAAATAAGATAGGCGTGTGATCAAATAGTTAGGTCTGCAGTGGCCTGGGATAAGGTGGTCAGTTAACTGTTTGGTTTCTGCATTGATTGAGGAGTGCCTTTGACAGTTGACTGTTTAGACACTACCATCAATTGAGGAGAACTTCTCAGTTGTGTGCTGAAATCTAGGAAAAGACTGTTCAGTTAAGTGCTGAAATTGAGGAAAGGACTGCTCAGTTAAGTGTGGACTGACTTCCAATGATTGAGGATCACTGGGAACTGGGTCTATAAAACAGAGGATAAGGCAGAAGAGAAGTCATCTTTTACAAATTAACAACTATTAAACTCTCATTGCAGTTTTAATGGCATTGCTACAGCAGCTAGGCACATTGGAGACAAAACCCTTCAGGCATGAACCTATCATCTTGTGGACGGAAACCCTCGAGCAATACATATCAATTAGTATAGAGCATGTAAGCTGGGAGTACCCAGTATGTTGTATTAGATTGGTATACTTCCCTTTGAATGTATGTTGTTAGCAGAAAATTATAAAAAATATAAAAAAGTATAATTGTTGCTGGAATATTTTGTCTGTTACTTGTGCATTTAGAAGGGTTTACTATAGTGGTATCAGAGCTGTGATCCAGCCAGCCCGTGAAACATGAAGGGAATTTTGAGTAGTCTGCCCAAAGGAAAGAGGGCAGATCTATTTTATACACTGATGGAAACTTGGAGGAGCCAAGATAGAATGATCGAGCTACTGGAACAAAAGTTGAAGCTTCAGACTAGCATGCAAAATCCAATTCAGGCTAGAACATCACAAAGAATTTCAAAACTGTTAGGCCCATGTTTTTGAGCTACAGCAAGCTACAGAAGAGCAGATCATTGAGCATGTGCCAGAGAATTAGCAGATGAAGATGCAGACACTAGCAGCAGCACTCTTGCAACCTGGTTAGGAGCAGAATCAGAATAGAGAAGCAGATTGCTGAGCTTGAACCTAGACATTTGGCAGAGCATAACGGGTTGTGTTTTTTTGCCTCTAAAGCGTGCAGTGGACTGTATTTATGTGGAAATGACGTCACATTAGCCACATCAAATGATTGGAAGATTCTACTTAATCACTTCAAGGAGCAAGAATGTATTGGTAACTTGATATAATTACATTGTCCATGACATCCTAATGATCCACCAATTATGGTAGATTGCCAAAAAATTTACTCATTCAATACTTCTTTGTGTAAACTACCATGCAATACTGCACTTGAGTGTGGATTTAAGTATCAAAGCTCTTCTCGTCATGGGAAGCATTCCAATGGGAGTGAAAAAGTGCTGGGTATAATTTGTGGAAAATGGTGCAGAGCTCCTTTCTCTCAAGTCCAAAATTATTGCTCTTGTATCATGGTTTGGGATCCTGGTCCGTTGGAGGAATCTATGTGCAAAGGATGTAGTTGGGAAAGACCAAAGATACTAGGACATCCAACACTGTATTACTTGTGGGCAAGCAATTTCAGGAAGGGCAAACTTATAATGTCCCCATTTTGACAAAGTGCTCTGTCAATGTAGAAGTAGCATAGATGGGTGTGTTTGTAGTTTCTGTCAGATAGTTAGGACTGACATAAGATGGGCATGTGGTTAGATAGTTAGGTCTACAGTGGACTGAGATAATGTGGTCAGTTAACTATTTGGTTTCTACATTGATTGAGGAGTGGCTTTGACAGTTGACTATTTAGACACTGCCATCGATTGAGGAAAAATGCTCAGTTATCTACTGAAATCGAGGAAAGGACTGCTCAGTTAAGCGCTGAAATTGAGGAAAGGACTGCACAGTTAAATGTGGACTGACTTCCCATGATTGAGGATCACTGGGAGCTGGGTCTATAAAACAGAGCATATGGCAGAAGAGAAGGCATCTTTTACAAATTAACAAAAATTCAACTCTCATTTCAGTGTTAGTGGCATTGCTACAGAAGCTGGGCGCATTGGAGACGAAACCCAATTCAGGCATGAAACTATCATCTTGGGGAAGGAAACCGTTAGGAGCAGTACATATTAGAGTATAGAGTTTGTAAGCTGGGAATACCTAGTAAGTTGTATTAGATTGGTAGACTTCCCTTTGAATGTATGTTGTTAGCAGAAAATTATAAAAAAGTATAATTGTTGCTGGAGTATTTTGTGTCTGTTATTTGTGCATTTAGTAGGGGTTACTACAGAACATTGAAGCCTACATGCAAGTATGCAAAATTTCCTTTATATCACATACCTCTACATGCAATATTCTCTTTCGTCACATCCACACCTAACATTCCCTTTATGAAAAGGTTGGAATATTTTTCTCTTACCTATATGATTAAAATAAGAAACTATATTGTATAAGATATACCCCATAGCAATTATATACATGGCACCTATACGACTATAAAGAAATATGTAACCCTCATTCCTAACACCCACATTATGTTCATATTTTACAGATCTCTAAGCATTTTATGGACTTTACAATCTTTTTTGCATACAGATTTGCCAATATGCTTTGGTTGAATCTGGGCTGCACAGGATATAAAGTCAGCTTCCATCTTATATCTTTTATGTAATTAAATGCTGATGTATTTGTACATATGAATGTACCTTTTGTGGTATGAACTTGAAGATAATTTTAAGATGGAAGTAGTGAATTCACCAAAATTACATGGAGTTCTGTAAGAGTTCAACCACAATAATATATGCTTTGATATATTTGCCAATTATAGAATGGCAAAGAAAAATACCAATTTACGTAAAATTAAAAACTATTAATGGAGTTAACAAAAAGAAAATTCTTTCTTACAACATTTTGATATATACAACTTATTTGATTGGTCTAATATCAATGATCATACAGTCAATTATATCCAGTTATTTCATTCTGTCATAGGTGTGTACTTATGGTCTCCGGCAACTTTCAGGTAAATGTACACTCTGAGACTGCAAAGCCCTTAGGTACTGAATGAATATTCTTTTCAACAGAAAAAACACAGAGATACTCAGGATTTCAGTGTTACAACAAAGAAATAAAAAAGGGACAGAAAGGATCTCAAGAAAATTCTTCATAACAACAAAAGAAAACATAATACAATGGTTTTTGAGCTTACCATTGTGGATTCTAGCCAATGTCTCCCAGTCATTATTGGCTACTGCATCAGAGCAATGTCTTAGCCAGAACACAACCACAGTATTCTCAGCGTATTCAGTGTCCCTGAACTCACAATGTAATGTCCACAAGCGACATTCAGATTAATAGATTTGCAGAAAAGTCATATTTGCAAACGGAGATATTGACATACATCAAATAGGTTCACATGATCAATTCCAAATGGCTCATATCATCAAGACAAAAGGACTCAAAAAAGACAACAGGTAATTCATGATTGACTTAATGAATGGATGAGGCTACAACATATCAAACAACTTCATTAAAGCTTATATCTTTATGTTACAACTTGTTATCCTTAAAATCTGTCAAGGGCATCACATAGGACTCTCTGTTTGCAAGGGATGCTTCCCTTCTAACTACCTATGAGTTATTCACAATGATGGAATGTGAAGTTTTTGAAGAGCACACGGTTATACTGAGAGGGAGGGGGGGAATCAGTATAAAACAATTTTAAATGTTTTTTTAAAACAGAATACTCTACACTTGATAATGCAAATGAATCATAAGCAGAATGAACACCAGTTTTACGTGGAAAACCCTTACGGGAAAAAACCACGGCAAAGTATTTGCTTTTATTAAATACGTAGGCAACAACCTACGGAAGACACCAATCTTCAGTTACAAAAGTGAGCTTCAACTCACTGGAAGTACCAACTCCCTCTGAGCACCGACTTAGTAAGAGGCACCAACCTCCAATACAATAGGCATAATATCTTCTTGTGACTTTTCTTCAATGAAAGACGAAAAACAGTCACATACAAAACTGCAAGCTTTTCTTTTTACTCAGCTGATATTCTTCTCATAGATTACTCTTCATATTCTCATCCCAATCTACTTCACTTTTCTCGTTATAAATCTGCAACTTAAATCTTCTTTTCTGAACTCATTTTTTTAGTCATTCTCCTTACACACAAAAAATAGATCATAACATGCAAATTGTACTTATTGCTTTTTCTTTTCGCACTCCATAATATCTTGAAAAATCTTTCTAAAATGAAGCTGCTGTTGTTTTAACCTTGATCGCTGTCCTTTTCTATTTTAAACTCATGGCATAAATCATACTTAAAATAAGACTCTGTCTTATTTTATGTAGCACCACTAAAAACCATAAAGCATGGCGTTTTTAACAAGGATAGAGCGCTTTAAAAACATATATAAAGCTTCTAAAATAAGGCGCTTTCAAAAATAGAAATAAAGCTTTAAAGATATCTTTTTGCATGCTATCTTTTTTCTTTTTGCATGCTATTTTTATGCTATCTTTTTGCATGTTTTCTTTTTTCTTTTTGCAATAAATCTTCTCCACTAAAAGAAACTCCACACTTAGCAATGAATGCTTTTTCTTTTTAGCAATGAATCTTCTCCACTAAAAGAAACTCCACACTTAGCAATAAATTGCTTTTTCTTTTTAGCAATAAATCTTCTCCACAAAAAGAAACTCCACACTTAGCAATGAATCGCTTTTCTTTTTAGCAATAAACCTTCTCCACAAAAAAAAACTCCCCACTTAGCAATAATTTTTCTTGTTAGCAATAAATCTGATTGTGGGGCCTTGGGGAATATGTTTAAATCTTTAATTTAAAGATTTATCGTTGCATGAACATGGTATCAACAACATTTGCCTTCAATAACATTGGCATGTCCTTTGACATCAATGACAATATTCTAACAGTTTTATGTACATATATCCATGGGAATGAAAGAAATTTTCTGCGAGATACTTCATTATAAAAAATTAACTAAAAATAACCTAGCAATGCCAGAGAACTCCTTGGCATGAATGACAAATACTGCACTCCAGAAACACACTCATTGCCTCTGGTGCAAGGATTCTCCTTATAGAACTGAGTCTCTAATGTGTCAATGATGAGATGTCTCTGTCAAGCCACACCCGGATTTATTACTGAATTTGAATTTGATTTTATTACAGAACTTCTTCTCTTATTTATTACTGAATTTATTTTTGTTCCCTCAGTAATGAAGGAGCCATTAATCAAATTCAGTACTCAATAAGTGAAGAAATTCATTGGAATTTGGTTCTAGCAATAATTTGCTTAAGGTGTGGAAGTTTTCTCATTCAGTATGGAGGGAAAAGGCTGCAATTGTTGTGCAAGCTTATTGCCAAATGTTTCTAATTAAGTCACAATACAAAAAACTGAAATCTGCTGTCTAAAAATTCAAAGATGGTGGCAGCAATATGTAAATATAGAGATCTTGTTTACAAATTACAGTACTGTAAAGAGGATGGAAACTGTATTGCAAAAGCGGTTTTTGTACCACAGAAATCAACCTTCAATTGTCTTTTCACAAAATCGAGATGAAAATGAAGCACTGCAAAGCAATTGTAATGTCCCCTTTTTATCAGTAAATAATAGAAAACGTTAGCCTTAATTATTTTAATCTTCCGAAGGCTAACTGAGCTCAATTAAGGGAAATAGTCCTCTTAAAAGTTTAATATAAGTTATCCTTGTTGTTGAATTTCTGAATCATAGTAGAAACTATCTAAATATCCAATAACTTCAATAGAAATAAGACAAATACAAGCAAACAAAAGATAATACCTTTGCAACCAGATTTACCTTGTACCTTCCATTGTTGCCTATCTTGCTTTGATCTTGTTTGATTATGGAGCTCTCAGAAGTTCTACTTCCTTGCTGTTAAGATGACAAAGCTAGAATGGCTATAGATGGATAATGCAATGAAGATTAAACTAAGAATGCAACTCTAAGATGATTGATAATGGAGATATGGAGACATGGTTGGATAATTGATGAATAATGAGATTATGCAAATGCAATGAGGATACTTTGCCAAAGGCAAGCTTGGGAGCTATGATGGTATTTCTGCAGAGTAAGATTACTAAAGTTTGAGTGGATTGATATGAGTGTGAGGACCTTACTTTTATAGGCTTAAGAGAGGCCAAGTCCAAGTGTCATAAGATCCACGATTAGAGGAATTATCTGTGATGTGTACGGTTGAGATGGAGTTGAGAGAGATAATCATGAGAAATGTTCCTACTACGTTTACAAGGTAGAGGAATAAGTGGATCCATAAGCCACATGTCATTGTGCTCACAAATGACCTATGAGTTAAAGGTGGAAGTCTTTGAGGAGATTGTGGAAGGACTCTTAACTTGTGGGTATGTGAGAGATGAACTAGAATTAGAAAGACAAGTGTCTTTGAGCATAAAGGTGATTAAGAGATAATAGGACACGTGGAGAAGAAATAGGGATGACTAGAGGATAAATAGGACATGTGGGTGAGGGTAATTAACTAATTAAATATTAAAAATATTTAATTATGTGTGCAACGTGGTGAGGTGTAAAGTGAGGTGAAAAGTGATGTAGATTTATAAATTTAAGACTTAGGATAGATGATCAATTATATAAATTAGATGAGATATTAGAGGAATTTAGATGATTTAATTAAATAAATTGATTTTTATTTAATTTTTGGGATAATGAACCAATTAAATAAATTAGAATATTTATTTAATTGATAGATGAAATAAGAATTAAAATAAGTATTAAAGTATTTATTTAATTCGACACGAGGCATTTTTAGGTGTATACATTTTGCCCCTCTTTGATTCAATGTGTTTTATCACGTTGCTCAAAAAAAAAAAATCTGGTTATGATACGTGCCCCAGTTTGCCCCTGGTACAGGTTTAATGACGATAAGATGCCCCCTCGGGAGATTGGACGGAAAGAATGTGACAACAAGATGGCGGACGATCTCACAATGAGATAGATTGAATAAACAATGGCTAAGAAAACGGAGGATGCACGATAAGGGACGGATGAAAGAGCTGAATGACATGTTATGCAAAATAAAATGATAACACATAAGCAAGCAAGCAAGTATGCACAAATGATACAAGAACAAACAAGGTACTGCCTCTGTCAAGCTGTAAACCAATGATTAATTGATAATGATTGATGATTGTGTTTTTCATTGCGGGGAACGATATATCCCTAGATCAATACAAAAATGCAAGAAAGACATATCCCACTGATGATGACAATTGATTGATTAATTGTGTTGGTTTATGACAAGATTAGGATCAAGATCATTGATTGCGATTGGATAATTTGACAAGAGAGATTTACTCGATTGGTATGGATTAAGGATGGTTTGCATTTGGATCATTGCTTGGATTGATTTGATGATCGAATTGACGCTTGGATTGATGATTGGTGAGGCCCCAGTCACTCAAGAGTGAGAGTGACAAGGAAAGATAATGGTAAGTTAGCAAATAAGATGAATGATGATGATGATGATGCCCCCTTGGGAGGACAATTGGTGTGCTCTCAAAATGAAAAGAGAGAAAAGGGTGAGTAGATAAAGAGATGTAGATAAAGAAAGGACTTGGATCTTAAGCCACTTGAAAAATGATATGTATGAAATGCTTATAAATGAAATGAAATGCAATTTGGTATGTATGATAGTGGATTTTGTCATCTTCTTGTACAAGTTTTTGAAGTACTTTGTTTTATCATTGAGCTTTTAAAATGTTGTAAGAAAATACAAGCATCTAGGTATAATTAAACCATGATAACCTGAGTATCTCTTATATGGATTTTGATTTGACAAGTTAATACAAGCATCTAGTCAAAATTGAACCTAGATGACCTGAGTATTTCTTGCGTGTCAACAGACAAGGATTACACCTATTTCATGTTTAGACCTCTAATGTCCTCGATGATCATTATGTTGATCATGTCTTTAGACAAGGCTTGACATTACTAAAGATAAACCCACAAACAACAAACAAATAAAATAATTATGCCCCCATCATAGCTCCTCTAGTTTTTGACATCCTTGAGTAGCATAAAAAAACATAATAACAAAAACCATGATATAAGACTTTAAACAACCATTAAAAACCTTCTTGCCATAGATATATTTTTCTTGCAATAACTGATAGAGTCCTTTTGATAGTTTAGGCAGGTAGGGATTTGTCAAGTTTAGTTTGATGTCTCTTTGTCGAGATGATGTTTAAAGCTTGCTTGTTGTGCTACTTCCCGTCTAGTGATAAAACCATGATCCGATTTGTTATCCTCTGAGTTGTAGAATTCAAAAATCCAATTCACTAACTAGGTCGAGGATTTGCCCCCAGTCAAGTAAAGGATGGATTTATTATGGATGAAATGATGATAGACATGAAGAAACGGACCCCAAGGGACTGACCTAGTGTCTCGAGGGCTCGTTGATAAATGGTCTTGCCTACGTGATAGCTCAGAGGCGACGTAGTTCAACCTTGAAGGCTGACACTGGTAAATGGATGAATGGAAGATATGCAAAGGTTTAAAATAGGATTAGAGATATAGATGGAAGGGAAGCCTCGAGGGCTCATCAATGATGGCCTTGCCTACGTGATAGCTCAAAGGCGACGTAGTTTGACAATGGTAGCAATGATGGAGTTATAACGAATGACAAGATAGACGAAGATTTGGATGGATAGACTGATGGGACAAGACAATAAGAGCGAGCGAACAACAAGCCATGATAGGTATCTTTATGCGATTCGATGGATGCGGTAAGAAAAGATGGATGAGGACTAAAATCCGAAGAGATGGAGGAAGCAGTTTATTACTACCATTGCTTTTGATTCCCTTGCATTGGAGTTTGTAGGATTTGACGATTGGATAAAAGGATGAGCGATAAGGGATGGAATGGATGCCCGCGTAAGAAAACAAGGATGTGATCTCCAAGGACTATGTCGCATAAGACTAACTCAAGATTTGACATGACAACGCTTATGACAAGAGGGTAATAGGATTGGATTGGTTTGAAAAAGATAAGGTACATCAAGAGTTTTTCCAAAGCATGTTTCGACATTTTGCCCCCATATCTTTATCAAGATCAAAAGAGGAATGGAGGATGAATGGACTCAATATGATAGGTATATGTAGGATAAGGATGATAGGAGGGTATGGTAAGATAGGATGGAAAATGATAGGGTCAATGAGACAATGTGCTCCCAAGGGTAAGTGACATAGAAGATCAACCTACACATGACGCCTATTTGCCAAGTTTTCATCATGGTACTTATCCAAGGCGCCACCAAGGGTGGTTTTCACTGTTGGACGAAGGGATTTTTCTTTACTTTTTTTTTTTTGGAATATTTGGATAGGATAGGTGGAATACAGACAAAAGGGACTCAAATGTCTATTTCCTGAAAGGTGGTAGTCCCACTAGAGATGGATGTCATCACATGGACCAAGTCAAGTGTCATTATGCTCACAGATATTGGTATGGGATTGCATGAAAGGGTGATGGATTAGGTAGATAGTGGATTATGGTGTGGATTATGGAGGACTTTATGCAAAAGCATGGATGGAAGGCTTACGCAAAAGCATGGACCATAGGAACAGGGTGGGGAAGATATGTGGGATAATAGTTGAATGATAGGGTGATGGAGGTATGGAAAGGCATCATGACCAACGGTTGCACACACCGTGTTAAACATTGAAGCTTTTGATGGGAAGGTGGTGTAGGAAGCAATGGCAATGTTGGCTTAAGAGATGGGTGACGTAGTAACTTAGGTACCCACATAGACTTAGTATTTTTATGCTTTTTGTTTTGTTTGTGGGATTTTTAGGATTTTTGAATGGAATGGAGATTTTGGATGGAAGGGGATTGTTGGGATTTTTGCGATGTGGATGCTTCATTTGAATTTTGTTCTTTTTGCTTAGGTACCCAAACCATTTTGGTTTTGGACTTCGCTGTTGGAGGTATGGGCTTGGATAGCATTTTAGATGGATTTTGCTTTGAATTTTGGCATTTATACCCTAAGGCATTAGGACCTTTAGGGTTTTTGGCTTTATAACAGAAGACATCCCAATGTTTATTTTTGAATCCCATGGGTATGGTGGAATGAGTGGAAGCTTCATGTTTAGACAATATGTGCATTTGTCGGTCATGATTCGAAATGTGAGGGAATGTGTAGATGGATGTATTTGGTGTTGGGAGAAGTGATGGTAAAATGGATGGAGGGATGTTAGGAGTTGGAAGTAGCGGAGGTAAATTGGACGGTGGAAGGTGTATGGTCACATGCTTTTGACACTTGTAGGATGAAGGAGGTGGAATGACAACATATGTTTTGGGAATATGATAGGATGTGCGATGGGAATGAATGGATTTAGAAGGCATGGAGGAAGTACCAACATCTTGAGATTGCTGTTCTCGGGGAATATAACCAAGGGCATAAGAGGGTGAAGGGACGTTGACATGGATAGGCTCCAAAATACCTTGTTCATGAAGGCCTAAGCCTTTACCTTGATAGTTCATATTTTGGAGTATGCGGTGGACAATGAGATTATGGATGATTTGGACACTAGATGTGATCTCAATATTTGATGGGGAAGGTGAAGTGGTAGATAATGGTTGTTGCTCTCCTAAGGAAGAAAATTCATGGATGAAGGTAGTGAGACCAAGGAGATAGGATAATGGATTTGCAACATGGTAGATAATGGATGGTGGAGGATCATTAGGATCTTGATTATCATTATGCTGACTAAGATCCAAGTTATTGGTTTGATCATCTATGCGCACTTGGGAGGCAAGTGTCTCATCAAGGAAAGTGTGTGTTGTTGGATCATGGAGAGGACTAGGTGGAGGATGGATAGGAGTAATGGAGGTTTCTTGCTCATGGATGGTTATGGGGTTATGGCTAGATGGGGTAATAAGCTCGTGACCATGGAATGCATAAAGTTGGCTAAGAGGATCATCATGGTTCGCTTGATCATAGATAGGATCTTGTTCATAGATGGGATCTTGATCATAGATAGGATTAAGTGTGATATGGATGGGATCAATTTGCTCGTGTATAGGTTCTTTATCAACGATAATATCTTGATCATAGAAAAGATATAGGTTATGGATGGGTTGGATTTGGATTTCTTTCTCATGTATAGGTATAGGATCAAGTTGCTCATGGATATCTTCGTCATAGGTAATATCTTGATCATGAAAAAGATAAATGTTATGGATGGGTGGAGTGAAAGTGATTTGATCTTGATTAGGATGGGGGTTTGTTGTTTCCACATGCTTAGGATTAGGTTCTTGACATACCTTTTGGGTTGTTTGAATAGAAGTGGAAGGATCTTGGATAGGCTTGACATGCTCTTGAGGGTTATCATCATGAGGGGATGATGGATCGTGGTATGGATTCATCATGGGAGATTCTTCAATAGGCTCAAGGGGTTGTGGACTATATGATGGGGTTGGAGGATTGGACATGGCGTTGAAAGAGTTTCTTGTAGGTTCAAGGATAGGGATTTGATGGCATGAGGGTAGTTTACTCCTTGCTAATAGCCATTGGATCACATCCTTCATGAGTATATGGATGGATGGACAATATAACGGATGGAGAATAATGGTAGATGGCGTAGGCTTATGATTAAGGTTAGGATTGCTTGTGCTAGATAGGGATGAAATTGGATGAGTGGATTTGGATTTCTTCATAGCTTTTCTTTTGCTTTTAGATTTTGCAAAGAGTCTTTGGAGAAAATCGTTCAAGGATTCATTGGTTGATGGATTAGAGCTTGGAGTGTTTGATGGTTTAGGCTTTAAGTGCGTTAGGGATTGGCTTAATGGATTAGGATTATATGACGGAGGTACCATATTGATGGATGGATGATGGCAGCTAGTAGATGGATTGGTGTATGATTCCAAGCTTGAGGTGGGATTTCCCTTGTCTAGAGTATCATTAAGATGACCTAAGGATTCTACAAAGTTCTCATCATTACTAGGATATACAAAGTTCTCATCATCACTAGGACCTACAAAGTTCTCATCATCATTAGGAGCAAATTTTAGGCCGCCTAGGAGTATGTATGGTTTTGAAGTTAGTCTAGATTTGTTGATAATCGCAACCATTTTGATGAATGAAGATTGGACTAGGCTCAGGGATGGAAAATGGGAAGATTGGATGCGCAGTTCTATTGAATGAATACGCAAATCTGAATGCGCACTTATGTTGTTTGAATGCGCAGTTTTATGCAGAAATTTTGCTTTTTTTGTCTCATTTTGGCTTGTTTTGCACGTTTTCCTAGGTTGCTCTAAAGTTTGTGGTATTGTCTTGACTCAAGTTATTGCCAGAAAACACAGTAAATAAGAGGTTTCCATGGTTATTTGACACAATTTTTGATAAATGTAAAACAAACAAGTACAATCCTATGGATGGCAAGGACAATATTCATTGAATTCCAACTTGGATTTTACTCCAGCCACTTACATAAAAACGGACAATTAGTAACTTGGTAGCACCAACCCCCCTATAGTGCACTCACTTCTCACGCATACCAAGTTACAATCCCTCCGAAGAGTTACATTTTCTGTCTCCACACTAGATGAGTGTATGACATTGGACGGCTTCAGAGATCCGACTCTTGCGTCAACAAATAGGGGTTTTTGGCTTTCTAAAACAATGGGCTTTTTAGTGTGGGCATCCGTTCAGGTGGTTATACGTGCGGCAATTCGCTCCGTTATGGAGGCTTCCCAGTCTAAAGAGGTTAGGCTCAACAGATTTAAACGCACCACATGGGTACTATGGGAAACATTTGTCGGTATAACATAGCAGCACCCGTTGTTTGTGACTTTCGTCACAAACACAATTTATTTATAGTGACTAGGAAGTGGCTTGGCTTTAGCCCGTTATCGCTCGAGGTCGCCCCACTTGGAAGAAACGCAATCCCAAGGGCAGGGCTCTTCTAAAGGTTACACAAGTAAAACAATGAGTTTGGCATTTTGATCACCCAAAAAGGGGAGAGCATAGTCCTATCACCGTTTTCAAACACATAATACACTGGTTCATTTTCCTCCTAGAGTTAAAACTAAGTGTATTTTACTCTACCAAGCACAAGAAATTGACAAGATAGCAATAAATTTGAAAAAGATTGTTAATTTTATCCTCCTAAACAAACTATTGTGAAGATTGTTGTTGAAGAATTGAACAAGTTACTTTCTCCTATTTAAGCTAGATGAGAGTTTGTAGTGCAAGATAGCAATGAAAGATTTGTTTAGTTTTATCCACCTAGGTTGGGACTATGTGAAAGTTGTATGCAACAATACAATTTACTTCTAATTAAATCTAGGTGAAAATTTGCATGAAGATTTCAAATTACTTCCCCCCTAATTAAATCTAGATGAAGATATATGCAACTAAATGACTAAACCAACTTCTACACCTGCAAGATCATTGTGTTAATAGCCTCCTATTTGCATACAACAAGGAAATGTAACAACTGTTGAAACAAAACAAACCGTGAGTCAGCAAAAGAAGTATAAGCAAACTGTGACTCCGATAAAACCCAATTACTCCTCAAATAACTGCAGCTGATATGAATGAGAACTGGTGAACAACTACGAGTACGTGAAGACTCCCACCTGCAAACGATGACTTTGAAACAAAAACTGCAATAGGAAACTTCACATGTTACATTAAATGTAACATCACATGGGGCAGCGACTGTGAAGGGTACTTTGATGAAGAGGTGAATCTGATTTCAACATTGAGCGACCTGCAGAGGAAGACTTTGCAAATGATTTAAATGTCATGCTTTTTAAGATGTCGTGTAGATCTTTGAATAAGACCGTGACTTCAGATCAAACTAGAAAGGAAAGCTTCGAGTTGTGAAGACAACGGCCTTCCACAGATTGTTAGAATTTTGCCACCAAAACAATCATACACTTCAGAGCATGAAACATAACTGTATTTGAATCTTAAATGACGATGGTGGAGGCGACCAAAGAAAGGAAAGAACACTCGTCAGAGACAAAAGAAAATGATCTCTACTATGCACACCACTCACAGACCCATCACAAGCAACAAACAAGGTGATCTGCTACATGTTGGGTGCATTTTGTTCTGTCTGGGCGCCATTGGTTGCTTTTGTAGACTTTGACCTACACATATAACAGGAAACCGCAACATTGATGGAGATAACGCCCTCGGGCTTTGCTGTGGAAGACCACGAGCTCAAAAAGACCAGCAAAACAACTTTGTGACCCTCGAAGATGAACAGAAATTGAGAGATTCTTCGTTCAAACCACAAGAAGAGGTAGGCAGTGTACGCCCTGAAGCGACCAATTGAAAACTTCCAAAAATGAAGAGCGACCAGTTCACAGAGATAACAAAAACTAGAAACTAGAAACGTTAAACTCTTAAAGCATAGAGTGAAGGCTTTGATCCAGACCGCGTAGCTTCACAAAAACACTCAAATGGAGATTAAAAACGGGGCTAGGCCCCATGGTGGGCGCCAAAAACGTTATGGAAATTATGAACAACAGTTTTAAACAACTAAATATCCAATAACTCAATGGAAATAAGATAAAATGCAACAAACAAAGATATTACCTTCGTAGACCGATTTCACCTCGTGCCTTCCATTGTTGCCTATCTCGTATTGATCTTATGAATGAGTTGAGCTCTCAGAAGTGTGTACTTCCTTGCTATTGAAGATGACAATAGGAGAATGGCTATAGATGGATAATGCAATGAAAACTAAACTAAGAACGCAACTCTAGGATGATTGATAATTAATGAGATTATGCAAATGCAATGAGGATACTTTGCCAAAGGCAAGCTTCGGAGCCATGATGGTATTTTGGCAAAGTAAGATTACTAAAGCTTGAGTGGATTGATGAGTGTGAGGACCTTACTTTTATAGGCTTAAGAGAGGCCAAGTCCAAGTGTCATAAGATCCACGATTGGAGGATTTATCTGTGATGTGTACGGTTGAGATGGAGTTGAGGGAGATAATCATGGGAAATGTTCCTACTACGTTTACAAGGTAGAGGAATAAGTGGATCCGTAAGCCACATGTCATTGTGCTCACAAATGACCTGTGAGTTAAAAGTGGAAGTCTTTGAGGAAATTGTGGAAGGACTCTTGACTTGTGGGAATGTGAGAGATGAATTAGAATTAGAAAGACGAGTGTCTTTGAGCATAAAGGTGATTGAGAGATAATAGGACACATGTGGAGAAGAAATAGGGATGACTAGAGGATAAATAGGACATGTGGGTGAGGGTAATTAGCTAATTAAATATAAAAAATATTTAATTATGTGTGCAACATGGTGAGGTGGAAAGTGATGTGGATTTATGAATTTAAGACTTATGATAGATGATTAATTAAATAATTTGGGATTATTTAATTAGATAAGACATTAGAGGAATTTAGATGATTTAATTAAATAAATTGATTTTTATTTAATTTTTGGGATAATGAACCAATTAAATAAATTAGAATATTTATTTAATTGATAGATGAAATAAGAATTAAAATAAATATTAAATATTTATTTAATTCGACACGAGGCATTTTTAGGTGTATACAATCCTATAATCTATTTTACACAATATTCAATTGATAACTTATTTCTTTTTTTTAAAATATAAATGAGAACCCCCTGGTGGGCCCCCTCCCTTAGTGATGTCTATTCTTGGATTATTCCAAGTGGGTGGAGCACTCAAACTTTAAGAGCATTAAATAAGTTTTTATTGAGGCATGAACATGGGAATTTGGGGGAGTCTATTTGAGATCATTCGCTCATTTGCAAGGGGCATGCTATTTGGATATATGAAATTCATCTAGTTCTCTTGCTGTTTAGCAAAGATCCCTGTGAGGTTGTTTAAGCCTCGAATATCATCTGGTTTAGATTGTGCAATATCAACCTTAGCTGGGTAAATTGTGATTTTCACACAGAAGATCACCTGGAGCGATCATGGAGTAAATTGTTTTTTATGTCTTAATATTGTGAGGGTTTAGAATAATTTTGGTGGTGAAGATTTATGCTTTAATCCAAAGTTTTTGGTGTTTGTTTGTGGAAATTTCCTAGCCGTACAATACTTGTTGCCGTACATTTTGTGGAAGTCGTACCCTATGCTGGAGGAATCGCTGGAAATCAAGACTCATAATTCCCAGTGTGAGTTTGGAGAATAATATTAGAGCTGTACCCTTTCTAAGGTATATATATTATACTAGCACTTGCAACTTGAGGGCTGCAAGGGATTCGCCGATAGAAAGTTCAAAAGAACGTTAAGAAGATTGGGATCAATTATTGGATCCTTCATGCTAATATTTAAAATGATAAGAGTAGAACATTGCTACTATGAAACCTCATGTTGTCAATGATTTAACATAACATATAAATTAGTCAAAAGGGCACAACTTTCAATAGGGAAGGTAAATCTAACCATTAACTTCTAAGTATCAAGATATGGCCTTTTGACCCTTCAAAGTGTCCTACCACCGCCTGAATCACAGAACAAGTTCAATCTCCTAATTTACATAACATAAAGCAAAAAGGATTTTCAATTTTTTAAAAATAACATTCTAAAATTCTAATCTTGTATGTTTTCAGTGTAGAAGGGAAGAGAGAAGTGGAAATTTGCCACACAATCAAATTACCATGACCTAAAAAGTAGGGGAAAAGACCCAAGACCCAATACCTGAGATAGTTCCAATGACTGAGATAATATTTGTGTATTTAAGGCCCAATATTTTTAAAGGCTTAGCACTAATAGTTGTGACTATAAAGTTGTTAGTGTTTTTTTTTTGTATTGAAGAAATGTGAATACATAGGAATAGAAAAAAGCAACAGAGCTGACAATAAAATGGAACTTACACAGCAATAACCACTACAGAGCAATTACAACATAGAAGATACAGAATACAAAGCAAATTACTCCTTCAACTAATAGTTGAAACAAAAATTGTCTCACAGCTCATATTACAACATTCACAAACATAGAATCTAGGTAAAAACAAAGAATTGTCCACCAGTCCCAAGGGTGTACCACACGCCCAACAAAAACCTCTATCCTTGAGACTGCTACAAGCCACACTGCACATCAAAAGGGCCATCCAGCACTCTCCCCAAAATCCACCGTAATCGAAAGTAAGCATATCCTCTTATTTACCAAGTTGAACTGGCACCATGCCACAACTACAGAGACAGAGAAAGGCGTATTAACCTCAGCCACAAGAAAAGCTTTGTTTTTGTATTTTGTAACAGGTCTTTGACTAAGCAGACTTCTTAACAAAATCACGCACACTGAGAAAGGCAGAAAAAGAAGTTCCTGAAATAAATGAGCAGCTACTACAAAAAACTGTTGGCACAAAGATAACATAGAGCTGTATATAACAGCTAAAAGTCTCATACGAATTATTACACCAAGAACAGAGAATCAAAGGCGGCCCAGGCGGCATATTCACTCTGAATACGGTGCTCTTATATTTCTCAATGTGATTTTTGAAGAAAAAGCAAAAGAGCAAATTTTTCAGTCAAAACAAAATGTGAACATATATTTATGAATATTTTTCTTTTCAACTGTCCAACCTCTCTAACGTTCCAGTGTTCCAATACACTACCAAAACTGATAATATTAAAATAAGTTCTGCAATTATGAAACTCAAACTAAATCAGCCCAAAACCTGAATCCCTTGGAAGCATCCAATATTTTGGCTCACATTCACAAATATGTAAAAATGAAGCCGCATTCAATAACAAAACATTAAGAAATCTCATGAGGGCCGCCTACAGATAATAAATAATAATTTGCAAGGCTTTCGGAATGGAGAAAAAACTAATACATTGTAACAAAAAATAAGAAAAATGAGAGCCAAACTCGGCAAAAACATTAAATTCGTCAACAAGACAGAAAGAGACCAAACTTTCTCAGGTAAAACAAAGAAAGACAAAATATTCAGAGCTCAAAAACAATAAAAAGTCGATCTGAAACCCTTTCACCATGAAGTAGTCGAAGCGATCCTCAATGGCCCCAGTGATGGGCTAGCCATAGCTTTCAGGGACCTCTTGTACTCCTTTTGAATTCCAAAAAGTGCAGGTAGAAAAATGTTTCACAGTCAATGCCCATAATAGAATTTATAGATTTTGATAAAAGATATTTTTCAGAATCAGATCAAATAAGATAGGGAGGATTTACTGCATTTACTGCGAATCCTATCTACCGAGGCATATTTATTGCGAACCCGATTTACTGCATTTAGATCAACCTAGATTTTATGCATTTAGTGCAAAGATATTGATGCGAGAGAAAATGGCGCGAGACAATTTTCTGAGCACAAATGCCCACATATAAAAGGCTATCGGCTAATTTTTTACAGCGTGAGACAATTCCGAGCACTATGATGTTAGATTATTTGTTTTGGTGCCCGTCAAATGAGTCTTTTCTAAGACTAATTCACAGCCTTTAAAAAGGGATTTAAGGATGCAAAGGACAAGTTCTGACACCCTTCAGCTGCTGTCAGACTTTGTCTCCACCACAACTTGTAAAGCACATACTTTTTGAAGGTTTGGAATAACCGTCCAAACATGAGAAGGGAGATTGATAAGTAAAAGGAGATTATTCAAGTTTTAATTGAAGCAACTCATTAATTGGAGGTTAAAACTAGCCATATTTTATGCTGACCACAATCTTTAGGAGGAAATAACAGGACTGATATACCAGCAGTACCAAGAGGGTCTGAACAACAAATTGATGCAAACAGCAGCAAGTCCCAGATGGATGATCAGCAGAGACATTATATCAGCAATTCATAATGTTGGCAAAGAGCTTGTATTAGCACTCCATGGTTAGTATTTGCATTGATAAATTCTTCAGTTTATTAGCTGAATATTATGAATAAATGAGCATTTGTTCTCAGCTGTTAAATTCAGATGAAAGGCAGTTTTCAGTTGATCACAAGTCTTGCTATGGTGCTGTCCTATATTAATTTGCTTGTTCATGTGGATATTTATGCAACACTATTTCTTTCTTCCAATACATTTTATCAAACATTTATAGAACACAAATCAGACTGGAAAATACAGTGATAGTCCATGCAGCATGCAAAGTGTTTGACAAAATGTCAAACCATTAGAAATCAGAAATTCAGGGCAAACTAGGGTGGACATTACAGTGGTATCAGAGCTGGTTTCCTGCCAGCCTGTGTACATTTTCTAAACCTTGAATGCAACAAAAGTGCCATAGGAAAAACCAGTCATGGCAGAGGAAGATAAGGGAAAGTGGCAACTTCATATTTCGGGTGACCGAATGGAGAAGAAGTTTGATCAGATGTTCAATATGATAGACAAACTTATGAACAAGATGGATCAGAATTTAATTCATGGTCCAAGACAAAATACAAAAGCCAGTAGCTCCCAATACCGCAGAATCAGAGATAAAACTTTTACGCAAGAGATAATGGAGAAAGTTCAGAATTATGAACAAGAGGCCACCAAAGCTTTTGACCAATATCAAGCACTTCCTGACAGGTTAAAAAATGAGTACTCCTTTGATAGGTACGTGGAATTAAGTGCAATATTAGATCCTAACAGAAAGGGTCTTATACACTACATCAGAAGTACAAGGAAAGAGGAAGAAGAAAAAAGGAAGAAAGAAGAGAAAGATTGTCGAAACAAAGAAGAATCACTTAGTGCATCTACAAGTGAGAGTCTCGAAGATGATAATGAAGCTGATATGGAATTTGTCAAATCAGCAACTATTGATCAAACATATGAAGACAATACCGCTTCTGAAGGGCATGCATCTACAAATGCTGAGAATGTGCTCAATGAAGATGACAAAACAGCAGTTTTGGATACAAAATCAGATCTATCAAATGAAGTTTCAGAGACTATTAGCTGCCTTGATGACACTAGTGAGCATCAATTTGACTCACAATCAGAATCTACGGAGAGGGGTGTACCTGATGATTTCAGTACTGGTGATCTGGTGAATGATTTGTTCAGAGAATCCATCACACATGAGGCACTTACTTTTTCTGAACAAAGCAATCAGCCCTCTAATTGTTGGGATCTGGGTGTGTTGACACCTAAGTTTGATGAGGATCCATATTGGGATGAACTCCCTTCTGATCATGAAGATGTTCATATCTTAGAACATAAGGTTTGCCAAGAGAATAGCATTGAGGAAGCTGAATTTGAAAAGCATAATCTTGTGTGCAAATCAGAAAATATAATGTATGAAGCTGAAATTGACCGAGGGTTAAAAGATGATGATGGAACAAGCTTGGATAGAGAGGCACAAGATTTTTGGGACAGCCATGGAGTCACAACTGAAAGGTATGGTGAAGGTTCTAACTCTTACTTGCAACATAACAACAGTTCACCATCCTTACATGCTCATGATAGGAAAACTCAATTCTTAGTGTCAGCAGAAAATGAAGTGCAAGTTTTATCTAGACTTGATGACACACATAGGCATGTGGAGAATTTAATTCAAAACACACCAAGGAGTCATTGTGAGCAGATAGTTTCCCTTCCTGATTTGCATAATGTTAAGAGCACTATGGAGGAAGTGAAATCAGCATACCTACACATGATCCATGGCAAAAATATGGCTACCAAGATTGCAGATAAGGCTTTGAGTTTGTACGGGGAAACTAAGGCTAAGGTAGATGAGCTCACATTTGAGCTTAGTGCAACTAAGGATTCCTTGAAGGATGTTCAAATGACTCTTCTTGTAGCGGAAAATCAGCTCTATGAGGCCAAACAATTGGGAGAGCAGGAAAACAGAGGAAGGGCCAAGGAGATAGAACAGGTAATAGAGGAGCTTGATTGCATTCAAGAGGAATTTGAACTTGCATATTGTCCCTTAAAGTTATAACATAGGGGTTTGGAACAACCAGATGATTGGTCTGATTCTGGAGTTGAGGGTAATCTACAGTTTGTGGATACTCCTTTGTTGGAGTTAGATGCTGATTTGATTCATGACAATCCTTTATTTGAGTTGGATGATGGAGACCCAACCGATCTCGGTGAGGAGAGTGATATTGATTACAAGATATGGGATCCAGGAGTAGTTTCCAGCCATGAGGTGTTGTCTCAGGTTGGGAATAGTGGCACAACTTTCAGTATTAGTACTACTGCCCACTCTTTGATCAGCCTATACATGACTCCAGTTTTTGGTCCGCAGGTGAATTGGACGGCCTCTTCAGGTCAGCGGTTGAGTATTCTATGATTGAGGCTGGTTGGTAGAGATGATTTGATCATAGGAGATGATTCTTCACCGACATCCATACTCATCTCTCCTACATTTTTTGCAGGATTTCAGATGGATTACCGCTGTCCTTATATTTCCACATTGGGTATGATGACATCTTTAATTGAGCTGATTGGTTCTGAGCTTTGGCAGGGTTTTGGGCAGCTGGTGGTGAGAGTTTTTCAGGCCACAGTTCAATTATTTCTTATTCCCACTTTGGTGAGTGATGGTTACTGCAGACATTTCAGGATGTGGGTATGTATATCATCAGATGATGCTATGATGTTTGCAGTGGGTTGGGTGTATTGGTGCGTTCAGAATTGTTTCCCTGACACTTGCAGATTAAGTGTCAATGATATGTTATCAGTTGGTGACCGCAGAGGCATTCCCAGGATCATGTCTAGTACAGGGATGGCAATTATGGATCTAACTGAGATACCTTGGCAGGAGATGTCTCATGGTGAATTCAGCGTATTCAAGTATTTCAGTTTGGTTTTTGGTGATGGACATATTATTGAGTTCTAGGATAGGGGAATGCAGTTTGGGCACGATGGCTTGACAGTTGTGATCAGAGTGGCGTAGCATCAACGTGGTGGACTTTTCCTGAGATTGACCTGGAACCTAGGGATCACTTGGGTTTACAGTCCAGTAGCTGTTGGAAATGAGAGAGTTGATGCTGACTCTCTTGAGCGTGATCTTACAGTGATACAGTCGGGGTTGTCTGAAGAGCAATTCCTTGAGGAGTTGACTGAGTTGATGCAGTATCTGATTGCTCTTCTTATAGAAGATTTTCAAGAGGTCTCTCGTGTTGGTACCTTGTAGGATAGTTTCTTCAGTAGATGGTACTATAGATCTCCCAAGTTGATTTGGGACCCCGGGATCTTTTTTGGGTTTCAGTTTGGATCAGTCTGATGAGTGTGGTGGTTGTTTTGGCATTGCTTGAGGACAAGCAATCTTTAGGGAGGGCGGACTGTAATGTCCCCTTTTTATCAGTAAATAATAGAAAACGTTAGCCTTAATTATTTTAATCTTCTGAAGGCTAACTGGGCTCAATTAAGGGAAATATTGCTCTTAAAAGTTTATTATAAGTTATCCTATATTCCATTTTACACAATATTTAATTGATAACTTATTTCTTTTTTTTTAAATATAAATGAGAACCCCCTGGTGGGCCCCCTCCCTTAGTGACGTCTATTCTTGGATTATTCCAAGTGGGTGGAGCGCTCAAACTTTAAGAGCATTAAATAAGTTTTTATTGAGGCATGAACATGGGAATCTGGAGGAGTCTATTTGAGATCATTCGCTCAGTTGCAAGGGGCATGCTATTTGGATATATGAAATTCATTTGGTTCTCTTGTTGTTTAGCAAAGATCCCTGTGAGGTTGTTTACCGTCAAATATTATCTGGTTTCAGTTGTGCAATATCAACCCTAGCTGGGTAAATTGTGATTTTCACACAGAAGATCACCTGGTGCGATCATGGAGTTAATTGTTTTTGATGTCTTTTAATATTGTCAGGGTTTAGAATAATTTTGGTGGTGAAGATTTATGTTTTAATCCAAAGTTTCTGGTGTTTGTTTGTGGAAATTTCCTAGTCGTACAATACTTGATGTTGCCGTACATTTTGTGGAAGTCGTACCCTATGATGGAGGAATCACTGGAAATCAAGACTCATAATTACCAGTGTGAGTTTGGAGAATTATATTAGAGCTGCACCCTTTCTGAGGCATATATATTATATTAAAATAGAGGAACGCACCCTATAAAAGCCAGCGTGGATTTGAGTGGGGCTGCCTCAATAAGAATAGTGGAATTTCCTAAGGGAATGAATCGCAGATGGTGAAAAGATTATGTGGACTTAAAGTAATAGAGGAAGCTTGCGTTAGATTTATGGAAGACTTGCATATCATAAATCTAAGGTGCCGTATATTATAATGTTTTGATGTTAGATTATTTGTTTTGGTGCCCGTCAAATGAGTCTTTTCTAAGACTAATTCACAGCCTTTAAAAAGGGATTTAAGAATGCAAAGGACAAGTTCTGACATCATTCAGCTGCTGTCAGACTTTGTCTCCACCACAACTTGTAAAGCACCTATTTTTTGAAGGTTTGGAATAACCGTCCAAACATGAGAAGGGAGATTGATAAGTAAAAGGAGATTATTCAAGTTTTAATTGAAGCAACTCATTAATTGGAGGTTAAAACTAGCCATATTTTATGCTGACCACAATCTTTAGGAGGAAATAACAGGACTGATATACCAGCAGTACCAAGAGGGTCTGATTAATTGGAGGTTAAAACTAGCCATATTTTATGCTGACCACAATCTTTAGGAGGAAATAACAGGACTGATATACCAGCAGTACCGAGAGGGTCTGAACAACAAATTGATGCAAACAGCAGCAAGTCCCAGATGGATGATCAGCAGAGACATTATATCAGCAATTCATAATGTTGGCAAAGAGCTTGTATTAGTACTCCATGGTTAGTATTTGCATTGATAAATTCTTCAGTTTATTAGCTGAATATTATGAATAAATGTGCATTTATTCTCAGCTGTTAAATTCAGATGAAAGGCAGTTTTCAGTTGATCACGAGTCTTGCTATGGTGCTGTCTTATATTAATTTGCTTGTTCATGTGAATATTTATGCAACACTGTTTCTTTCTTCCAATACATTTTATCAAACATTTATAGAACACAAATCAGATTGGAAAATACAGTGATAGTCCATGCAGCATGCAAAGTGTTTGACAAAATGTCAAACCATTAGAAATCAGAAATTCAGGGCAAACTAGGGTGGACATTACAGCAATGTTGACCTGCTGCAGTCTCCAGCAGACTTTACTTTATAAAGGCAATATTTCAGTTATTGAAGAAGAGAAGATCCTAACTGAGCTGGCTAATTTGCTTTCACTGAGTGATAATAATGGCCGAGAACAGTTTAATTTTTCTGAAAGTGGCACTGCTGATGAAGGACTTGGGAATTTTCATATTCCATTTCTACACGGTGAAGAAAGTGAGAAGAGTACACCTGTTCTGACTAGGATTCATTTGCCAACAATGAAAGGCACTTGCGTATCACATGAAAAGAATGGCTTTGGAGACTTGGCAAATATCATGCCACAATGGTTCAAATTGAGGAAGTCAGACTTCATGGAGATGGATGGTGGGAATACTAATTTAATGCCCATTCAAATGGATGAAACTTTCCCAGATTTTGTGAACATAATTTATGAAAGAAACAAGTGTATAATACTGTCACGGAAAGAGTACACTTTTCTGCTAATTGCCCTCATTATAGTAATTGTTCTGATTATCAGGAGGAATACAATAGCAAAAAGATCAAACCTGGTTTAGGGAATTCACAATTTTAGACATTTTGTTTAGATGACTTTCCAAATGCTAGCATTAACGATAGTACAAATGAAAAGAACACAGAAGAAATTTCATCCAGAAATATAAGTTCGATGGAGAGGAATGGTAAAGTTGGCTTACTATATAGAAATTTGTTAGGAAGGTTAGAAGGGGAATCGAAGATGTCAAAAGTAGTTCCAGATAACAATTTCCCAAAATTAATTGACCTTGACTTTCATAAGGGATTTCCTAGAGATTAGGAAATTTATACAGCACATGGAGCTATTTTAGATGATGAAAATGTATTGAAAGAGATTGGAGCGGACCGTGACTTTTTAGGGATAATGGGCAACATAATAAGTTTGGAGTTATGTGAACATAGAAAATTAGAAATAATACCATGGTTGTCAGAAACCCTGATCCTCCTCTGTCAGTGGTAGCCATGTTTTGTTGTCGATTTCCACAAGCTTTATTTACTACAAGTGTTGTAGCTCTACTGTGTTCAGATGTGCACTCCAGGAAGCAGAAAGCGTGTTCCTTGAGTGGAGTCAAGGTAGTAGAAAGCATGTCACATAGATTTTATTTCTTTCCTTAGTTCCTTTCAAGTTTGAAGCAATTTGAAATTTTCGAGTTTCATCTCCAAGGGAAATCTAGCCCTGTTCACTATTATAAACATTCTCCTCAAAAGTTACTATAGCTTTTCAAGTATTATTTTTTTTTCCAAATCATGGATGCTGCTGGCAAACAGCAGAGAGCACTCAACCAAATGTTTTTCTCTTTCTTTTTGTTCTTTGCCTACATTGCTACAAATTGAGTCGCTGTTTAGAAGGCATTTTTTAACTCTTAAAATGCCTTTGGTGAGTAGCCATAAGAGCTATGAGACCGAAACATAGACACTCAATGACTAATCAGCAACTTGGGAGCATGAATGCACAATTCTTTTTTTCTGCTTCCTCTCTTAAACATAGAGGTCAGCATCAAATTTCAAGTGTAGCCATATGATGGAAATCATGAACCAGATAATTGGGTAAGTGGCTAAGGCTTACTAGAACTTGACTTGCCTATGCCCTTAGTCTTCACTGCTTCAGAACTAATATTATTATATTTGTGAGAACAGCAAGGATTACTAGCCTTGACAGGGTACAAAGCCAAACTGAGATGGATTTACTTAACAGAAATATTAAGAACTGTATTGAATACTTCAACATATCAACATGATATGTTCATTCACCGATCTCATCTAGTAAAAACTTTTAACTAGAGTCCATGTTGACATTGAAGAGTTGGTTAAACTTTAAGGCACAAAGCATACAGAGGACCCTAAATTTGAGTTGATTTTGAAGCTTAGAATGGCCTGAATTTACTTTTGAGATTTTTAGTTTCAAGACATCAATACATGCAACTTGGTCTCACTTGCCAAAAAGCTTTTATACATCCAAGAAGCAATGGGACATAGCTATCAAGATTCTTTGGGCAGCACTCAAACACAAATACAAACAGCTTCCTTGACTTCTTTTTCTTTGTGATTCTCTTTAATTACAAGGTGCACAAAGATCCATTAGTGTAGTATTTTTTATTTATTTGTCTTGGGTTTTAATTTCATTGGGAAGACTTGTGACCTAAGTTGGATGGACTACTGTTATTTTCTGTTCAGTAGCCCATATTAATATGATAGGAGAGAAAAGTTTAACTTGTCCAATAATAAGTTCGTGAATTCCAGACTTCATATTTGAGTATGAACACCTCGTAAAGTTGAAATCACAATGCTGTAAAAGAAATTTTTGAACTTTTAAATTTGCAAGTAGTAGTAATCTGTTCCAAGAGACCCATATAGATGAAAAAATTGAGCAGCAAGATTGCATATTGATACAGCTATATGGATATCATCAACTTTTATGTGGAATCATTAATGGCTTTCAAATTTGATTGTTAATTCTTATTAAATAGCAAACTTTATAGAATATGTTGAATACTCAACCTTGTTTTGTATTATATTACACTCTCAAATGATACACAAATGGGTCTATTAGTTTAATCTGAAATTGCTATCACCACAACCGTGTGCTTGGCACGAATTGAATCAATTAAGGCCTTTATTATCAGTGTTCCATGGAATTTGAGAACGGAGGACGGGGGATGCAGGGATGGGGAACTATGAACCCAAAACTGGGAAGGGCGGGCAGATAGCAGCACAAGTATAGTATATATACATTACTCATGCCATATTTACCTTTTTTATTACATTGTTCATGGTTTTTTAAATTATATTTTTTAAGAGGTAAATGATTACATTGTTCGTGGTTTTTTTAACTACAGTTTAGAAAAGGTAAATATGGCATGACTCATGAGTAATGTAACACAGCTGCAAAGTACCCAAAAAAACAGTTAAAACTTAAAAGTCATAATCAATGTTATTCAAATTTAGCCCCCGAAAAAACAGTAGATATGCCATGAAGAATGTAATCCACTATCAAGGTAACCAAGAAACACAAAAAATGCCATGAAGAACACAGCCCCACTTAATTTTTTAAAAATAACCCACTTACAATGTAACGAATAAACAGCATTAGCCATTTACAATGTAACCAGAAAACATTAAATTTGCTTAATACTTAAGAATGTTTCTGGCTGAAACTGTGTAGAGATTTTTAGCATTAAATATCCTTTGAACAATATAACCCACTTACAATTTAACCAAAACAACAATTTATGCCCCACAAAAAAAAAACCCGGCATGCACTGTAACAGAAAAAGCAGTAAATATTTTATATAACCCATTTACAATGTAACCAAAAACACACCAACAAAAAAACAAAAAATGTAATCCACTAACAATGTAACCAAGAAAACAATAAAAATACCACTCACAGCGTAACCCAAAAGAAAAAACAATGTAACTGAAAAAACAGTAATTGGGGAATGGGAATAGAGAAAAAATATGGCACTTGCAACAACAAAAAGGGAAATAGGGTGATCATGCAGTTCTTTGAATTCAAAAAAGTTTACCAACCACTGATAAAGAGTTCAATTCCAGTGGAATGAACACATATAAAAAGAAAAGCATGTTTGTATGGGACCCAGAAAAGAAGGGATCCAAAAAAAATACTTACCGGCATTGGGACCAGTGACAAGAAGAGGCATTGGGGCCCCATGCATCTCTATGATACTGCTCATCAATCTCTAACATACCAATTCTTGTACCACCTTTACAACCCTTCTTTCTGTTAATTTTATTTGACTCCACTGAAATGATTGCATCCAACAAGGGACGAAGTTGCTTCTTGATTTGGGGAATATTTTCAAGAATTTCTCCTTCATCATGGACCCCTGCATTGTTTCTGCCATTTTGCTGATTGTGGGTATCTTTATGTACACTGTTGGTGTCTTTATTTAAATGATGGGTGCCCTTGTTTGGTGATGTGGACTTCCTGTGGTTCTTATTATTTTCCCTTTTGGAAGCTTTTGACAGAGAAGTACAGGGGCCAAATGCAGCCTTCGTTAAGCAATGTATGTGGGAGGCCATGCCATTCAAATAGAGAGGGAAATGGATCGAGATGATAATGATATGTAATATAAAACCGAAGAGGGTCTTTGTATGTGTCACATGGGTTACATTTGAATTGGCCTTGCGATCTATAGCTGCAAATAGCTTTGTGAGGAGAACGTTTCGTCTACAGGATTCTAATTTGCAATAACACGCTTGTAAAATCATTTCTTATTATAGTTTTAAAAAACCAGGTTTCAAATCATTTCTTATTATAGTTTAAAAAAACCGGGGTGAAAACAAGAGCCATGTACAGTAGCACGTTGGAAATGGTAAGGATCTTACACCGAGGAAGAGCAATACTAATCTTGTTTGATGGCAAGGATTTTAATAAGAGTTGGATAGGACGGTCATTTTTGATGGAATGATTATGAACATTTATCTTTTGGGAATCGAATGGTTTAGGTTGGATAAATTTCTCTTAAAATGTAACAAAATGTTATAAAGTGTCATAAGAAAGATTAGACATAAAATTATTAGCCGATAAGCTTTTATATGTGAGCATTATAGTGCTCGGAATTGTATCACGCGGAGAAATTCGCATCGGAAAATTTTGTAAGGTCGTCAGGTGTTCTATCAGCGTATTCCTTGAACCTCCTATGGGTGTAAGTACTAGTTTAAGCACACATAATTGTACGAAAAGGATATAGAGCTACCAAGCCATCTTAAACACCTTAAACAACAACAAGAGGGACAAACACTCCCCATCCTAGTGGTAAAGGTAAAATATCTCTCAAATTAATGATGTCTCGGGTTAAGGGTGAAACTTTCTCATTAATAAGGAACTATTTAGAAATCTCCTCATTGTTAAAGATAGTAGAATTACTAGACTTTCAAAGTTGGAAAAGAATAGTGGCTCCAAAGAAATTCCAAATGCTAGCAATATAAGCAGGTTATTGGACAATTAAAGCAAGTCTCCAAAAAATAAATCTATGATGAAAAGGCAAGAATAGGTTGTGAATCCAAATCCAAGTACTTTGGGCCCACAAACAAGTCCAAAAAAGGTGCTTAATAGTCTCAAGTTTATTACCAATGGGAAACCTCAAACAAGGAGATTCAAAACAAAGAAGTCGTTTGCCTAAACGTAGCCCTTGGTAAACCAAACACCAAAGAAAATGTGCAAACTTGGGCTCGATCCTCGCATGTCAAATTCACTTGAGTCAAAAGAGTCAAGTCTAAGCTAAAGAAAGAATCCTAGTAGAGCAATGTTGTAATATGTTGAGGGATTGTTCTAATAGAAAACTTTGGTGCTCTATTCACCTTGTAAATCCTAGTAGAGCAATGTTGTAATATGTTGAGGGATTTTTCTAATAGAAAACTTTGGTTAAGTCAAAAGAAATATCTTGACTCTATTTTACAATGTTTCTACATGCAGGATTGCAAACCAATGAGTGTTCTTATTTTAGTGGGAACAAAGCTTTCAGTTGAGCAATGCCCTACAGCATTGAGTGAAATTGACGACATAACTCATGTCCCTTATCCGAGTGCAAATTGTAGCATTATATATGGTATGATTTGCACCAAAGCAAACATTACCCAAGTAGTGGGAGTCCTAAGAAGGTATATGTCAAATTTGGTCAAGGAGTACTAGGTTACAGTGAAGAAGGTCTTTAGATACCTTTGTGGTACTTCAAACTAATTTATTTGCTATCAATAAAATGCAATAGTAGGCAATTTCATAGGAGAGAAGTTTCATAGCAAGGTAGTTACATTGTACGTAGTTCTATAACAAGGAAGTCTTGCAAGATGCCAAAAAATACATATAGGGATATGTTGATGCAAATTGGGCAAGAGATGTGGATAACAAGAGGTCTAACAAATGGTTATGTGTTTAACCTATTTGGTGGTGCAATTAGTTGGATAAGTAAGCAATAGGATATAATAACTCTTTAAACTATATTAGACAAAATATATGGGAGCTACTCATGCTTATAAGGAGGCAATCTATCTTTAGAAATTGTGATGTTGGGTAAGTCAAGAAGCAGTTCAAATTGATTGTGAGTCAAAATGCCATCAAATTAGTAAATAGCCCTACTTTTCACGTGCACAAAAAGCACATTGATCTGCAATACCATTTTATTCATGACATGGTGAAGGATAGGAGGCTTATGCTCGAGAAGGTGGATACTTTGATGAGTGATGCAAATGCATTGACAAAGCTTATGAGCATAGAGAAGCTTAAATAGTGTAATGAGGTTACAAACATTACATCCCTTAGCAGTTAGTTCACTTTAGTTGGTTTCTCTTTTGTTCTTGCAATGTAGACAATAAGTGGGAAAAAGTTAAGATTTGGTGTTGTATAACTTGCAAATTCATGTAGATGTTATTTTTGTTTAATATTGTAATATGTAACATTGGGGCCATATGAGAAAGGGCATCCCACTTGGGGGTAATATGAAGATTCCTTAGGAATGACATATTACACCACTTGGTTATTTCACTAAGACACGTATAAGAGCTTCTATGTCATGTAAGATGTGTAAGAGCATCTGTAATATTGTAATATACGTAAGAGAATCTACAACACATAAGAGCATGTAAGAGGGAGTTACAAGATGGATTAGGAAAATCATGGAAGATTTTTTATTGGTTTATGATGTGTCAAAGCATCTTTGAAGAGGTTTGAATGGTCCAAAATGGAGTACCCAACTTTAGTAGGTGGAGTCCTTGACTTGAGAATTATATTCTATTATTAGGGATGCATTTATGAGTTGGAATATTGACCATGGAATTGGGTGCCCAAATTGGGCTCATAGTTTTGGCCCATGGTATTGGAAACCATCGGTGGTTTCCAAGTTTGGACTTACTCTATATGTTAAATACTTGAGCTGGAGGTATTATGCACTTGTATTTTATAGGGTTATATTATCAAATCTTTTCTAGACACATGTTAAAAGGTTCTATTAAAGGGACTACTACTCTGATATTGTGTTGTAATCTTAGTGTTAAAGATAATACACTAGTGCTCCTTTGATGGGATTTTTTCTAAAAGGGTTTTCCTGGGGTATGCCTTGTGTTATGTGATCTTGTTTGTGTTACATGTTTATTCTTTATGAATTGTTAGTCTACTTATATTTAGCATTTCTTTTCTCGAAGGGATAAGTAGGAAGTTTTATAGTTTTACCTAGCTTTCTTTAATGCACATAACTCCAAGCTTCTATATTTGTCACTTTGCATTAGTGTGTGCCTAGTCCTATTTCTCATGACAAGAGGTGAGCATGCATGTGTGAAAAGATAATGAGTTACATTTTAATATTCCTTACAAGGAATATAACTTGACACCTAATAAAGGAGTTACACTACAAGAAAACTTTAACTAAAATATAAATGAGGTGTAGGATTATACAACATTAATAAATAAAATAATATAGCCACCTCATTAAAGATAAAACCTCCTTAAATGCAAGAAAAACCCAAAAGGTTGAGTAAGAAAAAAAAATCTATCATATGGCTCTAGGACTTCATACCTAAGACTCTAAAGACCAAGGAAAGATTAATTCTAGCATGTTGTGACCAACTCACCTTTGTTTCCTTTTTGAAACCAAGGATCCCCTTTTTGAGCCTTCTATTGTGTCTTTGATGTCTTTGACATATTTTGTCACGTCTCAAACTTTGATACTATCTATGGTTACTTTTTGTAGAAACAATCTATGGATAATTATGTGTTAGATAGATAATTTATTATTTTGGAAGATGAATGATTATTTTAATATGGAAAGATGCAATGAAATGAATGTAATATTTAGGTTAGTAATACTTCGGCTATGCTTCGGCTATTTGGTTACTAATCTATTAACGGGAAATTGGAGTTTACTATGAGTTGCAGGCTGTTGAAGACAAGGGGTGGTTGAGGTAAAGGAGATTAGCATCCTGGCAGGGTTAAGATGGAGGAATATCATTCACACACTTCACGTAGTGACATGTAGTTGCATATGTTTGCATATTGAATGATTTAATAGTTTAATTTAAATTGCATTTTTATTTTATTTAAATTATATGATTTTATTGCATAGTTAGTTAATAGTGATTTAATTAGATTATTTAATTCATTTTTATTTAAATATTGTGAGTGCTTAGAAAAATGAATAATTGAATTAGTTATTTAATTTGTTTTTATTTAGAGAATAATTATATTCTATTTAATTATTAGTTTTATAGATACATTGTGATAAATATGTAAATTATTTTAGTAATATTTTTAGAACTAGAAATAGAATAAAACATGATTTTGAAACAAAAACTTAATTTAGGAAAAGAAAAGCACTAGAGAACGAAACACTTGAGGAAGAGGAAACAATAAACGAAGAGTTACAATTCATCTTGCACACCAAAACTTCTATTTAACATCTTGCATTCTCAAAAAGAAAAGAAAAGAAGCTCTTCATCTCTGAAATTGCATTCAAAACAAAAAGAAATTGTGGAAGCATTTTTGGGCACAAAGAGGGAATAGTTCAGATCAAGAAGCCTCTATAAAAATCTGTAGGAATCAAGCATTCGATTGGAATAGAGAGCGAATTCCAAGTTCTTATTTAACCTTAGATCGTCTGTGGTTGTTTATGTGTATGAATCTTTTTCTTATGTGCAAAAACCATGATCTTCTGTCTAAAATTGTTATATAAAAATATAAGCAACTGGTTGTAGCTTTGTAAAAGAAATATTTGTTTTAATATATATATATATATATATATATATATATATATATATATATATATATATATATTGATTGATATATATATGTTATATTGAATTGACTGTATTTTTACATATTGTATGTTATATCAGATCGATTGTATGTTATATTGAATCAACTGTATTTTACATATTGTATGTTATATTTGATTGACTGTATGTTATATTGGAACGATTGCATTGTTTAATGAATTGACTACACATTATAATGATTTTGAGCACATATGGCTCTAAGGCCGCTAAGGGTAGTGCATGGTGCAGCGTCACCAAATGGCGTCAACCCCATTTGGGGCGTCGACCCTCTTTCCATTTACTATAGGCTGAATTCGAATAAGTATCATTTGTTGTCTTAAACTTTAAACTCGAAACCATTGAATATAAATGGTATGAATTTATTCACTGTTCTTTCCTGCGCCTTGCACCGTCAATCTTTCAATTGGTATTTCATTTGGCAATATATATATATGGTTTCATTTCCCCTACAAATATGTATCGACTGTAATTTTTATCTTCTGGGAATAAAATGAATTATAGTTGTTGGCTGTCTGTTTTTAAAAATATCAATTGATATCATAAGTTATATAATTATATATATATAACAATGAATATATATAAATATATATTCGCATCTTTATCTGTGTTGCTAGAAAAAGTATAAGCTATAATAGAAATACAATGTTGAGTGGAGTTTAATTTGTCAAATTGAATTATATGAATATGTATATATAATATATATATATGTGCGTGTGTGTGTGTTGGGAATTAAGGTGTCTCAACCTTGGTAATTCTTTGTATTATTTTCATTGTATTTATTTATTTATTGCCTATGTTGTAAATTCATATTGTCATCTTGTGGGATGTGGCATGGTGATGTGTCATCCTACATGGAAGATGACAACTTGTAATTTTATCCTCACATGAGGAGATAGGCGTCCCACTTTGTGGTAGGAATATTTTGCCATGTGTCGACATCTTGGGTGTTGTGTAAGGGAATATTGACCGTAACGGTCATGACAGATTCCTATGACGAAGTTATGACATGTAAGAGTCGAAAATAGGAGATTCTATGACAGGTGAAGACATGTGTCGAAGAGCATCTTTGAAAAAGGCATCTTTGGGTGCCCCAAGGTGGACTATGACATGTTGTAAGAGAATATGCTATTTATAGCCTGTGTATGACAGATTCTCTTACAGCTGTAGTTGTAACTGTTATGACAGATTCTATGACGGTCGTAAGAGTTGTAAGAGCATCTGTTATAGCCCATTTTAGAAATAGGCGACCTCTTTGGGATAAGGTGTGTGGACAAGTGTCATAAGCATCTTACAATGTTGACCAAGTGTCCATAGGCATGGGTTTTAGGCAATGAGGCCAAGTTGCATGCCCATTCCAAGATAGAGGCAATTTTGCCTTGTATTTTCTATATAAACAGGTGCTTGGAGGAGGAGATTGTTACAGGTTTGACACTTACTGTTATGCTGCCAGTTTGTCTCGAGATACAAGTGTCAAAGACTCCTAAGAGCTTGCATTGCAAGTGTATTGTAAACTATTTTAGTTTTGTTAGTACATTGTGCAGGTTTTGGAGTGTGGGGTTTTTCACCCGATAAGGGTTTTCCCCACGTATACCTTGTGTCTCTCTTCTTATGTCTCACTTTCTTGTTTATGTGTTTGCTACAATAACTCTGTTATCTCTGTTAGTGGGTTTAACATTGCTGTAATAGTAAGGATAAAATTGAATTTGCACTCTCCTCCCCTCATTAGATTAGTGTAGGAAGTGATTTCTACACACCTAGCTTCCTTTCAGTTGGTATTAGATTGTGGCCAGTTTTGGTCCTAGCTGCTAGGTAGGGGTTTTTTGAGCTAATCTTAGGTTGAGTGGGAGTGTTGTGTAGAGTATTATGTATCTTGTTGCAGCAAGGAGATGGCAACCACATCCGGAAGGTTAGAGGTTCAAAAATACAATGGCACTAATTTCGAGTTGTGGAAATTGAAGATGGAGGACCTACTTGTTGATCGTGACCTATGGGAAACGATATCCAGTTTAAAATCTGTAGCAATGCAACAAGTTGATTGGGATCTCAAAGATCAGAAGGCTAAGGGTCTCATAAGACTCTATTTAGCTGACTCTGTCCTATTGAATGTCCACGAGGAGAAGACAACGAAAGATCTCTGGAAGAAGTTGGGTGATGTTTATCAGGCCAAGTCCTTGGCAAATAAACTTTTTTTTTGAAAAAGAAGTTGTTTGCTCTGAAGATGGAAGACAGAGGATCTGTTGCAGACCACATGAATGCTTTCAACATGATCGTTGCACAGTTGACATATGTGGGTGTAAAAATGGAGGAGGAGGATCGATGTATGACCCTACTTTGTTCTTTGCCAGATTTGTGGGATCATCTTGTCATGACTATCGGAAGCACCACTGCCACCTTCAACATGGAAGATGTGGTATCTTCCCTGTTATCTGAAGAGATGCGGAGAAAGTCTTCTGAGGCAGCCAAAGAGGCTCTTGCGGTTCGTGGAAGACCCAAGGAGAAAGGGAAGAAAAAAGACAAGAAAGCTGAGAAGGGCAGATCCAAATCTCATGGAAAGTACAAGGCTCTTTGTTGGAACTATGGTAAAACTGGGCATTTTCGAAAGAAATGCAAAGAAGAGAAGAAAAAGAAGAAGAAAGCTCCTGATTCAAATTTTGACAAGTCACAAGATGATGGTGATGCCTTCATCACAACCCTGGCCACCCATGCATCTGATGATGTGTGGTTGATTGATTCTGGTGCATCATTCCACATGACCTCGCATCAAGACTGGTTCATGAAGTATGAAGAGTTTGATGGTGGAAGAGTGTACCTGGGTGACAACTCTCATCTGAAGATTGTTGATCGTAGAAGAGTCTCAATCCAATTCCCTGGTGGACGAGTGAAGGGAATCACTGGAGTTATGCACATTCCAGGCCTTGCATGAAACTTGCTTTCTGTAAGTATGTTGAATGATGTAGGTGTGCAGGTTGTCTTTTTGAAGGATGGATGCAAGATGACTAGAGGATCTATGGTGCTTGCGAAAGGTACTCGGAGAGGTACTCTGTTTCAGCTGGAGGCATGCACTTCACAGTGCAATAGTTCTTCTGACTCAAAGAAACGAGCTGTAGTCACTTCATCCCACCATCTGAACGAGCAATGAAGAAATCTGTTGTAACTAGCTCTGATGGTAGTGCACATGCTATGGAAGCTAACCTTCCTGCTGAAAAGACTATGTTATGGCATTTGAGATATGGCCACATTGGTAAGAAGGGTCTGCATACCCTGAAAAATAAAAACCTTGTTGAGGGGTTAAATGATTGTAATCTCGAGTTTGACTTTTGCGAACATTGCATTTATGGAAAGCAAAACTGTGTTTAGTTTTACTCTAGTTCTCACAAGTCTTCTGGTGTATTGGATCTTATTCATTCTGATGTGTTTGGTCCTGTTAATGTTCCTTCGATTTCAAAATCTGTATATTTTGTATCTTTCATAGATGATTACAATAGAAGGACATGGGTTTATTTTATCAGAAGCAACACTGAAGTCTTTAGTCGGTTTAAGGAGTTTAAAGCCTTTGCCGAAAATCAGACTAGTAAAAAGATTAAGTGTTTGAGAACTAACAACGATGGTGAGTTTTGTTTGACAAAGTTTGATAAGTTCTACAAAGAGCAAGGGATTGAAAGGCATAAGACAACTCCATATACCCCGCAGCAAAATGGAGTTGTAGAGAGGATGAACAAGACACTGATGGAGAAGGCTAGGAGTATGCTTAGTGGAGCAAGCCTCGAACAAAAGTTTTGGGCTAAAGCTGTTGCCACTGTTTGCTATCTGGTAAACAGATCTCCTACATCAGCTCTTGTTGGTAAGACACCTATGGAGGTGTGATCTGGTAAGAAGCCTTCAGTTAGACATCTTCATGTTTTTAGTTGAGGCATACGCACATGTGCCTAGGGAGAAACGGTCTAAACTAGAGAACAAGGCTGTTAAATGTATTTTCATTGGCTATGGTGTTGGTGTGAAAGGATACAAGCTTTGGGATCCAGTGGTTGAAAAAGTGTTGTATAGCAGAAGTGTTATCTTCAGAGAGCTAACACCTTATTCTGTTGTTCTACAGCCAGAATAGACAGAAATGAAAGAGGATGCAGTTCAATTTCCTTCTACCCTTGAGAAGACTGAACAAACAGACCCAGTGAGACTTGATGATGAGGAGAGCTCTAGCAACTCTGAAAGCTCAGAAGAAGAAGCAGAACCTCAACCTCAGCCATTAAGGAGGTCTACACAAACAAGAAAGCAACCTGATAGGTTTGGTTATTCATTACTTGATTCTAGTTGTGCTTTTGCTTTACTTGCTAACACTGATGAACCTAGAACTGTATTAGAGGCTATGGGTATGAAAGATGCAGGTTCCTAGAAGGAGTCCATGGAAGATGAAATGCCTTCTTTGGAAAAGAATAAAACATGGGACTTGGTGCCTTTGCTTGATGGATGGAAACCCGTTGGATGCAAATGGGTGTTTAAGAAGACATTTGGTGTAGATGGTAGAGTTGAAAAGTACAAGGCCAGATTGGTTGCGAAGGGGTATTCACAAGTGGTGGGAATTGATTATGGTGAAATTTTCTCTCCCGTTGCAACGCTGACATCCATTAGATTTCGGTTATCTCTTGCAGTTGCTTATGACTTAGAGGTAGAATAGATGGATGTGAAGACAACTTTCCTTCATGTTGATTTGGAGAAAGAAATCTACATGTCATAGCCAGAGCATTACATAGTGAAAGGTAAAGAAAATTTGGTTTGCAAATTGAAAAACTCTTTGTATGGTTTGAAGCAATCTCCTAGGATGTGGTACTTGAAGTTTGATGCTTTTGTGTTGTCAATTGGATTTGTGAGATCGAAATCGGATCACTGTGTGTATTATAAGTTTGATGGTGATCATATTCTCATTGTTGCATTATATGTTGATATGTTGCTGATTGGGAAGGGTAAGAAGATGATTTCTGATTTTAAGTCTCAGTTGGCAGCACAGTTTGAAATGAAAGATTTAGGGGCAGCCAGGTACATTCTAGGAATGGAAATCAGAAGGGATAGAACTAACATAAAACTTTGGTTAAGCCAGAGTAAGTATGTGAAGACCATGTTGGATAGATTCATCATGGCAGATTGTAGACCATTGTGTGTTCCTATTTCATTGGGGACAAAGTTATCTATTAGTGATTGTCCAAAATCTCCTAGTGAGGTGGAGGACATGAGCAGAGTACCTTATGCTAGTGTTGTTGGTAGTTTGATGTATGCCATGGTTTTCACAAGACGAGACATTGCCCAAGCAGTGGGAGTCCTTAGTCGATTTATGGCTAATCTTGGACGGGTACATTGGGATGCAATTAAGCGAGTGTTCAGATATTTGAGGAGTACTTCCAAGTATTCCATTTGCTATCATGGAAATGCTACAGGACCTCCGCATTTAGTTTATATTCGTGGATTCTGATTGGGCAGGTGACATTGACAGCAGGAGATCCACTAGTGCATGTGTTCACAATGTTTGGTGGTGCAATTAGTTGGATGAGTAAGCGACAACCTATGGTTGCTTTGTCCACTACAAAAGCTGAGTATATGGCTGCAACTCATGCTTGTAAGGAAGCCATTTGGCTTAAGAGATTGTGTTCAGATATTGGTGTTGATGCGGGACAGATTACAATTTGTTGTGACAGTCAGAGTGCAATTTGCCTTGCGAAGAATCCAACTTTCCATGCCAGAACAAAGCATATTGATGTACAATTTCACTTTGTGCAAGACATGGTAGAGGATGGGAAGGTAAATTTGGAGAAGGTAGATACTTTGAAGAATGTTGCAAATGCATTGACGAAGCCAGTGGGCATAGAGAAGTTCAGATGGTGTTCGGAGTCTATGGGCCTCTCGGCCTATAGCAGTTAAATCCTGTTAATTCTATTAGCTCTTACAAGGTGTTCGACAAGTGGGAGAATGTTGGGAATTAAGGTGTCTCAACCTTGGTAATTCCTTGTATTATTTTCATTATATTTATTTATGGGATCTGGCACGATGATGTGTCATCCTACATGGAAGATGACAACTTGTAATTCTATCCTCACATGAGGAGATAGGCGTCCCACTTTGTGGTAGGAATATTTTGCTATGTGTCGGCATCTTGAATGTTGTGTAAGGGAATATTGACCGTAACGGTCATGACAGATTCCTATGACGAATTTATGACATGTAAAAGTCAGAAATAGGAGATTATATGACAGGTGAAGACATGTATCAATGAGCATCTTTGAAAAAGGCATCTTTAGGTGCCCCAAGGTGGACTATGACATGTTGTAAGAGAATATTCTATTTATAGCCTGTGTATGACAGATTCTCTTACAGTTGTAAGTTGTAACTGCTATGACAGATTCTATGACGGTCGTAAGAGTCGTAAGAGCATCTGTCATAGCCCATTTTGGAAATAGGTGACCTTTTTGGGATGGGGTGTGTGGACAAGTGTCAGAAGCATCTTACAACGTTGACCAAGTCTCCATAGGTGTGGGTTTTTGGCCATGAGGCCAAGTTAGACGCCCATTCCAAGACAGAGGCAATTTTGCCTTGTATTTTCTATATAAACAGGTGCTTGGAGGAGGAGATTATTACAGGTTTGACAGGTACTATTATGCTGCTAGTTTGTCTCCAGATACAAGTGTCGAAGACTCCTGAGAGCCTACATTGCAAGTGTATTGTAAACCATTTTAGTTTTGTTAATACACTGTGCAGATTTTGGAGTGTGGGGGTTTCACCCGATAAGGGTTTTCCCCACATATATCTTGTGTCTCTCTTCTCCTGTCTCACTTTCTTGTTTATGTGTTTGCTGCAATATCTCTGTTATCTCTGTTAGCAGGTTTAACATTGCTGTAATAGTAAGGATAAAATTGAATTTGCACTCTCCTCCCCTCATTAGATTAGTGTAGGAAGTGATTTCTGCACACCTAGCTTCCTTTCAATATATATATATGAAATTGAATTTATTGTACTACAACAAAAGAAATATTTATTCTATTTTATATTTGCACCGTTGAAAATGACTTGTATAAACTTTTGAATTATTGAGTTTCTTGATAAATGTTATTTTTATTTTTCATTTGGTAAAACTAGCAATATATCAAATCCTTTGAATTATGAAAGAAATGCACTATTTATAATCGGTAGATCATCACATCTAAAAATAACTAGATCAGGAGAAATTGAGATAAAATAAGGAAAATAGTAAACTTTCCAACAAGCAAACTAGTGAAATCAACTGAATAATGAAAAACAATGATTGCAATATAGATACTTATGATTATGGAAAATCAAACTTAGGAAACTGTGCTTGGTGTATTTTTGGTAAAGTAGGAACTTTCAGGACAGGATGGTGAATGTGGGCTCCCAGAGACGATAGTTTTACTTTTTCTAAAACTATCATTTTATTTATTTGCTTGGCCAAGCTACTGTACCATTGAAACAGATGGATTTGTTTAAAAGCCTAGAACTATATTTGTCTTTGCCACACCCTGTTTGCAAAAGTTTATGTCATTCTAGGATTAGAATGCATACAGGCAATAGGCACGCATCGAGTGATTCCCTCCTGCTTACATCGTTCCAGGTTGCTAGACTCCTTATGCAGGGTCGGTGCTTTCTTCGAGTTAGGAAGAAACCCGAGGAAGTCCAGTACTTCGTGGTTGGGTGGAAAAAGTGCCTCAACCACTCTCTTGGTCTTGGTTTGCGGATGATCTGAGGATCGAGGCAACCAAGTTTAGATATTATTATTGATATGGATATTTGCTTTATATATATATTTCTCTGTATGGCTTCATTGCCAAGTTGCAATTGTAACATGATTCATGGATATCTTGATGATAGTCCTTCCTTGTGTAACATTGAAACAGATGTATTATAACACCAAGTCGAGTGTATGTAAATTGCTTTGTAATCCATTCTGGTATATGGATCATTATTCTTATTAATGGATTCTTGCCATTTTATCTTATTATGGATAATTGGAAACTATTACTGGTTGATTATCTTACTTATGGAATATGCTTTTCTTTTTAGGTACTATTTTTAGTTGGTAAATTTCTGCACCTTACATTTGGTATCAGAGTGCTAGGTTCAACTCTTGGACCTATGCCTATTGACGCATAATTGATACATAGGTCTAATTCTTGTGCTAGGATGGTGCATCTCTTGATGACTGCGAGGAAGTCGGTGAGAAATGAGAGCCACCACAGAGCCAAGAGGGAAAGGAGAGCTATCCAAGGAGTTAATGATGATGGAGACATATGGATTGGAGATGAGGAGACCTGAGTCATGCAATTACTCGGGTCAATCAAGTGAAAAAAAAATGAAGACGACTGTCAAACCAACACCCTTACCTCTCATTAGGGAATTGCCTTTGGAAAATAGTGCGACTCCTCCTGTAATGGTGGATAAAGACTCTAGAATTCCTGATATAATAGAAATTTTCTCAAGTGAAGAGGAAGAGGAACCAGAAGAGTTTCCTTTGTCTGAAAGTGATATGTAAACTTATTGTTTTCAAGAACCTCTATAGTGAACAAGGATGTAAAATTCCTCCAATAAATGAAATGAGAATTTGTTTTGAAATATGTAAATGTTTTGTGATTTAATGGGAATTGAGATGATTCAAAGTATGCGATTTAAAGATGGATTGTATATGGTGACAACCTACGAATGGTGATGAGACAATGAAAATGAATTAATATGAAAAGATATAATCCTGATAAGAGAAAGAAATAAAATCAAATGTGAAATAAGTAAATCTAGGAATGATGGATAATATTGACTGAGCCTTTTAGAAGAGGAAATCTGGAATGATGACAAGAGTGCCTAAAGCAATATTAGGTTTTGGATAAGATAGTTTTTGATCAATACATTGATCTTTTCAAGATATGAGCATGGATCTAGTAGAATCCACAAGATCTTTTGAGGATGCAAGGTTCAGATGTCGTAAGGATCTTCATTGATAAACCCTGATAAAAGTTGCTTGTGTGTAAGGCTTGTAGTGTTTGAGTATACTCGAGTGACCTTTGTAGGGACATGCTTATGTGACTACTTTTTGATAGTGGAGTTATGACAAAACTTTGTGTGAAAGGGAATACCATGTCCTTGAGTATAATTGAATTTGGTATATGGAAAAGAATGATCACTAGTTATACTTTTGATTATTGCCTTATTGGTAAATACTTGATTGAAAAGAATATTACTTTGTCTCATGGAGAGCATGACCCTGAGTATGGATTCATTTTGCAGTTGTAAGATAGATAGTTGGGTAATGGCTTATATTCCTATTTTTCCCTAGTATTCATGTGGAACCTCAGTACTTATTTTTGTGTTGCATTATGGAATAGGGAAGTGTAAATGGTTAATTGCATAGGCCTTGTGATGTTGGGGTGTTGGAATCTTGAGTGAAGTAGCAAACCGTGATAGATGAGAAGTATCAACCGTTGCTTATTGGAAAGATGGATATATGTTTGAGAAAGATGAAGTCTTAAGGTAGTAAGGATGGATATATGTTCTTAACTCAGCAAAATTGAGGAAGCTTGTGCTTGAAGAATTTTACAAAGCACTTTATTTAGTGAACCCCCAATGTAACAAAAATTGATATCACCTAATTTGTAGCCGAAGTTTAGAACACCAACGAGTTAAGGCTGAGCATGTGCATCCGATGGGACTTTTATACCATATAGTGTGCCTTATTAAAGTTTTTAATGTGAGAAACGATAACTGATTCTTGTTGGAAGAAGGGTGAGTTGTGATATCTTGGTAGTTAAATGTTTACTGGTGTATACTGTATGATTTTACATGATGATCGTAATGTGATCTTTGTTTTAGGTGTCTTGAGTGATGTTTTGTGGATAGTAGAAACATTTTTATGTTATAGATAAGTTAGGAGTCTTGGGAAGACTTGTTGTTTTGTGCGATTGAGTGTGTTCTCTCCACTCACCCAATTTTGGATCTAGGTGTAGTGTAGCATCATACTCCATCTTTAGTGGCTAGAATTAGCTACATAGTTCTTTTAATATGAAACTTTTGAATATTGATTTTTATTTATTTGACTTGGTAAGGACCAACTTTGAAATTTTTATTTCTGGAAAAGTATAACCATCAAAATTGATGTTTATTTATCTTATGACCTTGATGGTCACATTGTATTTACTGTTGTAATTGCACACATTTTTATGCCTTGTTGTTGGAATTGATTTTCTTTTCATTGGACTTTATTTACTTAATTATTATTGGTGGCTATGCTTGAATGTTTTAACTGTTGGTCATGTGTCGTGTTATGTTTTCTGTCATGTCCATGATGGGCCACTGATAGGCTGTGTAAGGGAGTAGGATGCAGGGAATATACTATTTTCGTAGCAAGTGTGTTGCTAAGTGTTTTGGTAAGTTGAATTTTTTATTTTATTGTTAGAAACATTGGGAATCGTGAGAAGAATTGAGGAAGTTCTGAAGTGGATTTTTGATGTCATTATGGATCACTTGAAGCAAGACGAAAATTTGTTAAAGGTTTATGTGAGTAAAAAAAAAAATTTAGTAAGGAATTGATGAAAGAAAAAAGAAAGTGAATGTTGAAATCAAGCCACCAGTTTGTTCAAAGTTTTCTTGTGACATAGATGCTTGGTGTTCTTTAAATGATTTTGCATTGATTCCATAAAGAAGGGACATAGAGAAGAAAATCATTGGAATTTTCATCCTTATAAAATATTATGGTTAGTAAGATTATGGCAAGAGACATGATTAGTAGAGAGTTGAAAATGAATTGATGATGAGTTGTTTACAACTGGATTGTGGTTGAATGAATTTAATTGGCAAAGAATATCACTGGTATGTTAGAATGTTTTAAAGACATAAGTCTTCTCATTTTGAGAAAAGGAAAAGAATTTGACAACATAAGTAGGAAATGGTAATGAGATTGAATGAATTGAATTATTTTAATATTGTATAGAAGCACAAGAAAGATAAGGAAGAATTTTTCCAGAAATCTGAATTGTAGACCAGGATGAAGTTTGATTGCAAATAATGAAAAGAGAAAACTAATTCCATTGATAGGAATATGAATAGTATAGTTTCAAAGATGTTGATCGCACAGTGATAGGGATATGATCTAGATGGTGTAATTGTTGGAAGTTTTACCTCATTGTTGGAGGTCACAACCAATGGTTGCTTGAAGGACTGATCTCTTGATATTATATTGTGTTACGGTAAGATTTCATAAGCTATGTGGTGCTAATTCATGCTTATATATATGATTATGTGAATTGATTTATGCCTCATTAAAGATGTGATTATTATTCTTATGCGAGGATGAATGTAGATGTATGGTAGTTGTACCGTGTGATGGATTAGACATGGAATTGACAGTTGTGCCATGTGAATTGATTGATTGATTATACACTCAGATTATTTGATAGACGTAATGTTAATTGCAGAATTATGATGTTATTCTATGTATGGTCGAGTAGGACCAGAATTTGGTGGATAGTGCCACCTGAAAAAAATGCAGAGGATGCTGATAGATCAATTCCTCTTCTGAGATTTTTAGTTCATACATATGATGACATTTATTATATTATTGATATTTGATGCATAAGATTCTTTGTGTGGATGTTTTATTATAAGACATCGAGACGATGTCTCTTCCAAGAGGGGAAGGATGTCACGTCTCAAACTTTGATACTATCTATGGTTACTTTTTGTGGAAATAATCTATGGATAATTATGTGTGTTAATAGATGATTTATTATTTTGGAAGATGAATGTTTATTTTAATATGGAAAGATGTAATGAAATGAATGTAATATTTAGGTTAGTAATACTTCGGCTATGCTTCGGCTATTTGGTTACTAATCTATTAACGGGAAATTGGAGTTTACTATGAGTTGTAGGCTGTCGAAGATAAGGGGTGGTTGAGGTAAAGGAGATTAGCATCTAGGCAGGGTTAAGATAGAGGGATATCATTCACACACTTCATGTAGTGACATGTAGTTGCATATGTTTGCATATTGAATGATTTAATAGTTTAATTTAAATTACATTTTATTTTATTTAAATTATATGATTTTATTGCATAGTTAGTCAATGGTGATTTAATTAGATTATTTAATTCATTGTTATTTAAATATTGTGAGTGCTTAGAAAATAGAATAATTGAATTAGTTATTTAATTTGTTTTTATTTAGAGAATAATTATATTCTATTTAATTATTAGTTTTATAGATACATTATGATAAATATGTAAATTATTTTAATAATATTTTTAGAACTAGAAATAGAATAAAACATGATTTTGAAACAAAAACTTAATTTAGGAAAAGAAAAGCTCTAGAAAACAAACCACTTGAGGAAGAGAAAACAATAAATGAAGAGTTACAATTCATTTCTTGCACACCAAAACTTCTATTTAACATCTTGTATTCTCAAAAAGAAAAGAAAAAAGCTTTTCATCTCTGAAACTGCATTCAAAACAAAAAGAAATTGTGGAAGCATTTTTGGGCACAAAGAGGGAATAGTTCAGATCAAGAAGCCTCTATAAAAATCTGTAGGAATCAAGCATTCGATTGGAATAGAGAGCGAATTCCAAGTTCTTATTTAACCTTAGATCATCTATGGTTGTTTATGTGTATGAATCTTTTTCTTATGTGCAAAAACCATGATCTTCTGTGTGAAATTATTATATAAAAATATAAGCAACTGGCTATAGCTTTGTAATATATATATATATATATATATATATATATATATATATATATGTGCAAAAACCATGATCTTCTATCTGAAATTATTATATAAAAATATAAGCAACTGGCTATAGCTTTGTAAAAGAAATGTTTGTTTAAATATATATATATATATATATATATATATATATATATATATATATATATATATTGATCGATATATATGTTATATTGAATCGACTGTATTTTTACATATTGTATGTTATATTAGATCGATTGTATGTTATATTGAATCGACTATATTTTACATATTGTATGTTATATTTGATTGACTGTATGTTATATTGGAACGATTGCATTATTTAATAAATTGACTGCACATTATAATGATTTTAAGCACATATGGCTCTAAGGCCGCTAAGGGTAGTGCATGGTGCGGCAACCCCATTTGGGGCGTCGGCCCTCTTTCCATTTACTGTAGGCTGAATTGGAATATGTATCGTTTATTGTCTTAAACTTTAAACTCAAAACCATTGAATATAAATCGTATGAATTTATTCACTGTTCTTTCCTACGCCTTGCGCCGCAGTCTTTCAATTGATATTTTATTTGGCAATATATATCTGTGTGTGTGTGTGTGTATGGTTTCATTTCCCTCTGCAAATATGTATCGACAGTAATTTTTATCTTTTGGGAATAAAATGAATTATAATTGTTGGCTGTCTGTTTTTGAAAATATCAATTAATATCATAAGTTATATAATTATATATATATATATATATATATATATATATATATATATATATATATATATATATATATATATATATATAACAATGAATATATATAAATATATATTCACATCTTTATCTGTGTTGCTAAAAATGTATAAGCTGTAACAGAAATACAATGCTGAGTGGAGTTTAATTTGTCAAATTAAATTATATATATAATATCTGAAATTGAATTTATTGTACTACAACAAAAGAAATATTTATTCTATTTTATATTTGCACCATTGAAAATGACTTGTATAAACTTTTGAATTATTGAGTTTCTTGATAAATGTTATTTTTATTTTTCATTTGGTAAAACTAGCAATATATCAAATCCTTTGAATTATGAAAGAAATGTATTATTTATAACCGGTAGATCATCACATCTAAAAATAACTAGATCAGGAGAAATTGAGATAAAATAAGGAAAATAGTAAATTTTCCAACAAGCAAACTAGTGAAATCAACTAAATAATGGAAAACAATGATTGAAATATAGATACTTATGATTATGAAAAATCAAACTTAGGAAACTGTGCTTGGTGTATTTTTGGTAAAGTATGAACTTTCAAGACAGGATGTCGAATGTGGGCTCCCAGAGATGATAGTTTTACTTTTTCTAAAACTATCATTTTATTTATTTGCTTGGCCAAGCTATTGTACCATTGAAACAGATGGATTTGTTTAAAAGCCTAGAACTATTTTTGTCTCTACCACATCCTGTTTGCAAGAATTTATGTCATTCTAGGATTAGAATGCATACAGGCAACAAACATGCATCGAGTGATTCCCTTCTGCTTACACCAGTCTAGGTTGCTAGGCTCCTTGTGTAGGGTCTATGCTTTCTTCGAGTTAGGAACAAACCTGGGGAAGTCCAGTACTTTGTGGTTGGGTGGAAAAAGCGCCTCAACCACTCTCTTGGTCTTGGTTTGCGGATGATCGGAGGATCGAGGCAATCAAGTTTAGATATTATTATTGATATGGATATTTGCTTTATATATATATATATATATATATATATATATTTCTTTGTATGGCTTCATTGCCAAGTTGCAATTGTAACATGATTTATGGATATCTTGATGATAGTCCTTCCTTGTGTAACATTGAAACAGATGTATATAACACCAAGTTGGGTGTATGTAAACTTTTTTGTAATTCATTCTGGTATATGGATCATTATTCTTATTAATGGATTCTTGCCATTTTATGTTATTATGGATAATTGGAAACTATTACTGGTTGATTATCTTACTTATGGAATATGTTTTCCTTTTCGGGTACTAATTTTAGTTGGTAAATTTCCGCACCTTACATATTTGATTAATGAAGTTGGTTTTTTTTAATCTTAGTTGTTTGTTTCTTTTCTTTAAAATTGAGTTGTCATGCTCCCTTGTTTTCTATTTGATGAAAGTGTAGAAGTCTAGTTATGATATTTTATAATACAAGTTTAATTCAAATATCACATCTAACTAGATATCAAAGTTGATCCTCAGACTTTTCACATGTTTTGTCCTCAATGCCCCTTTGGATCTAATATTAGTTTAAAAATTAGTTAGTTTTCTATTGGGGTCCAAATTTTGGTCACTGTGTGTAATTTATCCTTGCTCAAACTTTTCTTGATTTCCCCAATCAATTTTATTGTGGTATAAAATCAAGGTTTATATGAAAGGGTCTCTTGGTTAGTTTTCATCTTTCTATCTCTAGTGAAGTTCCACATCCAATCTAAGTCCTCAATTTGTTTTTTTTTGTTTTGAAATGTGGTGTCACTTACCTTGGTGTTTTATATTCTAAACACATGTTACGTTTAGGGAGTGCTTGATAAATCCCATCCAATCCACTTTTTCATAAAATGTGTTAGCTTTAATTTTGTTCACATTTCCCTTTGATAAATGCCTAGTCTTGACATGGGTTTTAATTAGATTTTAATATTATTCTTGAATTTATAGATTGTGAATGACCATTTCCTTTTAAAATTGAATGTATCCAACTATGCATCACCACTTATAATAAATTGCATCTGAAAGATTATCAAACCCCAGGCCTTTCACTTTGCAACATTAGTCCTTAAATCTCCTATTGGACCAAATCCCATTTTATTCAAGTTAGCTCACTTGTCAAGTTTACATCTAGAAAATCATATCCTAAGTTTAAGTTTTAGAGATGGCATTCATAAAGGCCCCAAATTAATGTGAAACTACATCCAAATTTTCATTGTTCATGACTTAGCATTTTGTCTATTTCTAAACATTTCCTAGTTTATCTTGATTGTTTAATTGTCCCCATCGAATCTAGTTAGTTATTAAAGTCTTTCCTTTGTATTTTACACCTTTCTCCATCTGATATTTCTTCAAACTTGATCTTGTATTAATTTCAGTTTTATTTCCCTTTACAGTTTGTGTGTTAAATTCCTTGATGACTTTCCAATCTAGATTTATTCATAGTTTCCACATTAATATATAATCATATCAAGTTTGTGCTTCCATCAAGTCCCAAGGCTTTATTGTTTCATATCTTTCACCCCTAATCTCATCTCATATTTGGTCTTGTTTAATCAATTTAATTCAATTAGGAATATATCGCATGTGTGGTTGTTTCACTTGGCTTATTTTAAGCTTTCCTAGATTTCATAATAATCTAAGCCCACGTTGATAGAAGATTGCATCCATGGTTACATTGGACTTGTTCAATTCATTTTATAGACTTTTTGCCTCTGATTTTCTCATGGATCCAACCTCATTTTTATTAGTGTAGGTTTTTATTTCCTAGTTGAGTTATTTGTTTTCCCTTTATTCCTAGGTTTTTCCTACACTTTTATTAATCTTGCTTAGGTTAATAAAGCATGTCTTATTAGGTGAGTGGATTATGAGGTGTCATCCTCCTACATGTGAGCATCCATTAGCTATCTTGGGAAGATATTTTCTATCTTTAGTCCAATAGATGGTTGCTCCTCATTGGTCCGTGTTGCCACCTCCTCCCTCCCCTAGTCTATATAAGCATGCTACCTAGCTTGTATTTTGCATCCTCTTAATGCTATTTTGCTTCTAACATTTGCATCACTGTTTTGGAGACTAACTCTATGTTGCTATTTTGATTTCGTATCATTTGCATTCATAGTTTAGATAGCTATTCTTTTGCACTAGTTTTCTAGGTTAATCATCTTTTCATATTCGAACATGGTATCACAACTTTTCTATGTGCAAGAGTAGATTTTAGTTTCCATATTTGAGAGATTCGGGGGGGCTAATAAATCTTATTGCAGGTTTTCCCAAAAATCCAGTATGCTCTTCTCTTGCATCTTCACATGATCTAGAGAATCAGAAAAGTTTGATGGAAACTTTTTAACCTCTAGGGTTTACATATGTGTTTTATGAGATCTGGGTGATTGCAGCATTTCTAGTTATACTGGCAGTATTTCTGGTTATTCCAATGTGTCTAGGAGGCTCAAGAAAGTCAAGATTGGCTTTCATTTCACTGAAATCAGAGATTGTTTGACACAGTTGTGGAACTAGGGTTTTCATCTTAGATCTAGAAAATAACTTTCAATCAGAGCATTTTCAAGCTAAAAGGACCCTGCCATTGTGTTTGGGAGGCCTCATAGGTGAATTTTCATATATTATATGCCTAGGTTTGGCACTGGGAGTTAGAAAAGAGGCCATTTTGGCCCCCCAACACGCATTTATGTGCGAAATTAATGTAATTTTCCTACAAAATTTTTAAAATTTAAAAAAAAAAAAATTTAAGCGCTCGATGCTTAAGCGCTTCATAGTGTTGTATAAAGTGCTTTATGTGCTGACTTAGAGGGGCCTCGACCCTTTCATGGGCTTCGGCCTCCTCTAAAAAGGGACCGAGACCCCAAAGGTGTCAACCCCATTTTTGGGAGCCCAACCTCCTACGCAGACCCTCGAGGTAGCGGGTGCGGCTACGACCTCCACCCCCCTCTACTCATGCCTTTGATCTTTTTAAAATTCTCTCTGCCATTTTTTTATTTATCTCTGCTATACAATTCAACAATGTAAATTTTATCTTGGCCTGCGTGCCAGTATTGCCATATTTTTGGCATGTAATTTGGGGTTTACATTATAATTGGCAAAATTTGTTATATTTGGCCCTGACTATTTTTATCTAGAGTTGACTAAGCTCGTAGGACTCTAAAATTGGTGGACTGCCAACTTTGGTGGCATTTTTGGCAGAGATTACTTTTGCTCACAAACCCCTCACGGATGGAGTTTTCATTTTTGAAGACAAACTTCACATGGTGATAACTTGAGCTCGCGACCTCTGTTTCCTGAGCTTCTTTTTTTGATTTTGGCTATTTTTCCACGCTCTTCATGGTGGTGCAAACGATTCTTGATTCCAGTGTATAGATTTCCAGAAATTGCAGATTCTCACAAGTGACGCTGCTTAGTTCCCGTTTTTGGAACTTCAGAGGGTCATAACTTTCACATACGACCTCGTATCGAGGTGATTCTTTCTTTGAAAGTGCATGATTTTTTGAGTAGATCGCAGTGGTGTTGTTGGTTTCACTTGGATCAATTCCAGTATTGTGCTTTCAACATACACCCAATTTGTGAGGGTTTTGTAATGCATTGAGATCAAGACCACTAAGTATTTATTGCTAGTGGTAGTTGTAAATGCATTAAATATAAAGTTTCAAATCATATTTTCTTGGGGTGGGGTTCTTTGATTGATTGAAAAGGGGGGTGTCTTATGAGCTCTTTTTGAGTTACATCTTTTATGATGTTATTGTAATCATTTTGGGGGTTCATCATGGATTTCGGTTATTTTCATCCTTCTGTTGTTAAGTTAACTTTAGAGAACTATTTTTCTTGGAAACAAGGGATAAAGAATCAATGCCTTGAGCAAGATCTATTGCCCCATCTCCTTGGACTTGTTCCTGAGCCAAGTGACTATGAACATAAGAATGCATGGTTTAACAATAATGACATGGTCTATGGACTAATATGTATTACTGTTTCTGAGGATAGTCTACATCACATAGAACACACTAAGTGCCCTTTCACTACTTGGACCATCATCTAGTAGTTGTATGGAGACTTTGGATCTTCATTTGATAGTGATGTTTCCTTGGATGACTAGGCTCTTCTAGATAATATTGAGACTTCTTTTGCCACATTTTGTATGACATACATTGATACCCCATCTTCAGATACAACACCTGTTGCTTCATCAGATTCTAGAGATGCTTCTTTGAGAGCTTCCAGTGATTCTTTGCAGCAAGATCATTACAGTCTTCCTGATTGGGATTCCTATCTATCAGACATTGCATCTTTGTTTGTGGAGTCTCAAATTTTAGATTTGGAGGACACATTTGAGGGGTTATCTCTCCTCTTTCATGAAAGTTATTTTGTCCTTGCGCCTGTTATTACTACAGAGTTCAAAGAGGCTTCACCAAGGGCTTCCAGTGATTCTTCGTGGGACATTTTGCATTGTAGCCACATGGTGTGCATTGACATTCCACGTCCATACATCAATTCTTCAGATCTTGCTCTTCAGTTTTCACATGATTTTGAGAGGTCACTTGTTTCAGTTAGGCCTAGGACTCCTGATTTTATTTTGACTCATTTTAACATCAGCATGATGACACTTGAATAGAGTTCTGAGACAAGATACATCATGAGGCTTTGATGGCATGACTTCATAGAACTCATGTATATGCTCTGATTCTTTTAATGGCTGCCTTACAGCTTAATACCCAATTATAGGAAACTCAAGCAAAGAGACATTCAGAAATAAAGACAGGGATTCAAGGTATTTCCCTCACAATATGCAATACAACAATGACAGGAGGTTAAGAGATCTTCGCACAGTCTTAAACAATCAAATACAAAAATGACAGGAAGAATGGATATATGCAGCACAATACAATGTTAAGAAACAGACTTCTCATAGTTTTATCTTATTGCCAAAACATGAAATTACATGACCTATCTATCGGCCTGCACAAAACAGCCTCCAAAAGTGCAGAAAATCAAAACTTCTTAACTATTCTTCCACTCCTGTCCTTCTGTCCCTCTACAACACCTTCGACCTCCTTCATGCAATGTCGGCCTCTATTCTTGGCCTGCGACCAGACTATTTAACGACCTCAATTTTTAATGCTTGTGGCCTCCATCTCTGTCTCCTTGGTCGTTCTATCTTCTTTTCCTCTACTTTCATCCCTTCTTATCGGCCCTTCCTTTCATCTGTATTCTTTTTCTGCTGCAGGCATTTCATCTTCCCTTCTGCCCCATCGATGCCTTGTTTGCGCTGAAGTCTCATGGATTGCTTCTTGATTCTTCCACAGTGAGGGTTTTCTTTCTGTCTTCCTCCAGCTAGCATCGAACCACTAGCCACAATTTCCTCTTGCTACTGTCGATTCCTATTCTCTTGGCATAGAATGGTTGCAGCTCAGATTTTTTGTTGTTTTCTCAGTCTGTCTTTAAAATCACCAAAGACTCCTCATATTTCTGCCAAACGGTTTCACAATGAGTATGAACATCTTCGACGGTTACTATTGTTCTGCATTTGTTCGATCCATGTAACCCTTCAAATTCTTTAACTGCCAAGAAATCGTTGGTGGTAGAATAAACTCTTATAAACTTTCTCTTTTGTTTCTATCGCTCGGGTGACATAAGCTTCAAACAAAACTTGATTCCCAAGCAAGCGACAGGAACACATGCAGATAGGAACTCTTCATCAAATTTAGCTTTACATAAAGATAGGAGTTTACAAGATAATGACAGAAGGCAAAGAGCCACCAACAAAAGGCTAACAAAAAGAACCAAAACAACAAAGAGGAGAAAACCAAAATTGTAGGGCAAGATGCCCCTGCATTAGACTCCCCCACTGAATAAGATTAATGAGCTCCTACTCATGAGCTCTTCAATAGAATGCTCATATCTGGACCTCATTTTCCACTTCTTCCAATTGTTTCACATCCCTTGTCGTGCCTCTTCCAAATTTGTTCTATGCTTGCAATTGCTCTTCCTAAGTTTCTCCATCTATAGATGTTTTCTCTCCACTTTCTTCTTATATATTTGCCTGCCGATTTCTTTGGCCACTACAAATCTCCATAACTCTCTCTCATCTTCACAGTCATCAACCTCAAATGAAAATAAAACTTCATCCTCATAAGGTTTAAAGAAAGTTACCTCAGAAATCTTTACTTATGTATCATTATCTTTTAATAGTAGGTCTTCCTCTTCAATATCCTTCAGTTCTTTCACTGCAATCTCAATTGAACCTTTGACATTTTTCTTTTCTACTGTAATCTCCTGCACTAGGTCTGTACTCTCTACTTTAAAACATTCTTTCAAACTGGACATTGCCTTTAATCTCACAAATTTCTCCTCCTCTTTATTATAATTGTCATCTTTAGAAATGAAAACACGAACAAGATTTTCTCCATCCTCAGACTCTAAACCACTTCGAACACCATCTTTCCTAAAATCCTCAAGACAACTAAAATGTGAAGTTTCTAAACTCTGAATTGGCTCTGCTTCAGGCTCTCTTTCTTTGGCTTTTGTCGAATGCCCTGTAATCACCATAAAGTTAGGGAAATATAATTTTTCCATTGCATTTATTTAACTTGAGATCTTTTGCAATTTTCATATAGCTTTCTCTTCTCCACACTCTCTATCAATCTGTCAACTCTAGTAAAAGTATGCTTAGTCTTCCACAAATTTGCATTCATCACTCCATATACTTCCCTTTCCATGTCCCAATTAAACAACCACAAATCATTTTTAATATCTTTCCTCTTATCACAAACCTTAATATCATGCATCATCTCACACTTTTGCTCAAACTTTCTATTAACCATACCAAATGATTTTATAATAATATCCTCATAAAAGATTTCCTTATTTACCTTTGCCTGCACTATTGCACCCACTTCTTTATCACTAACTAAATCCTTTTTTCCTTCATCCTTATTTGCTGTCCCACTTGCATTTATTCCTTTACCAACAATATCCTCCTACAATTCTTGTTTGATCTCAGAGGATTGAGCCCACAAATCATTCGTACCACTCTTGTTTGCTGTCTCTTCTTCAAATTCTACCTCAACCTTGTTTCCAAGTCTGCATTTGTCCTTACCTTCTTTATTTTCTGCTACCTCAACTTCTTCCTCCTTATTCTCTACTGCTCCTTCTTCACTCTTCATGCCTTTTTCTGCCTTTCCCCTTTTGTTTCTATTCTCCTTGGCCAACTCATTCTTCATATCGCTTTTGTGCTCATTACTAGACATTACAATCTGCCCTTGTTTATTTTCCTTTCTCCCCTGATATTTACTTCTCCTATCTTCCTCATCTACCAACCCCCACATATCCATCTCATATTCAGAAATTTCACTTAAATCCTCAACATCATTATACAAATCAAATTGTCTACCTCTTACCTTGCACACACCATACTGCTCTTTCTCAAGCTCTTTAGTATGCTCTGGGGTATTATCCTCCTTTCCATTTTCTTCTAGGGGCTTTATCATGTGCACCTCTTCATCGGGCTTGTCAATATCTACACATCTCCTCTTCTCTTGCCTTGTCTGCTTCTCCTTGTCAACTTCTTCTACTGTTGTCCCATGCTTCACTACCCACGTTGGGTTCTTCATCTTCTTGAGCTGATGCCTTACTGCCTCTACACTTGGCCTATCCTCTTGTCTCCTCTAAATCTCTGTCATATCTTCCATCCTTGATGCTATTTTATTGTCATACTTGTTAGTACAAACCACTCCTCTTTGTTGCACATTTACAATTGATTTCCTTTGCCAATATGGTACTATATATCCATGATCCACTAGTTTAATTTTCTTCTTTTGCATATTTACATTCTCATTTCCACTTACATAATAAAAAACACCACCAAAATGAACTTTTACCTCTTCATTGATCTGCTGTCCCATTTGGCTTATATTACAACTTACCATCTCTTTCTTTTTAAGCTTTCCTTCAATAGTTCTCCTTTCATCTCTAAGGTATGCTATTGCAACTTGTCTTCTTCCTTCTTTATCTCTTTCCTTATCTATTGTTGTGACTTGTCCTCTTTCGCTTTTATCTCCATCTTCATCTACGAGCTCTCTTCTTGCCCTTTCTTCTTTTGCCTCCAGAAGTTTGTTCTTAGTCTTCTTCATACCTGCATCCACACTTTCAAACAAATCAATAGCAAATGAATCAAGAGACCAAAATGTCTCTTCAGGTGCCTCTTCCATAGACACTCTCTTCTCCTCTTCTTCTAGTGCTCTGTGCTGCACTTTCTCTTTTCCTCCTTCCTTACTGTCTTTATTCAAGTCCTCTACAATGAGAACTTTCCTCTTCTCTTATTGCCCACTTTCTACAATCACCACCTTATCAAGAAAATAAATCTTTTCTAAAATATCCATTCTTCTTGCAATCTCTTCCAATTCCTCTCTAAATTTTCTATCTTCTACTTCATCCCAATATCTATCTCAGAATGGGATTATGACGGGTCTCCTTACACTAATGCCCATCCTTTCACTGTTGCAACATAATTTATTACCTTCATTAACTACCCTCTACCCAACAAGGACCCTGGAAGATGTTACTCTCAAAAACCCCCTCTACCCACTCTCTTTTCATGGAGGAAGTTATACACCTTCTACCCAATTTATCTTTGCTGGAGGATAGCAGTTACAAGCCCTTTCTCATACCTGCAACAACAAATGCTTTCATGTCTATGACTAACACCTCTTCACAACTCTAACAACGCTCTCATACCTCATTTTCTAGCATACTTTTCATCATGCCAGTGATCTTCTTCCTCTACCCTTTACCCAGTCTTATGGGTTCTTCAACAACCTGCCAATCTACAACCACACATAACACTCCAAGATTCTTGTGAACATCAAACTACCAAACTTTTATCATCCAGATCTTTTAGGGCTTTGATACCAATATGATGGTAGGACTTCAAATAACTCATGCATATGCTCTGATTCTTTTAATGGCTACCTTACAGCTCAATACCCAATTACAAAAAACTCAAGCAAAGAGACATTCAGAAATAAAGACAGGAATTCAAGGTATTTCCCTCACAGTATGCAATACAGCAATGACAAGAGGTTAAGAGATCTTCACAGTCTTAAACAATCAAATCCAAAAATGATAGGAAGAATGGATATATGCAACATAATACAATGTTAAGAAACAGACTTCTCATAGTTTTATCTTATTGCCAAAACATGATAGTACATGAACTATCTATCGACCTGCACAAAACGACCTCCAAAAGTGCAAAAAATTAAAACTTCTTAACTATTCTTCCACTCCCATCCTTCTATCCCTTTACAACACCTTCAACCTCCTTCATGCAACGTCGGCCTCTATTCTTGGCCTGCGACCAGACTATCTAACGGCCTTGATTTCTAATGCTTGCAGCCTCCATCTCTGTCTCCTTGGTCATTCTATCTTCTTTTCCTCTACTTCCGTCCCTTCTTATCGGCCCTTCCTTTCATCTGTATTCTTTTTTTGCTGCAGGCGTTTCATCTTCCCTTCTACCCCATTGATGCCTTGTTGTTCACACTAAAGTCTCATTGATTGCTTCTCGATTCTTCCACAGTGAGGGTTTTCTTTCTATCTTCCTCCAGCTGGCATCGAACCACCGGCCATGATTTCCTCTTGTTACTGTCGATTCCTATTCTCCTGGCATAGAACAGTTGCAACTCAGATTCTTTGTTGTTTTCTCAGTCTGTCTTTAAAACTACCAGAGACTCTTCATATTCTTGCCGAATGGTTTCACAACAAGTATGAACATCTTCGACGGTTATTATTGTTCTGCATTTGTCTGATCCATGTGACCCTTCGAATTCTTTAACTGCCAAGAAACCATCGATGGAAGAATAAACTCTTATAAACTTTCTCTTTTGTTTTTGTTGCTCAGGCAACAGGAGCTCCAAACAAAACTTGATTCCTAAGCAAGCGACAGGAACACATGGCGACATGAACACATGGCAACATGAACTCTTCATAAAATTTAGCTTTACATAAAGATAGGAGTTTACAAGATAACGACAAAAGGCAAAGAGCCACCAACAAAAGGCTAGCAAAAAGAACCAAAATAGCAAAAAGGAGAAAACCAAAATTGTAGGGTAAGATGCCCCTGCATCAGGCTTCCTTCCTCACTTTGCTTCTTTGAGTGGAAGTTACTTCGAGATTCACCATTGGAGTTGTTTCTTTGTAAGGGGAGAAATGTCATTTGCCACAAATGGAAAATCTTCAACATTCATATATGGGCATCCTCCTTCGAGACCGAAGCTACTTCATTGTGGGGGGGTTTCATAGTCTCTTTCACTCTTTCTACTTTGGGGGGGAATTTTATGTACGTGGGTACCTCATCAAGCTTGATTTGTCTGGACCCATCTCTACATCCACCTAAGCTATGCTTAAGGGGGGTGTTAGTGTAGGTTTTTATTTCCTAGTTGGATTATTTATTTTCCCTTTATTCCTAGGTTTTTCCTATACTTTTATTAATCTTGCTTAGGTTATTAAAGCATGTCTTATTAGGTGAGTGCATTATGAGGCGTCACCTTCCTACATGTGGGCATCCATTAGCTATCTTAGGAAGATACTTTGTTATCTTTAGTCTGATAGATGGTTGCTCCTCATTGGTCAGTGTTGCCACCTCCTACCTCCCCCTGGTTTATATAAACATGCTACCTGGCTTGTATTTTGTGTCCTTTGCTTTTGCATCCTCTTAATGCTATTTTGCTTCTAGCATTTGCATTACTCTCTTGGAGACTAAATTTGTGCTGCAATTTTGATTTCGTATCATTTGCATTCATAGTTTAGATATCTATTCTTTTGCACTAGTTTTCTGGGTTAATCATCTTTTCAGATTCTAATAATTTTATATCCTAGTTTTATTCTTTCTCATGTTTGAATCCTTTCCCCTTTCTCCTAAACAACAAGTGATGCATGATGATGACATGTAGCATAATAGGATGGGATAACAAGTGATGTGAGATGATGACACGTGGCAAGCTAAACATTTGAAAGATAAAAAATGAACCCTCTTAGATGTGAAAGATGCCTAAAAGGGATCTAGTTATTTCTATTGTATCATTTATTAACTAAATCAAATTCAAAACATTATAGAACATAAACCTAGGCTAATCTTATAACAAATAATTTACAAGAGCTAAGAAATGGAAAAGTGTAAATGAAAGTGCTATAGGGAATAAAGACAAAAATAAAATGCATACACTTTGAAAATGATCAAATTGATACTAAAAACTGACTAGGCAAGTTGGAATGTAGATCTGGTGAACTTTTGGACCCTAAAGGAAGACATTCTAGATCTGCATGATGCAATTGTGTTAAGGCGAGCTACTACTTGTACTAGGTGTTGCAGCAATGTTAGGAGGCACTTTAGTTGTGCCAAAGGAGCATAGTTGCCTTGCAATGACACTAGTGACTTTGCATTCATAGCCTGTAAAAATTTCAAGACTTGCTCACCTTTAACTCTTGACCTCTTATCGCTAACAAACACAAACATTGGCTACTAATAGTGAGATAATATGAGTTGAGTGTGGGAAACAAGGGGAAATGGTGTGTTGTTGTTGAATTTTAGGAAAATTGAGAGGGGGGGTGAATCAGTGTTCTAAAAGTCTTTTGATGCACTTTAACTTTCAACCATTTTCAAAAATTAATTAAACAAAGGCATAACATGCATATGAACAACCATAAAAACATGACACATAGACACCAAGATTTTTACGTGGAAAAACCAAAATGGGAAAAACAACGGAGAGGATTAGCTCTCAAATATATATTGCAATCTTTAAAAATAATGATTTTCAAGCTTGGTCACTCCACGGGCCTAGAACATGCTGGCTCACTTCCATGAAGTACAACTAGGTCTAGCTGGCTCACTGCCTCAACCCTAAACCCAACAAGATTACAATAAGGGTTGTTAAACCCTAATGGAGGCTCATTGCCTTGATAAAGAAAGCTCACTTTCAAAAGAAAATTGCACATGAAAACTAAATACTGCAAAAGCATCTGTCACTATGCCAGGGTACAGTCATTTAGCAACTGAATTCTGAATCCCAAGTCTCGTTGATCTTCTAACTCTGCTTTGCTATTCACATACTTGCATCACATACATACCTTTTCACATCTCACAACTAAAACTCATCACCTTTATATATCCGCATCATGATTTGATCTACAATCAGGTCGGCATCCAAGAAATAAAATGTGTACATAGAAAGATGTGGCTTGTTGGCTTAATCCAATGCACTATATATTATGCGGACCCAAAACTTTTCCCAAACGTGTTCATATAGGTCAGCTCTAATCATTCAATCACTTAGGTAGATCCTTCAAACATTATCTCTTCTTCGCACAATGATTTATCATACTAGTCGGCCTGTTCCTCAAGAGCATGTTTAACAGGTTCATCTATTGACTTACAAATTTTACTGCGGATCTCAAATTACCTCCAAAATCATATCAAGGACTCTTCATACATTCCAAAACTTACCCTTAGACCTACAAGGCATGATATCATCTTGCGGAGAAATGCGGACCATCAGAATGTAGACTCTGTCTCTCAAGCTCTGTCAAACACTATGCCAATACTTAGCAGATTGTAGCTATCCTTCCGGTGGACTTTAGATCTACCAACTCTAGAATTAGACACTTCATATACATGTTTGCAACTCCTCAAAACCGCATAGCACAATACTCATTTGCGGAAGAATGCAAACCACTGCACTATACCCTGTTCACTATTCTGGCTATACCTTTGCTTAGCCGGACTTAGACATTTCTTCAAGGTGACTTCCGGAGGAAGTCATAACTTAATCTTTGAAGCATAATATTACCAAACAATTGAGAACATTATACCTGAACCACATTACTGGATCATCATCTGCAGAGGCACACTATCCAACTTGTTGTCCTATACTCTATGCACATCCATACTTAGCCATTTCTTCCAACCTGACCTGAAATCTGATGTGATCTTCCAGAGTTGTGTCTCCTTATCATGCTGATGAGATCTCTGAGCCTTGTTTCCATCAATGACAACATACAAGTCCATACTGGAGCAGTGTATCTTGCCAACAATCTCCCCTTTTGGCATTGATGGCAACACTTAGTGAAAAATGCTTAACTGCTCCCCCTTACTATATACACTTCATTCTCCTACTCCCCCTAAGATGTTTATCCATTTTTCACTGATCTTCTTCTCCCCCTTTGACATCAATGGCAAAGGGTGTGATCCAGAGCCAAAAAAAAAATGTTGAGTGTTCAAAAATTTTATGTATTCTATCGCATATTTACAAGTTCAATCTTCAACTTGATTTTACATGTGCTGGAGGATGTCATTGAAAATGTTCTTTACTTGAGCCCATTCACTATCCCAACGTTTCTTGGCATTATCCAAAATTTGAATATGACCACTAAGTAGAAAAACTATAGCTTCTGCCTTTTGTAAATATCATGGTGAAGCAGTTTGTCTAGCAAGTTGTGCTTCAACCACAAGCTTAGTCATTGAATCCAGTTTGGGACTAATCAGTCTTCTCAATTGTCCCATTCTACTCTTTATTTGATACTTTTGATTTATTAAATTATTCAAGTCATTGTGGATGTTAATGACTTGAGCTTCCTTGTTGCTAGTTGATTCATGTATCAGATCAAAATTCTTAGAAATATCCATCAGTTTTTCCTCCAACTCCTTGATCTTTTCTTCTATCTTCTTTGTAACTTCCGGCCATGATAGACAAAATTTATATACATCACCAGCTTCTACAATAGCACTTTGAATATTCTATATTCCATTTTCTAGTTGAGCCTTATCATGGGCTATCAACTTTGTCAACTCATCTAGCCTTTTCTCATTAAACTCTTGTCTAACTTTTGTTTCAACAAATTTTTCAAGAGATTCAAAGTGTGTACTTACAGAGTGAATTAGTCCCTTGAGTTGACATGTGGCAGATAGAGAGGTGTCCTTCCAAAATGCTGGATGCATCATTTATGAGTTCACTATCCTCAAAGTGGGACTTCAAAATCTCTTTTCTTGCTTTAGCTTGGACAACTGAAGCCAACTTGAACATTTGAGTAGGAGACATTGTGTTTAGGTTTATTGGACCTTGGATTGATTCAGGCTCATCTAGAACTAATTCTTCTTTTTCCAAAAGCTCTTTTACTGTCTCCGCAGTGTCTCTTGCTGCTTCTTTAGACACTTCTTCTTCTTGATTTTGTTTCGAAGGTTCCATGTCCATATTCTCTTGTTGACCAATATTTTGCTCTGGTGTAGGGCTTTCCTCAGCTCTATCAAGTTCTTGGTTATCAACTTTGATATGCTCATCACTTTTCTCCTTTTTATCTGGATCACCAGTCTGTTGTCCTGGAAGAAGACTTGTTTCAGTTTGATCCTTTTCAACAGCAGGGGTTTGATTAGATTCTTCCTTTTGCTTTTCTGTTACTTTGTCTTTTACCAAAGAATTTGTATCAGTTTGCTCCAAACCTTAATCCATGCTGACTTCCAGAATAGATGTTTCATCTCCAGCATTTGTTTCTTCATTGTCATAGATGGTAGGAATATTGTTTTTCTTCAATATTTCCAAAATGGTTTCCTCTGTTTCCTTGACCATGTCGATTTCACCTATCATTAATGAGTTCATCCTTTTCTTGGTTATGAAGGCATCCTTGAGTTCCTTTTAAATTTTGGCTTCTTCTTCAGGAGTGATCTTCGTGTTGGAGTACTTGGTAACATTGAGAGGGGGGGGGGGGTGAATCAGTGTTACAGAGAACAAGACAAAATTTTCACACTTTCAATGAAGGTTTAAACAACAGATATAAATGCTAGCTCAAATGCTTATTAGTGCATGTTACAAAGCATTAAAGAGACAAGTAAACAAGAACTATGAGTATATGAAAAAAAAATATCATAAGGCAGATGGCAAATGATACATATAACAGATGACACCACAACACACAAATTTTCAGGAGTGGAAACCCTCTAGGGTAGAAAGCCACTCAGTAAAAGTGCCTCATTGGCTTATTCAATAAACTTGTCTCACTGGCTACAATAAACTTGCCTCACTGGCTACAATAAACTTGCCTCACTGGTTACAATCATTGTCTCACTGGATTTTCAACATTACCTCACTGGCTTTGGATGCCTCACTGGCTATCAACATTCAGAACCATTGACCTCAAGGAGTACCAACCCCTAACACAGCCTTGTAGGAGCACCCACTCTCTCCATACAGAAAGATAAATACAAATACAGAGGGTCACTCTGTTTCACTTATCCTCAACATCTCAGATATATTATTAACAATAATGTTCACTCACATATCTCCTTCATATTACCCCTTTTTGATATATCAACATATTACTGGTATAATATCAAGAGTGTTGTTTCATATGCACACATACAAAACAAGTCTAAATCAAATATGAGTAAGAACAAAGATCTTACCAAACTCCTGTATACCTCTTGACTGAATCCTTTGTAAAAGCACAAACTTCTCTGTCAATCATCTGCAATCAAAAACTCATAAACATACACATGGCAAGTATTACATATGCAACCCCTTTGTATACAATAAATCAACCTCCGTCCCAATCCTTTCAAATACTCTCTTGTTCTTCACCATACTTAATAAACTTCATATACACATGCAGACCATAGAAGCCTCTTCAAGTACAATGACAGTACAAACCCCCAAAAAAACTCACTTATGCTTTGCAAACAAGAATACATAAACTTTTCTTTACAAACAATCAATCTTCAAATGGATGAGTAGATGTTTCTCTGCTCAACATGAATCATTCACTTAAACTTCATAAACATCTTTGTATGAGTTTTTATATACTTTACTGGCCTTCACTGTCGGTTGATATTCTGATGCAAGTCAGTTAAACAAAAAACTAACCCATGACTCTTCCCGTCAAATTATAATCCAACAGACTTACCGTTTGATTATTGAGTAAGTTTAAATCTCATCCCTTGATTAAGTTTTTCGCGCCCAAAAAAGTTTCAACTTGCGCAATAGATGAAGTGCTCCACCTGATGAATCGGTGCCCTAGGTAAAGGGGCCAGTCAAGTGCACATTGAAGAACCCTTCACATTATAACTTAAATGGATAGTCACCTTCTATTGCCAGTCAACACACAAATATATCCAAAAAGTAACCTGTCTTATAACTTGCTCTTTAGGTTTTATTAGCACTTAAAATCATTCTTAAGGTTTAAGATTTAGACCTTTTTCAAAACCCTCAAAAGAGAAACTTTGACCAAAAATGCATCTTCAACAACCTAGGGAACACTGTCACATATTTGATGAATAGAATATCTGTGGTCCTTAATCTCTGCCACTGTTGTAGAGAACACAATAAAAGACATATAGATCCTTGGTAATGAACATCATACCAATCTAAACTGACTGCACCATGCATCAACACTTGATCATATCATGAAGCAAAGAAGCAAACCAACATAAACTCATGAACAGTATAAATAACACCAAATCATCAGAGCAACATTCAATCAACTGAACCATGAAGAGCATCCTGTGACCTTCAAACCTCATGAATGTACTAATCCAATCACTTGTGCCATGCACTTGTGTCTCTCAACATCTAGTGTCTCTCAACATCAACACAACATCAACATCTTGACCAATCATGAGCAATGCATAAACAACTACAAGCACTGCATAATGAACATCTACAAACCATTTGACATCAATGACAAATGATACCATTGCCAACAAACTCCCCCTTTGGCATTGATGTCAAACTTTCTCCAAGTTTGCATCTTATTCATTCTCCAGTTTTGCTGCACCTTATTACTCCCCCTTTGACAACAATGACAAAGGGTAGCTCCAAGATGAAGGATGAGATATAAATAGCCCTGTTATCAGCACTATCAAAAACACATTCAACCAAAGTCCTAGTCCTTCAACTCTTTAAGACTTGGAACTTCTGCAATCTTTGGTTTTTCTTCCCTTGTCTCCGGCATAAAGAAGAAACAACTCAAGAAATACTTTCTCAAATCTATGGTTTGTTTCCAAGGGATTTGAATAACATCTCAAAGAGCATCTCCTCCTCAACTCAATCTATTCTTCATGCAATTGGTCATCACTGTAACACTTGTGCACACTAGTGAATTGGGATAAACATAGTATTAAAACTTTTTGCACTATACCTGATAAAAAAAATTGTAGATACCACTACTTCTTCCTGCATAATGAAGACAAACACTGTCAAAACAATCAGTCACCATGACTCTAACATTAGGGTCATTGTACACATTTAACTGTACTGACAAACAAGATTAAATGACTGTTACAAAACACCATCAGACTGTCACTGCCTGTCAAGGCACTGCAACACTGTAAACCACATAATGTACTGTCACACAAAGAATGTAATGTTCACTGTCACTCACTGCACACATACTGCAATCAAGGTCTGCAACTCCACCACATTCTCATACCTATCACCAATCTTTGTAGAAAAAAAGATCTTGGTATCCAAAACAATCACTATCCTTGTAGAAGAGCAAGAAAATACTGTCATCTTTGTAGTAGTATATTGAAGCATTAAAGCATATCACTGCTACAAAACTGTCATTCTCAAGAAATGAAATCATGGCATAAAGTCACTATCAGCTACCTAATAATTAATATTACTTGCATGTCAGAGCAGTACTGTCAAATTTGAACTTCAAAAACATCTGCTCCTGCCAATCAGAACAAAATGTCTGATCTGCTGTATCACTAATCATGAAAAATACTCTGTTTGGTACTGATCCTTACACTGTCTTTGCAATACGTCACTTTGATGTTTAGTTTCCATACAAGCTATTCTTTGACCTAAAAGCTGTCCTCTACAAGATGTGATTATCACTGTCTTATCTCTGTGCTATCCATGTTCAATCAATGTCTAATCATTTGTTGCCTCATTACCAAGCTTTGCAAAACATAAAGAAGACTCTACTTATCTCCTTATCTCATATAAACTTTGAAGAAGATCTCTTTGATTGCACTATGTTTAGTTCACTTAATCTTTGTTGTGCCAAGATAATCATACCTGTTCTGTCAGCATCTTGACATAAAATCACTGTCCTGATCATAACACTGTCACTGTACAAAAGTCACAAAGGTACACACAAAGAGGTCTGCTTCACATATGTTCAAGTCTAATCCTCTTTGCACTAGTTTGTCAAAGATCAAGTCTACACAATTTACATAATGACAGAAGTTGCTACTGCCACCAGAATCACACATGGGCTCTCAATTTACTGTGTTTTCAACTATATTGAACACATTGTAATTCCACTATGTAAACATATTGAATTCATTTCTTTCAAAATCACTATGGTCAAGCTGTTGACAAGAAGGAACAATCATAAATCACTGTTATTATAAGATATAATACTACTGTGAGGCCCCCATACTCATGATTGCATGAAATAATCCACTGTAACTGCATAACATTGAACCTCAGCTCATCACTTTTTTTTAATCTATACTGCAAGTAGAACACTGTCCTCACTTTCAATAGTGTCCTTATATTGTAAGATCTGCACCAACTTCTGACAACTGTCCTCTTTCCTCTGACTTCAGTTTGCACCAACATGAAGAGGAAATAGAATGAAATACAGTCCAAAATGTCTCCTTTGTGTAATCTGCAGTCAATACACATAACTCTGATTACTGTTACTGCTAATCTATCACAAGAAAAGACTGATTGTTTTCACAATGACAAGTGCTGCCACTATGAAGTGATGCTCATAATGCTGTTATAACTACTCTGCTCCAACCATACTCACTGCAAGAATTCAAACAGAGGTCTGCAACCACAAGGAACACATGACTGCACTATTATTAACATCTTGCTACTATACTTATATTCTGCCCTTCAAGCCAATATTCAGTCATAACAACCTCTGTGTGTCATGAACAACACTGTCATGGATATAATTGATACTACCAACTTTGAATTGTCATAACATATCTTGTTTGAAGGCAAGAGATCAGCGTTAAAGTACACTGTTGCACACCATGATATCCTGAAGAAGCATGAAGTACTACAAGCAGAGGCAATACAAACCTTCCTTCAAAGACTAAACTCACGTGAGTTTCAGATCATTTTGCTCTCAGATGAGACACTTCAAATACTTACACTTACTGAATATGAAGATTTAATCCCAATTCCACCAATGTGAACAATAACCTCAAGCACATCTTGTTATTAAGAAAACTGAAACCTATCATGAAGATGTGACATTAGATGATATCAATTGCTTGTTATTCTGACAAAGGAGTATCCTTTGAACACTTTGTTAGCATCCTTTCATTAAAGGCCATTATGTGAAGACATAAAACTCAAACTACCCAACTTGACACATATCATCAACTCAAAGTGACTGTCATGTCATGTTCTTGAATGCAACTATAGAGAACAGTAAAAAAAATATCTTCTCTACATGTCAGTGACATACAAATCTTAAATCAAAGGACTGTCAGAGCCAAGCTAACCTATCAAGAAGCAATGTGAACCAAGTAGAATCAATCTCTGAATAACAAATTTTTGAATAAGAAGCACCAATATGAGACAGAACAAGATGATAGAAGCCATACTCTTCCTTATACTCTACACCCATGAATGATTGTCAGAACCATGAAAAGAACACAGTTCTACATTCTGCACTTTGCAATCTACCTGCCATCTGCCCTCTTGAGAGTGCACCAAGCAATCATTTGATAACATGGTATATATACCTGATACAAACCTAACATATCTGATCATATAAGTCCAGTCACTATCATGGGCATCCTTTGCTTATTATGCTGACATACCATCCTCATTTTCTCTAAGGGGTTTAATCAATAAAACTATGAACATCTCCCCCTTAACTCATGCTTTTCTTTATGTACCTATGGATGGAACTTGAGCAGCATGCCCAAGGTCAGATTCTTTCTTTTTCTCTTCTTGTTTCTTTCTCCAAACTGTTATCATCCTTATTTTCTTATGATGGTTAAATGATTTTACCATATTAGTCTTACAAAACATTTTTTTATGCCCAAACTTATGACATTTATAGCATCTAATTTTAGGCCCAATAGTAGAATCAAAAACATATTCTCTTGTCAACCAACAATTTCTTTCTATGTGATTAGCTTGATTACATTTGTAACACACAATCTTGAAGCTCTGATTTGAAGAGTTACTAGGACCTCTAGTCTTATTCCACTCTAGACAATAATTTGCTTGAGTTTGACAATTCCTAGCTCTATGGCCATAAACATGACATGCATAGCAATATCCATGAAATTGAGAACAATTGTACCTCATTGAATGCTTGGTGGGCAAAGATCTTGTGGACTTGATTAACCTTCCTCCTTGATCTTTTGGAGCAGCAGCATGATAACTCAAGTCTATCTTCCTTTTAGGTGTATCTCTTGCTTTGGAACATTCTCCTTTATAACCTAGACCATTTGTGTCCTTATAATGCTTTTGTTTGCTCAACATGTTATTCAACTTGTTTGTGCTTTCTTCAAACTTCTGATATTTCTTGGACAAAACATTGAGACCTTCATAATCCTTTCTCAAACTGACTATTTCTGTCTCTAACTTAAGACATTCAATTCTTTTCACCTCAAGGTCAGAATTTGCTACATCTATTATTCTTTTGGCTTCCTCAATCTCAGTTTTTAGACTTATAATCAATTTGTTAGATTCTTCAACATAACTCTTTAAGTCAGCAATTTGATTTCTAGCTTCTTCAAATTCTAAAGAAACTTTTGCAAAATCAGAACATACCTTATTTTTGGAATCTTCTTCTTGTTGAAGCTGATATTTTAATCTCCGATTCTTCTTCTTAAGCTACTTGATCTGATCTAGGGCACACAAGAGTTCACCTTCCAAATCAACTTCACAATCATTTTCATCAAACTCCTGTTCGTCTTTACTCATAAACAACACATCACATGACATGACAGGGGTTTGTTGTTCAGCCTTTTGCTTGGCATCATTCTTTTCTTTATTTCTTCTACTCTTTCCCATGGTACTCCACTATCAGAATCTACCCAAGCCGATTAAACTTCAAAAGGGAACCTAGGCTCTAATACCACTTGTTGGAGTACTTGGTAACACTAAGAGGGGGGGGGGTGAATCAGTGTTACAGAGAACAAGACAAAATTTTCACACTTTCAATGAAGATTTAAACAACAGATATAAATGCTAGCTCAAATGCTTATTAGTGCATGTTACAAAGCATTAAAGAGACAAGTAAACAAGAACTATGAGTATATGAAACAAAAAATATCATAAGGCAGATGGCAAATGATACAGATAACAGATGACACCACAACACACAAATTTTCAGCAGTGGAAACCCTCTAGGGTAGAAAACCACTCGGTAAAAGTGCCTCATTGGCTTATTCAATAAACTTGTCTCACTGGCTACAATAAACTTGCCTCACTGGCTACAATCATTGTCTCACTAGCTTTTCAACATTGCCTCACTAGCTTTGGATGCCTCACTGGCTATCAACATTCAGAACCATTGACCTCAAGGAGCACCAACCCCTAACACAGCCTTGTAGGAGCACCCACTCTCTCCATACAGAAAGATAAATACAAATATAGAGGGTCACTCTGTTTCACTTATCCTCAACATCTCAGATATATTATTAACAATAACGTTCACTCACATATCTCCTTCATATTACCCCTTTTTGATATATCAACATATTACTGGTATAACATCAAGAGTGTTGTTTCATATGCACACATACAAAACAAGTCTAAATCAGATATGAGTAAGAACAAAGATCTTACCAAACTCCTGTATACCTCTTGACTGAATCCTTTGTAAAAGCACAAACTTCTCTGTCAATCATCTGCAATCAAAAACTCATAAACATACACATGGCAAGTATTACATATGCAACCCCTTGTATACAATAAATCAACCTCTGTCCCAATCCTTTCAAATACTCTCTTGTTCTTCACCATACTTAATAAACTTCATTTACACATGCAGACCATAGAAGCCTCTTCAAGTACAATGACAGTACAAACCCCCAAAAAAACTCACTTATGCTCTGCAAACAAGAATACATAAACTTTTCTTTACAAACAATCAATCTTCACATGGATGAGTAGACGTTTCTCTGCTAAACACGAATCATTCACTTAAACTTCAGAAACATCTTTGTACGAGTTTTTATATACTTTACTGGCCTTCACTGTCAGTTGATATTTTGATGCAAGTCAGTTAAAAAAAAAAACGAACCCATGACTCTTCCCATCAAATTATAATCCAACAGACTTACCGTTTGATTTTTGAGTAAGTTTAAATCTCATCCCTTGATTAAGTTTTTCGCGCCCGAAAAAAGTTTCAACTTGCGCAATAGATGAAGTGCTCCACCTAACGAATCGGTGCCCTAGGTAAAGGGGCCAGTCAAGTGCACGTTGAAGAACCCTTCACATTATAACTTAAATGGATAGTCACCTTCTATTGCCGATCAACACACAAATATATCCAAAAAGTAACCTGTCTTCTAACTTGCTCTTTAGGTTTTATTAGCACTTAAAATCATTCTTAAGGTTTAAGATTTAGACCTTTTTCAAAACCCTCAAAAGAGAAACTTTGACCAAAAATGCATCTTCAACACCTAGGGAACACTGTCACATATTTGATGAATAGAATATCTATGGTCCTTAATCTCTGCCACTGTTGTAGAGAACACAATAAAAGACAAATAGATCCTTGGTAATGAACATCATACCAATCTAAACTGACTGCACCATGCATCAACACTTGATCATATCATGAAGCAAAGAAGCAAACCAACATAAACTCATGAACAGTATAAATAACACCAAATCATCAAAGCAACATTCAATCAATTGAACCATGAAGAGCATCCTGTGACCTTCAAACCTCATGAATGTACTAATCCAATCACTTGTGCCATGCACTTGTGTCTCTCAACATCTAGCGTCTCTCAACATCAACACAACATCAACATCCTGACCAATCATGAGCAATACATAAACAACTACAAGCAGTGCATAATGAACATCTACAAACCATTTGACATCAATGACAAACGATACCAATGCCAACACTTCGAACTTAACCTTGTTAGTGCATGTTGTCTAAGTTCAATATCTTTGACCATAACAGTTTCTTTTCTGGCTGATAAAATACTTCCCAAGGTATCTGGGAGATCACCAATGATATCAATGAGAGCTCTATTGTATATGTTCAAGTACATTATGATGGCTTCTTCCAAAACCCTTTTATCAGCATCACTGTAATCATTATAGAATTCAGCCACAGGTTTTAAGTTTCCATCAATAGTGACAGATTTTAATACATCTTCAAGCTTTAATGTGGCATGAGACTCATCTATCTTCTGTCTTTTGCTGGGTATCTTTCTTCCGGATGACTTCTCCTTGCTACTTTTAGAGACTTTAGTAGCCTCAACTTTCATTTTCTTTACTTCCTCATCTGATTCTATCTCTTCTTCATCCTTTTCTCCCACACTGACATAGAGTCTTTTTCCCTTCATCTTCTTCATCTGCAAATATGGGAAACTCTGCATACTTGATGAATTTCTTCTCCTTCAAGGCTTTGTATTCTTCTTTTAAATCAAATTGATCGTTACTTAAGTGTTTTAGGAATAAATCTAAGAATTTGTCGTCACCGAGCTCATCTAGGGCCACATGGATGTATGCCCTAACATCTTCCACATACAGGACTCCGTAGGGTATTTTTGAGAATGCACCCATTGGATCCACTTTGATTGCCTTGTAGGGGTGTTTCTTAAACTTAGGCCAAGGTCAATCAAAGATATCTACGACTTGCAGAGTTGCCATTGTAAAAATTCAACAGATTCACAAATGAGGTTTCAATGAAAATACCCTGTTTCACTAAGTTAGGGTTTCCTTTCTTCAAATGCTTCAAATCTTGGTTGTCGTTGCTTAAGTTTAGCTTCGATCTCTCTGAGTTTCTGATAGCTCCAAGTGCAAAGTGATTTTGAAACCAAACAAGTTCCTTTATATCCTCTGCGTGGCTTGACCTAGTCATCATTAAATGCTCATTCCCAAAAAGTTGTCAACACCCTTCACTTTAGAATACAGTCGATTAGGATTGCTTCGCAATATGTTGTATTGACCCTTTTTCTTCCAGTTTTTCTTCTCAGAGCTGTGTCACATCAGATTTCATCATACACCTTTGTGCTAGATTTTGGCACCCACTTTCTGGTAGGGGGATTTGGATTTTCAACATTGCTCCCTCTGAGCCAGAGCTCTCAATTCACTTCCCGGAGGAAGTATCTATACCGGATACTGGTGGGGATCGATCCCTGACTTCAGTTACTTCTTTCTTGATCCATACCTTGTCCATTTCTTTCTTGGTTTCAACCAGCTCAACTTTCTCTTTTCCCTTATCATTTCTCTACTCTGTCTTCCTTTCTTCAGAATAGTAATTTCTCCACATTCTTGCTTCTGCAAAATCTTGCAATATATCCAGATTTTCTACAATTGAAGCACACCACATTCTTTTGACCTTGATTCCTTTTATTGATTGGAATTGATCTGCATTGATTAGCCATATGTCCAAATCTATTGCATGCAAAACACTTTCCATTGAATGATTGAATGTTCCTTATATTTTAAAAAATGTTTCTTACCAAACTTCTGCATTCATTTGATTTGTGTCCCATTTTATAGCATGCATTGCACCTAATAGAATTCTGACCCACTTTACTTCTGCACTCAACTGCTCTATGACCAATTTTATTGTAATTGAAACATTGACTAGAGAATGACGGAACCTTTTGATTTATTCTGCTCCTACACTGAGCAACCTTATGACCAAACTTATTACATAAGTTACAATAACCATTGAAAGATGGGTACCTTTGAGCATTTGGTTGTCTGACTGGAGGTCTTCTAGGTCTTCTTCTCTGATTGTTGAACTGGTTTCCTTTGTTTAGCTTTAATTCAGTGTTTGCTTGACCAGATTTTGAACTTTCCCCTTTCTCAAATCCCAATCCTTGCTTATCATCGGCACTCTTCTAGCTAGCAATCATTTCATCAAGATTTGCAGTACTTATCTTGAATTTTTCTTCAAAGCTTCTAGCCTTTTCCAGATATGTTTTTAGACTTACAATTTCTTTTTCAAGATTTGCACAATCTTCTGATCTGTTCTTCACAATCAGATTCAGATCATCTTCTGCTCTTGTTCTTTCTATAACTTCTGCTTCTAGTTCATTCAGGGCTTCATTTGCTGATATCAATTGATCATTAACTTCTTTGTATTTGTCTTTGAATTTCTTGATTTGCTCCTTTAGCTTTGAGATGCATTCATCATCTTGTTGCAAATTTTCTTTCAGATCCCTGACTTCTACTTCAGAATTTTCAAGATCCATAAGATCTGCTTCTAGTGGCTTGTTTCTTTCATAATTTCCAAATCTCCTTGCTATCATGATTACACTATCCTAGATCTTCCTCAAGCTGTTAGACTTTTTCCAAGGAACCTTGCTCTGATACCAATTGTTGAATGTCAGGAACATTGAGAGGGGGGGTGAATCAGTGTTCTAAAAGTCTTTTGATGCACTTTAACTTTCAACCATTTTCCAAAATTAATTAAATAAAGGCATAACATGCATATGAACATCAACCATAAAAACATGACACATAGACACCAAGATTTTTATGTGGAAAACCCAAAATGGGAAAAACCACGGAGAGGATTAGCTCTCAAATATATATTACAATCTTTACAAATAATGATGTTCAGGCTTGGTCACTCCATGGGCCTGGAACATGCTGGCTCACTGCCATGAAGTACAACTAGGTCTAGCAGGCTCACTACATCAACCCTAAAACTAGCAAGATTACAATAAGGGCTATTAAACCATGAGGGCTGTTAAACCCTAATGGAGGTTCACTGCCTTGATAAAGAAAGCTCACTTTCAAAAGCAAATTGCACATGGAAATTGAATACTGCAAAAGCATCTGTCAATATGCCAGGGTGCAGTCATTTAGCAACTGAATTCTGAATCCCAAGTCTTCATCATCGCTGATCTTTTAACTCTGCTTTGCTATTCGTATACTCGCATCACATACATACCTTTTCACATCTCACAACTGAAACTCATTGCCTTTATATCTGCATCATGATTTGATCCATAATCAGGTCGGCATCCAAGAAATGAAACGTGTACATAGAAAGATGTGGCTTGTCGGCTTAATTCAATGCACTATATATTATGCGGACCCAAAAAATTTCCCAAACATGTTCATATAGGTCAACTCTAATCATTCAATCACTTAGGTAGATCCTTCAAACATTATCTCTTCTTCGCACAATGATTTACCATACTAGTCGGCCTGTTTCTCAAGAGCATGCTTAATAGGTTCATCTGTTGACTTACAATGTTTACTGCAGATTTCAAAGCACCTCCAAAATCATATCAAGGACTCTTCATACATTCCCAAACTTACCCTCAGACCCGCAAGGCATGATATCATCTTGCAGAGAAATGCAGACCATCATAATGCAGACTCTGTCTCTATCAAGCTCTGTCAAACACTATGCCAATACTTAGAAAATTGTAGCTATCCTTCTGGTGGACTTCAGATCTCCCAACTCTAGAATTAGACACTTCATATACATCTTTGCAACTCCTCAAAACCACATAGCACAATACGCATTTACGGAAGAATGCGGACCACTGCACTATACCCTGTTCACTGTTCTTGCTATACCCTTACTTGAACTTAGACATTTCTTCAAGGTGACTTCTAGAGGAAGTCAGGACTTAATCTCTGAAGCATAATATTACCAAACAATTAAGAACATTATACCTAAACCGCATTACCGGATCATCATCTGCGGAGGCATACTATCCAACTTGCTGTCCTATACTCTATGCACATCCATACTTAGCCATTTCTTCCAACCTGACATGAAATCTAATGTGATCTTCCGGAGTTGTGTCTCCCTATCATGATGATGAGATCTCTGAGCCTTTTTGCCATCAGTGACAACATACAAGTCCATACTGGAGCAGTGTCTCTTGCCAACAGTTGTATAGGAGTCTACCTCAATCAATCCCTCTGTTGGATATATGTTAACCTCCATAAAGCACTATGAAAATGATTTGGATTGTGTGTAGACCTAGTGGTAAAGTGTTGGTGGTGTGTGAAAAATGCAATGTCATGATATGAAACCCTAAGGGGGAAAGCTAACAAGTGGTGTGTGAAGTGATAGATTCAAATGGATATGAAAATGACCACAAAAAGGATTGCAAGTGAGGGAAAGGGGATGGTAATGGTTCATATTTGGCTATGAGGATAAATGGCGGAGTTTTCAAATTTGGAGTTTCGCTATAGTGAGGGAAATGGGCTCCTAATAACTCTCTAATGGGGGTATGGAAGAATGGATGTGAGAAATGGAAAAGGGGAAGGAAATCATAATTGATCCATGTCTTGATGGCTCAAAGGGGTTTTTACAATCTCATATCTTTAATATTTGTAAAGTATGCATTCCATCACAAAAGTTACATGAAGTAAATAATCCACTTAATTACATCATCTCAAGTAAAAGATAAATTTCATAAACATGAATCAATAAAAGTCATTAAATATTACAAATCACGTGCTTGATTTAGGTGTTAGCACTATAAAAGAACATACAAAGTCTATTGTCTTTCATGCTATAAATCATCTAATGATAATTACAAGATATAATAATCATGTCCACTATAAGAATAATAAATCAAACAAACTCTCCAGTCGCCACGAACCCACATGGTCCTCTTGCAAGCTAAGAGACGGGAACATGGCTCAGGCACTTTTCCACCCAACCATGAAGCAATTACACTTCCCTGAATCCCTCCATAACACGAAAGAAACCCAACCCCGCATGAAACGTCTAGCAACCTGGAAACAACTGGCAGGAGGCAACACCCGATGTAACTTGAAGTCTAATGTGCAAATCTAAATAATGATATGCAAATTGTCTCACAACATGATGTGGCAGAAATATATATAAATAAAGTTTTGCTAGACAAATATTCATCTTTTTCAATGAATTCCTAGCTTAGGCCTAAGCATTTAAAATAGTTTAAGGTTCAATTCCTGATAAGAGGAAAAGCCATCTCTGATATTCCACATTTGTCATCCTAGCCCAAAAGTAACCCCAAATACACATAAGAGATAATCTACTTTCTTTTCAAAATAAATAGCGAGCCTTTTCACCTATAAATCATCTCTAATCCCTTTCCTTTGCATCATTCATGAAAACACACTTTCAAGCAAGTAGGAAAGAAGAACATCATTCATTCATTTAAATGCAAATATAAATATAGATTTTATAATCTGGTTATATTCTCTAACCGTATTTCATTGTTTTGATAGTTTGTGAAAAACTAATGTTAATTACTTTCTACCCAAAGCTGGTTTATAATTAAAGCAATTTATTGAAATAAAGGCTTAATAAGAGGGTATGAATATTTTCAACATCACACAAATTAAATTCAAAAGCATAGGTAATAATCAGAAAAACTCACTGTCTTTGTTCTAAGTAATAATCTAACTGTTACATAGAGTTTTAAATTAAGCTATAGGAACTTATATAACAAGCTACATGTATCTTTAAATCAGGCTACAGCAACTCACAAGAAGTCTGATATAGCAAAAAAAAAAGACTGTGACAAGGATATAGTAATGACAGTAACAGGAATACAGTATGGTTGCGACAAAAGATAAATTTAACAACTAAAGGATGAAAAAGAATAATAGTGGTAGAGATAAAGATAACTATTGTGACAGTGGTAAATAAATATTGTCATCTAAGTTTATGAGGTCATTCTCAATAGCAAGGTTGCTCAAATCAGACTATTAGGGGTGCAATATAGGCTGACAAAGGCAAGAAACGGGCTCCTTCGTTTCATAACAGAGAACAATAAAACAAACATAGATCGACCAAGAAATAATACCCAACTACGACAAGACTAACATAACAGTGTCAAAAATAAATAAGATTGTTTTTACAGGCTATAGATTAGCAGGCCGTTTGGGAGAATAGATCAGGTCAATCGTCAAATAGACAAGGTCATTCCTAGAGTCAACTCATAGAGGAAAGAAAAGCTAGCGATAGGGAAAGAAATAGCAGCTACAGGTTTCATAAGACTGGGACAAATATTTAATCTTAACAACGACCGAGAAATAAACTTGCCTAGTATGGTTTTAAGCAGCTGTAACAAAGGCCAAGAAAAGACTGATCCTTTAGCATAATTTAAAGAAAAACACAAGGGCGGTCAGAGACAACTCAGGCCGTCGCCCACAGAGGAAAATCTGCCACCAAGGTAAACGTTTAGGAAATAAAATGTAGGTGACAGAGAGAATTAAAAAACCGGCGACAGGAATCAAAAAAGAAACTTAAGTGGCAGTCAAAAACAAGCCGACCAAGAGATTAGTATAGACTATAAACTTAATAGAATACACAACAAACTCTATGCAGAAATAACTCAAGGAAAATACTTGATTCCTTTGTTGTTTAAGGGTTGATTTTGCCTCCTGTTGCTGAGCACCTCCTTCCTCTCCTATTGCTACTCTCTTCTCTCCTTTCATCGCTTAGGATAATGATGATTTTTCCCTTTCTTTTGTCCTCTGTTTTATTCAAAAAATTCCTCTCTAATCTTGGCATTGGGTTTTTGTATATTTGGTTCTCCCTTCTTGAAAACTATTCGTTTACTTCTATTTGCATGCCTCTCTGGCATTTAAAACCAATGATCTTTTTCTTTAAACAAATCAACTCTGTTATTACTGTCGCTCTCCCCAGTTTTGCATCACAAAATCTTTTCTTTTATTTCCTTTATTTAGATTTCTAAATATAATATATATTATTAATATAATTTATTTATTTTTAATTAAATAGTCACTTTAAATCAAACAAGAGGTATTCCCAAAGATATTTATTCATCCAACCTATTTAAATATAGAAACACTTTTATAATTTATAATTAATTAATAATATACATAATTCTATTAATGTAATTTGAAGGAACATAATATATTTATGACTAAATCATGCATTCAAAAAGACTTACTGTAGCAATTAAAACACATTATTTTTCTAAGTATTTAAATATCAATCACATTCATTAACCATATAATAATGCATATTAATGCCATTCAAATGCAATATGACATGAGACTACGTGAGTGTGTGAGTGCATCAGGTTTATCCATCTTATCAGTTCTTACCAAGTGGCTAGAACATCTCTACCTCGACCATGTTCTCGTCTTCGATGAGTACCTACATTCAGTTGCACTCAACTCCACATCAATAGGTTAGTTTCCCAAAAATCATAGCCAAAATAAATCATAATGTATATCCATAATCGTACCAATAATATTTAATTATTAAATTGATTTTAAAAATCACGCATTTACATTATTACAATAATTACTTTCACACACGTGGAATCACACATAGTAAAACAATCATAGTAAATGTTCAATAATCTAAAATAATAATATAGTCCATAAAACGAGATGTGACATCCTTCCCCACTAGGAAGAGACATCGTCCTGATGTCTTATTACACAAACTAAAAAATAATAATAATGTATCAATCTACCACTAATAATGTATCCAAAGTATCATGAAAGAATAATAGTAACTCAAAGTATCATCATCTATGCAAGAATAAGAAAACTATGCTATATCCTCAAATGAGGAAAATATCTATCAATCTCCTCTGCATCCTCCCATGTGGCACTATCCTCTAAACATTAGTCCCATTGGACCTTGTATTGCACAATATCCCTGTTACGCAACTTAATGTTGCACCTCTCCAAAATTCAAGTGGGCTCCACCAGCACCATTCTTGGATCCTGAACCTATAAAGCATGCCAATCAAGAATGTGCAAAGCATCAGGATGATAAAGCTTAAGTATGGACACATGAAAAACATTATGGATTATGGCAAGTGCAAGCGGTAGAGCAAGTCTAGAAGTTACATGATTGATCACTTCCAGGACATCGAACGGTCCTATGAATCAAGTAGCAAGTTTGACACTTTGCCAAACGAAACTAAACTCTTCTAAGGTTTGACCCTCAGGAAGACTTTGTCACCAACTGCAAACTATCTAGACATCTTATTTCTATCTGCATAACTCTTTTGACGATATGAAGCTTGCTTCAATTTCTCTTTGATCAACCTTATCTGATCATCCATTTCCCTTAACATATCAGGACCAATCACTATTCTATCCTCTACCTTATCCCAACTGATAGGTGTTCAACACCTGCACCCATAAAGAGCTTCAGACGGTGCCATTCCCAAAGATGCATGGTATGAATTGTTGTATACGAACTCCACCAATGGAAGTTACTCTTCCCATTTATACTATTGATCCATACAATACATCCTGAGAAGGTCTTCTACAACCTGATTAACTCTTTCCGTCTGACCATCCGTTTGAGGATGATATGCCAAATTGAAATTCAGCTTAGTTCCTAATGCTGCATTTAGAGTTGTCCAAAATCTAGATGTCATGTGAGTTTCTTGATTTGAAATGATCGTCTCTAGCACTCGATGCAATCAAAAGATCTCTTGAACAAACTTCTTAGCTAGTACCAAAGAACCATCTGAAAGATTCCCTGGAATAAAATGTGTTACCTTTGTCAACTTGTCCACAACTACTAAGATGACATCATGTCGATTCTTAGACATGGTCAACTCCTGAATAAAATCCATACTTATCAGTTGCCACTTATGTTTTGGAACATTGTGTGGGTACAACAATCTTGCTGGATGCACATGCTCAGCTTTAACTTGTTGACACTCCAAACATCAAGCCACAAATTCTGTCACATCCTTCTTAAGTCTAGGCCAAAAGTATAAGGGTCTCAAACCTTCGACCATCTTGGTCACTCCAGGGTGCCCTGAATATGGTGTGTTGTGGGTCTCCTCAAGCACTAACTTCCTCAACTCTCCTGAGTCAGGATTATACATCCTTTCCTGATATCTCAAAAGTCCATCTAACTCAATCACATAACCATCAAACCTACTATCTAAGGGGTCTACTTCCAAAGCTTGCTTCACTCTTTCATAATGCTCATCCCCTTGAAGATTCTGAATTACTTTCTGCTTTAAATTAGATCTCATTGTAACCATGGCAGCCAAATGTCTTCTAAGAGCATCTGCTACTCTATTCTCCTTTCCTTTTATGTACTCAATCCCAAAGTCATACTCACTAAGGAATTCTAACCATCTTCTCTTTTGTGCATTCAGGTTAGGTTGAGTAAAAATATACTTGATCCCTAAATGATTTGTCATTAACTCAAAGGGCTTCCCTAGAAGATAATGCCTCCACATCTAAAGTGCATGAACTATGGTAGCTAAATCAAGATCATGCGGTGCATAGTTTAACTCATATTGCTTTAGCTTCCTTGATTCATATGCAACCACTTGCTCATTCTGCATCAACACTCCTCCTACTCCTCCTGAAGCATCAGTTATAACTATAAAGTGACCATTAGGATCTGGTATGGTCAAGATAGGAGTAGCTGTGAGCTTTTCCTTTAGCACTTGGAAAGCTTGCTCACACTTTTCTATCCATTCAAGCTTCTTACCCTTCTTTTGTAGTGAAGTAATCAGTGCTACTATAGTTGAGAAACCTTCCACAAACTTCCTATAATAGCTAGCAAGTCCCATAAAAATTTTGACTTCTGTCACACTCTGAGGTGCAGGTCATTCCATTATCGCCTTAATCTTCTTAGGATCAACTGTAATCCCTTCTGTTGAGATCACATGGCCAAGATAGTGCACCTTATCCTAAAAGAATGTACACTTAGATAGCTTACCATAAAATTTTTACTCTCTTAAGTGTTGTAAGACTATCCTCAGATGTTTCTCGTGCTCTTCCACTATTTTAGAGTATATCAATATGTCATCAAGAAAGATCAACACAAAATCATCTAAGCAATCACTGAATATGCTATTCATCAAATTCATGAAGGTTATTGGAGCATTAGTCAACCCAAATGGTACCATTGTGAACTTGTAGTGACCATAGCAAGTTTTAAAAGTTATCTTTGAGATGTCCTCATCCTTAATCTGCAATTGGTGATAGCCGAATCTAAGGTCTATCTTGGAGAACAACGTAGCTCCCTTCATTTGATCGAAGAGCTCATCTATTCCTGGGAGTGGGTATTTATTCTTTATAGTAGCTTTATTAAGCATCCTATAATCAATGCATAGACACAAAGTACCATCCTTCTTCTTTACAAAGATAACTGGTGCGCCCCAAGGCGACACACTAGGTCTAATGAACCATTGATTTAGCAACTCCTACAATTGTGCTTTAAGATCATACAATTCTATAGTACTCATCCTGTAGGGTGCATTAGATTGAGGCTCAATCCCTGGTAGCAAATCAATTGAGAAGTCAAATTCTCTCTTCGGTGGTAACTCCATCAACTCCACAGGGAATACATCTAAGAAATCTCTTAGCATTAGGTAGTCATTGAATGCCAGTTCTTCATTGTCAAGGTCCTTTACTTGGACAACATAAATGGCACACCCTTTCTTCTTGGATTTCTTCAACTGCATAGCTGAGATTTGTCTAAGCTTTAAAGGTCTCTTAGATCCATTAATTTCCACTTGATTTCCTAGGTCATCCAAACATCTAACAACTTTGTCTTCATAGTTTACTAGAGACTTATGTTCAACTAACCAGTTGATTCCCAAAATCACATTATAAGACCCTAAAGGTGCTACATACAGATTAACTTGCATCTGAAAACTTGGGAGCTCTAATTCACTACATGCTAGACACGAGTCCACTCTCTTTTATGCTCTATTGCCATATTGTAGCATCCAAGAGTTTTCCATATGCCTAGATCTAATAGATAACTTTGATACTACTCTAGGATCTACAAAACATTATGTGGCACTAGTATCAATCAAAATAGAAACAGGTAGTCCATAGAGCTTACCTTGAAACTCTATGGGTGTCATCTAAAAGTTAGCTTGTCGATTGTCCACTGCAACATGTATTTGATGTTGAGGTGCTCCTTGTTGATTTTTGTTTCCTCTTCTCGCTGATCTCTGGGAACATGAATTAGCATAATGCTCTCCTCTACAAACATAGCATCCGCCCCTAGGTGCTTTCAGTCCTTCAGTCCTATCCTGTTGGTTGTTATTATGGTTGTTATAGCCACCTCTTTTGTTTCCTCCATGCTAGTTTGCACCATTTCCATTCTAAGAGTTATTACCTCTCTTCAAATTCCTAATCTGCCAATTGTTATTACCTTGATTGCTATTCTAATGATAGTTCTGTTGGTTATTCTGAGGTCTCTTGTTGGCAAACTTTGCATCTCTCTACTTATGGTAACTAATTGCTTGTTGTAGCTTTTGCTCTTGTTTAATTGCTTTCTCAAAAACTGCATCCATAGTCAGTGGATTATGAATGTCTACCTCTGCTCCAATCTAGGGCCTTAAGCCTAATATAAACTTCTTGATCTAGAATCTCTCGTCCATCTGGTATTATGCAACATGCTTAAGTACATGCAAGAACCTCTCCTAATATTGGGTTACAACTATTCCCCCTTGAATCAAATTCTGAAACTCTGTCATCTTCTTGTCAAAGAAGAGCTACGGTAACCACCTTTTCCTAAAAAATTGCAGGAAAATTTCCCAAGTTATTTCGCCAGGTAACAGTTTCTTATCTACCTTCTCATTGTCCCACCATGTTGCCACTTCGCCAGTCAGCTGATATGATCCCCACATTGCCTTCATGTGATTAGAAAGATTTCAGAACTCCTATGATCCACACTTCATCTCCATCTACAATTGTCTTTCCATCAAATTTGGGTGGTGAGACCTTTTTGAGGTCTTTCCCTAACTCTTCTAAAATCCTTCCACGATTATTCACATTCACTTTTACTTCAGGAATCTATGCATCAGTCCTTGGGTTCTCATTACCCTGATTCAGATTTGTACCTCCTGGGTTTTCATTTTGATTCTGCTCTCTCTGGTTCCCTCTGATCTCCTGCTCAAGAGTATCCTTTCTTGTACCCTGTTGGGTTAAGAGAGCAATAATACAATCCAATCTTCCATTTTGATCATTATTGGCTTGGCCATGATTCCTTCTATTTTGACCATTATTTGCATCTCCACGATTTCTTCCAGTTTGGTCACTTCTTGATCCTCCACTACGATCAGTGTTTCTAGTATTCATGATGAATAATCTGCATCAAGTTCGTAACATAGCATAATAGTCCCAAGTAGGCCTTAGTGTCAAACCTAAGCTCTGATACCAAATGTAAAGTACACATTCCATCACAAAAGTTACATGAAGTAAATAATCCACTTAATTACATCATCTCAAGTAAAAGATAATCTCATAAACATGAATCAATAAAAGTCATTAAATCTTACAAATCATGTGCTTAATCTATGTGTTAGCACTATAAAAGAATATACAAAGTCCATTGTCTTTCATGTTATAAATCATCTAATGATATAGTTACAAGATACAATAATCATGTCCAATATAAGAATAATAAATCAAACAAACTCTCCAATCGCCATGAACCCACATGGTCCTCTTGCAAGAGAAGAGACGGGAACATGGCTTAGGCACTTTTCCACCCAACCATGAAGTAATTACACTTCCCTGAATCCCTCCATAACACGAAGGAAACCCAACCTTGCATGAAATGTCTAGCAACTTGGAAACAACTGGCAGGAGGGAACACCTGATGTAACCTGAAGTCTAATGTGCAAATCTAAATAATGATATGCAAATTGTCTCACAACAAGATGTGGCAAAGATATATATAAATAAAGTTTTGCTAAACCAACATTCATCTTTTTCAATGAATTCCCATCTTAGGCCTAAGCATTTCAAATAATTTAAGATTCAATTCTTGAAAAGAGGAAAAGCCATCTCTCATATTCCACATTCGGCAGCCTATCCCAAAAGTAACCCCAAACACACATAAGAGATAATCTACTTTCTTTTCAAAATAAATAGCAACCCATATTCCCCTATAAACCATCTCTAATCCCTTTCGTTTGCATCATTCATGAAAACACACTTTCAAGCAAGTAGTAAAGAAGAACATCATTCATTCATTTAAATACAAATATAAATATAGATTTTATAATCTGGTTATATTCTCTAATCGTATTTCATTATTTTGATAGTTTGTAGAAAACTAATGTTAACTACTTTCTACCCAAAGCTAGTTTATAATTCAAGCAATTTATTGAAATAAAGGCTTAATAAAAGGGTATGAATATTTCCAGCATCACACAACTTAAATTCAAAAGCATAGGTAATAATCAGAAAAACACACTATCTCTGTTCTAAGTAATAATCTAACGTACAGAGGGTTTTAAATGAAGCTACAAAAACTTATATAACAAGCTACAAGTATCTATAAATCAGGCTACAAGAACTCACAAGAAGTCTGATACAACAAAAAAAGAAGACTACGACAAGGATATAGTAATGACAACTGCAAGAACACAGTATGGTTGCGACAGAAGATAAATATAACAGCAGCTAAAGGATGAAAAAGAACAACAGTGATAGAGATAAAGATAATTGTTGTGACAGTGATAAATAAATAATGCCATGTAAGTTTATGAGGTCGTTCTCAACAGCAAGGTCGCTCAAATAAGACCGTTAGGGGTGCAATATAGGCCGACAAAGACAAGAAATAGGTTGCTTCATTTCATAACAAAGAACAATAAAACAAACACAGATCGACCAATAATTAATTCCTAGCTATGACAGAGACTAACATAACAGCGCCACAAATAAATAAGATTATTTTACAGGCTATTGATTAGTAGGTCGTTTGGGAGAATAGATCAAGTCAATCGTCAAATAGACAAGGTCATTCCCAAAGTCAAATCACAGAGGAAGGAAAAGCTGGAGATAGGGAAAGAAATAGTAGCTACAGGTTTTATAAGACTGTGATAGAGATAATCTTAACAATGACTGACAAATAAACTTGCCAACTATGGTTTTAAGCAATAGTAACAAAGGCCGAGAAAAGGCCGATCCACTAGCATAATTTAAAGAAAAACACAAGGGCAGTCAGAGACAACTCAGGCCATCGCCCATAGAGGAAAATTCACCACCCATAGAGAAAAAGCCGCCACCAAGGCAAACGTTCAGAAAATAAAATGTAGGTGACAGAGAATTAAAAAGCTAATGATAGGAATCAGAAAAGGAACTTAAGCGACGATCAAAAACATGCCGACCAAGAGATTATTATAGACTATAAATTTAATAGAATACATAGCAAACTCTACGCAGAAATAACTTAAGGAAAATACTCGATTCCTTTGTTGTCTAAGGGTCGATTCTGCCTCCTGCCGCTAAGCATTTCCTTCCTCTCCTGTCGCTACTATCTTCTCTCCTTTCATCGCTCAGAATAATGATGATTTTTCCCTTTCTTCTATCCTTTGTTTTATTCAGAAAATTCCCCTCTAATCTTGGTGTTTGGTTTTTGTATATTTGGCTCTCCCTTCTTGAAAACTATTCGTTTACTCATGTTTGCATGCCTCTCTGGCATTTAAAACCAATGATCTTTTTCTTTAATCAAATCAACTCTGTTATTACTACATCGCTCTCCCCAGTTTTGCATGACAAAAGCTTTTTTTTTTAATTTCCTTTATTTAGATTTCTAAATATAATATGTATTATTAATATAATTTATTAATTTTTAATTAAACATAATCACTTTAAATCAAACAAGAGGTATTCACAAAGATATTGATTAATCCAATCTATTTAAATATAGAAACACTTTTATAATGTATAATATAATTAATAATATACATAATTCTATTAATGTAATTTGAAGGAACATAATATATTTATGACTAAATCATGCATTCAAAAAGACTTAAGGTAGCAATTAAAACACATTATTTTTCTAAGTATTTAAATATAAATCACATTCATTAACCATATAATAATGCATATTAACACTATTCAAATGCAATATGACATGAGACTTTCAAATGCAATATGACATGAGACTATGTGAGTGTGTGAGTGCGTCAGGTTTATCCATCGTATCAGTTCTTGTCGAGTGGCAAGAACATCTCTACCTCAACCATGTTCTCGTCTTCGATGAGTACCTGCATTCAGTCGCAATCAACTCCACATCAATAGGTTAGTTTCCCAAAAATCATAGCCGAAGAAAATCATAATGTATATCCATAATCGTACCAATATTATTCAATTATTAAATTGACTTTAAAAATCATGCATTTATATTATTACGATAATTACTTTCACACACGTGGAATCACACATAGTAAAATAATCATAGCAAATGTTCAATAATCTAAAATAATAATATTGTCCATAAAACGAGATGTGACAGTCTTCAACTTGTTGCCCTATTGCTCTAATGGATTCTTTGCAATTCTCCTATATGTTGGAGGATAGAGTTGTACTAAGTCTTCTCAATGAGTAAATAATAAGTGGGTTGGAGGGGAAAAGGATTTAAAAGTGAGTCTATACTAAGTTTTCAAGGAAGTTACCATTGAAAATATGGTATGTTTTAGGGTAGGAAAAGGCAAGTAAAATCACTTGTTCAAATTTGACAGTGGATAGTAGTAGCCAACCAACATAGGTGCTTTTGCATAGTCAAGATTGCAAATTTCTAGAACTGGAAAATGAGAGTTTCCAAACTAGAAGTGCTTGCATTGTCCTTCTATGACCAAGGGAAATGTCTGAATCAAGTGAAATGGTCCTAAAAGCACACTAGGATAGTGGACACTAAAATTAGTACTTAATTATAAGATGGATTTGCAAAGTAGACAATTTTTTACCTTACAACATCAAAGTATTATCTAGTTTACAAAATAAATCCTAGAGGTTGAATTTGAGACTAGTGAAAGTAAGTATTATCCCCAAACCATATGTGTGTTTGTTAAAACAAATTGCATCCAGTTTTTGGAATGGAGGAAAGAAGGGGCCTAATATTCAAGTTGAGGTTTGACATCTTTTTGGATGTAATATTAATTTATAAATCCAAATTTATTAGAAAATTGGATCCAAAACTCATCAAAGGACTTGGATACCTTTTGAGATGTTTTCACCTCTGATATCCCCCTGAATTCGATAGCTTATGGAATTGAATTTTAACTAAGGTTATTAATTTGTAAACCATTTCATACCTTTGGTGATTAATCATGATTAAACTAAGGAGGAATGATAAATTAAATTCCTTTCAAATAAAACTTGGTTTAATATCTAAACTACATCATGATTTGTATTAAAGGAGAATTGTTTGGTTTTGCACCAAAAGGACTCTAATCCCTCTAATTATTTGATATTACTGGTTAAGGATTATTGCAACCAATGAAGTGTGTTTAACCAATTTTGAGACACAAAAGCAACAATAGGTAAGGATCTCATCAAGGAAATAATTTCATATAATCATAAATGGAATGTCTAATATATTCACAACAGAAAGAAGTTACGAACCCTAGAGTTCTATATTGTAAATCACTCTATGGTTTTTGTCAATGTTTGTGTAATCAATTAGTATTGTTGTTTGTATTAAGTCTATTTAGGTAATTATTATTTATTTATTTGAGTAAATTAGGAAATAAGCACACGTGTCATCTCCTTGATTGATGGGAGCACATGCCACCTCTACCTCATTCAACTCCTTGATTAATGGTATCTAGGTGCCACATCTCCCTCATCAAGGTGAGTTCACTCGATCATCAAGATAAGTTCACTTGACACTTCTATTCCTACAATTGAGTCAGTCTCTAGTTTACTTCTCTCCTTTGGGACACTTGTCACCTTGACCTGTGCATCCTCGAGCTTATATATTATCGTCATTTCCTTCATTTTTACATCTTGAACACCTTAAATATAGATATTGGAATGTTGTTTTTCTTAATTTGTTTGCATATTGAATTAGTCTCATCTTATTGTTTGTTCTTGGATAGATTTGTAGTTATTGCAAATTCTAACATAGTACCAGAGTAGGGCAATTTAGGTGCAAAATAGGTCAATCTGAGATACTGTTTTAGTTTCTTTCACCTCAAGTTTATATTCCATTCACCTATTGTAGGAGGCCTCTAGGGAAGAAAAGGATTGTTTTATTGCATTTAGAAGGGTCAAGTTAGCTAAGATAGGCTCTCATTTCGTCTTTATCAGACACGGTGAAGTCAAACTAGTGAAGATTTGCCTGTAGGAGTTTGTTTTGAATTTTTCCAGGGATCTTTTGTAGGAAGTGAGCTATTAAAAAATGGACTATGCCATTGCATCAAGAAGGGCCAAGAACCTATGAAATGATTAAAAATTTATTGAGTTTGGACTAGTTTGTAGAAAATATTTTTTTTTACTCAAGGAAGTTGTATAGCCTCCCTACACAGTATTATACATCGGTATTAAAAAATATGTTTTTTTATTTTTTTAATTTAAAAAAAAAGAAGTATATAAAAACAAAAGTTTTTTTAAATAAAAACCAAAAAAATGTTGTAAAGCACTTTTGAGCGCTCCCTGTACCCTATCACAATAGGGTACCACCCTTGTCGTGAGCAAGGGTGCAGGCCCCCAAAGCCCCCACAGGTTGACTCCCAATAGGTGGTAAAAGTTCTCCAACACCCCTCCCATCAATAGTTGCATCCTCCACCACCTTGCAACACCCCATCGACCAACCCTACCAAGTTGTCGCCCGAGTGGCTCCACCAATTCTGTGCCACCACTTTGCCACTTGAGCGGCCCTCCACTAGTCCGCCACCATATCACCAACCACAATCCATTAGCCCACCAGTAGTAGACCCCCTTCCATTGCACTTTTCTCTTTTATAGGCAAACTTCGGGAGGCCTTTTCTTGGCCATATGAAGGCCTTTTTGTGACCATTTTTTTGAATTGGGGCAAAATTGTGTGCTCTTCATATTGAGGTAACTAGTTTTTTCTCAAAACACCTAATTTTTTTAGAATTTTAGTTTTCTCAAATATTTTGGTGTTCAGTCGTAGTTACAATTGACTTTAGACACTTAGAACTTTTGCAAACAAGCTCCTTTTTGGGTGCTTTTTTTTAAAGTTGGTATTTTTTGACCTCTACACAATGGTGTAAATTTCTTGTTCTAATTCTATAAGCACATATTACTTTCAAAGTTTTAGCCACTTTTGGGCCTTGTAAAACTTGATTAATTTGATATTTTATATTGTAAACGTACTAAAATAAAGTACCAAACATTGCAGTTCACTAAGTGTGTCACAATCGAGCATCTTGGGGGGATTGTTAATGCACACACACTCAACTTATAAAGTGTTGATTTCATGTAGTAGTCTTGGGGGGCTTATACATAGTGATTTTGTAATCAATGAACTCACATAAAGTTCTATTTTGACAAGGGGAAATCTGTCTAAGTCACTAATGGGTATAACAAATCATCCCTTTATCATTATTTTGGAAGAAGGAAACTACAATTCCTAGTGTGATGGCATCCTAAAGTATTGTCGATGGATTCATCTCTTACCACATTTGTATAAGCTTATTCTTGAACCAAGTATTCATTAGCAAAAGAGTGCATGGAGAAATATAAATGGTCATGTCTTAGCATTAATTGGTCTAAGTGTTGGTGACCACACATCGTGGGCTCTATCACACATTGAGTGCCCTCACACTCTTTGGACCACACTATGGGAAATGTATGGAGATCCTAATGAACCTCCATTCCTAGATGATCCCGTTATGGACATACTTCTTCCTCTTGATGGTTCTAATCCTTTATATGATGATGATATTGAAGTAGAAATTTCTTATTGGGAAAGTCTCGAATGTCCTAATGACACAAGGACATCTCCTCTTGCTTCTTCTCTTCCTACACCTCTAGCATTGGCATCTATTTTACCACCTCCACTTACTACATTGATAGAGATCTCAACTTCTTCGTATGCTCCTACATATTCTCTCTAATAGGTTCACACTTGTCCTCTTGATCAACGAGATATCATCTTATCAAACATCCATCAGTTGTTTGTTGAATCTCACATTCTTGATATCGATGACAACATTGAGGGTATATGTCTTCTCTTTAATGGTAGCTCCCACCAAGTTGCATCATCTCTTATTTTGGATCCTCCTGTTCTCTCTCCACCACATCATGCTACTATCTTTACACATCCTAATTCACATCAGTTCAGGTATCACACTTTAGTGGTCACTATTCTTGAATCTTATATGCCACAATCATAGTTCAACATCGACATCGACAAACATGAGTAGCTTCCAGAACCATACATCTTGTTCCTTCATACATTCCACTTGAGTGGGAATTTAGTAGTTTGATAGCTTAGGGTTTCTATCTTCCAAAAAGAAGAGGAATCATTTGTTGCAGAGGGACCTACTACAACATTCACCATATGACATTTTGTGTTGACTTTCTTTCTCTTCTTTGTGGAGGCACACTTGGGCCTTATCTTGCAAGGATTTTAGTACCTAGAGGGCAATCTTGTCCTCCTTCACATACCTCGGTAGGGATGGATTTTTGTCCTATAGATTTTCTTCTTTTCTACTTCTGAGGGGGTACACTCTCTTGTACATTAGGGTTCTTTTAAATTATACATGGCTACCTCATATGGCTTGTCTTGTCGAGACCCATTTCTTTATTACCTCAGTTGCACTTAAAGGGGGGTTTTGTTGTAATTAATTATTATTGCACCTTATATTAAGTTTACTTAGGTAGTTATTATTCTTTACTTAAGTAAAGTAGGAAATAAGAGCACGCTATCTCCTTGATTAATGGGAACACATACCACTCCTATCTAATTCAACTCCTTGATTAACGATAGTTAGGTGCCACATCTCCCTCAGCAAGGTGAGTTCACTTGGTCATCAAGATGAGTTCACTTGACACCTCTACACCTACAGTTGAGTTAGTCTCTAGTTCACTGTTCTCCTCTGGGACACTTGTCATATTGACTTATGCATCATTTATCCTATATATTTGTAGTTATTTCTTTCATTTTACATCTCAAGAACACCTTGAATACATATATTGGAATGCTATTATTCTTAATTTGTTTGCATATTGAATTAGTGTCATCTTATTCTTAGTTCTTTGGTAGATTTGTAGTTATTGCAAATTTTAACAGTCAGGAATTAATGCCACCTTTGCTTGCAGGTTGTTCCAATGAGAAAATCTAGTTCACCAAGGATATGATACAATGGCATGTGGCATAACAAGTCTAATACAAGATTATTGACAAATTCAAAAGCATCCTACAATTTTATTCTCTTGACCTTCATAGCATTGATGAGTTTAACAAAAGCTAGGGCCCAATTATAGTTACATGTCAATCCCAAACGCAAAACAAATTCTCCTAGGTGGTTGAATCCCTGCAATACATTTAACCCAAACCAACAAAGTGAGATTTATAGCCATTAATGCCTATAGCAACAAGATCACCAAAGTAAGCTTTAAATCAAGTTAATAGCACCTACCCTACATAGATGATTGAAAAAATATATGATTATTAATTTCTCTAACAAAATAAAGAGTAGATGAGCATGGAGCAAAGTGAAAATTAGACTATCCTCTCACAACAAAATTCAATTATGGTGTGGAGGAATATTCTGATGGGAAACATCATAATTTTACTTTTGCCAAAAAAATTGATTATGGGACTCTTGGGTCCCAATGTATTGTAAATTGTTCTTGATTTGGTGGGTTAAAAAAATAGTTTATTGTAAAGTTAGTGTGTTTTTTCTTTGGTTTTTTTCTTTTTCTAAGTTTTCGAATATGAATAACTCTATTTGTGTATCTAATCCATGTAATTTGTATAAGCATTTCTTAGTAAGCAACTAATAATGAGAGTCAAGTAAGTCTAAAGTGTTTTGAGTGTTTGTGAATTGTGACTTGTACATTCTTATGGTGGTCATCGTCTTATTACTATGAGTGATGCCTTTGAATATTGTAATATTCTGGTCTTCGAGTTGTGTCAATGCTAATAGTGTCTTGAATGGTTTGGAAGTTTACTTAGTACTTGAAATCAAAGATTTTTGTTTTGCACTAACTGTATGCACCTAAAAATGACACGACTCTAGCTAAATAAATATTTTAAATATTTATTTCATTTTAAATTCCTCTATTAATAAATAAATAAATCAATTTATTTATTTGATTCATATTTCTCAAAAAATTAATTAAAATCATTCATTTAATTAAATCATCCAAATTCTTCTAAAATCATTCTAAATTAAATAATACCAAATTATTTAATTAGTTCTTCTAAATTCCAAAGTCTTCAAATTCATAAATATCAAATCATTCTCTACATTTAAATAAATCCAAATATTTATTTAAATTATCTATTTCCTACAAAATTGAATTAATACCAAAAATAATTCAATTAATCCATGTGCACATGTAATTAAATATTTTAATATTTAATTAGCTAATATTCCCTCACCCACATGTCCAATTTCTCCTCCAGTCAGATTAGTTAGCTCATCAATCAAACCTGTTAACTAATTAGTCAATTGAGTTCACTGATCAATCTATTCTGTTGACTCCCCAATCTATTCTGTTAACTGATCATTCATCTCAGCTAACTTCTCAATCTATTCTGTTAACTCCCATAACTCATGAAGAAGGCAGGACACTTGTCCTCTCCCTATTCGCACACATCCTCTCAAATTTCCTCAACCGTTGATCTTCTTATTCATTCTACACCATTGATCTTCTTTCTCACAAATCTATAAATACAACCCCTAATCCTCCATTTAATCCATTCAAGCTTTTTATAAACTTACTTTGCAGGAATCACAGTGCGCCTTTGGCACAAATCACTCCATAGCTTGAGATCAATTGTCACACCATTATCACCATTATCATTGTATTGTGAAGATCCTCTTCATTTGCAAGACCTATCAACAACCATTCTCCATTGTCATCTTGGAAAAAAGCAAGGAAGTGCACCTTCTAAGGGCTCTATTCATACACAAGATCAATTCGAGATAGGTGACCAATGGAAGTCATGGAATAGAAAGGTTTGCAAGGCATTGTGTTCTTTGTGTTTGATCTTATTTTTTTCAATTTCATTGAGTTATTTGGATTATATTGATATAATAATATCGACCACATTTTTTGATAACATTTCTGGCGCCCACAGAACATTTTTGCACATCTACTCACTGTTACTGTGCATTTGCCATACCTGCGCATCCACTTACTATTATAGCGCATACATTCTCTGTTACTGCGCATCTATTTTTGTGCATTCATTCACTGTATCTTCTCATCTATTCTTTGTTACGGCGCATACATTCTTTGTTACTGCACATCTATTTTTGCACATTCATTCATTGTATCTGCACATTTATTCTGCTAGTTTTTGAGCTATTTCTCAAGAAATTTGTAACGCTAACATCATTTGTAGGAATATTCTCAGATCCACCTTGCAGGTTAAGAGTTGGTCAGGCATATAGTTGCATGGTTAACTCTCATCTAGATCTAAATAGCAAAAGAAGTAATTGAGCTTGTTCATGCAAATTTCACTTAGATCTAAATAGGAGGGAAGTAATTTGTACTTGTTGCATCACAACTTGAACATAGTCCCAACTAGAAGGATTAAAATTGAACAATTGCTCTCAAAAGCTTTTTCAAAGTTAACAAATCTTGTGTGCCGGATAGAGCAACTCATTTAGTTTTTCTCTTTTTAAGTAGGAGGAAAGAACTAGTGTTTTTCGTGATTTTGGAATGATGATAGGACTATGCTCTCCCCTTAACTGGGTGACCAAAATGCCATAATTATCATTTCTCATGTGTTACCTTTAGAGAGGCCTGCCCTTGGAATTCCTTCCTTCCAAGTGGCACGACCTTAAGTGATAACAGCTAAAGCCAAGTACCTCCAAGTCACTATAAATAAATTGCATTTGTGATGAAAGTTGTAAGCGACGGGTGTTGTTGTATCACACCGACCATTTTTTTCCCCAAAACCCTATGGAGCGTAACCTCTGCAGGCTGGGAAGCCTTCTTATCAAAGTGAATGGCCACACGTGTAATCACCTGAACTGATGCCTTGACTAAAATCCTTTTGTTCTAATAGGCCAAAATCCCCTATTCGGTGACACAGGAGAAAAACATTCTCTAGAGCTGTCCAATGTCATACACTCATTTAGTGTAGAGACAGAAAAGTTCAACTCTTCAAAGGAACTATAACTTGGTATGCATGAGAAGTGAGTGCCGTGGAGGGGAGCCGGTGATACCAAGTTATTAGTTGTCTGCCTTTATGCAAGTGGATGGTGTAAAAACCAAGTTAGAACTCATTGAATATTGTCCTTACCAACCTTAGGATTGTGCTTGCATTATAATAAAAAAATCAAAAAAATCAAACAATCATGAAAATATTCTTTGTGTGTGATGTGTCTTTCTTGCCATAATCAAAGAAACAAATAAAAAAGAGCAACATTCAAACAAAGAACCCAAAAAAACATTGAAAAATGTGCCTTTACCAAGCCAAAATCAAACAAAATAGCATAGATCTGCACATCTACTTCATCCTGCTATACATTTGCTTCACCCTACTGCGCATCTGTTTTCTGCTGCGCTTTTGCATAATTCTGCTGCACTTTTACATAGTTCTGCTGTGCATATGCTTTTTCACCATACCTGCGTATACACTTCCTGAAGCTATGCATTTATGCTATGTTCTGGTGCATCCACTTTTCCACCAGATCTGTGCTTTTATTCCCTGTTGCTGCGCATATACACTTTGTTCCTGTGCATCTGTCATAGTGAGCACTTCCGTACAGCTTGTTAGAAAAACACCTACCTTTTTGAGCACCCATTTCAATCTTGTATCAGTTTTTGAGGTCAAATTAACCGTGCAGTCACTTCTCCCTTTCTTTTCCATAGCGTACCCTCTTTTCCATTAGTCACCTCGTCAAAATTTCACAAAACCTCCCAAGAACAAATCAAACTATTGAAACCAGGTTACTACAAGGCAATTTTTAGATCATACCGGATTCAAGCATCGCTAGTAAGTCTCCACTAACAGGATCTTTCATCCTTCTATCTCAGAACTTCACTAGTTTGTTTTGGTGAAAAACTAGTCTCTACCAGGTAATCGGATTCCAATCATCCTTACTTTTGGCTACCATTTTGTATCGACCGACTTGTTTGACACCATTGATCAAAGAAAACCCTTGTTCAAATCTTATCACCACCAGTATCCCCTTCACTACAACCTCCAAACACATCTTACCAAAGCATCCAATTTCACCCCACTCCATTCTAAATCACATTGCATGGTACTAACGAGATCGCATAAACAAAAACAAATTGAAATAGCTGAAACATTCGACAAAATTGTCCCCTCTCCTCATGACAGTGACGAGGAGATCTCTCACGAGGAATTACAAGAAGCTCTCCAAGACATAAAATTTCATGAATTATGGACAAAGTACTCCACCAAGACCCTACAAAGTTCTTTCTCCACCTAGCAACCCAAGGAGTTAAGCTCCCCGCTGACTTTGACGTCACAACGTTGAAAGAAACTGAAGAGGAAAGAACTCATGAAGACAGCACACGTGAAGAAAGAACCCTTGGCACAGACAAAGGCAAGAAAAACACACCCCCAACCACACCTTTAGACATGTTGACAAAACAAGTTCAAACCCTACAACAATTAGTGGACCTCCAAAAAGGGACATCCACTAAACACTATTCATTGGAGGAGATCTCGCCATATCCCTTCGATAAGAGCTTGAACATGATCCCCTTTCCCCTTAGATTTGAAGTTTCAAAATTTGACAAGTATAGAGGAAAGGGTGACCCTAAAGACCATATCAGAGAATTCAGTGCCGCATGTCTAGAGGTTGCTCACAATGAAACTTTTCTCAGGAGACTCTTCCCTAGATCTCTAGGAGGACAAGCCATGGAGTGGTTCTCTCGACCCCCCCGGGTATTTGTACTTTTGATGAGTTAGTGAACAAATTTGTCACACATTTCTTGTATAATATCAAACATGAGGTATCCATGCTTGAACTTTGCAACACAAACAAAAGAGTGGTGAATCCTTCACTGCTTTCTTACAAAGGTGGAGGCAACTTGCAAGCAAGCGCTCATATCATACCCATGAGAAACAAATGAAAGAAATGTTTCTCCATAATCTCAATCCTGATCTAAGCTATCAAATTCAAATCCAATGCCCTACCTCATTCACAAAAGTCATTGAGATGGGGCTATTCATCGAAAAAGCTATGATCGCGAAAGGACAAATAAAATTATTGAAAGACACTCCTAATTCAAACTATACCATGGATAAGTCAAAATTTTGGACCAAAAAAAAGAACATCGTCAACGATGGAGTGGTTGATGCTAAAGTAGCAGCTCCTAAGCAACCAATTTTAAATCTCAAAGGAGCATCAAACAATGCAACACTGAGCAAACCTTCATCAAATGAACTGAGACAACCATACAACTTTCCTCCTAGACAAAATTCACACCACTGGGGGAGTCATATGAGTCCGCTTTGAGAAAATTAGTGGCAAATAATGAGATCACCCTTCCCACCGTAAGAGACTATGAACCTCAAGTCAAACCTTCTTGGTGGAAGGATACCAATTTCTGTGAGTACCATAGACGCAAAGGCCATAAAACTAGTGATTTTATCTGCTTGAAAAACATCATACAAGACTTACTAGATCAAAATCGTGTGGGCACAAAAGATCATCCCTCTAATGAATCACATGTGGCATTCAAGGATCCACTCCTTAACCATGATAGGCAGAACACTCATAACAACAACAATAACAACTGGCCAAATACGGGAACAATGATGCTAACTACATGAATGTGCCATTCAAGTACATTGTTAATTGCATATTAGAGCATATCCCACAAATCAATGTGCTCACATTTAACAAATAATCAGATTCCAACACCAAATCTGATTGCAATGACCACCCACAGTGGGAAAGTCACCTTGCACACACTCCCTCCAAGGTCACCATCCTCACCATCTACCCACCACAAGTACAACGTCATTGACCAACTACGAAAGACTCCAGCCCATATATCCATATTAGAGTTGTTGCGTCTATCACCATCCCACAAAGAGATTCTTGATAAAGCCCTAGTGGAAACCACTGTGCCCACCAACTTGGCCCAAGAGAAATTTCAAGCCATGGTAGATCATCTTACCTCACCTAACATCTTGTCAATCACTAAACAGGATGATCTATCTATATCTCAACCCCATAATGCATCATTACATATTGAGGCCTTCATTAATAAACATCGCATCAAAAGGGTTCTCATTGATGGAAGAGCAGGTTTGAACATTTGCACGCTAAAATTAGTCCTTACATTGGGGTTCTCAGAAACTGCAGTAGATCTAAGAAATAAGATCACAATAAAAGCCTGTGATGAAGAAGAACGGACAACCAAAGGAACTGTGGTGTTACTGTTAAGAATTGGACAGTGGAGAAAGAAGTTATTTTCCAAGTCCTCGACAGGGAGCTCGCAAATAACATTCTCCTAGGTAGACCTTGGATACATGCCATGAAAGCTATGCCTTCCACATATCATCAATGTATTAAGTTCCCTCACAACGACTAAGAGATCACCATCCAAGGTGACCCTGATCCTTTTCAACACTGTAACACTATCCAATCAAAGCTAGATTTCATCATCCCTAATAATACAGCTTCCACATCTTCCACCTCCTAGCATGATCCTAGCTCCCAAGCTTCCACATCAAAGGCCAAAGAGTAGAAGGTCAAGATTAAAGAAACATGGATAGGAGAGTATTCCATCGAGCATACCCTTTGCTTAGCCAAAATGCCTTTATCTCTGAAGACCTTTGGGCGACCTACACCCTACCCAAAACCGTTTGCTCCTCCTGAACCTCCCAAAGTTCCCTTTGTCAATGGGGCACCCTATCAGATGAAAGCGAAGAAAGAGACGTTTTGCAATGGCTCTACATAGATGAAGATGACACACCACAAGACAAACAACCAAAGCTCCTAACAAAAATCTATGGGCGTGGTCAATCTATCCTACACAGAATGGGCTATGAAGGACAAGGTCCCATTAGCCTGAGAAAAGAAGGAATAACTAAACTCATTCAACCCTCTTCATCCTCATCGGCCCGCGACACAAGAGGGCTAGGATACAAAGACAATGGCAAAGGCAAAGCTAAGGCTACTACTTGTTTTGTGGAACAGATCCATAACCTCCAAGAGGATAGTGATACAGATTCTAATGAATATGAATGGGACGACCTTTCAGAACATTCCTATGAAGACAAAGGAATCGATACCATTCACACCTATAGCCCCTACCATGAGGGAAAAACTCTAAGGCCTAGACTAGTAGAGTGTGATTCGCCCATTCTGGAGAGAACGACTTATGAGGAAGGTTGGAGTTATGATGAGATAGATAATCTTAAAGAAAGTACCATCACAAATCTTGTTCCTATCACTCCCAATCCTGATCATATAGCCATCCTTACCATCACACCCACAAAATCAGATCAACCTATCGATCCCCTTCCCCTGGTACATCCTAAGCTTATCGATTGGGATCTACAAGAAACCCCCGAATTAGACATGTTCTAGAATGACGATGCCTACATTGATTACATGGAACTAAGAGACCACCTACCTGTGGGAGATCATAAAGCTGGCTTCGCCATAGAACTCAATATCGTAGCTTATTTTGGAGAGGGTGCTAAGCCTTCCAGTTGAAAAAATATAAAAATCAAACACAGATCTGATGGTGAAAACTGCTCTATGGTAGTGTCAGATCCCAAAAAAGTAAAAATAAATGATGCATCTGATGGTGAAAACCTCTCTGAGGTGCCAAACGATGGAAGGCTTGACACTCTCCCCAACAACATGTATCAGGAGAAGTCACAAATTGTGGTAGAACCTACATAACCTATTGACATCGGCACAAGAACCTACAGAACCTGTTGACATCGGCACAAGAACCTACAAAACTTGTTGACATCGGCACAGAAGGTAACCCAAAGATCATACACTTTGCCAAGTCTCTATCTTTGGCAGAAAAGACAAAATTTGTGCCCTTCTTCAAAAAGAAATAGGTCAACTTTGCTTGGTCCTATGCAGATATGCCTGGGTTAGATCCAGACTTGATCTTGCATCACCTACCACTAGATCCTGGAGTTAAACCTGTTAAACAAAAACTCAGGAAAATGCATCCACAGATTGCATTGCTAGTCAAAGAAGAACTAAGAAGCTACTGGATTCAGGGTTCATCAGAGCAATCAATTATCCAGAGTGGGTATCAAACATTGTACCAGTATCAAAACCTGATGGAAGAGTCAGATTGTGTAATGACTTCAAAGATCTCAACAACGCTTGTCGCAAAGATGATTTCCCATTGCCCAACATTGACATCATCATAGACTTGATAGCTGGACACACTATGCTCTCTCTTATGGATGTTTTCTCCAGGTACAACCAAATTAGAATAGCGCTAGAGGATCAACATAAGACGGCATTCACATGTCCGTGGGGTACCTTCTACTAGAACGTCATGCCTTTTGGGTTGAAGAACGCAGGAGCCACATACCAAAGGGTAATGACTACTATCTTCCATGACATGATGCACGTCGCTATGGAAGACTATGTGGATGACATCCTTGCCAAGTCACTTACAAGGGAATCTCACTTAGATGTCCTAGAGGAAATCTTTCAGTGGCTAGACCACTTCAAGGTCCGATTGAATCCAGAAAAGTGTGTGTTTGGAGTCACCTTCAGCAAACTCTTGGGTTTCATAGTATCAACCAATTGGATTGAAGTAGATCCTACAAAGGTAAAAGCTATCATGGAGATGCCACCACCAAGGAACATCACCCAACTGCGGTCTTTACAAGGAAAATTACAGGCAATCCGTCGGTTTATCTCACAACTAGCGGACAAATGTCAACCTTTCACTCATCTCTTGCATAAGAACATCCCATTTAGATGGGATGAGAAGTGTGAAGACAGATTTTGCAAATTGAAGGAGTATCTCATGAATCCACCTATCTTGATGCCACCTATCCAAGGAAAGCCACTATATCTATATATATATGCTACACCAACAGCTCTGGGAGCCCTTTTAGCACAACAAGACTATGAAGGCAAGGAATAGGCAATCTACTACATTAGTCGCACATTGGTGGGGTATGAATTGCAATATTCTCAAATTGAAAGATCTTGTCTTGCTGTGTTTTTTTCTTCCCAAAAACTACGCCATTACATGCTTGTACATTCCATCAAGCTAATTGCAAAGATTGATCCACTAAAATACTTGTTAAGCAAAGCAGCTCTAACAGGCCGCCTATCTAAATGGGTAATGCTACTAAGTGAGTATGACATAGAATATGTGGAAAGGAAAGCTATCAAGGGTCAGGTCATCGCAGATCAGTTGGCGGAGGCACCATTGCAAGATACTACTCCAATGACATTCGAGTTTCCAGATGAATTAATTTTCAATATCACAACGCATTCATGAAAGCTCTACTTTGATGGGTCTTATACAAACCATGGATCGGGAGTAGGAATCTTATTAGTCACTCCTCAAGGCGACACAATACCTGAGTCCTATCGTTTGCTTTTTCCTTGCACAAACAACATAGCAGAGTATGAGGCCTTAGTCATTGGTCTTAAGATGGCGGCAAAGTGGAAAGTGAAAGAGCTACATGTGTATGGAGATTCACAACTCATCATCAATCAAGTAAATAATGACTATCAAACGAAAGATGAAAAGCTAATACCATACAAGTGTATGGTAGATGACTTTAAAGGATACTTTGTGATAATCTCCTTTGAGTAGATTCCTCGCATAGATAACAAAGTAGCAGATGCCATGGAAACCGTCACCTCGCTTCTTGATATACCAGAATGTTTTGAGTTCTTGGTGGAGTTAGTCGTGCAACTGGCTTATGATATCCCCAAAACACAATCCATTTGCCTCCTAGTAGGATCTGATTCACCCTTGTATGGTAAAATTTACACTTACCTCAAGGATAACACCTTACCAATTGACTTATCCAACAACCAATGCCGAACCTTTATCCGCCAAACATCTCGTTATACCATTATTGCTGACACCCTCTACCGCCGAGGTTTGGATGGTACTCTTCTTAGATGTCTTGAACGTGATGAATCTCAAACCGCCTTACGGTTAGTACACGAAGGAATTTGCGAAACACAATCTAGTGGTCCTACCTTAGCTAAGAAACTCATGCATTTTGGATACTAATGGCCGAACAAGGAGATAGATTCGTATCATTTTGACAAGAAATGCAAGTAGTGTCAGATTCATGGTAACCTCATCCATGCACCAGCTCAGGATCTGTGGCCTTTAATGACACCTTGGCCCTTTTGTCAATGGGGACTTGACCTTGTGGCAACAAATTAAATAAAATCATTTATTTAATTAAATCATCCAAATTCTTCTAAAATCATTCTAAATTCCAAAGTCTTCAAATTCATAAATATCAAATCATTCTCTATATTTAAATAAATCCAAATATTAATTTAAATTATCTATTTCCTCCAAAATTGAATTAATACCAAAAATAATTCAATTAATCCATGTGCACATGTAATTAAATATTTTAATATTTAATTAGCTAATATTCCCTCACCCACATGTCCTATTTCTCCTCCAGTCAGATTAGTTAACTCATCAATCAAATTTGTTGACTAATTAGTCAATTGAGTTCACTGATCAATCTATTCTGTTGACTCCCCAATCTATTATGTTAACTGATCAGTCATCTCAGTTAACTCCTCAATCTATTATGTTAACTCCCATTACTCATGAAGAAGGCATGACACTTGTCCTCTCCCTATTCGCGCACATCCTCTCAAATTTCCTCAACCGTTGATCTTCTTATTCATTCTACACCATTGATCTTATTTCTCACAAATCTATAAATACAACCCCTATTCCTCCATTTAATCCATCCAAGCTTTTTATATACTTACCCTGCAGGAATCACAGCGCGCCTTTGGCACAAATCACTCCATAGCTTGAGATCAATTGTCACACCATTATCACCATTATCATTGTATTGTGAAGATCCTCTTCATTTGCAAGACCTATCTACAACTATTCTCCATTGTCATCTTGGAAAAAAGAAAGGAAGTGCACCTTTTGAGGGCTCTATTCATACACGAGATCAATTCGAGATAGGCGACCAATGGAAGTCACGGAATAGAAAGGTTGGCAAGGTATTGTGTTCTTTGTGTTTGATCTTATTTATTTCAATTTCATTGAGTTATTTGGATTATATTGATATACTGATATCGACCACATTTTCTGATAACACTAACAAATTATTTTCTCTCTCCCCACCCTCCTCATCTTTTGATGTTTTTTTAAAAGTGGTGAATTAGATTAGATTTATAGTAGGCTTAGATTAAATGTTTTATTTTCTTTTCAAAATCATTTTGAGCTTCTCCTAAGAATCATCTAATTGTATTTTAATTGCTAGTTGTTGTTTTGCTTAAGGAAATCTTTAATCTTGTGTCTAGGGTGGTGGTCCAAAGAAGGATTTACTTGGATAGAATATTCACATGTCTATGTTTACTTAGATATAACCAATATCCTCATGGGGAGTTCACTTAAAATATTATGAACCTCTAGGAAGGAATATTGAGCCTTGGGGGAGTAAAATCCCTTTCAAGCAAGTAGTTTGTTGCTCCCCAAGTTGGTGTCAAAAGACGTGTCAACACTTCCCCTTCAATAAATGTTACTAGAATTTTTACTCACTATTATAATTTAACTCCATTCTTCTATGATATATTTCAAACAACCTTCTATTAAAGTTCAATTATTGCAATCGATTCGCTACACCAATGCTCATCCTACTCTTCCATAGGTCATACTTACCACTGTACAATATGGTGGTACGATGAGTTTATTCATATATTCCTAGATTGTTTCTCTCACTCCATCACTATAAACACAATTACAAGTGTTTGTATCAATGTAAGCCACCTTTGCACATGCTTCTTGAAAGAGCTTGTTATTAGAGCTCCTTGCTATGCAAAGATAAAGTTCATTTCAATCATACTACTAGATTAGTGTTTTTGCACACAACAACTTAGATAAAATACTGAGTATTCTATCTCTCTTGAAAGGAATCTGATCCCAATTACTTAGAAAAAGACTACCCCAAGGTTTCTCCCATTCAAGTCTTAGCTATGTGAAATGACTCAGTAGTGAATGTGTTTTGTTGTTATCACAAGGGGCCTTATGTTGGAATCAGAATCACAAAAGGTTTCTTAAAATGATGTGCTTCAGAAAATGCATAAAACCTTATGACAGTCTTCAAATTTAAAATCTGAAAACTAACTTTATCATCAGATTTGCCAATGATATGATGTATTTTCTTAAACTAACACTTTAATTTCAAGAAAGTTCAAAAGATTGGGAGATAGAAAGGGTTTAGAAGTTCCTAAGCACAACTTCAAGTATGAATGTTGTTGTTTTGAAAATAGACAAATCTCTCATCAAACCAATTTCTGTGAAATCAAACATGTCACAATATCACAGAAATAATGTAATCTTCAAAGGATTCCCATATTTTCAAATCATGAATACTCATTAAACACCTAGATAATGGCGTAGCTCAATAAAATATCCACAATTGAACAAGTAATCAAAGTAAATGTTCAGGCCAATCATGCATGTATCAACTTACAATCAATAATTTGCTAATGGTATGAACACATGATCCATCAAATATCAGAAATAGTCCTTCATAAATGCAATTGAACTATATCTAATGTGTGAAAAGAACCATGAATAACCAAATTCTCAATCAATAACACAACACAAATAAGTAGCAACACCTGAAATCTATTTGTATTTGATCAAAATTTTGGTAGTCTCAATAATTTTGTATTTCAACACTTACAAAATAAAGAGAGTGATTGCCTTTATTTAGAAGAGGCAAGTGCACTGAGTTTACAATGAGTGGTGAGGATTAATCCAACACCAAGGGCTTAGATTCAACAACATTTAGTTCTTGTGGCACAGTTTGTTACAAACTCATTTTTGCTTTTGTCCTTTAGGAAAAAGATAAAATTATAACTTTGGAAGCTTATAGATAAGATAAAATAGACCAAAAAATGAAAATATGGCATGTTTTTTGATGGAGGCATCCCAATTGGAAGCTGATTATGCTAACTAGACTTCTGATATTGACAAAATTTGGCCCTCAAGGCATAGGAACATCATCTTCCATAGTAATTTTATCCTCTTCCTATTCCCTCTTCTTGTATTTCATAAATGAATCAAGGACCAAAGTTAAGGCTTTTGGGAGAGGATTCTTCACAAAATTCATCCTCAATCTAAGTGTATCAAGGGATTTAGCATGGGTATTATAAGTGGATGCTCGAGCTTTGGAATTCTTTTAGAATTATGTGATCTGACCTTTAAATTTGTGGGCATTGTTCATGCTTGCCATATCAAAATTGCAAGGCTCTGCTTCCAATTCTCCTAACAATAACTGTTTCCAACTCTCCTTACACCAATCAACATTTATTTCCTCCTTATCATCTGTATATTCACCACGCAAAATTCTTACCACATCAACACAACTATATATAGCTTCCATAATCTGGTCCAATGTGGTTGATGAATCCTTCTTAGCCTTATCAGTTGTTTCTTTATGATATTTCATTGCTTCAGCCCAATAGAAAGGTATTTTCAAACTACCATTCGTCACTATATCTTCCTTCAATAAGGTCTCTGGAGATAGTTTACACATCATTTCAATATGAGGGAATACATTAGAATAATATTCCTCATTTTCATTGCAGTCCTCAACAAGATTGTCCCAATCCTCTTATAATGACCAAAGCTCTTTATGTATTTGACTTGTGTCATCTATGACTTGACATCCATTGTCATATATCTCCTTTAGCTAATCTTAAGTAACACAAGCCACTTGTTTTGTTCTATCAAGCTCATTAACTTCCTACCGAGAGAGGATGGTTGGTGCAACTACAGTGCCATCAATAAGGTCTTTGGAGATAGTTTACACATCATTTCAATATGAGGGAATACATTAGAATAATATTCCTCATTTTCATTGCAGTCCTCAACAAGAGTGTCCCAATCCTCTTTTAATGACCAAAGCTCTTTATGTATTTGACTTGTGTCATCTATGACTTGACATCCTTTGTCATATATCTCCTTTAGCTAATCTTAAGTAACTCAAGCCACTTGTTTTGTTCTATCAAGCTCATTAACATCCTGCCGAGAGAGGATGGTTGGGGCAACTACAGTGCCATCATCCTTTTGTAATGGGGCTACTAAATATTTTATATAGGCCTAAAGTTCGGCCACCTGTGCCCTTAGTTGTTTCTTAGTTGGTTCATCTTTATGCATTCTTTGCACAATAGTTTGGGCAACACCTTGTAACTCCTCAATTTATTGAGTTTTGGTTGTAGGACCAAGATTAACAGTGGATATCTAAAAATCGTCAAAGCTCTCCACTATCCTTATCAACCATTGGGATTGTGCAATCTTTGCAATTCTTTAACCCGATGCATCTCTTGTGATGTGAGATTGAATCTTGGCCTTCTTCTTCCCTTTAGGCTTATCCAATCTACCAAGAAAGCTTGCAAGATCTAGGTTAGGAGTCTCAATTTCTGGTTGCTTTTGTTTCAACCTTATTTGCAACCATAAAGGGATTGAAGAATCATCAACAGTATTAGTTGACTATTACTAAGGAGGAGAGGAGGCAGGATTTTTTTTCTACTCTATATTTTTATTAACTTCCTCTTCTTTGAAATAATCCTCAAGATCAACATCCTTATTATGTTGAAGTTCAAGCAATGGTACCTCAATTCGATCTTCAACCTAAACTTCTTCTTGCTAGTTGGATCAGGCAAAGAAGAGAGTAGTAATTTGGCTTTAGCAGGATCAAATATTTCATTCCGGTGAAGTTTAGGTTCTTCAATCTCATCAATTTCTTCTAAGTGTACAGAAGAACTAGAGGGATATGCAGGATAAGGTGATTCATAGATTGTTTCATCGAATATAGGAGGAACTGATGATCCAGGTAAACAATCTTCTAGAGAACATCTTTCTAAGGCTTGTGATAGCTCATCCTTGTGAAATTTACTAGTGTATCTAGGTTGTGCAAATTTATGTTCCTTCCTGTGAGCTTTAACTCTATAAATTCTAGGAGGGTCTTGAAATGAAGGAGTACAATATTCATCTTGTTCAAAGGATGGATCCATACCTGAATGGTAATTAGTCTGGCTGAAGCGGTTGTATGGTTGGCTATATGGCCGATTTCTTCTTGGTGAACGTCCTCTGAATACTCCTCTTGTAGTCTGGTTCATCATGCCTATAGGATAATCTTCATTTATTTCTGCATAAAGGTCATCATCTTGATCTACATTTTGGAGACCTTCTGCAAGTTCATCTAACTAGATTGTGTCTATATCTTCATATTCTTCAATATAAGGTTCATATATAATATCTTGATTGTACAAATCTTCATCTTCATCAATTTTTGCAGGAGCAGTCAGGGGCTTTATGGCTAGGCTTATTGCAGATATAGCAGATAATTTTGTGATTTTAAGGGTGAGGATTTTGGCAACGACTCAGGAAGCAGTGTTTTGGAGCATAAGAATGTTTTTGGGGAAAGACCAACGCTAGTAAGAAAGTTGCCTACTCTACTGATGCAGCAACATGGTGGGATGTTGTCGATGAAGATGAAGATTTGTACAATCAAGATAATATATATGAACCTTATATTGAAGAATATATTGTTGAATATGCTAGTGGCGTATTCTCGGAGGATGTTAAAAAATGGATCTCCTCAGACAAAGAAATTTTTGGGGTCATTAAATGTCTCAAAAAAATTTGTTGTAAGCTAATGCACCTTAAACATTTTATTATTAGAACAGATTGTAGCATGTTTCTCATTTTCAAAGAGAAAGACCATGGAAGAAAGGATGGACTTGGAAAATAAGTTAGATGGCAAGCCTATCTGAATCAGAATAATTATGAAGCTTAGTATATTGCAGGGAAAGAGAATGTTGTTGTAGATTTCCTTAGTCTCAATCTTCCTAGAGTTTTCATGCAAGCATCTTGATCCTCACAACCAGCTCACCCTGGATTTAATATGGAATGTTTTTTTTACGTGCATTTCAGATCATTAAACCAATTAACTCAACGAGATATCTTAATGAAAGGAGTGAACCAAAGATAGCTTGAAAGCTCTATAGTAGAAGCTGACAGTCTCAAGCATATTGGTTGTATTTCTGCTCCAGACTATTACAAGGATAATTATGGTCAATTCACTATTTTAAAAATTAATACAAACCATACATATTTACAACTCATTAACCTAGTAACATGACCCTTCTTCAACCGGGTTATATCTTGTGCTACTCATCCCTCTTCACAAATCAAAGAATTCTTCCATTTTGTAGGACCTGAACACATTAATCTTGATTATATGTTCTCCCAGGACATGGTGACTGCTGTTGTCATAAACAAAAGACTTAAGTGGGAATCTTTCTTTTCACCATGATTGGTATATGACAATGATCAATGGGATTAGAACATCCATAACAAATTCTAGATACATGCCATGTGGAAACCACTCAGTTGGAAAGATGTGTATGAAGATACTGATTTTACTCCAAGGGTCCCTTCTCCTGACACTAGTTCAAGTAGGAGTTTTGATGGTAATAATACTTATCATCTGACATAGAATATTGTACAAGGACTGTCATTGTTGGCCATTTGGCCTGATAAACCTCCTTTTAAATTTACCGGCTTACTCGGTATTGTCAAGATCATTCCTTATTGCCTATTAAACTGGTCATTCCTTTGTTATAAATAAGCACTTCCAAAGTGTGGTAGGCATTAGTTGGGTCTTCTATGTTTAGAGTTTGGTTTGTAAGTCTCAAGTATGCTCTATTCTTGCACTTGGAGTGATCTTGAACATCAGAAAGAAATTTGCATATAAGTTATAATTTGTAATCTATATTTTAGTTAATATATAAAAGTCGTAGCCATTCGACCATCAGCCTCCACTGCTGTTTCTGTCTATCTCTGTTTGTTCCGTTGTTTCTATCTATCTCTGTTTATTGGTAAGGTTTATCTAGTTTTTGATCCATCAGGACATTATCATCTCCATCAGGATATATTACATCAATCACATTTTCTCCTTTAAGAGTATCATCCAGAGCAGTTTTATCATTATCGAGAGTTCCTTGGGTGACTAGTTCTTTATACACCTTTTCTATTCCCTCCAAGGATAGAAACTTGGGAGAGGAAGGAACATCTAGAGTAATATTAACCTGGGGCACCAGGGTTTTGTTTATTTTAGAAAGAACCAAAGCCGCATCTCCTGGTACACAAGCTTGAGTGAGATGAGAGAAAGGCAGAGATGAGATGGTCAAAGGGATGGAAGGGAATGTGGATATGGTTGGAATAATTATAGGAATTGACATGTATAACTACTGTAATGAGGAAGATGGAACTGAAGTGGTGAGAGATGAAAAGGGTGGAATGGAGATGGAGAAAAGTGCTAATGAAGTTATTGAGGGTATGGAAGAGATAATGGAAGCCAAAGGGATGGTAGAAGACATTGAAATCGAAGGAATGGTAGAGATATCAATGGAAGTGAGGTTGAGTGAAGAAATAGACAATGAAGTGGTGCCTTGGAGGACAGAAGATGAGACAATAGTTACAAAATAGAGGATGAGGTGAGGATGGGTGAAGAAATTGGGATGGATGTAGTGGAAATAGTGGTAGCAGAGGAAATGGAAGGGAGTGTAACAGATGTGGTGGTGGCTAGAGGTGTTTGGTCTTTCTTCTTTCTAGGTCCCTTTGGCTTTTGACCCTCGGTTCCCTCAACTTGGTTTACTTTCCTCTGATAAATTCTAGTCCTAGCAGCAGGAGAGGACAAGCTACCTCTCATTTTTTTTTCTTCTCTTCAATTCCTTTACTCTTAACAGGAGGTGTTGTTATTTCATCTTTTGTTTCCTCACTATCAACATCCACAACTTTACCTTTTGGATCCAAAGGTTGATCAACCTCTTCAGATGGCCCCTCAGTAAACTCTTCAATCATTCTTCTATTTCTGGGCTCCAGGGGTGTGTTGGTCAAATGTACATTTTGAGCTACCAGCTATGTTACTTGTGCATTTACTCAATTTTTACCCGATGTTATCCTTCATGATTTCATCTAATGATCCAACTTCTTCATAACCCCAATTTGGAGGATGAATAGGCTGATAAAAAACACTCTCCATTCAACCTCTTGGGTTAATTCTTCATCATCCACTACTTGATCTGGTACTACAGTAATCTAAAACTTCTTAATAAAATCAAGTAGAATTCTAGAGTATTTTTTTCCTTACTTCATGCTTATCATCACAATTGGCCCAGAAATCCTCTAATTGTTTCTCATGGGAATATTTCTTACTTACATGCTTCTCTAAATTATGTAGAGGATCAAAATTTGACCTAGCCATGTAGAAAAGAAGATGATATTCTTGCAACTCTACATATGATTCTTCAACAACAATAGGCATGGTACAAGTGAATAAACCCCTTCCAATAATGAGAGAGAATGGTATTGCAACTTTGTGCAAACCTTTTAACAATTTGTGTGTTATGCAGATATGCCTTGTCAATTCTAATAACACCATCTTATCTGTAGGGTATTTAGGTAGTCTATAAGGCACACCTGTAAAGCTTTCTATCCATAAGTATGTGATCTTGGGAAATTGGATAAACCAATACCCATACTGCTCAACCAAATTAATCACTTGAATTGATAACCTTCTGCTTCAAATCTCCTTGCAACATCCTTGTGATGTACATGGTAAAGGCATCATTTACTCTTTTGAAATGTAGTAGTGAGTTATCATTTTGTAATTGTGGGTAGTAGTCATAAACTTTATACTCTCTGACAACATTACCAACCTCTCCAAGCTTAGTCAATTTAGGATAAGGGAAGCTTCAGGCTAGCATATAAACTATATAAGACGTTATATAAAAGATTCTTGTGTTGGCAATATGTGTTGTCACTGATGCAACACTCAAAGTGATGTCAGCACTCAGTTTGTGGTTGTCTGATGTGGTTGATATGAATGTTCATGTTGATGATACACCAGTGTAGTAACAAAGATGTTTAGTGTTATTCTTGGTATTCAAGATTGGTTACTGATGTTCATGGTTAGATGTCATGCCTGCATTAATGTCAAGATAAGATGTATTGAGCAAATTTGTGGTCAACGAAGATGATTTCATAATGAAATATTAAGATGGGAATTAGGAGCATCAAATGAATGATGATATATTATGATGGGAATTAGAAGCTATGTTGAGAATGAGAAGATGTTACTGATGACCTGTAGCATGTTTTATGCTCTTTCTTGATGATCCTAAGAAAGTATGAGTTGCTACATGAAAGTTCTGACCTCCGGATGTTGATGAAGAATTATTGTTGTAGAAAGTTGCCTCGTAAAATGCTCCGCATTCCTCCACATTTGAAGACATGATCATGCGGTTTAGAAGTTAAGTTCAACATGATGTAAACGTGCTAAATACAAAGTTTCAGATCATTTGCTCCTTCATAGTGGAAGTTATAGGTGACAAAGTTCCAGTCTATGCTTTGGCAAAGTAAAGTATTGATGAAGGCTGATTGGAATGCTCTGCATTCTTCCACAAGTGAAGGTTTGCTCATGTGGTTTTGTGGATATGTTCAAATTTGTGTATTAGTGCATCCATATGAGTTTCAGATGTTTTTGAGGTCCGTAAGTTCAATTTTTAAATGACAAAGGTGATACAGATGGTTCCAGATACCTAGTTGTTCTCAGAATATATGTTGATGATGTGCACCAACTTGTTGCTGCTTGAAGTGGTAAATTGGCTAATGGAATAAGATCCTGATGATCTTGTGATGTTTCTTGTTGCTCCGCAAGATGTTTTTTGCTCTCTCTAGAACTGACTGTGGTCTAGAATGATGGTGTTGTTGGGTTATGCCCTTGCCTAGGCGACTGAGGAAGGTTGATGTTATGCACCACAAAGTTGTTGATGTGCGGAGTTTAATGAATGTTTGTAGATGTTGTGTAGGTCCTACCAACTCATCTGGAAGAAGGACAAGCAATGTTTAATTATTCATGAGTATTGCCAAGATTGTAAAGATTGATGTGCTACATGCTTCATGTTTCCTTGCTTAAGGGTGACCTATTTCAAATAAGTGTGATGTGCAGATGTTATTCTTTTAAGGATGATACTATGAAGAATGTTTAGGACTGGGCTAAGAATGTGTTGGGATCCACAAGGTGTGTGTTTCCTTCTGCAGTGGCGTGTAGTTCATGATAGGGCTTGCCCTATGCATGTTTCATGTTGTGTGATCTCTGACCGACTTGTAAAATGTAATATTCTTGTTATATTGGCCAACTTGTAATGGAATCAATGTAATGTCATGTATATATTGTAAACCTAGTTGGTCTAGGTGAGGTATGATTGTGAAAATGAGAATATGAGTGTGTAAAGAGCAGAATATGAACATGTTATGCATTATGATGTGTGACTGAAGGAGAAAGAGCAAAAGCAATAAGGGTTGTCTTGATTCATCTTGAAGACATTTTTGTGATAGGAGGGTAATGAAGAGTATGCCTAATTGATCCAATCATCAGAAGAAGCAGAATTGCAATCATCAAAGGTGTGAGCTTCAATGTCAGTTTTCAGGTAATAGAAGGACTATCATACTGTAATCATTTCTGAGTTCATTCTCAGTTCAGGGAGTAGTTGCTTCCTTGGATTCTAGCCCTAAAATAAAGTTTGTAGGGAGTTCTAGCTTCCTTGGGAGTGACCCTAAAACAAAGTCTTCAGGGAGTAGTGGCTTCCTTGGGTTGTAGCCCTAAAACAAAGTCAGCAGGGAGTAGTATCTTCCTTGGGTTATATCCATAAAACAAAGTTGTAATTTTTATAGCAGTGAGCTTCATATATTATGAGTTAACCTCACCGTGGTTTTTCCCCTTTTGTGGTTTTCCACGTATATCTGGTGTTATGTGTTGATGTACATTGTGTTCATCTTTCATGTTTATGTTAATGTTGTAATGTTTAAGTTTTAATCTTCTCTAGAGGATTTGAAGTTTGACTGGATACTGATTCACCCCCGTCTCAGTATCCTAGTGTGTTCAACATCTTGTCTCTGGTAGAGCCATGGATTGGACATGAAGGTTATCACTAATCAATTTTGCCCAATAGATTTTGTGTTTTCCATTTAGTACCTTTTCAACAAAAGAGAACATCCATCCTTCAAAAGAGGAAGCACTTGAGAGCCCCATTACCTTTCTCAATAAGGTCACAAGGTCATTGATTTATGTATTGAAATCACTCCTAAACAAGTTTTCAGGCAGCTTAGCTACAGCAAGCCTTGATTTTTTCATCCAAGTATCATTAATCACTTTTATGCACTTCTAAGGGGATTGATTGTACAAAGCTTGTCCTTGATCTTTTGTTAGGTCTAACACCTTTGGGTAGGCAGGAATGTCAAGTGCCTCTACTATGGCTTCATGAGTCAAATCATCTATAACTCTATCATCACAGCTTACAATCTTCCTTGACTCCACATGATAATGTTCCCTACAATCCATTATCAGTTTTGAACATTATAATAAAGTAGGAAATCCAACAGCTTGTGCCACACCATTACTTACTAACTTCCTTGCCCATCCAGTGGGGTTGGATCCATACATCCTTTGCTTGAAATCTTCCAAATCTACATGTCCCAAATTTGTGTCTGACACTTCATTCCAACTGGAGGTGAACTTCGAGACATAAGTGACTCCTTTAAACTTTTACTTCATGTTGGTAAGCCTAGTAGTCATTTATCCTGCAGAGATAACTAAAATAAATAACTCTTTATTTTGATCAAGCTCACTGTAATGTTAGTATATAAATCTAATGCCAATAATTCAAAGAAGATCCAATCATGCATTGTATTAAAATTGAAAATCCATAAAATTCTAATGCCTAATTGGAAAAAAAATAATTATCAACTGACTTAAGGCCTTCTATGGGAAGTTGTCATACATGGATATCTATCCTTGAATTAGTGTATTCATGAAATAATCCACTCAACATTACAATTTGTATAGCAAAATAAGACATCCCCATTTAATCCATATCTATAAACCTAACTTATGTGTTGAAATACCATCATTAAATCATTCAGATGCATCATCTCAATTTGCGAGATTTGATGATCCATAGAGATATTTGACCAAAAATTCATTTAAAGTTAACAAAATTCAATATGACTATCTAAAACGTGCTTATGAATACCCATAAATGTGAGAAGAATCATTAGTGAACCACCTTAAAGCTATTTACTTCGCTCCTTTTCAAATTGCGAGACTAAGGGAGTCTACAAGATATTGCAGAGGATCGAGTGTCATCTAGATACATGGGGTTTTAGGTTTCCTTTAGATAAAGCGAGTTTTTCGGCATCATCAGGATAGGCAGAACTTTAATCCCTTTTAAGTCCTATGGATATAGCCTTATGTCTAATGAACTTCCACAAAGGTGTCTTATGTATAAATTTGGTGAAGGTTTCTTAGTCTTTAGGATTCGTGGAAGTTAAGGTGTCAACAGGATATGCGAAACTTTTGGGGCCATCAAAATGTATCCACATATTGATCGAATCCTTGCTAAAGGATTTTAGCGCATTGTTATGGCAGGGAAATCAACATCATCAGGATATGTAGAGGTCGAAGGGTCATTTGGATGTATCTTGATGTCTTTCAAACTTCCACAAAGCAAGATTAACTGGTTGGATATGTGGGGGTAAACGAGTTGCGGGCCTTTTGCTTTGGAAAGGATATATCCCTATCCCTATCGAAGTTTGACATGAAAGGAACTTTAACCTTGCAATTTTGTTCAAAGGATTTGCATGTAAAATAACAAGGTTTTGTAGATCTTTCAGACTTGCGGGGCTTTTGGTTGCATTTGGATAAATCCTTATGAGTCTAATTTCCTCACGATGACTTTTAAATGAATCTGAAAACTAATCCTAGGTTTTCAACACACCCTAAATACTTAAGTTCTTGGTTACATTTCAAAATTACAAGTTGAGCATTAAGGAGGATTTAAATCTTGAATCGCTCTTGAGGATCAGGAAATTAAACATAACATTGACCCTAAAATCAAAACCTAGGGCACGACTTCCACAATACTAAGGTTTGAGAGAAATACACTTATATTGAACCCTAGCTTTATTATGCAAACATTTGCACTAGGTTATGCCCTAAAATCACAAGAGTTTGTTGCAACACGAGAACAAATTCAAATTAACAAGTACAGTGAAAAAGTGAGGAAGAAATGCTCAGTTCACCTACCTATTCACTGGAGTATACCTCAAGAAAAGACACTTACCAATACGCAACAAGATCTACTTCTTCACGAACTCAATGAATGCCTCCAATCTTTGGGTGCTTGAAAATTGCTAACGTCCTCTTCAGTCTTGGTTTGGTGATTCCAATAGCATAAAATGACTAACAAATTTTGAAACCAAGCCTAAAATGACCCTCAAATTCGCTATATATGCAGACTCGTACATTAACAATGTGGAAGGCATTATACTTAGAGGTGGGGATATGGAAGTTACAAAACATTTAACGTCATCAGGATATATGCACATCTTGATTGAATCCTCACATCCCTACCTTTTAACTTCACTTCACCTTTGTAGAAAAATGATAGTCATTGGGATGTGCAGGAAAAGGAGTCACAAGAGGATTTATCCCAATGAGAGTCAATTTTCCACTTTATCCCTTTAGTCATGAAAATTGTGCATTAAGACCTTTGGACATTAAAACATACTTTGCAGAAGAATTAAGGGAGGTGAGACTTTTAGAGCGTAGGGGATATATCTTGATACTTGTTGAATCCCTGCAATATCCCTATAATCTAAAAACTTCTACAGTTTTTAAACCAAGTGTGTTTGTCCCTATATCATTGGAAATTCTGCATGCAAATCAAGTTAAAAGGCCACTATGGAATATGACTCAAAATCTAATCAAAATCACCTATGCAACTAACTTCCCAAAACAAAAAGTAAGGTTTGAAATCAAACTCCTCCCCTTAGACCTATTGACCTATCTTGGTCTTGTGATTGATAATTTGAAACTAATGTAAGAACCTACTAAGATACCACAAATACTCTCGAATTCCTACTCAAATTCAATACATCAATGAAACTAAGAAAAATGCAGAAAACATAAATTATTCATTTGTAAACTGATTTAACCTGTGAGTTCCATTGTTTCCTATCTTCTCAATGATCTTGTAGATGATAATGTTGCTCTTAGAAATCTACTTCCTTGCTTTCCAAGATGATAAAGAGAGGAATAGATTTTGTGGATGAAAATGCAATGTGAATGATTTCTACAATGCAACTATGCTAAATGATGAAGATTTTGATATTGCCATGATTTTGATATGATGCTAAATGATTATGCAACAATGGAGATTATGAAACTAATGCAAATGGGGGGCCAAAGGCACGCTTGATTGCTTGATGGAATTTCTACAGCATGTAATTGCTATAGCTCATGTGATGTAAAATGGAGGTGAGGAGGTTGCTTTTATAGGTCAAGAAGGCTCAAATCCAAGTGTCAAAAGATCCACGGTGGAGAAATGAGTCTTGTGATGTGTATGGTAGAGATTGGATTAGTTGGGATGAGGGAGAGGAATAAGGAAAATGTTCCTCCTACGATGACAAGGTGGAGAGAAAGGTGTGAGCAAGAGGCTACTTGTCACAATACTCTCAAGGACCAAAAGACATGGGTCAAAGGAGTCCTTCTTTGTAGGGTTGTTGGAAAGAATCTAGGAACTATGAGACGTGTCTCTAAGTGTCCTTTGACTATGATGACATGGGAAGACCAAGCTCTTAAGAATAGGGATGGTTAGAGGATAAATAGGACATGTGGGTGAGGATAATTATATAATTAAATTAAAATAATTCAATTATGTGTGCAACATGATGAGGTGTAAAGTGAGGTGGAAATGATGTGGATTTATAGAATTAAGACTTTAGGATAAATGATTAATTAAATAATTTGGAATTATTCAATTAAGAATGATTTAGAGGAATTTGGATGATTTAATTAAATAAATTGATTTTTATTTAATTTTTGGAAGATTAAGATGAATGTGAATCAGATAAATAAATTAGTACATTTATTTATTGATAGAAGAATAAGAATAAAATAAATATAAAAATATTTATTTAATTCGACTCGAGCCATTTTTAGGTGTATATAGGTATGAACATTAGGCCACTTAAATAATAACTTGCAATAGTGTTCAAAACCTTGCAAAATAGCTTTAATGAAACAAGAAATCACTCTCTAATGCCCAAGACTGAAAATTGGAAACTTTGACCAAATGACATAGGCGAAAAGAGGGGGTCCACATTTATCAAAATGGTGCATGTGTGCAGAGCACACCACTTATTGCTTTAGATGACAAATTATATAGGTTAAGTTACCATACATGTTAAATGTTCTTTCCTTCTTGCATTACTCTAGATTTCATTATACTAAGTCTAGGTTTATTTGCATTGTTCATCATAAAAATAGATTAGCTTATAAACCAAGGCTTGATCACTAGAGGTGTAGTATGACAAACCAACCTAGTCTTTAATGGTAATGGCGAACCCCATAAACCATCTAAGGAAAACTATAAAGAATTAAATTAATTTGAAACAACTAGGCCAATGAAAATGGAGTCAAAATCAAATTAATCATGAATTTGCTAGATGGTTTGTAGTCAACAAGCCTAACAAGTTGATGATAGAGAAGTTTGCAAGGCGTCCAAGTCACTCAATCTCTCACATAGTGTAATATACCCTTCTCGAGTGTAAGCAGTTGGTAACCATTAGCCTATTTTCCTAATTTTTCCCATAGGCTATTTGGTGTTGGTAAAGGGAAAATAAGTTAAATAATTAAATTAAGTTGTCAAAAGGTACATTTAATTAATATTTTAATTGACAACTTACATTTAATTATTTAAAAATGATGTTTTAAGTGTGCAAATAAAGTGTTTCTAAGTTCATGGTGTTGAAAAGTGATCATAAGGACAATTTATGATATTTTATTAAGGAAAAAAGTGATTTTTCAAAAAAGCAACAAAAAAGCATGTTTTTTCAAAAATAATGAAAAAGAAAAAATTGTTTTTTCTTAAAATAGCTCTGAAAAAGTTATAAAAGAAGGTTTGGTCTTTAGAAGAAGGGTTACTATAGATTTATTTTCATTTGCTCTGTGTTGAATGTGAGTTCTTTCATTTGCTTGAGAATGATAACCCTTTGATAAACATAGTTTTGAAGATGAAACTCTCCAAGCTAGTTTGTGTAATTTCACCTAGAAATCACCCTTGTGCTAATAGTGAGATTTTGAAGTCAAGTATTTTTCTAGTCTTGATATCATGGAGATTTTTGATGTTTTTTAGTGTGTGAATGAATTCAAATATATATATATATATATATATATATATATATATATATATATATATATATATATATATATATATATATATATATATATATATATATATATATATATATATATATATATATATATATATATATATATATATATATATATATATATATATATAACTAATAATGTACCAGTGCAAATTTTGTGAATTTCAAAGTGGTAGATTGTACAACTTCCTTTTCCCCAATTGTACCATTTTGGAGCAAAGTTAAATGCATTTTAATGGACCAAGATTGCTTGCTATAAGTCATACCACAAGTTTTTAGCAGGCTGTACATTTTAATTCCTAAGAAATTTGGTATGCTGGGTTGGTTGTACCATTTTTTATTGTACATATTGAAGTTTGAAGGGTGGGGTAGGCGTGAAGGGAATTGTCAAAGCACTTCCTTTTTTGTCTTTTCCTTGGTGTTATGTGGACTATTGTACCATTCCTAATATGGTACGTATCGTTCCAACTTGGACTTTGGTTGATATTCTGATTTGTGCAAACTGTACAAGACTTTTAGGGGGTTGTACTCTACATTAACTCTGATTGTACAATTCTGGTCTAGTAGAAAATGAGGCTATGATTAGTGGAATTTAGTGTATCTCAATAGTTAGTTCATCATTTAATGATCAGTTTCAGTTGGAATTGATTTTCTCATATTAGTGTGGTAGTCTTCATCAGCATATATTGAATATTTTAGTGTGTTTTAATATGCAGTCCATGTGAGTAGCTAGTTACTTATCCTTCTAAATAATTTTGGACTAATATGTGTTTGTAGCAGTGTGATTAGTTGAGTAGAAATAAAATCAGTATGTTGCAAGTAGTTTATTTATCATTTTAATACCCAGTATTGCACACTTCCTCAATATTGTAATTCTAGATGGTAGTATTGCTAGAAGTCACGCATTTCATACTCATAATATTGTAAAATCAGATGGTATACCGTCAATTATGTGTATTTTAACATAGAAGATCTTGGTCAATTCACCGTTAGATCCCTTTGTATTTCATGTCTATTTTAGCATTGATCGAATCCGCATTGCTATCAACCATTTTAGATTGATCAGATTCCATTGTAATCTATCAATGGCTTTGCATTCTCTAAGCATGCTTGTCTACCGAAAAGGTGTTGATTTGGGTTGGCTCTGTCGTCTACATACTCTGGTCGGCTTGTCGTATTTCATTTAAGCAATACATTCATCTAGATAGATTGTGTGTTGTTCAAAAATTATATGCTCTCACCTTGCCCACATTGGGAACTTGATGATCAGAAAGTGCCTAAACTTTTATTTGCATCTTCTATATTACATCAGTTATAAAAAAAATTGGTGTGGGTCTTTACACACAGAAAGACAAAGGTATAACTATCCAACCCATGAAACAAATGTGGCCACAACATGCCCACTCGTAACCCCTTTACAATTGGGCTCTGCAAAACACAACAATCCTCCTCTATTTTATCCTCTTCGCACATCACAAACTGTGGAACTTATTAAACTTAGTCATAGTGGTTAAATTTATAGACATCTTATGTTTATCATACAACGGAGATAGCAGTGTTTTAGCACGGGATAAGATTTGATAGAATAGCATTTTGAGGGTTTCAGCGGCGTTTCGAGCAAACACTTTTGAGTGGGGCTTTCTAGGTGGGTTTTCAGCTCGAGGGTTTTCATAGAGGTTGCAATCACCGTGGGTCCAAGTGGTTAGTTTCGTGCGTGTTTCTTGGTCGATTGGGAAAGTGACTTCTTTCAGTCTAAAGGGCCCTACATTATCTCTAGGTTTGCCTCACAGGCCCGCACTCTGTTTTGTATAATTTTTTTTGGCGTTTCTTTTTTCAGCACATGCAGAACAAACACTCAAAACAACAAACGAGGTTATATAAAATGGTTAAACATAATGGGGACTTGAAACCCTCATTTAAACAAAGGATAAATATGTCTAGCAAGGGGCCACAGGGGTCTATCAATGGTTTGGCACAAGCCTCAAAACTGAGCAAACTTTTGAAAACCCTAAGGCCAGGGGAACTTGGGTTTGGTGGTCTGGGGGCAACAGACAGGTACCTTCCATAGGTTCCTAGTTCTATGGGTAGGGCATTTTTCCAGGAAGAGTTCAATCTCTAGAATCAGCCTATCCATCTTTTAAATACTCCTACAGGGTCAAACCTCAATCTATAGGTAGAGGATATAGTGGGATCTCATGGATTGCTTTTACCAAGGTATAAACAGGGGAGTCCAAGTGTTACAGGTGGAGGGTTGGTTTTCGTAAACCATAAGCAGTATAGGGGGATATTAAGGCGCATGCAGATTCAAAGGTCAAGGCACATGCAAAAGAAAAAACTCACCATGATCCTTTTGAATACTGCAAGGAATAAGGCGCCAGTCGCAACCAAAGTGCATTGTTTAGTAAGTGAACAAGCAGATATAGGGGTTGATAAAGATAAAAAGAAAGAGGTTTCCTCGGCTCAAGAAGAATTTGAGTCAAAACAATACAAATTTGGAACTCTCATAGCAAACAAAGGTGAGAGTGGTGGTTGGGATGATAGGTTTCAAAACAATAAAGGCCAATACAGCCCCACAACCATGCCTTTATTGTGGTCTTTAGAGACCTATGTAACAAAGCTCATGAACATAAAAAAGAGAATAAAAGTTATCGAAGCAAATGAGCAGCAGGAAGGGATTAAGTTAAAGGAAGTGCTAGAAGTTGGCCAAAATCTAGAGAAGGAAAATAAGTGGCTCAAGGAACAAGTTTTAAACCTTCAAGACAATATCGAAAGAGAACAACAAGAGCTGTTCAATCTAAAACATGAATTAAATCAATTAAAAACAACAAATAAAAAGAGCCCAGAGACAAATATAATTGAGGATTCAACACAACTGGAAGAAATTCAATCAACTTTGGCAGGCTTGGAGATTCACGAAAACCAGTTGAAAGACTAATTAGAAAAGGCCAAATCTTGGGCACACATCATAAGTGGTTTATCAAATGAAGAAATCATAGAGAAACATATAAAGAGGCAAATGAGAGAAGAAAAAGAAAAGCACGACAAGGCTTTAAACCTCATCATTAAAGGTTTGAAAGACTTTGGGGAGAAGGAGAGAACTAACATTCTAGCTCAAGACTTCTTTAAGGACAAGCTGAAATGGGTAGGTTGTATTCAACAAGCGAACAAGATTGGAAAGATAATAGAAGAAAGAAGGAATAGGCATGTTAGAATAGTCCCAAGGAACATGGAAGACAAGAATGCAATCCTCAAAAATAGAGGATTGCTTAGAGGCAATCGTATCTTTTTAGATGAAGTTTTGACATTTGCTCAATAGGAAGAGTGAAGGAAGGAATGGGAGAAAGTGAAAGCAACAAGAGAGGTAGAAAAGTAGGCATGGTTGAAAAATGGGAAAGCTCAAATCAACGAGCAGTTTCCACACAAGAAATAGGGATTCAGGGCCCCACATGAGTATCTACAATTGGTAAGCTAGAATTGTAGAGGTTACCCATGGAGAAGGGGATTGGGGTTGGGGCCCATTGTAGAAGGGAAGGACATTATTATTATTATGAAAACACATGAGCATGATGGCTGTAGAGTCCCAGATTTTGAAGGTTACAACAAAATTTCAATTTGGAACAAAGGGACTAAAATAGGCAAAGGGCATGGAGGGGTTATAGTGCTTGTTCAGGAAGTGTGGAGTGGTATAGTAAAAGTGGAAAAAGAGGACTCAAATAAACAGTTCATATGGCTGAGTTTAACAAATAGGGGAGTCACAATCAAGGTGGTAGCGTGTTACTTTGCTCTAAAAAGTTCAAAGTTTTACAAGAAGAGAAAACTTGATAGCGAAGATCCTTTTGCAACATTAAAGAAAGACATTTCTGTCTTTAGTGCGGTAGGAGACATTATGCTAATAGGGGATTTTAATACTAGGACAACAACAATCAATGCCTATAGTTGGATAGTGAAGAAGGAGTGGACAACAATCCCCTATGGCTTGAAGAGAATGGGGACTAGCGTTGGGATAGGTCTTCTAGTGATGGTAATGAGAGTGTAATTGATTTTGGTGCTAAGCGTCTAGGTCTTTGTAGCTTGTATAACTTGGTTATTGTAATGGTATGAGATCTTGGCCAAAGTCAAGTGGTATCACTTGCAAAACTTATAATGAGAAAAGTGTAGTAGACTACGTAATCTATTCTTAGAGTTCTTTGTCCAGATTGTTGGAGTTCACTATTGAGAGTTGCCCCATTGAGTTGAAGTCAGATCATATGCCTCTGCATGTTAAGTTTGGCTTTCACACAAGCAACCAGCAAGGGGGGGCAGGGCCAAAACATTCAAAAGAAGGCCCACATATAGGGAAAAATCATTGTGAATCAAGAAAATCAAGAACTCTTCACTGCTGCTCTTGAATAGCATCTTCAAGTGGCAAAAAGCAACATAGGGGGAAAAGAAAACAGTGAAACTAGTGCATGTATTGGCAACAATTTTTTGATTCCTTTAATTCACAAAGTTTTAAAGGTCCCTCAAAGGGAATAAGACTAACAAAGATAGCAAGAAAAGATATGAGCAGCTGATAATTTCCAAAAAGGAGAGCTATGTGACCTCTAGAAGGGCGGAATTAATATCCTTGGGTAAGTGCAACCCAAAAGGCTTTTGGAGAGAGCTACAACAAAAGATAAAACAAATAAAAAAAATATCACAGATGACCAATGGTTAGAGTATGTGAAGCTTCTCTATGAGCGGACACAGATGAAAAATAAACCTCCCATAGTTAACACGTCTACCAAGCTCTTCTCGGTGGAAGATATCAAGAAAGGTACAATGAAATTAGCTTGTGGTAAAGCGCAAGACATTGACGGTTTGCAAGCTGAATTTGTAAAGTGGGGGTTGATCTCCTTGCTCCATACATCAAGCAAATCTTTAACAACATCACTCAAGTGGGCTTTCCGGCAGAGTAGACAACTAGTGTTGTTATTCCTCTTTTTAAAAGTGGGGATATCAATAACCCCTCTAATTACCGCACTAGTATGGTCAATCCTCTTCTTGGAAATCTTTTTGGGAGTATAATAGAGCGCAAAATCAGTAGCTGGGTTGAAAAAGAGGGAAAAAGAGCAAAAGAGCAGGCAAGTTTTAGACCAAAGCACTCTACCATTGATCACTGTGTGACTCTTAGACACTTCATTGAGAAGTTATGGGACACCTAAGGGGGGAAGCTTTCTATTGCTTTGTTGATTTTAAAAAAGCCTTTGACACAATTCCTAGGAATAAACTTTGGAGAAGGATGGAGGAGCTCGAGATTCCAGATGAGCATCGAGCGGCAATGCATAAGCTTTATGAGCAAGTCAAGGTTAAAATCAGAATGAGAGAGGATATATCTGATTGATTTAGCAGTGACATTGGGGTCAAACAGGGATGCCCCCTTTCCCCCCATCCTGTTTGGTTTATATATAGATAAACTTGAATAGTGGTTAAACAAAACCAACGGAGAAGGCATACAACTGCCAAATTATGTGGTGAAGCTACTTCTATATGTTGATGATCTTATTTTAATGGCAAAAATGACCAATGGTTTGAAGGTGCATTTAAAGGATTTAGAGCTCTTTTGCCAAGAGGTGGGGATGCAAGTGAATACCAACAAGACCAAGGTCATGATTTTCTTGTTAAAAAGGAAGAAGCAACAGGTTAATTTCATTTTTTAGGGTAACACGCTAGAAATAGTGGGTGAATACAAGTACCTGGGAGTTGATTTTCACAATAGGCTTAGCCAGGAGATGTAAAGTACGCATTCCATCACAAAAGTTACTAAAGTAAAATCCACTTAATTACATCATCTGATGTAAAACAAAAGATAAATCTTCTATAAATCAACAATAATGACATTACATATTACAAATCCACGTGCCATAACCAGGTGTTAACACTATAAAATAATATACAATGTCCATCTTGGCTCTCATGCCATAAATCATCTCAAATAATAACAGGGTACAATAATCAAATACAATATAAGAATGTCTAATAAATTAATCACTGTCTCCAACTGCCACTAACCCACATGGTCATCCGCAAACCGAGAGATGGGAACATGGCTCAGGCACTTTTCTGCCCAACCATGAAGCAACTACACTTCCTCATATCCCTTCATAACACGAAGGAAACCCAACCCTGCATGAAACTCCTAGCAACCTGGAAACAACTGGAAGGAGGGAATACCCAATGCAACTTGATGTCTAAATGCAAATCTAAATGATGATGTGTAAATATCTCACAACAGGATGTGGCAGAGAAATATATAAATAAAGTTTTTCTAGACAATCTTTCATCTATTTCAATGAACATGGCTTGGCCCAAGCACTTAAAATAGTTACGGTCAAATCCTGAAAAAGAGGAAAAGCCTTCTCTGTTTGCCCACATTCGTCATCTTAGCCCAAAAGTAACCTAAACACACACAAAAAGCTAAACTACTTTCTTTTCAAGGCAAATAGCAACACATGTTTTCTTAATAACCATTTCCAATCCCTTTCTCTTTTGCACAATCAACATAAATACCCTTTCAACAAATATTCATAAGAAGAGCTTCATTTATTCATTCAAGTTATGCATGGAAACTATAAAACTAGGTATATTCTTTATCCCATATATCATTCATAAATATCCCATATGAATCTAAACTAAGATTTTCTATTTGCAAGAAAGTTTATAATTCCACTCAAATAAGGTTGCAATAGGGATTAAAATGAAACACAATTATTTAACATCATTAAGTTTGCCATTTAAAACTTCATTTACAACGAAGCGTAAGAAGAAAAGTTGATTAAATATCCTAAAATTTACTACATGAATTCATGTTGTTTGCTATAGGAATCATGTTAAATCTGCTACAAAAACCCATTCTAGTTCGCTACAGGAACACATAGTCTGTTGCGACAGAACAAAATAATTGTTGTGACAAGAGTAAATAAAACGGCGACAAGAAATAATAAGGCTACGACAGGGATTTTAAAGTCATCTATGACAGGAATAAAGTAACAACTACATGATTTAAAATAATTTGCAATAGACGTTTACAAACTATGTTAGGAATACCCACATCAAAGGAACCAACAAAGTAGATCGATAAGGAGAATACTTAGGCTAAGAGAGTAAGAGAAAGACCAGTACCAACAAGGAATCAAGTCATCAAGAACCATAAATAATCCAATCTAAAATCTAGGTTGAAAGTTTAAAGCAGTCAACACTATGCATGTTGTTAGGATTTCAAAATAAGTCGATAGCATCAAGAACAAGCCGCCAGTATACAGAATTCATTAAATCCATGGAGGAACAGACAAGAAAACATAATAGGCCAATTTGGAACTATCAATAAAAAGAATAATAAGGAGGTAAAAACAAGGTCTTCATGCCGTTTTAAATAGTAATTATAGAAGTAGATAAAATGGATAAATAAACCAAAATAGATCAGTTTGGACGTATTTTAAAGGCTAGAAATTGTTCATCGGATAGAGAGGAAGAAAACGTAAGGTGAACATAAGCAGGTCGACCACTTAACAAGCAATTAAAACCTTCGAGGAGGTTGTTTCAGGCTGTTTGGGAAACAGTTCAGGCTGACAGCATAAAGAAGGGGTCGATTTAAAAACCAGTAGAGCCAATAATAGATTTAAAAGCATACTACGAAGTCTTTCATAAACAACTGATTAAATAATTTATACACAGCAATACTTGTAGATTCAAGAAAGCTTTTTAGAAAAGAATACCCGGTTGGTTCATGCTTTCCTTGGCAAATTTAATCTCTACCTCTTCACGCTGATTTTCTCTCCTTTCTCCTTTTTGTCGTTGATTTCTAATAATGATTACTGACACCCCATCCTTTGTTGTTCATCCCTCCTTTTATGAAAAATATCTCTCTTCTAATATTATCATTGTATTTTTAGGTCAAGCTTTTCATCTTAAATTCAGTCATCTTTCGTTTTGCATGCCTTTGGCGTTTTAAATACCACCAATATCTCCTTTGAAATTTTCTTTAAATTCCCTCAACTTCACTCCATATTGCATGGAAAAAGATTTATTTTATTATTTTTAGATTTCTTACTATAATATATTCTTAATTTTTTTATATATTTATCTTTAATAATATAATTTTATTTTAATCTAACAAAGATATTGTTTTCAAGCAATAGTATAATATTTTTATAGAAATAATTTTATTAATTATAATTAAATAATTCATATTATACAATTTTATTAATATAAGATGAAAGAACGTAAAATACATGGCTAACAATGTAATTCAAATAAACATTTTGTAGCAACAAAAATTACATCCATTAAACATCTAAAATGCTCAAACAAGACTAGTAACCATATTACGATGCATAATAAAGCCACTCAATAATGTAATATGTCATGAAGCTAAGTGAGTGTGTGCATGCATCAGGTTTATCCATCGTGCCAACTCTTTCCTCATGGCTAGAACATTTCTACCTCAACCATGTTCATGTCTTCGACATTTTTCTTGCACTTAGTCGCACTTAGATTTCCATTAATAGGTTAGTCCTTATAATCATAGCCGAAGAAAAATAAGATGTACATCCATAATCATGCTAATAATAATTGATCATTAATCGACTTTCAAAATTATGCATTTATAATATTAATGACAATTACTTTCACATACGTGGAATCACTCATAGTAAAACAATCATAGTAAATGTCCAATAATTTAAATTAATAATAAAGTCTAAAAATAAGATGTGGCATCTGTAACACCCAGTTTTGATTTCACCCTAAAAACTAAGTTTAACCAAAGGTAATAATTTTTTTTTAAAGTTAAAAACAGAAAAGTAATTTGTTTCCAATTCTTATAACCAAGGAGAACATCCATCGACTAACAATAATCATGAATATATAACTTATACAAAAGGAAATAATCATCCATAACATTTAAACAATATGTTGTTAAAAGTTACTTAGAACAATTCCAAAATAGGAACTTACCAATGTCACTGCATCTCGATTGTCGACCATCCAAATTCAAGTCTTGGTAATCCTCAAGAATAAAGAAGAGAAAGTATCTTCAAGGAGCTTAACCTCCAACCACAGACCGTCGGTCTCCTGCACTCCTTCCTATCCGGAAGTGGCCCTACCCTACTCAAGAGGATAGACTTAGGATAACCAAAGGTGTTTGCCATCTGAGTACTGGTATTGTGACCTACGTGACTTGTTATCATGCAATCCCCTAGATACCCTCTAGTCAAGTATGACCACTCCACAAGCTATGCCATCCAGTCACAGTGAACTATCAATGCACTTGAGGCTCATGCATTACCTTGGCCAAAGGATTTGAATTTAATTAGCATTGTACCAACGCAAGTAATACGTTCACCCACCCCAACTCAACTTGAATTGATCGCAATCCTACAAATTCCTATAAATAAGTTCAATACAACGACCTCAATAACCTCAAGGTGTTTAAAATTCATCATGCATTAACGCATGGCAACGAGGTTTATTCTCTCTACTTATCTCATGGAAACATCTCCATCTACATGAAAAAAAGAATGGTTTCCTAGCTTATTGATCATTTGGATAATGCTATACGTTGTTATAACGATCTCTAAGTTAGCCCATTGTTTAAATTATCCACTCTAGAGTGGACACTAAACTCAACTTTGTTGTTTCGGAAAGAATTTACTATAAACCAATTTATAGAATATAAATATTCGAAGTCCCTAAGTTTAAAATTAAACATTCTAAAGAACCTTCTTCGACTGTCAAATCTTCGACATAGCTTAATCTTTGTCAATCTAAACATTTAGAAAACCCTATCTTGTTGTTTCTACTAGCAATAAGATTGCATGCAAGTCTAATCCAGATACTTGACAAAAGACTCATTACATTGCTCTAAAACTTCATTATATTAACTTGTTTGACTGTAAGTCTTCTCTCGGGGACCCAATGGTTTAAATACTTCAATAGCAAAAGAATTATTTACAAAGGCAAATAGACTAAAGCTGGTTATTATTCGCAGTTAGGTTAGTAATTTCACCATGGTCGACCAACTAGTTTTTAACTCAGAAAAAGAGGATGACTGTGAAGTCTTGCATGTTACGACTTACATTTCTCACTATTGACATTCTTCTGTCGATGGTTGTTACTAACAAATCTTTTACTCTAAAACTAGCTGACTTTTAAAACTTGTCAAAACCAAACAATGCTATTCGGTTGTCCAAAAGAGAACTCAGTCTATGTCGTCAAAGGTTTTGCCACTGCGGCTTGTAATGGTTGTGAAAAGCTTTATGACCAAACACATACTCTGAATTGCACTCTACACATAACTAAAAACCCCCTAAAGTAGAACCAATGACTACACATTAATCTCGACCTTCACAAGACAAAGCAATAAACTATGAGTTTCACGACTGTGGTGTGATGCAGTGCAAGAGACAAAAACATTGCTCTGTTTGAAGATGATAAAAACTCACAGGCTACGGTTGATAACAAATAACACCTTGCATCTTTAAGTAAATTATAAGTTCGTTTGAAATGCAAGTAGAGTCATTACTTAGTATAAACATGTCTGATAAACTATGACTGCGCAGTGGAGAGAGGAAGAGAACCTGTAGATAGTCTCTTGAGTCTGCTTACAGACTGGTCTGCAGCGATTGATATTCTCTAAGCCATTCACCCTTGCTTCTTGCTCCGTCTCCTCTCCGCTTCTACTCTCCGTTGCTCCCCCTTGTAAAACTGACTCACACCCTACTCTAAACGTCGTCTAACTGCGAAGGATAACTGTCTCCTCCACTCACAAGGCCATGCCTAACAAAAAGGATCACTCTCGGCATGCAACAATGTTCTCCTCTAAACGCGACCACAACCAGAAAATGGTTTTGGCCATTCCACTCATTCTGTGATCATCCTCCAAGATGGAGCTCCAAACTTGGTGAGGTGGCAGTTGGCAGTTTTAACAAACTGTCTTACTACTCATATCTGCTATGAGTATAAATCAAATGCAAGGATTATGAATTAAAAGCTATACCAACGACCATCATGAGGTCTAAAGCTTGAAGGCAAAAAGACTATTCGCAATAAAAGACATCATAGAAAGAACTTAAGTGTGTCCCTCTTGAGCTTCTGCCCGATTACCGACATCACTAATGAATGAAGGAATTATCTCAAAATGACATTTTAAATATAACTAACAATAATATTACATATTCCAAAACCATACGACCAAGGGTACTACACACCATGGTCTCTAGATTTAAAACATTATTTAAACCCTTTAATATTTGATAATAGCCCAATAAAGAACAATTCAACATCTGTCAAATTTTGCAAGGAGACGTTTACGTCATACGCTCGTAGAGCTTTGACGACGATAACGACGAATTGAGCGCAGACGCAAAACAAGGTTTGGAATCAACTTACGCACAATTTTTGACTTTTACGCCAAACCAATAACAAGACACGACTTACAACTCAACCACAAGTATATACATATAAACAATATATCAGTCGCTCATATTTGATGACACAATTCAGAGTATTACGACACTGATGTCGATTTCCCATACTCAACACGACGGCTTATGAAAGGAGAAAGACCTATTCCAGCAAATCTCGACATCTCGACTAAAATTGACTTAGCTCGAACTCAAAGCTTAACTCAAAGCATCTAGGTTTGTCTACCTGATATTCGTTTTCAGTGGCAAACACCCATGGGTTATTCCAGAGTCTATTCTCTCTTTCTCAAAGATACTTTCTTTTCTTCTTTCTTCCTGGCGAATATGTTCCATCTATTCCTGTCATTGACAATCTCACATACAATTTGTGGTCAGAGTACCAATGTTCTGATCAAATCATATTTATATCAAATCATTTCATTTTCATATCGAAAGATATTTTAATTCATAACATCAAATTGATCATAATCAAGTAGATTCCATAATTTCACAAAATTAACCTTTTCTATTCACATCATTAGTTCCTATGATGTTAAAACATATCCACATAACTGTACTATTTAAGAAAAAGTAAATAGTAATAATGAATCCAAAAAGTGGATGTAACAGCATCCTTCCCCACTAAGAAGAGACATCGTCCCAATGTCTTATTACACAAAACTAAAAATAATAATGTATCTATCTACCACTATCAATATATCCAAAGTATCATTAAAAAAAAATAGTATCTCAAAGTATCATCAACTATGCATTCAATAAAGAAACTATGCTAAATCCTCAAATGAGGAAAAGATCTCTCAATCTCTTTTGCATCCTCCCATGTGGCACTGTCCACAAAATATTGGTCCCACTGGACCTTGTACTGCACAATATCCCTGTTACACAACTTAACATTGCGCCTCTCCAAAATTTGAGTGGGCTCCACTAGCACCACTCTTGGATCATGTACCTGTAAAGCATGTCAATCAAGAATGTGTGAAGCATCAATATGATAAGGCTTAAATAAAGACACATGAAAAACATTATGGATTCTGACAAGAGTAGGCAGTAGAGCAAGTTTATAAGCAATAGGATTGATCACTTTCAGCACATCAAATAGTCCTACGAATCTCGGAGCAAGTTTGGATGCTTTACCAAACGAAATTGAACTCTTCTGAGGCTTGACCCTCAAGAAGACTACTCTTTTGACAATCTGAAGCTTGCTTCAGTTTCTCTTTGATCAACCTCATCTGATCATCCATCTCCCTAAGCATGTCAGGACCAATTACTATTTTGTCTTCTACCTTGTCCCAACTAATAGGTGTTCCACACCTACGCCCATAAAGAGCTTCGAATGGTGCCATCCCCAATGATGCATGGTATGAATTGTTGTATGCGAACTCCACCAATGGAAGATACTCCTCCCATTTATATTGTTGATCCATAGAATACATCTTGAGAAGGTCTTCTACTACTTGATTAACTATTTCCATCTAACCATCCATTTGACGATGATATGCCGAGCTGAAATTCAACTTAGTTCCCAATGTTGCATTCAAAGTTTTCCAAAATCTGGAAGTCATGCAAGTGTCTTGATTTGAAATGATCATCGCTGGCACTCCATGCAATCGAAAGATTCCTTGAATGAACTTCTTAGCTAATACCAACGAACCATCTGAAAGATTCCCATGGATAAAATGTGTGACTTTCGTCAACTTGTTCACAACTACCAAGATGACATCATGCCAATTCTTGGACACGGGCAACCCATGAATAAAATCCATACTCATCACTTGCCACTTATGTTCTAGAATACTGTGTGGGTACAACAATCCTACTAGATGTACATGCTCAACCTTAATGTAACATCCACGTTCTAAAAAAAAAATAGTAAACCCAAAAATTTCACCATAAAGTAACTTTACAAGGTAAAAATGAGACAGAGAAATTTTTTTTTTTTTTTTTTATTCAACATAAAGTCAAGTAACTACAATTACAAGATACCTCATTACAAATTCAATAAACCGTATTGACTTTCTCAAGTACAATGTTTACAATAATAAATCAATCATAAATACCTGAATCAGATAATGTTTTACTTAGTCTCAGTAAACACAAGTCTCAGAGATATACTGCATCCAGAAATCTGACATCTTTATCGCAAGCCTCGGCATGTCTTCTGCTAGAGAGAGAGAGTATGTTTCCAGTGATTTACCTCCAACCACAGACCGTCGGTCTCCCGCACTCCTTCCTAACCGGAAGTGGCCCTTCCCTTCACGAGAAGTATAGACCAAGGTGACCAGTGGTAATTTGCCTTTCCGAGTACATAGTGTTGTATCTTACACAACTCTATCTATCATACAACCCTAGATACCCTCTAGCTAAGTATGATTCCCGATAGGATATGCAATCCAGATACAGTGAATCGACAATGCATGCAGAGACATATGCATTACTATGGCCATAATTTCAATACAAATTGACGTTCACAATGAACGTTGTCGTAATGTTCACCCACCCCAACTCGACTTGGATACTATCATATTCTTACAGTTCGACTTGGTCAACTATGTTTAACTTAAGAAATTATGACGTTGAACAATTTAGTCTTCCCGACCCAATACATGTTTTCTTTCATTGTCTATAATCCATAGACCTGTTCAACGTTCTTTCTTTCTGAGGACTCTCATTACTTCATCGCAATTCCTGAGGTCCACGACTTATTGTCTCAAATAAATATAGATAGATTAATTACGACTAAGATGATAACCTTAACCAGGTTAAGCATTATAATCTAGGAATCAAAATCACTTCTTGTAAGTAAGAATAATTACGCATAGTCAGGGCACTTGACCCTTCATTCATGATCTAAATAATGATCTCAATGGCCTAATACAATAATTACCATATCTAGGTTAAGTCAAGGTTTAACTAAAGAGTTTTGACCAACTCCAACCTAGTCTTTCTGACTTAGGTGAAATCATGAGACACTATCGTTGTTCTTTTAACATTATGGAATGATTATCTATTCTTAGGTATCTCTCTTTGCATCTTTGCAACATTTGAGATTCACCCCTTGTTGACAAGTAGTAGTTTAGGAGAAGTTGTGATAAAAAGGTGTAATGATCTTAATGTTTGACTAACCATTTAATGATACCTCTTGCATGCTTGCAAAATCTGAGGCTTACGATTGATATTATAAATCGACTTGTAGCCCGACACATGGTTTTACCCTTCCTAGGGTTAAACATTGTCGATTAGATACAAATCTCTTTTCAATAATATAGATATGAACTTATACTAAATACATAGTTCTTGACCCCTTTAATGTCTACTAAAAATAGTTTATAACCATAAAAGTGGTCGTCAATAAACACTAACCCTTCTTGGTTATACTATGGTTCTATTTTACCCTCGTTGTAATCAAAATAACCCTTCCCCATAACTTCAAGACCAAGGATTATAATCGACCTTTGGTTAAACTCAACCTTGGTTTTAAGAATAAAATGGTTAGATAATATCTCCTATACAACAAGGAAAATAATACTTTCACTTACCCTCACGTGAAGTCATCGACCACCACTCCTTATAAAATTCAAAACAAGGTCATTTCTAGATAGACATAGTCTATTTCATCATAATGGTCTACTATAACGTTATTCCTTTTAACACATAGTAAGGATGGCCCTATAACATTCTCAAGGGTCTATCACTCGATTTGCATAAACAATGTTATACCTCTTCGTGAAAAACTTAAGATTTGATAATATCTAGTCATCGACCAAAAGGTCGGAATACAAGGCTATTTGACCTTAAATAGAGTTTATAATGATAACAAAAGTCTTTCGATCTCATTTTAACATTTATGAACAATATCTATTGGCCTCTTACTTAACCATAATGGAGGTGAAGTCTTTCGGCCTTATCCATACATAGGGATAACGAAAAACTTCAACAATGGCAACAATGCTTATTCACAAAGACGTTGAACTAATATAGCGATGTCACAGCTTATACTATGATAACGTAGTGTTCAGAGAGCTTATATATATTGATAACAGGTCGTTGCAGCGATAGCACAATGTTATAAAATCTTATATGGTGATAACAAACCTTTGCAATGGTAATACTGTGTTATGAAAGCTTTTCAGCCACATATAAACAAATATATTTACTTCTTATGTCGTATAAATACTCATAACATTTAATTACTACTCATATAATTTTCAGTATAGGAAGAGAAACTGTATACCAACCCCGTCGTGATTCAAAAAGAGCATAAGATTACAGTATCCATAGTATTCTATGACTTACCAGTTCTACGTTGTCTTGTTTGGTACTGCTCCACACATGCTTATTGCCCATATGATGATTGCAAATGTAATACTCAACTCAATGTAGTGAGTCCCTGCCAACCAATCAATATAAAAATAGCATATGTTGAAACATATCCCAAGTTCTGGGCATGTGAAGATGGCATCCCAGAATCTTTCTTCAAACCAATAGCAGAAGCAGGGCGTGGCTGGTTGATTATGCGTTTTAAAGGTTTTGAGCTACCTCCATTTAGAATGCAACCTATGACAGCCCACGGAGCCTCCGGGGAGTCATATCTCCAAACCACAACAGAGAGAACAGCTGTGAGGAGGACCCAGTTAGTTGATCTGTCTAGAAGATGAGCAAGAGTTCTCAGAATTGTTTCTCTATCGGCTGACCCATTTCCATTCATTGCTTGAGTTTTCATAGATAAATCTTTTCCATCATTTCTTGTGATGCTTCTTTTTTTTTTTGTCTGCATAACTTTGTAGAATCGATAATATAATTGTCCAAAAGAAAATGCGTCGAAGGTAGAGATTGACTGCTGGCGATAGAATGTATATTGGTGGAGCAACATTTTAATTTGTATTTGAAGTCACGACAATGCTATGGGACTCTGACATTGTCTTTGCTATTTGAAATGTATGCGAAGTGACCGTGTGCTTTCTTGTGGGTATTTTTGCAGTTGGTTTTGTGGGTATAGCTACTGCCATTGATAGAGCTAAAACCCTGTTGCTCCAGTATAACTGTGCAGAGGTATACTCTTCCCCCATTTTATCTAGAGACAAGTTATCTTTATGACGAAGATGGGTGATGTAGACACTTCCCCGTAACTGCCAGTGAATATCCCAAAAGATTACCTCTCCCCAAAACATCTCCCGTCTCCACCAGCATCCAAAGTCATGCCCACTTCCTCCCCATTTTATCTCGCCGTTTTAAGTTCCCGATCCTCCTGGAATTAACTCCACTCCCTCACATCAGTGATTGTCATTCTCCTTCCAAAACCGCGAAAGACTCCCATCCAAAATCGTTAAAACAAATTCCTATATGTTCACAGAATCTACCACCTCCCGCGCCCATACTCTGAAAAGACGACACAATTAAACTAAGATAAAAATCGTAAAACACAAACACTCCCCTAGCTCTCCCTATTACGAAGTATGAAGACGTGATTCCTCTCAAAGTTTGTTAAAACAAACTCCTTTAGATTCGCCGATTTTGCCACTTGGAAGAAGCCGCTATCTTCCCACTCTCTGCACACAAGGGATTAAAGCCTTTCCTCCTGGTTTTTAGTTTCTTTAACAACAGAAACTCCTGCCACCGGTCCCACACAACGAACATGATGGATCTACCTCAACTCTCAGTTTTAGTTTCCATCTTAACGGCATAACCCCTCAAGACTCACATGGTGAAGGAGATTAAGCACCTCAAGCTTCTTCCATTCCATGCCTAAGTATAAGGAGATTGGTTGCTGCATGCCACCCGACTCCCTATACAAGAGCGACCACTAACATGATGGAGACTCCTATATTGCGACGTGGCACAACCCCCTCCACTAGTTCGATGCATCATGGATTATAAACTTTCGAACATGCAACCAACACGTTTAGTGGAGTTAAATTTTTACAAGGTGGTGAACAATAAATGAATATTAAATCTCCAAGAATGAAAAGAGAGAAAGAATCAAAGCCGACTAAAGTAAGAAAGTATGGGTTTGGTTTAAGATAACTCAAGCCGTAAACTCGAAAGAAGAAGACGTATTCGCAAAGGATGACGTCCAACATGACAGAGCTTGGGCGTAAAACAACTTGACTTGGCGAGAAAACCAACATCAAGCAAACTAACGAAAATACCTCTCGATCACATAAATATAACACATGAAAATTTTGGCATAATCCCCCATATATTACGACAGAACAAGATATAACACGCCTTGGTTTCTAATTCGACGTCCGTCGAACTTCGCAAAGAAAAGAGACTACAACAAAAGCTCAAAGCGTTTTACGACAATCACGACGGATTGGGCATAACGCAACACAAGTTTCTAAATCGTTTGACGCACAAAAAGACTTCTCGCATCTTTCGACTATGAGGCGTGATCCACAAATCTACCACAAATAGGTTCATCTGTTGACGTTAAACATCGACAATATTAGTGTCCCCTAACTTGATGGGAACGTCTTGACATTTTAAGAGGCGACAATAAGACCTCAAGTGACACAAGAAGAATAACGCAACTATTTTACAGCTATGACGTTGTTTAACTTTACAAACAACTACGTCGACTCACCATCGGCTTGACTAGATGACAATCAAGATATCGACTACCCGTCGAAGTAGTTTCAAAAGTAACTAGCAAGACAAGACTTACCTCTTACGAAACATTGGTTCACATTATTGTTTAACACTAGACTCATTTGGCAAATAGACCTCTCGTATTCCAAGGTCTATATCTCTCTTCTCGAAAGATACTCTCTCTCTCTTCTCTGAGAGTCAATAACCTGTAATCCTATTTTCACTTGCCATCAAACAATAAGAGATCAGTGCATCATTATTCAATAAATTCAACTCGTAAATCAAATCCCATAACACAATTATTAGATTGACCATACCATAATCATTTCCATGATTTCATAATTGATATTCAATATAATTCCATGTCATATCCTGTCATAAGTCGATAACATCTCAACAAATTTACTTATGCCCAAGTAAAAAGTAAAAGTATAGCAAGTTAGAAAATAGGGATGTAACACTTAACCTACTGGCACTCTAAACATCGAGTCACAAATTTTGTTACATCTTTCTTAAGTCTAGGCCAAAAGTATAAAGGTCTCAAACCTTTGACCATCTTTGTTACTCCAGGGTGCCCCGAATATGGTGCATTGTGGATCTCCTCAAGAACTAACTTTCTCAACTCCCTTGATTCAAGAATATGCATCCTTCCTTGATATCGCAAAAGCCCATCTGACTCAATCACATAACCATCAAACCGATGATCTAAGGGGTCTACTTATAAAGCTTTCTTTACTCTATCATAATGTTCATCCCCTTGTAGATTTTGAATTACTCTCTATCTCAAATTGGTTCTTGTGGTAACCATGGTAGCCAAATGTCTTCTTTTGCTAAGAGCATCTGGTACTCTATTCTCTTTCCCCTTTATGTACTCAATCCCAAAGTCGTACTCACTAAGGAATTCTAACCACCTTCTCTAACATGCATTAAGATTAGCTTGTGTAAAAATTTACTTGAGCCCTAAATGATCTGTCTTTAACTCAAAGGGCTTCTCTAGAAGATAATGCCTCCACATCCGAAGTGCATGAACTATGGCGGCTAACTCAAGGTCATGCGGTGAATAGTTTAATTCATATTGCCTCAACTTCCTCGACTCATAAGCAACCACTTGCTCATTCTGCATCAACACTCCTACTCCTCCTAAAGTGTCAGCTATCACTATAAAATGACCATTAGGATCTGGTATGGTCAAGATAGGAGTAGTTGTGAGCTTTTCCTTTAACACCTGGAATGCTTGCTCACATCTTTTGGTCCATTCAAACTTTTTACCTTTCTTCGAAAGTGAGGTAATCGATGCTGCTATTGTTGAGAACCCCTCCACAAATTTTATGTAATATCCTGCAAGTCCCATAAAACTTCTTACTTATGTCACATTCTGAGGTGCGAGTCATTCCATTATCGCCTTAATCTTCTCAAGGTCTATTGCAATCCCTTCAGCTGAGATCACATGACCAAGATAGTGCACCTTATCTTGATAAAATGTACACGTAGATAGCTTACCATAATTTTTTTGCTCTCTTAAGACTATTCTCAAATGCCTTTCGTGCTCTTCAACTAATTTAGAGTATATCAATATATCATCTAGAAAGATCAATACAAAATCATATAAGAAATCATTGAATATGTTATTCATCAAATTCATGAATGTTGTTGGAGCATTAGTCAACCCGAATGGTACCACTATGAACTCGTAGTGACCATAGCGAGTTCTGAAAGCTGTCTTAGAGATGTCCTCATCCTTAATCCGGAGATGGTGATAGTCAGATCTCAAGTCTATCTTCAAGAACACTGTAGGTCCCTTCATTTGATCGAAGAGATCATCTATTCTTGGGAGTGGATACTTGTTCTTTATAGTAGCTTTGTTAAGCATTCTATAATCGATGCATAACGCAAAGTCCCATGCTTCTTCTTTACAAAGATGACTGGTGCACCCCATTGCGACACACTTCGTCTTATGAACCCTTGGTTCAACAACTCCTACAATTGTGCTTTAAGCTCATACAATTATGTAGTAGTCATCCTATAGGGTGCCTTAGATTGAGGCTCAGTCCCTGGTAGCAAATCAATTGAGAAGTCAAATTCTCTCTTCGGTGGCAACTCGGTTAACTCTACAGGAAAAATATCTTGGAATTCTCTTAGGATAGGGTAGTCATTAAATGCGGTTTCCTCATTGCCAAGGTCCTTGGAAAACATAAATAGAACACCCTTTCCTCTTGACTTTCTTTAATTGCATAGCCCAGATTTGTCTGAGTTCTAGGGGTCTCTTAGATCCATTATTCTCCACCTGATTTCCAAGGTCATCCAAACATCTAACAACCTTGTCTTCACAATTTACTATTGACTTATGTTCAGCTAACTAGTTGATTCCCAATATCACATCATAAGACCCTAAAGGTGCTAAATAAAGGTTGACTTGCGTTTGAAAACTTGGAATCTCTAACTCACTGCATGCAAGACATGAGTCTACTCTCTTCTCTACCCTATTGCCATACTATACCATCCACGAGTTTGCCATATGTCCAGGTCTAACAAATAACTTTGATACTACTCTAGGATCTACAAAACATTATGTGGCTCTAGTATAAATCAAAATAGAAACAAGTAGTCCATAGAGCTTACCTTGAAACTATATAGGTGTTGCCTGGAAGTCAGCTTGTCGATTATCCACGGCTGCATGAATCTGGTGCTGAGGTGATCCTTGTTGCTTCCCTTTTTCTCGCCCTACTAATCTCTGAGGACAAGTGTTGGTGTAATGTTCACCTCCGCACACATATCATCTGCCACAAGGAGCCCTTGGTCCCTCTAACTTATCCCTCTAGTTATTGTTGTGGTTGTTGTAGCCACCTCTTTTGTTTCCTCTGTTCTGATTTCCACCATTCCCATCCTGGGAGTTGTTACCTCTCTTCAAGTTTCTGATCTGTCAACTGTTGTTGCCTTCATTATTGTTATTCTGATTATTGTTTTGGGATCTCTTGTTCACAAACTTTGCATCTCTAAACTTATGATAATTGGTTGCCTGATGCAGCTTCTGTTCCTGCTTAATAGCTTTCGCAAAAATTGCATCCATAGTCAATGGATTGTGAAAGACTACATCCACTTTAATTTGTGGCCTTAAGCCTGTGATAAACTTCCTGATTCTGAATCTCTCATCCATTTGGTATTGCGAAACATACTTAAGTGAGAGAATCTTTCCCAATACTAGGTTACCGACATACCTCCTTGTATCAAATTTTGGAACTCCGTCATCTTCTTATCAAAGAAGAGTTGTGGTAACCACCTTTTCCTGAAGAGTTGTAGGAAAAGTTCCCATGATTTCTCCTGGCAACAATCTTTTATCTGATTTATCATTATCCCACCAAGTAGCCACTTCTCCAGTAAGCTGATATGAACACCACATTGCCTTGGTCTCATTTGAAAGATTACAGAGCTCGAAGTACTTTCCATTTCAATAATCCACACTTCAGCTCCATCGCCAATGGTCCTACCATCAAACTTGGGTGGTGAAACCTTCTTGAGGTCTTTGCCCAACTCCTCTGCAATCCTACCGCGATTGTTCGCATTCCCTTCAATCTCTGGAATCCGCTCCTCTACCCTCAATTTCTCATTCCATGCCTCCACCCTCGGGTTCTCATTCCATGCCTCTACCCTCGGGTTCCCATTGCCTTGATTCGGATTTGCATTTCTTTGATTTTATTTTGGTTTTACCCTCCACGGTTCACTCTAATCCCCTGCTCAAGATTATCCATTCTTGTACCCTACTAGGTTAGGAGAGCAAGGATTCGATCCAAACATCCATATTCATCATTGTTTGCTTCACCACGATTCCTTCAATTTTGATCATTGTTTGATCCTCTGCTACGATCAGTGTTTCTAGTATTCATGATTATTCATCTGCATCAAAGTCGCATCTTAGCGTAATAGTCCAAAAAGGCCCTAGTGTCAAACCTAGAGCTCTGATACCAAATGTAAAGTATGCATTCCATCACAAAAGTTATTGAAGTAAAATCCACTTAATTACATCATCTCACATAAAAAAAAAGATAAATCTTCTATAAATCAACAATAATGACATTACATCTTACAAATCCACGTGCCATAACCAAGTGTTAGCACTATAAAAAAAATATACAATATCGATCTTGGCTCTCATGCCATAAATCGTCTCAAATAATAACAAGATACAATAATCAAACACAATATAAGAATGTATAATAAATCAATCACTGTCCCCAGCCGCTACTAACCCACATGGTCATCCGCAAGCTGAGAGATGGGAACATGGCTCAGGAGCTTTTCCGCCCAACCATGAAGCAATTACACTTCCTTAGATCCCTTAATAACATGAAGGAAACCTTGCCCTGCATGAAACATAGGTAGCAACCTGGAAACAACTAGCAGGAGGGAACACTCGATGTAATGTGATGTCTAAATACAAATCTAAATGATGATGTGCAAATATCTCACAACAGGATATGACAGAGAAACATATAAATAAAGTTTTGTTAGACAATCTTTCATCTATTTCAATCAACATGGCTTGGCCCAAGCACTTAAAATAGTTACAATCAAATCCTGAAAAAGAGGAAAAGCCTTCTCTATTTGCCCACATTCGTCATCCTAGCCCAAAAGTAACCTGAACACACACAAAAGCTAAACTACCTTCTTTTCAAAGCAAATAGCAATACATGTTTGCCTAATAACTATTTCCAATCCCTTTCTTTTGCACAATCAACAGAAATACCCTTTCAACAAATATTCACAAGAAGAGCTTCATTTATTCATTCAAGTTATGCATGGAAACTATAAAACTAGGTATATTTTTTATCCCATATATCTTTCATAAATATCCCATATGAATCTAAAGTAAGATTTTCTATCTGCAAGCAAGTTTATAATTCCACTCAAATAAGGTTGCAACAGGGATTAAAATGAAACACAATTGTTTAACATCATTAAATTTGTCATTTAAAACTTCATTTACAACGAAGCATAAGAAGAAAAGTTGATTAAATATCCTAAAATTTACTACATAAATTACTGTTGTCTACTACAAGAATCATGTTAAATCTGCTACATAAACCCAATATGGTTTGCTACAGGAACACAGAGTCTGCTGCAACAAGATAAAATAGCTGCGGTGACGAGTAAATAAAATGGCAACAGGAATTAAACTGAATTGCGACATGAAATAATAAGGCTGCAACAGGGATTTTAAAGTCATCTACAACAGGAATAAAGTAACAACTATAGGATTTAAAATACTCTGTAATAGAGGTTTACAAATTATGTCAAGAATACCCATATCAAAGGGACCAACAAAGTAGACCGATAAGGGGAATACTCAGGCTAAGAGAGTAAGAGAAAGACCAGTACCAACAAGGAATCAAGCCGTCAAGAACCATAAACAATCCAATCTAAAATGTAGGTTGAAAGTTTAAAGCAGTCAACACCACGCAGGGCGTTAGGATTTCAAAACAGGTCGATAGCATCAAGAACAGGCCGCCAATATCCATTTAATTCGTTAAATCCATGGAGGAACAGACAAGAAAACATAACATGCCGATTTGGAACTATTAATTTTTGATAAAAAAGAATAATGAGGTAAAAACAAGGTCTTCAGGTTGTTTTAAGTAGTAATTATAGAGGTAGATAAAATGGATAAACAGACCAAAATAGGTCAGTTTGAATGTAGTTTAAAGGTTGGAAATTGTTCATCAAACAGAGAGGAAGTAAACATAGGGCGAACATAAGTAGGTCAACCACTTAACAAGCAGTTAAAACCTTCAAGGAGGCTGTTTCAGGCCATTTGGGAAACAATTCAAGCTGGCATCATAAAGAAGGGGTCAATTTAAAAACTAGTAGGGCCAATAACATATTTAAAAAGCATACTACAAAGTCTTTCATAAATAATTGATTAAATAATTTATACACAACAATACTTGCAGATTCAAGAAAGCTTTTTAGAAAAGAATACCCAGTTGGTTCACGCTTTCCCTGTTAAATTTAATTTCTACCTCTTCACGTCGATTTTCTCTCCTTTCTCCTTTTTGTTGTTGATTTTTGATTATAATTACTGACTCCCCATCCTCCGTTGTGTGTCCCTCCTTTTATGAAAAGGATCCCTCTTCTAATATTATCATTGTATTTTTAGGTCAAGCTTTTCATCTTAACTTCAGTCATCTTTCGTTTTGCATGCCTTTGGCGTTTAAAATACCACCAATATCTCCTTTGAAATTTTCTTTAAACTCCCTCAACTCCGCTCCATATTGCATGGAAAAAGATTTATTTTATTATTTTTAGATTTCTTACTATAATATATTCTTAATTTTTTTATATATTTATCTTTAATAATATAATTTTATTTTAATCTAACAAAGATATTGTTTTCAAGCAATAGTATAATATTTTTATAAAAAAACACTTTTATTAATTATAATTAAATAATTCATATTATACAATTCTATTAATATAAGACGAAAGAACGTAAAATACATGGCTAACAATGTAATTCAAATAAAAAATTTGTAGCAACAAAAATCACATCCATTAACCATCTAAAATGCTCAAACAAGATTGGTAACCATATTACGATGCATAATAAAGCCACTCAATAATGCAATAAGTCATGAAGCTAAGTGAGTGTGTGCATGCATCAGGTTTATCCATCATGCCAACTCTTTCTTGCTGGCTAGAACATTTCTACATCAACCATGTTCTTGTCTTCGACATTTTTCCTGCACTCAGTCGCACTTAGATTTCTATTAATAGGTTAGTCCTTATAATCATAGCCGAAGCAAAATAAGATGTACATCCGTAATCATGCTAATAATAATTGATCATTAATTGACTTTCAAAATTATGCATTTATATTATTAACGACAAAATACTTTCACACACGCAATCATAGTAAATGTCCAATAATCTAAATTAATAATAGAGTCCAAAAACGAGATGTGACAGGAGACCTGTAGAGTGAAAAGGATTCTAGGTGGGGTGGAGAGCCTCTTACTTGCTTCAGAATAGGTGTAGGAAAGCAGAACTTTAAAATTGGAAAACCAAGAAAACTCTTTTTGGTTTGATGGTCACCCCTGTTGTCCTTTATGGGTGTGAGGTGTGGGGGAGCAATGTGTTAAATCAGAAGTGGAAACAACTAGAAAGAATTCAAAAACATCTTATCACCAGTAGTTTTAAAGTCAAATCAACGGTTCCCTACGAGATTCTTTTAGCTAAAGCATGTTCTTTCCCGTTGGAGGCATCAGCAATAATAAGGCTGCTAAGCTACTTAAAAAAGGTGGAAAATATGGATACGTATTGGTGGCCCAAAATGGTGGTGGGGGAGAGACTAGACCATAGGAAGAAGACGTGGATGAAGCAGAACAAGTGGGCTGGGCAAGTGGGACATTAGCTTGCAAGATTATCCTAAGAATGAGGAAATAAAAAAGTTTGTGTTAGATTAATTCAAGACTGCCATGTGGACAAAATAGATTGGCCGAAAAAAAACATTATATAAAAGAGCTCAATCCCACGTGGGAACATGGTGAAAAAGACTATGTGACGGCAGCACTCAAGGGGAAGGCTAGGATTTTAGTTGCCCAGTTGAAGACCGGGTCCTATCAACTTAGATGTGAGACTGGTAGATGGACGTCCCCAAGGAAGATTGGGCTGAAAGAACCTACATTTTCTACAACAAAGGTGTGGTTGAAACTAAATCGCATTTCATCACTGAGTGCGTTGCCTATGCAGATATTAGAAGTCAGTATGAAAACAGTTGGAGGGTGGACAACCTTAGTGAGTTATTTGAGGAGGCACAAATTCATAGTACGATTGGTTTGCAGATCAAGATTCATAGTGGGAGATCTGACCTCGAAAAGAGAGTGAAAATGCCTTGATGGCAGTTGTTTTTTGGGTCCCTTAGACTAATTGGTCTCGTGGACGTTATTAAAATCTTTCATTCATTCATTCATCATGTTTTGTGGTGACTTTCCATGTTTATCAACTCCTTGAGTTACCTTGTTTAACAAATTTGTTTTTTAAATTTTTGTATATGGTGTTTGATTATCTAGGTTATTCTTTGGGCAATAGTGGAAGAGTTTTCTTCCTGCACCTGCTCAAGTTTTTCTCATTCCTTTTGTGTTGATACAGACATGTTATTATAGTTTCCATTCCTAAGTGGGCGAGACCTGGACACCTCTTCGTATCTCATTGTGTCAGATTAGTGAGTTGCTTTTGCTTTTTACCATTATTTACTCAGTGCTTGTGCTTCTAATGATTCAAGTTCATGCAGTGAGTACATCTTTCATTTTCTTATTTGCTCAGGCTATCAAAATTTTGGAGTATATACATTTTGCCTTTTTCTATGATAAATTTTCTAAAGCTTCGAACTAATGCTTGCTTAATAATTGGCGCTTGCTTATCTGCTCGAGTTATCAATGTTCATAGGATTTTAAATGGGCTTACATTTCTCTAAGTAGGTGTGATGTTGACACGTGTTAACATTTCACTTAGTCAAACGCACAGAGGATTAAAGTCGTATAGCCCAAAATACTATATTAAATTTGACAGGTTACCCACTTGATTGCTGAATAGTCTCGTCTACGCACCAAATGTCAAAGTCAGAAAGGAGGTTTGAGTAGTGGTGGAAAATAAGTGCCACGAAGAATAATTTTCCAAGAAATTTGGTGGATACTAAAAGATCCGATCCGTGTAAAATAAATGTATCTATTGCTTCATTTCACATATTCAAAATCAAGATTGGAAGAAATTGTTTCTTCACAAAGTTGTTTGTTGAGACACAGGTTTTGAAGTCTAAATTCTTAGAGAGAAGCATTCTGTAGTTGAGGCTCGTTACACTAAAATTTCACATCATGGTCCTATAAGGAAAGCAAATTGCTCAGCCAATGTACTCAAGGATAATAGAATATAGAGATGCTACATTCTCACATAACATTTCCACAACAACAAATTACAATACTTCGTTTCATAAGCTCAAGATCACACAATCAACATTAGACTCCTCTTGGGCTATTCTGGAAGAAGCAAGCTATGCAACAAGCATTAAACGTCATTCTTGTAACGAGCGGCAACAAAACTAGTGGTATTAGAATGATTACTCAGTTTGATTTAATGAGATGTGGAATCCTATATTCAAATATGGGTAGGGGAATCATAGAGGTATCTGGTTTTGCTTTAGAAAAATGCTCAAGCTTCCAAACCCCACGTTCCAAAATGACAAAGAACAAACAAACCTATGGATAGCAAATTTTCGAGAAGACAAGTCTAACGTCGTTGAGGTTTTGAGGAGGTTGATTTTTCTTAACTAGTGAGATCTTTTGTGTTTGTTGTCCAAGATGCTCGGTGTTGTTAAACAATGTTGTCTAGAGCTTCCAACACAGAACATGTGAACAAGGATTGGGTTCCACTGCTTGATATTATTCTCACATAGAATGTAATCCCTATTAGGCATACATTAGTTCATTCAATTTGGAGAAATAGTTAAACAGTGTTGCCAAAGGTGTACTTTTTGTGTTAATGTCTAATAGATGCATTGTGTAGTGCTCTGCCATTTGACACTAAATACTTTGACTAGAAATCCCACCATGGACGTTATGCATGTAGTACATGGTTCCTAGTTGTATGGTCATAATTATCACCCTTATTACACTTTGGATATGTAACCGATTTCTACCTTTAGTACACAAAGCAGTCACAAATTCTCAAATGCCCAATATTCCTACAGCACTAGTTAAAAGATAATGTTTAAAGGATCGAAAGTTGGTTTCTATGGCATACCTTTTCATTGACTAGGACTAAGCGGACATTTGAATGTCGTACTATGATCCTAAGCACCTTATAATAATGGAGGTATATAATCGGTGTTCTGATGGAATTGCAAGAGTTCTGAGCCAGGTTTGGGGGTGTTCCTCAATTTGCCAATAATTCTCAAACATGAATACCTTAGGTACCCAACTATCCAAGTGAAAACACGGGATATCATGGCCTTTTGATTTGGAGAGTCTGACTATAGGCCATGCAATCCTCAAGGCAATATCAGAAGATATTTGTAATCTCAGACCTCTAAAATTAGTATGGTGTATGAACATAGATATGGATATAGAGCATTATTATGTAAATGCAAAAGACGACAAGGGGGTGATAGCTAAGACGAAGGGAAAAGGATATTGGCAAGTGTTAGAGGATACCCCAGATCATACCCAACACTTAAAAGAACAGCCATTGGATGAAGGAGAAGAGGTAGAATATTTGGGCAAAATTGGAATTCCCCAGGTTCCAAAGCAACCTAAAGATGAAGGGGAACCTTAACCTTCTCTTCCACCACATCAAACTGATAATCCCTCAGAAAATCCTTCACAACAATGGTAGAGGTAGGAAAAAGTCATTATTTTATTTACATACTGCATTTTCCTGGGATTTTGTCAAGCATTTTTTTAAGGATGTCAAAGTTCCTTGTCTTGAAGTTCCAAAATTCCTTCTTATTGTCCCTGTGCAAGATGTTTTTGCCTCAAATATTACCCAAACCCTCATAAAACTTGTTGGTTTATTACTATCTTTTAGTTTATAGGTTAGACTAAATAAATAAAATAAATGTTAGTTAGTTAGACGGTTAGTTAATAGTTAAATAAGTCTATTGTTAGTTTGTGGGAAGTTATATTCTCTAGGTTAGTTTTCCAAGAAAAGAATGGCTTTATAAAGTTAAATATATTCAAATATAAATCATATGAAGACAATAATATAATATATTTTATGCTTTGATATTCTTATGCAGTAATGGTTTAATCTGTGTGTTTGTCCTACCATTTTCAATATCAGAGCAAATATCATTTATGTGCTTGTGAAATCTCAATATTAGATACCTAATCTTTCCTTGCAATTTAGTTTTCTCTGTTGTTGTGAGGAATGTGTGTTTGTTGTTGTTTACAGAAGTGCTGGTGTGCATTGTTGTGTGTGGGAAGTGGCAGCATGGCGCTAGGTTTCATGCGTGGGGAGTGACAACATTGCCAGTAATCTTTCCTTGAATCATTGCAGAATTCAGATCAAAACCAACGTGAAGAAGCGTTAAGTATGACAGAGAAATAGAACCTGCAATGGCGCATTAGAATAAAGGGAGGCGTGAGTAGTGTAGTCTTTGGCAAAGATCCCTGTGCAGGCCGTGGGTTGAATGCATTAATAGAAGATCTGTTGGTTCATTTCCTGTTCTTTTTTCATGTTTTATGTTGTGATTTGATTATGAGAGTTGAGGAGAATATAAGAGATCATTGAACTAATCCATGAGGAACTTCTTGAAGTTGAGATTCTCACAATGATTTTGTTATTGTTCCTATCACATTTTGTTGAAGATTGGAACTATTGTGCATCAGGCAATTTCCAACCGCATAAGTGGAGACATGATTACTCTTATCCATGAGATTTTCATGGAAATCACGTGGGAAGTTCATCTACGATTCATAACAAAGGCATTGAATTCCGAAAATGGGCACGAAGAATAGCAAAATGTTGTTTGAAAGGACATAAATTTTTCATCTTTGAAAACCTATGTTGCTGTCAACCGCGTGAAAATTTTGGAGAAATCAAAGGTGTTTAGAATTGGTAAATAGTAATTCATTTTACTTTATAACTATTTGCTTTAATGTCATTGGAAAGTTAAAAAGGGTCGGGTCAGTAAGCATTAAGTTCTTATAAGATATTTTGGAAAATATCAATTATGTGACTAGGGAAAGGTATGTATTGAAGTGTATTTATTTGTGGACGTGCAAAGTTTATAAGAGCAGATATATTTAATTCCGAATCATTGTGAGTGTGTATTTTGTTTTGGAGTAATAAGGTTGAAATTGGTGAAGGTTTAATAGTGTATTGGAGTTATAAGGCTTATCATTCCGTTGTTTTTGTGGGGGGGTTGTACATGGAATCATTTATTTGGAGTCATTGTTTTAAAAATAAATCTATTGGAGTGATAAGAAAAAGAAGGGTGTGTTTTATTTTTGGAAGTATAAAGTTGATTAGTGTATGGGTCCATCATTGATCAAAATCGACATCATTATTTTTAACATTTGATCATGGCCACATATATACCAAACATTGCTTGTGCTCTTGGGGCCATCCATAGTATATATGAGGATTTTCAAAGGCTCACATGCGACATCAACCGGATAAAGTGTAAGCACATCGAATTGGAGGTTGGAGGAAAATGGAGGCTGAAGGTTTTTCTCATCTCGAACTAGCTTTTCTGATGCAGAGCGGGTACACAGCGGAAACACACACAATGGTAATTCTGTCTATATCGGCAAGAACATACAAATGTCTCACCGAAATCTTCTATACATCGGTCACACCTTATACCATCGGTTCACTCAAGAATTCTCCCACCGATACACCACTCACACCGATGACTTATCACTATCGCTCAGACTTCCTATCATCGGCGTAGCTTTCTTCTCATCTTCCGATGATAAGACTCATTCCGATAAACTCTCCATCGGTGACACTTTCAGTTGTCACCCCGATCAGCAGGAACATGTACTATCGGCTTCACAAAATTTTGTTCCCTGATGCTTTTCTTACGCCGATGTGCTTTCTATCGGTGACACCCTGCCTTCGCTGTGACTCCCAATACTTTTCCTGATGGGTTCTCCTCACACCGATGACTTCGTTTTGTATATGCAATTCCTAACCTTTTACCGTCAGTCTCCCATTGCATTTTCATTTACTTTGACCGTCACAGGCAGTCACCCATTGTATCTTTCGAAATGTATGTTGAAATGTATATTCCGACATACATTCTTCAACATACATTTATCAACTTACTGAGCTGGTTCTCCTCCCTGCTATCACCAGTCATCCCTTGTATCTTCAGACAAACATCCATCCAATATACAAGCGAGCTACCACCTCGGCCGGTTATCCTTTGCATCTTATGCAATGTATATTTTCATTGCATCTTCACAACATATAGCAGCTATATGCAATTCCAGTATACTCACAAACTGACGCCCACATACAATGGTGATATATTCACAAACTGTCCATGACATTGGCGTATACACACAAAATGTATATCCTCAAACAATTTCGACAGACACAAGAGTTAATACAGAATATGTTTTAGCGATATATACAAACGACGAACCCTTACATGCAATTTCAGGATATACACAGAATATGCACAGATACATTAGTGATATACACACTATTTGTATATTTCAACGAACAATCCCAAACTTAGTCCGAATGGACTCTTACATGCACATTTTGTCTGACGATATACACAAGGTGATACCTAGATACAACAGCAATATACACAAAGAAAGTACCTTCATACAATTTCGATATATACAGGAAATGTATATTCGCCAAACAACACAAATTTGACCAAACAAGACTTTTTATACATACCCCTTTTCATAGTATATACACAGAAGGAGGCTCGCATGCAAATGCGATATATTCATAGACTGTCTACAGCATACAATTTATGTATATACTTCACATGTAAATTTGAATTTTCCTGCCAATGATCTTCTCTGAAACGGATTCTGTAATTTCTATACTTCCATATTTATCAACCAAAAGAATGAAACAAAAATGGAAAAATTATTTTACAAGTCCATTCCACTGGTTTCACAGAAATCCACCAATGGAATGGATTCAAACGTGCATCACGGCAACAGAGAAACTAAGCTAAATATGAAACGGTTCTATACAGATAATATACAGAATAATTCGTTATACAAAGATTTCACACGGGATTCAGAATTGTCAAAACACCATTTTCCGAATTTCTATTCCTTCATTCTATCTCCTTACATTTGATCAGTTCCAGAAAAAGAAAGAAGAATAAAATAAAAAAACAACCCCCTCTCTCGACTATCTCTCCCTGTTTTTGTTAACCCCGTCACCTTTGTTTTTGGGATTTTGAATTTTCCAATGATTATTAACAGAAACCCTAATTAATCCCATGACATCTGTTTTGCATAAGACAACAAAACACCTAATGATAAGACACATTGGTTTAACCCTTCACATAACCCAACATGTCCAAAATGTTAAATTTGATGTTTACCAACAGGAAAAGCCAACATAAAATGTTACATGTGACTTAGACATATAAATGCTACATAGTAACATGAAATGTCAAATCCTTATTAAAACCTTATTGTGCATATTTATCCTGTTGAAGGGGTGCTCCTGCACCATTTTCGCTTAGAGATGATACATTGCATGTGAAGCACCATCGATTTGTGTCCCTTCATAAAGCGGGGGGCTTGGCAGTTTGACAATACTTGGGGGTGCAGTTTGTGTATTTACCTTGGTGCATTTCTTTTTGTACATTGGAGGAGAAATTTGGTTCCCATAGCATTGGAGGAGGGATATTGACACTTTCGAAGGAAAGTGGTCTCTCGAAGGAGGAGACTTGTGTTCCCAGAAGGAGGGTTTTGACACACTCGGAGGATATGTCAACTCTTGGAGGAGAGTTGTTCTCTCAAGGGATTATTGACACACTCGATGGAGTTGTGGACTCTCGGAGGAGAGTTGTGTTCTCTCATTATGCATGAAGGGTGGGATTATGTTCTCTCATATGGTATAAAGAATTTTGCAGATTTGACAGTCAGGAGATCCGCTGGTAGATTTAATTTGGTGTTTCTTGGGTGAGTGAAAAAAATTGGGGGAATGTTGGTTTATTACATTTTTTAGTTTACAGGTTAGACTAAATAAATAAAATAAATGTTAGTTAAATTAGAATGTTTGTTAATAGTATAATATATTTTATGCTTTGATATTCCTCTGAAGTAATGGTTTAATCTGTGTGTTTGTCCTACCATTTTTAATAAAACCTACTTGAATACGTGGAAAAGAGTAACTACATAGAGAGGGATCAAACAAGGTCAGATGTTTATCACTACCACAGATGAGAGCATACTGAATGAGTCTTGGAAAAGAAAGACGGAACCAAGGTCAGAGCTAAAGTCCATGCATGCTAAAGATGCTTTTGATGAACATAAGGAAGAGATTAACACACTGAAGCAACAGGTACAAGTTCTCCACACTAAATTGACAAAGGCACGACACTAGGTACTCATGTTTCCAAATTACTTAATTACTGACGTCTAAAAGTTACTGCAAAAGACGTTCTGGCTCTAGTGATTGTACCCAACTTGAAGAATGAAGTTGTAAATATTAAAACCCACTCTAAATTTCTCTCTGCAAAGCTGTGCGATTGCAGAATTTAAGGTGAAATCCTCTTTCAAGGTGACTTTCACCGTGCTATCTGATGTACAGATACAAGCTTCTAGAGGTGTAGAAACAAATATCGAGCAGCCAACTCTCCCTGGACAAACACCTACAATCTATTTAGACATACATGAGAAATGTATAATCATTTATCACAAGGAGAATTTAACAACATAGCTTTACATTTTCTGGTGCCTTATGTAGCACAGTTTAAGGAGCTCCAACATAAGGATTGGCCAATGTTTTAGGGCTTCACAGTTATCTCATCTCATCATGCTGAAAGAATCACTATGATATTTCAGTTAGCAACCATATAAGTTGAAGAGACGGAGCAATTTATGAGGACACGACGAAAAAAATGAGGCACTCAATCATTTGATCCAACTCAGATTGACTTGGATGCACAAAAATGCCCAAGCGATGAAAGCATGATCTTAATAGCTTTTCACTTTATGTTGTTACTCGTTAGAATTTCTTTCAATTTTATGTTATTACATGAAGCAATTGGTGAGGTTGTGCCCTCCCAAAAACTTATTTATATGATTTCTATCATCACTTTGATGGAAGGAGGGGACTTCTATTCTACCAAGACTACTAAAATTTCAACCATTTTGAAGTAATAGGGGATTAAGATTGTTTGATTTGGGATGTGCAAAATTTTAAATGTCACCATTGATCTTGGTAAATGGTAAACATGTGTATAGCTATGTTTCCTTACTCTTGAAATTTGCGAGATTTTATATTCTGGTGTAGTTTGGAAAAAAATGAACAAAGCATGTTTATCGAAATTATATCATAGGAAATGTTGAGTTACTGCCATTTTAGGTTTAAACTATTTGATGGTAATATAGTATACATAAATTTGGGCAGCCTCGTTTCTTGTATATTTGAATTCTGCCATTTATGCGAGTAATGGTTTATTAAATCTGAAAGTAGTTCCAATTATTAAGAATGTCTCTATTGATTAAGTCTTTCTTCCTCCTTGTCCTTTCCTCCGTTTTTTTTGCTTTCTTTGAGAAATCAACATGGAAGCATATAATACTCGTGTACATGCATTTTGCTGTTTTTTATTATTTTTTAAGTCTAATTTTATTTTGTTTTTTTGTAAGCAAACCTTTTGAAAGTGACTTAGCAACTCATGCATTGGAAGCTAGGATTCCTAAGACCTAACTTGTTTTCCTCAACTGTGGTGTGCATAAAAATCACATCAACAAAATCCGATATATGTAAATCCTTACCTTTTAGGAAATTAATGATGGACTTGGGTGTGATCTTTGTTAAAGCATTGGCCTCAGGTATTGAAGCGAATAAATTTAATCGATTTTTCTTTTTGCCAATCAAACATTCAATTGAAATTTCTAAGGAGTATCAGCATATTATCAAATCTGCAGACCTTATACATTATAAGTCACTGGATATTACTACAGGTAAAATTGTTCTCAAGTTAATGCTCCATTCTTATAGCTAAATGTCTCTCCTTGAAGTCGTTAATCACATCCAAAAGTACAATGATTTTATTAAATAAAAACAGAGAGGCAAACACCCAACACTCTAGTCCTAGCAAATTGGTTTGAGAGAGGTTAAATGTATAAACAAGAAACATCTAATGCAGTTAGAAGTCTAGGTGTGCAAGGATTTAAGCGATTGTAATAACAATGTGATATACGCATGGTAGAAATTGATAATACAAGACCCTCCCATTATTCTTTGCATAATAATTGTACACGTAGATGTAGTATGCATCATTTCAAGTGTAAAGGATCCAAATTTTGTCTTGAAGATAAATCCTTGTAGATAGTGAATAGAAAGCTAGGAATATGGTTATCATACACCATCTCTTGCAATGGAAAGATTTCTCCGTCAAAGTTGTCTCTTAAATTGAGAGGACCAACCAAATCAAGAGGGACAGACTTGTAACGAGCCCACTGTGTTTTGCTAAGACTCTTGACATGGGAGAATGACAACATACAAACAAGGCAAAAGTTACCCCAAAAAGATGGTCCGAAATAATGAATAAGTTTACTCAATGAGAGTATCAACGTACATTCAAACTAACAAACAAGCTTTATACATTTGAAATCATCTTTGAAATTGTCGTCATTGCTAGCTAGACTCTTGACATGGGAGAACGATACATGTGAACAAGGCATAAGTTATTCCAAAAAGATGGGCCAAAATAACACATTTGTCATTAGAGGGGTATCAACATGCATTCAAACCAACAAAAGAACTTTATACCATTAGTGATAAATTTATTAAATAAAAACAGAGGCAAATACCCAACACTCTGGTCCTAGCAAATTAGTTTTTGAGAGATTTAACTGTATAAACAAGGAACATTTAATGCACTTAGGAGTCTAGGTGCACAAAGATTCGATGTGGTCATAAATTCAATGTGGTGTGGCAAATGCTATCTATCATCCCTTTGCTCAAAACTATTAAGTGTTAAGTTCAATGGTGAAAATTGGAAATCCAAGACCCTCATCATTCTTTATGTTATAATTGAACAAGTAGATGAGGGATGCATTATTTCAATCGTAAAGCATTCAATTTTTGTCTTGAAGATAAATAGCCTGTAGATAGAGAGAAAGCTAGGAAACATAGATATTTATACAATATCTGGTGCAATGGAAAGATCTCTTTGTTGAAGCTGTCTCTTTAAAAGGGGCGTGTCATATTCTAGTATCCTTTGTTCTTTAAATTGACACAATACCAACTAAATCAAGAGGGGCAGACTTGTAATGACCCCACTATGCTTCGCTGGGACTCTTGACATAGAAGAATGCTACATACAAACAAAGCATAAACTATCCTATAAAAAAGATGGATCAAAATAGCATGCGGGTTTATTAACATACATTCAAATCCACAGACATTATGTGCTAGAAATCATCTTTGAAGTCATTGTCATTGCTAGCAGAAAACCCATATATTATTGCAGGTAAAGTCGTTCTCAAGTTAGGTTGTGGTTTGATAGGAATATGCTCCATGCTTGCAGTTAGATGTCTCATCATGTAGTTGTTACTGATGACGATCCAGCAGTGATGAATTTATTAAATAAAAACAAAAAGACAAATGCCCAACACTCTTGCCCTAGCAAACTGGTTTGTGGGAGATTAACTGGATAAACACGGTACATCTAATGCACTTAGGAGTTTAGGTGTACAAGGATTTGATATGATCATAATGACAATGTGACATCGTAGCAAATGCTGTCATCCCTCTGCTTATAACTACTAAAGTGCCAATTATAATGGTGGAAATTGGTGATACAAGTCCCTCCCATCATTCTTTGTCTTGTAATTGGATAAGTAGATGAAAGATGCATTATTTCAGTCGTAAACCACCTAATTTGTCTTGAGGATAAATGGCCTTGAGATAGAGAAAAAGCTAGTTAAGCTATTTCTTATAAATTACCTGGTGCAATAGAAAAATCTATCGTTGAAGTTGTGTTTCAAAAGGGACCTGACAGACTCTAGTACCCTTCATTCTTTAAATTGACAGAGGACCAACCAAATCCAGAGGTGCAGGCTTGTAACAAACCCAACATGTTTCGACTCTTGACATGGGAGAAAGCTACAAATGAACAGTGTAAGTTCTCCCAAAAAGATGGGCTAAAATAAAGCATAACATTATTCTAGGAAAATAGGGTGAGAATAAAGCATAAATCTATTCAAGTATAACAGAATAAAGGAACAAATCCCTGCAACAGCCAAAGACTGCTTAATGAAAAGCAAATAAAGTTATGCAAATGCTAAAAATTCAACTGGAATAATTAAGGAATAATAGGTTAGTTTTGGTGGAAACATATCTCTGGGAGCATGTCTCATCGTAGGAGAGTATGGCAAGAATTGTTGTAAAAAATAATTCTTATGCAAATTTGTGTGATCTATCTGTTCTGGCACATGTTAAATTTAAGATTGATTTTTCTTCACAAATGGGAGTGGCTCACAGAAGAGCATTCCCTGTATTGTGTAATAGGAGCGTTAGAGCAAAGTTTTGTTCTTCTTATGGATAGTGTTCATTTATCAGCCAGCTTTTCCTTGTTTGCACAAAATTGGAATTCAGATGCTTCAGACAATATTTTATCTCCAAATTTTTAGATTTTGATTGGTTCGTTTCAGTACCAAAAAAAAAACTATTTAAAAGATAAGCACAAAAAGTAAAAGCTACATAAGATCTACAAAAATCTGGCAAAAAATGAAATCTATATCAAGAGTGAGTGGAGCAAAGAATGACCCATCAGAGCAGGCAAAAAAGTTGCTAAAACAAAGGAATGCGTGGAGTTCATGTTTGGTATTTGGTGGATTTGTTAAGTCAGCTAAAATCGGAAGCATTAACTTTGTCAGAATTTTGTAATCTGGTGAAGACTACTGCCAAGAAGGAATCAGCTAAGATCCTCTCTTTGGTAACTTTGTTTAGTTAGTCTTTGCATTGGACTAAAAGTCCCATTTTTTTATAAATTTGTCTAAACTGATTGTTGAAGTACTTTAAATCTTGTCTTCTGTTGTTTGATCTGACAATTTATGTATAGCCCACATTCTTGATAAATAATAGCTGGAGTTATCATAGCAATGACCTAATTAAAGTAAACCTATATATTTGTTCAATAACTAAATCCTTCTTTTTCCTACACATATATGAAGGTGTGTGTATATTTTACCTTTTTAAACAACTTCCAAAATTAAAGGTAACAGGCAAGGAAGATGATAGAAGTCCATATCCTCCATCCCTCCCTCTTTAACTTGGATAAAAAGAAACATATGACCATGAATTAAAGTAATGTGAAGAATCTGTATATTTTCCTGTGCATGCTTGTTATTAACAAAGTTGTAGACTTCATCTAGCACCTAAAGAAACCATATGTTTGTCAGTGTGCACCAATACATGAAAGATTCCCTGGTATTCAACGATAAGGAAAAAAAATGTATTAACCATATTCGATAAACATAATACATTGAACTCATTACCACAATGAACACTAATTACCAAACAATACACCCATGGGAAAACATCGTCAACTGATAATTGTAATCAGTATTTACCTATGTAAACTCATTCAACAAGAAAAGCCTAAATAGCCATATAGTTTGAATATAGACATCCACAACATCCGCTTATATATCTTTAGATATCAAGCTGGAATGTCTCCTGATAAAAAGACTTGGGAGAAAAGAAAAAACAACATTAAAGATGAGATGTAGAAAATGTGAGAAGCACCTTAAACATATATATGTGCTCAAAATTTTCTTAAAAGATCATATAGAACAAAATTTCCAAGAGATGCATACTATCAGTGTATCAGACCAGAATGAAACAGGCACAAATCAACTTGACCATAAAAGGTAATATTTGCCAGATAATGAGAAGAAACAAGTATAAACTCGTGCAGCAGAAATAGATAAGGGCATAACAGATAGCAGCAATTTAGCAAGAAATCAAGCACTCTCACATCACACACAAAAAAAATACAAAATGATTCAAGAATGCACGAATGAGAGTCACCATCACAGATTTCTGGAAATTGGCTAAAAAACAAAAATCCTCTATCTCAGTTAAAAGCATTTGGAAAGTGTCGTCTTCATTGGTATGCCTTCTTAGGCATTCGTCTCCTTGTGATGCATCGCAATGCTTAAGATTAGGTTTCAAAATAATTACAAATCGCTTTCAACTTTTCCCAGCAAAGCTGCTACCTTGTAACCCATATAAGTAAAAATCTTTCATTTATAGACTATAGTGTTTAGCGTTAGCCAATTGCAAGTGCTACGCTCAATATACAAAAAGAGAGATGAAAATGCTCTTCTACCAAGTATAAATTACTATTGATGAATATACTAAGCTGTTTGAAAGTGACAGCAACAAACAAAATTAAATTAAAATTTAACAGAAATTTATGTGAAACTTTCCATGCATCTTATGAGAATGACACAAATTTCACAAAGATAGTATAAGTCAACCACACCTGAAAAACAAATTATATCTAGATCAAAATGTGCCAGTGTTTTCTAGCACCCTCATGGATGTAAAAAAATGGGTGTCAACTCAAGTCAATGGTATCCACCCTTGGCAGGGTATACAACACAACTTTATGGGCTATCTTCAAATAGCCATTAATTGAGCCAAATGTCAACTTAATATCTGTCTCAATTTACATATCATGCCCAGCCAAAGTAATCATTTCCACCCACACTGGCTGGGCAAGGCATATAGCGCACCTCTAAATTGCTCCAATTTAACATTTAGTTAACGTGAAGGTAATTGCACTTATTGGATGTATTATTGCACAACATTAAAACCTTGATATCCTATGTGACAACCTAATCTATGATGACCTAAATTTTATAGTTTGCAAAATAGAAGTACAATGAATATGAAGGATTTTGCATAGGCAGACCAGGGAACCAGTCTCAATATCAGTTCAAATGCTATTTTCTCCTCTAGGAAGATGAGAATTAATGCAAGATGAATGGACATAAAGATCTCAAAAAACATTTACGTCATAACAGAGTCAAAGCGAGTATAGAATGAATACCATCCAGGCAAATGTGATAGCTGTTACAAACCCCCACTCCAACTGTAAGGCTCATTTTGCTGATCATCATATCCATAGCCCTGAGAATAATAGTCAATCTTGCCCTGCATACCATGTAAATTGTCATCTGCATTCCTTGAAGGTACAGAATCTGAATCCGTATATTGTCCGTTTCCCACACTCACTTCTGCCCGATAATCATTCCTTGTGCTACCTCTGAAGAATGGCACTGTGTCCTTTTGTTGCAACTGCCTCTGTGAGTAATTAGAACTACTAGGATTCTCCTCCGTTTGAGAATTTAAATCACTTAAATGATAATGAGACACCCAAGATCCTTGCCGTGTTGCTTGACCATACATCTGGTGGTTGTTAACCTCTGATCTAACACTTAGGCCAGAATTTTCCCATTCGTTTGGTGGTGAAGTGTATCTATTGTATGGAGACATCACAGTACCAACCTCTTGAGGATTTTGATATGTGTGTCTCTTTATCTCTTGATAGGTGTTATTTGGGGGCATGCTTGCTTCAGTAGAACCAGATACTGGAAAATTTCCATCCGGATCATATGCAGCAGAAACATTCGCATAGCCAAATCCTGTTGGATCTGAATAAGATGCAGTAAAGTTATTGGTAGGTTTTGAGTCACTCGTAACTCCAAATTCACTCTCACCATCGAAAGTTCCACCATACTTTTGCAGTTCTGTGCATGTCACAAATAATAAGTGATTTATATGGTCAACACTTGAGTAAATAAAAATCCAAACAAACAGTAAAGTGCAAAAATGACAAACAATACAGAGGAGAATCAAATCATTTGTACTACATAGAGATTCCAAAAAGGATTGAAACATTTTATTGTGACAATGACAGAAGATGAGGTGACACAATCAACCCCTGGCACAGCCAAACCATGATCAACAATTAGATCAGTCTCAAAACCCTGAATTAAAAAATCTTTCCTGTGTAATTAGATAAGTCACCAGGTTTTAGTTCGTTGCTTTTGGAGTTATTCCTCTATCTCAAGGAAAATCAACATCGTGCGAAACTGACAGCTGTTCTACAACAACATGTGTTTTAACTGACTTTAACATGTTTTTCAGTTTGACCTTAAAGTAAAGCGCTCTCCTCATGTTCTCCATTGCTGAACATTTAAATCAGTATTATCAAGTTTTATGCTTGTTGAAATTCTAAGTTGTTTCTGCTTACATCAAGTAAGAACCATGACTATCTCAGATTAATGAATAAATCTTAATTTGTTTGTGAGAATAGAAACAGATTCATTTCACTTTTGTTAACTCCAAATACATTCCAGATTTTAAGGCTTAAATTTTAGTTTTGCACAAGAGGGCTGAATATCAGATACTTCTTCACAAAGAGGAATTGTTGTGTGGCTACATGGAGTTTCATCAAGTATGGCTATTGGAGAATCATACAGAATTTGTTGGATTTTGCAATAATCAAGAAATCAACCAAGACCTAACACTATAGTGATAGCCACAACACTATTCATAACCAAAAGATAGGCCAAACAACGTTATTCTCATTAATCAAAAGAGCAAATACATAGAATGCAAATACAAGAGAGCATGAGAGAAAACAAAGCTAGATGAGTGCATGTATAAGAAATGAAAAAGAGGAGGAAGGTGGACCACTCATCCACTAAGACGTGCAACTCCGAGGATATGAAAGTAACCTCAATATTCAAATAGAGAAAGTGAAAATTTTATGTAAATACCTAAAAAACTAACGAAAGAGAATAAAAACCTGCACCAACACCCCCCCTTAAATGCAGCTTAGGTGGATGAAAAAACATGGGTCCCAACAATCTATAGCTAGGAAAATTAGCTTATATCAAAAAATATTGCACTGAGAAATGAGCTCATATGCCCAAGATATCACCTCCCGAAAATCAAATGCGGAGTGTTGGAGCTCAACAATGAAGCCTCCCTAAAAGCAAATTTAGTAGTGTCACCAAATTTAAAAACCCTACCAAATTTAGTAGAACTGCTAAAAATTCCAACAAAGTTAGAAAATTGCCAGAGAAAGTTGAAGGTGTGCCAGAATAGGGGAACTCTACCAAGTTTGGTGCATGCAGCCAACTTAAGAGATTGCCACCAAATTTGAAGGAATCTCCAAAAATAGATGGAGCTGCCAAATGCAAGGAGGGGCTAGTTGGCTGTTGGTTCAACTTGCTAATTGGACAAAGTGGAAGACCTAGGGTCAAAGACACATAGGCCAACTGTGAGAGGGGTCAGATGTGGTTGAAGGATGGGCCATGTGGGGCAATGGGCAATGACAGGACCTGTGCGCAAAGAAGGCCACAGACCTTGCTAAGGTCACACGCCTTATGAGCAAGGCATGGTCTGTTATAGCCCTAAGCCTTTAAATAGGTCATTGCAATGTTTAAAACAACCACGTGTAAAGCCAACAACCACCAAATAAAAGGGTAACACCACCAACAGAAGTCGCAAATACAAGGAGGTACACAAGTACCAAGATGATGCAACACCCCAACAACCTTCTACCAAGTGAAAAGGACATCACCCAAAACAAAACCATGGACAATGTAAAACTTTGGACACCACAAATAATACCTCAATGCATGCACAAGAATAGTCCTCGCAATATGCTTAGGCCGATAAAAACCTCCAAGCCCCCGGGACAACTTACTCCTTACCTATAGCACCCTCCTGTTTTATCCCTATCCATGTGTTGTTTGCCCTGAATACAACTGTGTCGGATTTTTCTGGCAGTTGGGCATTTGGCATTTGTTCTACAATTATTAGTGTTCTCTCTGCACAGCAACCCATCTTCAATTTCCAAAGTATTCTTCCAGATCTGCAATTTTTTTGACAATAGTCCTGTCTATAGTCCTGCTCCCAAATCTAAAACTTCCGCAGCAAATTTCTTCCAATCCAAGCAAAATTTCTCAGTTTTGATGGAAAATTCAGCCCAGAGAGAATCTGAATAGTAAAAGTAAAACAAACAACCAACAAAACAAAACAAGAAAACTTTTTCCCCTTTTGGTGAATTGTCCCATTATGCTTGCCTCTTCAAGCTGATCAATTTGCCATATAACTCCGGCCACCTTTTTTTGGGGAGCGGGGCCAACTTTTACCCCTTTGAATGCATTGTCTTGTTACGCTCATCTCTTTGAGCTAGTCAATTTGCCATATAACTCAAGTTACCTTTTTGGGGGGCCATGCTTCTCTCCATGGTTGCTCTCCGTTCCTAGAACCCACAAGAGCTCACTAGGTAATCTCTATTGAAATTATATTACATCTTTAGTATATTATATAAGATAATAAATAAATAAACAAATGTTAGTAGTTAATAATAAATTAGTTGGCTTATTAGTCTTGGGAAGTTACATTCCCGTAGGTGAGTTGGTTTTATACGGGAAAATAATGGCTTTATAAGCCAATAAAATGTAATGTAAAATCAATATGAATGTAATCCCAATTGAATGAATAATATTTTTCTAGTATGTTGTATATGGAAGTTGCTCACCATTTTAATAATCTCTCGACGTTTGCCTTGATCAAATACAAAGGGAAAACCAAAAAAAGTTCAACAGCCTCAATGGCTCACTCTACTAACTCTCCCACCAAATGAACAAGCTAATCTCAAACAAACAAAGTCTAATCTTCCACTTCTACAACAAGTTCCCACTGTTGGAATAGCCAAGGATACTCTGCAACTTGACCTACACTCTCACAACTGGAAATCAACAATATGAGATAAGAAATCGATGATATTGATGAACCTAATTGAGCATAAACTTATATTGATCTCACTTACAAATTTACACGAAAATGCCTCATTATATAGGCATGGAAGAGGCAATCCACCTTGCACACGGATTGACAAGTGCCTCGTGATGTGGCACAAACAAGTATACAAGTGTCTTATAAGGTGTCAACCTTTGGATCACTTGAAATGTGCAAACCAACAACCTTGTGTGACAAGTGTTGGATGACTGCAAAGAGTCTTTTGAGGTGAGATGGAAAGTCTTCCAACCTCAAAAGGTATGCACATGAGGTTTACCAAACAACTAGGTAACCTCTAACCTCTAAAAGTTGCACATTCAGTTAGACAAGATGTTGTCTAACCTCATCAACCTAAGTACACTTAAGCTATAGTGAATAGATAAATTATTCACTCTAACACCCACTCCCCCAATCAAGGTGGCCATCTCTATCCCCTAAACTAGACTTCCATAAATTTGATGGTATTGATCCTACTAGTTGGTTGAGCAAGGCTGATCAATATTTTGCATTCTATTAAATAAAAAATATTTATATTTATTAATACTAACTTTATTTATAATTTATTATTATATTAATATTATATACTAACTTTATTAATATTATATAGGGCTCCTAAATATATCTGTATATTAAAAATATAGGAAACATGTATAGATGAACCCACAACGAACCTAACCCCCAAAAAAACTTTGCTAGCTCCACAAACCGAATCCGCAAACCCAAACCAAGATCCAACCCAAAACCGGCAACATAGATATTAGTAGAGCACTACTCTGAATCAGGATGGACTTGCCAAACCAAAAATATAAATGGAATCCAATTAGTCAGGATTTAATCAAGATACCAAAAACTGCTGAAAAAACCCATCAAAATTGCGAAAAAATATTTTTTTGTTATTTCAAGCCAAAAGAAGGGTAAAACTCTAATTTTCCTTCCAACACAGCCCAAAACAATTTTTATGTTTTGTGTTTTAAAACTGAAGTGGGGGTCTAGGAGCAGCAGCACCCCTCATAGGGTCCAATGGCAGCGAGGGGCGCACCCTCCACAACTAGGCCCAAATTAAGGCCTTTGAGACCCACATGGACTTTAATGGAGCATGTCATTTTCATAATTCTATCTCTTTTAAGTTTTAAACCAACCATCAATAAACCCATACAAATTGCACTCCCAATCAACCAACAATCAATTCAATCCATTGAGAATGCAACCACTAAAGGCAAAAAAGATGAAAATCCCAAAAAAGTGTTTTGGAGCATCTTTTCGGTTCAGCAGGCAAACTCTACAGAAACTCACTGAGTCCAGCAGTAAAACTCAGCAAGTTTCACTCACAAACTCGCAAGTAATTCAGCAGGATTCGATCCACGAGTCCTTGGCAAGTTACTTGCTGGCAGGAAAAACTCACAAGTAATTCGGCAGGATTTAACTTATAGGAGTCCTCCTCAAGTAACTTGTCGGCCAGAAGAAACCCATCAGTAATTCGGCAGGATTTGACCTGCAAGTCCTTGGCAAGTTACTCACTGAGAAGAAAAACTCGTGAGTGCTTGTGAGTCTGGAAAGAACTCCCTGAGTTTTCCTACTCTGTGTATCAAAAATTATGGGAATTGCAGTTCTATTCAAAATTATTACACTCCTTTGAAGACAAAATCCATTAAGCCAGAAAGAAATAGATTTTCCAACCTGCAAGTCCTTGGCAAGTTACTTGCCAACCAGAAAATTTCACGAGTTCTTGTGAGTTGGCAAGAACTCACCAAGTTTTCCTACTCTATGTATTAAAAATTATAGGAATTGCAGTCCTAGTCAAAATTATTACACTCCTTTTGAAGACAAAATCCATGAAGCCAGAAAGAAATGGATTTTAGAATCAATAACTGGCCCTATATTGAAATCAAACATTAAACCAAAAGGATGAAAAACATGCACTCGTTTACAAATTTAATAGATTTCTGTCAAACAAAGGATGTGGCGATGGCTTGGCTGGCATAGTAAGGGCCTTAAACACATAATTACACATAAAAAACAGAAATTAATGCATGAGAAGCACAAAGATTGAATTTAGAGAACACAAAAGTCTATATTGATCATAGTCACATTACTCAAAATTAGGATGGACTCACCAAACCAAAAGTAAAAATGGAATCCAATTGCTCAGAATTTAATCAGAACATTAAAATAGGAGGGAAAATGTCTTTTCTTTGTTATTTCAAGCCAAATTAAGGGTGAAACTCTGCTTTTCCTTCCAACATGACCCAAAACAACTTTTATGTTTTGCATTTTAAAACCAGAGTGGGGGTCTGCGAGCAGCAGCACCCCTCGCAGGGTCTGAGGGCATCAAGGGGCGGAGCGCACACCACCAGGCCCAAATTAAGGCTTTCAAAGCCGCAAGTACCTTCATGGTGCATGCCAGTTTTCATAATTTTATCACTTTTAACCAACCATCAATAAATCCTTTTAAATTGCACTCCCAATCAGCCAACAATTGATTCAATCCACCAAGAATATACCTGCTGAAGACAAAAATGATGAAAACCACAAAAAAAAAATGTTTTACAGCATGTCTTCCTTCAGCAGGCAAGACCCTGCACAAACTCACTGAGTCCAACTGCAAAACTTGGTGAGTTTCAGTCACAAACTTGAGAGTAATTCAGCAGGACTCAACTCACAAGTCCTTGGCAAGTTACTCTCCAGCTGGAAAAACATGCAAATCTGGCAAGAACTTGCCGAGTATTCCTACTATGTGTATTAGAATGAAAATTATAGGAATTGCAGTCATAATCAAATTCGTTACACTCCTTTGAAGACAAAATCCATGAAGCCAGAAAGAAATGGATTGCAGAATCAATAACTGGCCCTGTATTGAAACCAAACATTAAACCAAAAGGATTGCAAACATGCCCTTGTTTGCAGATTTAAGAGACTTTTGTCAAACAAAAGATGTGGTGATGGCTTGGCTGGCATAGTAATGGCCTTAAACACATGTAGCTTATTTCTGCTCAAAGGGTTTTTTCAAGTCTATAATACAAACCCTTCCAATAAGATAACTGATATCGATCCCTACAATTGGTGAAAAGCAGGGCTCTTCATGAAGCCATTGTTTGCTGATTTCAACCTATGGCAGATGAAAATCAAAACCACCTCAGTTTAGGTTAAACTTCCTAACCATCTTCTCAATACGTGGAAAGAAAAGGCATTTTTAAAAAATAAGAAATAAGCTCTAACAGTATCTAGGTGCAGATAATAGTGGCTGATAATTAGCATATAGACCTGGACCTCAATAGAAGTCTTCAGGATGAGATTGTCCTAAGCATCAAAGGAACTAAATGGACTGAAAATGTACCACTCAAGATTAAAATTAATCAGTGATTCTCCAAGTTTTAGAGGAGGCGGGATGCCATTTATGGGACAGAATGGGATCTCTCGGATTACAACTAATGTAGCCCAACAATCCAATAACCACCTAACCCATCTACATCTAATCAGACACCATATCAGCAAATGAGTATTTGAATTCCAGATTACTTTAACTAACTTTTATAATGTTATATTAAAACATTGGGTGTGTGTAATAATTATTTAAGTATTAGTTTTATCTGGTTTAATAAAAGTTTGGTTTAAGTTAGCTACGCCCTGGAGTGGTTTACCTCAGCACCTGGGTAGCCAGTGGTTTTCAACAAAAATTTCTGGATTTTGGGGATGGCAGATGGCAAAGGGTGGCTATTAAAAAGTTATATTAAAATTAATATTTGAAAAGAATAATTACAAACAAATTAAAAATAGTAAAAGAAGCTGCAATTTAGCATTTAAACAATATGAATAAAAGACACTGAACTGTATACAAGTGCTGAAATTACATTGACAATTTGACAATCAACTGATCCAACGATTAATGACAAGCATATGTAGTATAATATTTATATTATCATCAAGTTCAAGCTACATAGTACAATGTACAGAGTTACACACAAAAAACAACTACTAATCTAGCTCATTGTCTAATGCAAATGTCATGGCATACTCATCATCAATGGAGCTGCTGGACTCACCAAACCCCTGCAACAAGGCGCCCACCAACAATGCATGTGAAGTCTGATCTTATTCAATCTGCACTGGCTCTTCAAGCTCTACATCCCACCATGTTGTTGGCGTACCTTTATATTCAATCGTCTTGTGATCTATGAGACACAAGGCATCGTATACAACCACAAGTATCTCCGCTCTCCTAGAGGTAAGTCTATTGCCCTTGATAGAGTGGATGAAACTGTATATAGCCTAATTTCTCAATAGCGAAGGAACTACAAACCTGTGATAAGAGGCAAATAGCCACTATGCATATTAAAGGTCCATACAACTACCACCAACTCACTAGATTCTCCTGCAGCAAAGTTTCCCTATCTATCTTTGCTGAACCCTTGTCACCCCTGAGTTCAGCAAATCTAATCTGCTTGTGTTGGATCAATGCGGCATCCTCTATAGTGTAGATCTTTCGAATGACCTTCATGAAGCCCCTCCCATCTCCACCTCCTTGTCATTCATTGGGAGAAGTCTACTCGGCCTCTCTGCCTACCACTTTGGGTTTAGTGCATAAATGACTTCTCCCACCTCTATTGAATGATAGGCTGAATATGCTCGTCATAGAATTGCAAGGTGGGATCTCTCTATTGGATAGAAGCCTTTGTTTGGCCAATCATACTATCAATGCACTCATTTATCTTCCCAAGGTTGGGACTATTAGAGTCCTCATATCCAACCAACATGAAAATTGAGGATATGATGGAGGTTATGTATTTGGCATATAACCAAAAAGTATCGTTCTTCACCACTTCCTTCACCCTCAACCCCTACTCCCCATAGATTCCACCCATGTATCATGATCATTAGTTGCAAGGGCTCCTACAACTCAATCATCCTTAAGTTATTTGTTTCATGACAACAAGGAGACGACAATGGGACGGCTATTTAACTAATTTAAACAAGTATAGACATTGTATTTCCATAGTCTGTGACGATAAATTAGAATGCTTCTAGTGTGAAATTTGAATCAACATTACGGATCACACTCCATGTTCCACCATTAAGAAGATTTGGATCACAAAACATGATCCATCATCAGCAAGAGGACAAAATGATTCAAAAATTTGCACAGTTTTTACTAGAAGCATTCTAATTTAACTTAAACAGACTAAATGTAGTACCAAAAAAAATTAAAAGTAAATGCAAAATGTTGAGTTTGCAATGCCAATCCTCCTCATTTTTACAAAGCAAGTTGTCGAGTTTTAAAAAAGGGGAACATCCCCTTTGAGTCCCCAAGTCCTTGGGACATTCGAGGCATCACTTGGACCCAAGACGCACCCCCCTGGAACACTGCTAGTATGAACCCTTTTGGGCTAGGTGCCATCAAGTGTTTGGAGTGATGGGCTAAATTTCATGTGTCCAGAAGGATGTGTCCCTAGTCTTAGACCCCACATTTCAAACATCTCAAGGATGGTGAAACAAGGTCCTTAGAGCCTGTGCCCCAATATGGGAATGTCTTCAAGACACTCCCACAAGGTGAGGATGTCCATGTGAATTGTGAAGACCCCAAAAAATTAAAAAATAGATTGAACTAAAAATAAAAAATAAAATGCCCTAAATCTAAACTAGGGTCCACTATGGGTCCCCAAACCTTATAAATAGAATTTAAACCTTCACATTTTACATTGTATTTGCAAAGAGAAAGGAGAGAGAGACAAGGAAGGAGTGGAAGAGAGGTAAAACACCAACACCAACTCTTTGAGTTATGTTCCCAATTTCCATTAATTATTGATCATTCATCTTCCCATTTTCTAATTCAAACTTTATCATTCATGAAGCTTTTTTTTTAAATGTTTGTAAATATTAAATTTTGTTAAATTTTAATTTTAAAAATTTAAATGTACCTTTTTATTCTATTGTGGTATGTTGTTTTTGCATTTTTTAACTTGCAATGGATTGCAACATCTGTGTATCCTTTGCTTCTATGCCTTGCGTGACATGAAGTAAAAAAAACAAAAGGAAAATCCTTGTGTTTGTAGTAAGTAGTAATTATTTTTATTTTTAGGTTCAATGGGCTAATGAAATAATGCTGTTAAAAGTTTTAGATAACTCAAAGAAGGAACAACTCTTATGTACCCTTTGTTCTTGTGCCTCATGCGACCTAGAGTAAAAAGTGTTAGTGTAAGTTTTTATTTCCTAGTTGGGTTATTTATTTTTCCCTATATTCCTAGGTTTTTCCTACACTTCTATTAATCTCGCTTAGGTTAATAAAACATGTCTTATTAGGTGAGAGGATTATGAGGTGTCACCTTCCTACATGTGAACATCCATTAGCTATCTTGGGAAGATACTTTGCTATCTTTAGTCCGATAGATGATTTCTCCAGATTGGTCGGTGTTGCCACCTCCTCCCTTTTCCTAGTCTATATAAGTATGCTACCTAGCTTGTATTTTGTATCTTTTGTTTTTGCATCCTCTTAATGTTATTTTGCTTCTAGCATTTGCATTACTCTCTTGGAGACTAACTCTATGTTGCTATTTTGATTTCATATCATTTGCATTCATAGTTTAGATATCTATTTATTTGCACTAGTTTTTTGGGTTAATAATCTTTTCAAATTCTAACAAAAAGAACAAAAAGAAAACCCTTGTGTAGGAATTGAGTCTAGATTCTTTGACAAAACTTTAATGTAGTAAATAGTAAGTTTTATTTGTTTTTGGAGGAGTAGTTTAACATGTTGAGGTACCCAAAAATTAGTGGTGGAAGTGGAGGGGAAAGGGCAGTCAAAAAAAACACTCAAACTAGTAGTTTAGTTAGGAGTTCCCTATATTTTAATTACTCTTCGAAGTTGTTGGCAATGTATGACAAGGAGCTATTCAATAAGAAGGCCGCTTTATGGCAATTTGCAATAAGAATAGAAGTTTGCAAAACAGTTAATTCATGGGTGAGAACCCATGGAGATGCAATATTTGCCCTCTTCAATACCAAGACAGCTTTATTAGAGTGGATGCACACTTATGCATTTCTAGTAAAGGAGTTGGGGTATGCAATAAGCTCTCATTTGAAGAGAGGGTCGAGATAATATTATACTGTATAATGGTGACATCTCCACACCTTTTCTTATTCTAACACTAATGCCTTCATTTGGAATTATTGATACTCAACGTGTAAAAGTTCTTGTTTCTAAGTCAAGTGCAATAGAGCCTAAGGGTAAATGTAAAGCCACATGTTTAGCTCCAAACACGTTGGTAGATAAGTTCAATGTGCAGGCCAGACATGAGGCTGATGATGCCATTGGTAAATTCTTCTTTGTTCAAATGTTTAGCTCTAAACTCGGTGGTTGATACGTTCAATGTACAGGTAAAATATGAGGCAGATGATGCCATTGGCAGATTCTTCTATGTCAATTGCATTACATTCCATATTGCTTGCTTTCCTTATTTTAAGGATGCAATGTCCAAGGTTGCATGAGCAGGGCCTTTATATGTAGGACTAAGGGAGACAAAACTGAGAACTAGTATCTTTGATAAGAACTAGTCAAAGAAAAATGTAATGATGGAGGAAATGAAGGTCACATGGGTCACATGGGTTTAACATGGATTGGTAGATGGACATTACAAAGTGCCAACTCATCAATCCCATTGTCACGTGTAAGAAGGGGTCTTACTTCCCTAGGGCAATTGATTGTTTGGGAACTGCAAGAATGCAAACTTCATCAATCCCTTTGAAACCAGATATGCAAAAAACAACACTTTTTATGCCCTCAAACGAGTGTAGAAGGAAACTCAAAGATGACAATCAATTAACAAAAAGGAGACTATTCAGAAGGATCCTACAAGCAATACAGAGTGATCTAGCAAACAGAAACAAAAGGAGACTGCTTCTAAAGAAACAGAAATGGCTGGGACCAATATGAGAGAAGGGGATAAGGAAGGGGAAGAAAGAAGCAGAGTGAAGTCCCCATACAGTCAAATCTTATTGGCCTTATGGACAGGCAGAAGGTGATCCAACCTTCAGCTGATGATCTCTTGAAAAAGGGTTCTGTGGTTTCCCTGTCTTGTTATATACAGACTGTTCACAGAAGTTACTTAGTGTCCATGCAAATATGTTGTCATCAGCATGTGTCATGTCCCCTTCACCGCTAGTAAGTAATATTATTATTTTAATAAACAAAAGTGTTTAACACTATAATTATAAAATATATATATATATTTTTTAATTAATAAGAAGATAAGTATTTTAATTAAATTTCAAAAGAAGAGGTCGGCGCCACAAATGGGCCCCTAGGCCCAATCCCAAGTTTGGTATAAAAGAAACATTCAAACTTCGTTCTTGCACATCCAATTTTGAATTCTGATGAGCAAACTTCCCATTGTGTCTAATCTGCATGAGACGAAAACCTCAATGCAGTTTGCAATCGGTAGGACGAAACCCCTGCCCATTGCTGTGTTCTCTGAGCAAATTCTACTACAGGGGTTCGCAAGTGGTTTAATTGTGATGTGATTCCTTTTCAGTTCTGTGAAATCCATTGGATAGGCGACTGGTGAACTTTCAAGCTACAACTACACCCTTAAGGGGAACACAGGATACACAGGCCATAGATTGGGGGAAGCACTGAGCTATTAGGGAGTCACGATCACTAGGAGTGGCTGAGTTACCAGGTTTGAAGACTCATTATCAGTCAACCAACACATCTCAGGGCTTACAAAGTTACAATCGAAAGGATAGGGCTTAAAGGTGTCAGAGACACCACAAATGCTGTCAACCAGCGACCTGGAGCATTCCATATATCAAGCGCCCCTATCATACATTTACACGGACCCCTGAAATCGCGTGAGGCCCCAGACTTATCAGCACCAGTCCGATTGAGGAAAAAGGACGACTTCGATCCAATAACAACCGGTGAATCACATAAATCGTGCTCTTGCTTTAATCCTGCAATTACATGCCTCATTGGATCTGGGCAAGTCATACATTCAAGTAGATCTTACTCAAAAGGGGAGCAAGCTTGGGCTGGAGCTCTTGCAAACAAATTAATATCAGATCAATCATATTGGCCTTGGCGACTCCTGCAGCCTATCAAAGCATGAATACTGTGAGTTATAGTTTGATTACATAACATCTTTGGAGGCCGCAAGCCACCTGACTAGAGAGGTTGAATTGTGTAAATTGAAATTTCCAGTTGTGGCTGCGAACTGTCGAATCTATTATAAAACTGAGTTTGAATATTTCAGTAACTCTGAGTATAATATCCATATCTGATAGCATCATTATTTCTGTATACTTTGTACTGGTGACAATTATAATCGCTGACAGATTACGACTCAAGTTATCTCTGAATATATTTTATATACTGTTGGCTGTGAACTAGTGATTAACTTCTGTGAAGGTGGAAATAGCTGAAGATCCTAATAATTACTGGGATACTAAAGCATGGAACCGATGCAGGCTTTTCCCAGAGTTGCACCTTAGTCCAAAGAAGTAATCCCATGAGGCCTTTCTGGTTTTGCTGAGTTTTTCTTGATTTCCCCTTATTGAATTCAATTATTTTACCTGCGCACACTTGACTATTGGTCCATCAGGCCATGATCTAGTGTAAGGCAAAGCAATTGTCATGACAATGGCCCAGTTTCAAGACCCATTGGGCATGTGCCCCATGTTAAGGCAGTCATGTTGATGCTGACCACAACTGAACAAACCTCGGTGCAAGTCCCAGCCAATTTCAGGGGATTATCCTTGGCTTCTAAGCTGTTATAATTTTATTTGTGAACTCTTATGCTTCTATGCACACAAGGTGAGGGTCAAAATTACTGATTGAAATTTTTAAGATTTGAGAAACATATAGCATAAATTTACTATTAGGACCTGAAAATTTCACTTGAGGCAGATTTTAAATAAAAATTTAAGAAATTTTATCAATTGAATAAACTTGTAGGCAGAGATTAATTAGCCTTCAATTTTTAATTCAAATTACATGATTTGAGTAAATATTTTTCACATTCAGAGCTAACAATGATGTTTACCATCTCTGCACAGCAATTGAACCAGTTCATGGCCAGTCCATTCTTTTAGCACCCAAGTCTCACAATATTAAAAATCAAGTAATTGACATGCAAGAGAGGGTATTTTATCAACTTTTGGGCAGCCAAGTCCCCCAGCTAATATTCAGTCTTAGAAAGTTTTATAACTGAGTCAGAGAGTCATGTAACAATGGTTTTAGAAATAGGCAATGGAATCACAATCTGGCAAGAACTGATTAGGCATGGGATGGCTTCCCCCTTGAAAAAGGTCAAAAATATGTATTCATTGTATTCCATAAACCATAATCACATATAGATCATACTCAAGAACAATGCCAACACCATAGTCAGTAAGTTCAACATAAATTCCAAAAAAACAAATTTCCAAAGCCACAGAAAATATTGTAAGTATGATTTGATAAAAGGTTCATAGATTAGCACACAAAGTTTTAACAAACATTTTCCAGATTCAGGACTAGCAATTATGGAGACAGTCAATGCACAACTGATGCAACAAATTCAAGATCAATGACAAAAAAATTGTTTGTCTTGCCAACTGGCTGGTAGGATCACCTACCCAAGAAGAATTAAATGGATGTGTTCTAGAAACTGCCTTTAGAAGTGTCACCCATAATAAAGAATCTGTATGTCTGATGGGTTTCCATTTAAAGGTAACAGGGGAACACGCATAAGAGCATGACCCATGTTCAGAAATCTTAAAATTGTGGTTCATGCTTACCCCACAACTGGTAAAATTGGCACATGACAGGATTGTATAATGCTTGTTGGGTACATTCAAGTGTGAACAAAATTTACAAATCCTAAGAGTGTTGTCAAAGCTTACCCCACAATACATTCAAGAGAGCTCAGAACGACACCGTATTTTGCCCAGAAAAAAAAAAAAGATATCATTTTCCAAGATGGCTAAAACATCACTTAGGTGGGATGGCCTCCTTATGGAATTCTACAAAACTAATATTGATTGGATTGTGTCTGACCTCTTGGATGTCTAAATGAAGCAATCAATGTGGGTAAATTAAGTAACGGGATTAAAAGAGGAGTCTGTTGAAATACACCAGACAACTGAGAGGGGGGGTGAATCAATTGTCACAAAAGCTTTAACCATTTATCATCACATCAAATATTCAATCACTGTTGTTAAGATTTAACCATGAAAACATGAAACAAGAAGCTCAACACAATAACACATTAGACACCAGATTTTTTACATGGAAAACCCTATAAGGGAAAAACCATAGTGGGTGTTAGCCCACAGAAATATATATGTTATATCAATACTGAAAAATAGAGGCTCACTGCCCAATATGCTCACTGCAAATGTTGAGGCTCACCACCAAGATCGGCTCACTGCCAAGATCGGCGCACTGCCAAGGGGTGGCTCACTGCCAAGAGTTGGTGAACTGATTTGTTAGCATCTACTTCATGCCTGGGTTCAATTCCATTGAAGCACAGTATAACTCTACTCTGCTCTTCTTACACCTTCGCACTTATCTTCGCATTTTCGCTCCAGGACCTTGTTTTTCGCAACTACATTACATGTTTTTATACAATTCATCAACCTTGGAATGTACATCAAGGTCGGCATTACATTCATCAACCATTGGAACAATCTCCAAGGTCAAAATTACAAACATACATAGAAATAGGTCTGGACCTAAACAAAATTGCCAAGGTAAAGATGTGTGCAGATCATGTTATGCCTTAGCTAGGACTCAAATGCATCTTCCACGCAACGACATGCTTCCACAATCTTCGATGTATCTCCGCAAGTAGTGAAAACAACCAAGTCGGCCAAGACTGGTGTTAACACTAAGTCTTCTAAGAACAGTCTTCATCCATGATCCAAATTTCTCTTTGCCGACCAATCCAAAGGTAGAAACACGACCAGGAGACATCCACAAGCACATTGAAATCATCAAGAACATCCACACAACCTCTAATCACTTTGTCAAGAAGATTCTTCAATCCGGAGCACTTGAACATAACTGTCATCCACTGTCATAAAGAAAAGATCACTACAAACTTGATTCCAGAACCGCACACTGAAATACTTAAATGCGGAGTGTTGTGACCTAATCACACATCGCCCCATTGCAAATGGGGACCCCCCCTTTTTTTGAGTTTTGATGCTTTGCATAAAGTTTTGATGTCTTAGAGCTATTTCATGATGAAGTCAGTGGTGTTTGAGTCCTGTAGTCCCTTGATGACCTAATCCTGATGTTTGAGATCCTGAAAATGACTAAGTTTGGTATCCTGATCCTGAAGATCTTGAAAATTGGCTAAGTCTGAAATCTGGTGGATCCTCAAAAATCTAGAATCTGCATGTTAAATCCGGTGGATCCGAGACCTATCTCAAACATCCTGAAAGGTATATTGAAAAATCTAAACTTATACTTAAATATATTTTTCAATATACCTGACCTTGGGGACTTTTGGTTTTGGGTGCGAATTTGCTTGAAGACCTTAGGCGCATTTTCCCACTTGCAGAGACCCAAAAGTGCGCCTTAGGTGGAGACTCATATGTGCGCCTAGAAGAAAATCAACTTTCAACCACTCCAAAAGATGGCGCCTTGATTGGAATTGATATAAAAGGCCTTAAACATCAAAATTTTTGACAAAGGAATGATTCAAGAGTCTGGGCGCCTTTTCCATGTTCAAATGATCATAAGAATTGCGCCTTGGGTTAAAGTGAATGAGTTTAGGCGCCATTTATTGTCTCTTTTGCCATTTAGGCGCCTTGGCAATAGTGTGGATGAACAACCTCAAAATGGGCGCCTAAGGATGATCCAGTCTCACAAGGGTGTAAACAACTTCAAATGTCAAAAATGAGCGAACTTAAGCTAGGCGCCCTTCATGTATTAGACTACCTCATTTTGGCGCCTTAGCATGAAAGAGATGTTTAAACTAACTCCAAGTTGCGCCTTAGGAAGAAAGAGTATGAAATCCCTGATGTATGTTTGAGACTCTGAAAATGACTAAGTCTGGTAGCCTGAAATCCTGACACACTGAAAAATTGACTAAGTCTGAAATCTGGTGGATCCTCCAAATTCTATAATCTACATGTTAAATCCGGTGGATCTGAGACCTATCTCAAACATCCTGAAAGGTATATTGAAAAATATTTAAAGTATAAGTCAACTTATACTTAAATATATTTTTTAATATACCTTACGCTCTGAGACTTCCACTTCTAGGCGCGAATTTACTCCAGGAAGTTGGGCGCGTTTTCTCACCTCTGCAAACATCATTTTTGCGCCTAAGATGGAGATTCATACGTGCACCTAGGAGATAATACATTTCCAACTAGCCTTAAATTGGGCGCCTTGATTGAAAAGTGGCTAAAAGACCTCAAGAAGTGTGAATTTAACAAGGAAAGAACATTAGGAGATTAGGCGCCTTTCATGCTTCAAATCACTTCATTCTAGCGCCCAACTTGGAGAAGGTATGAAACAAGGTTGAAAGGTCCTTTCCATGTTCAAATGATCATCAAATGGCGCCTAGAGGAATGAGGACTTAAGTCAAAAGACCTGAGGCGCTAATCTTGGCTTGAATTACCTCCTTTTAGCGCCTTCATATAGAACATCCATCTTAGCGCCTAGACAGAGATAAGTTACCTCCACTGAGAGCGCCCTGTATCAAAGTTTCCAAAATAGACAAGTTTCTAGCAAAAGATGTTTGGGCGCATTTCTTGTTGGTATGGCTACCTTTGGCGCCCTAGAGTATTTTGAGGTTTGAATAGGTGAATGATAGCGCCCAAGGGATTTAGAATAAACTAGAATGAGGAGCTGAGGAATGAGTCAATCACCTTGAAGTGCCTTGAAGGACTGAAGCATGTATGTGAAGTTTGATGTTTGAAGTTCTCCAAGATGCACCTTAGGATGGCAAAGGGTTAGTTGAAGCATGAAGTGAGATGATAAACACACCCTTTATTGATACAACCTTGCATTGGAACCTAGTGTTAAGAAGTTTTTAAATGACTAAAATTCAACAAAGAAAAGTTAGGCGCCTTTTTGCATGATTTTAAACCAATGTAGTGCCTGGGAAACATAAGGGTTGAAAATGAGGCGTTGAGAAGTTTAAAACTAGGCACTTTAATGAGGGGGTTCCTACATGAGTAGAGATCATTTGAAGTTTCAAGAAGTAAGCTAGAACAAAGGCGCCAATTCACACCTTGAGTATCAACCAAATGCGCTTTAGAGCATCATCAATCCCTCCTGTGTTTTAGGCACCATTTCTAGTAGTTTTGGTCATGAAGTGGGCGCCTTGTAAGGAGAGAGTTTGAGGACATGAAATTGGAGGTTCTTTAAGTGTTAAAGTCATCAAAAATCCGAGGACATCTAAGTGTGGGCGCCTAGGTGAGGGAAGTTCTTCTAAGACCTTCACAAGTGTTTGAAGCATCAAAAAGGCCAAGTATAAAGCCAAAAGGGTAAGGCGCCCTTTCACCTCTATGCCAACCTTCATTGGCGCCCTAGAAACAACCACTCAAATCTATGTCCAGAAGTGAGCGCCCTGAGAGGAGAAATCATTTTAAGCTAACACAATTGTTTAAAGTGACAATTATGAAGATGTATATGTTAGGCGCACTTTGCACCTCCAAAACATTATATATACGCCTAGATTGAAGTAAGGTTATTCATATGTTTAAAGTTATTTCTATGTGTTATGAAGTGATTGATATATTGTCTTGTCTTGTAGGAGCATCAACAAATCTAAGGAGTTGTTCAAGGAGTCACCTTCAAGGAAGAGTCATCATGTTAGCTACCTTTGGAGATCACTTCAAGATCATCATCAAGTTGCATCATTGAAAGGAGTGTTGGTGAAGCCAAGGAATCATCTGAAGGACAAGCACCTAAGTCACCTTCAAATTGTAGAGGAAACATCAATGACATCATGTTAGATCACATCAAGTTCAAGTATACTTCATCAATGGCATCATGTTTGAAGACATTCATCCATCCAAGCTTCAAGTCAAGTTCTCCCAATCTTCAAAGGTTCATTAAGCTTCAAAGTCTCCTTGAGAGGTCATCTACTCCACATCCAAAGAAGGTGTTATCATCTACACTCCAAAGGGCCACTTCAAGGTCAACATGCCAAATGCACTACTTCATCTTCATCATATCATTAAGCAAGGCACTTCATCCATTTAACTTCAAGTTCCATTCAACCTTCAAGACCAAGAGAGATCTCTACTTCTTGTCATCATCATCTACTCTTACATGAAGGGATAGTCAAATGAGCTACAAGTATCATACACATCCAGTTTACAACAAGAATGAACAAGGCGGATCAACAAGATACATCTCAAGTGTTCATCATCAAAAGCAATCATATTGAAGACATCATACATTGATGATACAATTTGGAATCCCTAAGTTTGCTGAAATGGCACCTATGTGGCAAGTACACATCATCATCCAATCATAATCAGCCACATCATATGACTACATTCAGTGTATCATTTAATAAAAAAAGCCAAAGGGACGCCTATGTGGAAGATGTTTTAAATGATTTCATCTTACCTTATCACATTGGAAAGCGTGCCTTCATTGCCTCTCTCTTTTGTACTAAAAATAGCAGTTTGTTGTAACTACCTGTTGAGGTGGCATGATCTAAGCCCTTGGCTACATGAATTGATCCTAGCGTTTCATTGTAATCTGGACACTATATAAAGGCCTTGTTGCCTCATTTGTAAGATATAGTTTTGTAGGAGTAGAATAGAAGAGACTCTCAAAATTCTCTGAGAGTACTTGAAGTTGTAAATATTTTCAAGATTAATGCAAAGGACATTGGAGTTCGCTTGGTGTTTAAGTGTTGTCTTGTGGAGTAACATGGCTTCTTGTATCTTGAATTGAATGAAGAGATGTTTCAATTAGATTAGAAGCTCATTGATGTAATGTATGTTGTATTGAATATTTGATCAACTCCTAGCTCATGCTTTTAACATTCATCGCTGGTGAAGTGTTGTGTAAAGCTAGTCTAAGTTTCATTTGCTTAAGTTCGATTGTGAATGCTTGTTTGAACTGCGCCGTTTAATGGGTGCTTGTATAAGCCTTCATGATTTTGAAAACCATCCGTGTAACCTTAGGAGATTGCACCAACTTCATGTAGTTGTAAGCATCCTTGGCGAAGTGGAGTTAGGTTAATTCAGGAGTTTGTCTATTCACGCATCATCATTGCCTCGTTGACCTTAGATTAGTTTCTGAACCCTTATCTTTTTGCTTTTTCTTTATTATTGATATGTCATCCACACTGAAGGAGAGATAAGCTTAATGAAAGAAGAAGAAGTCTAACGTAAGTCCCTTTGTGATTATCAGCAAGATCACATATAATCACTAAGTTAACCCATCGCAAATCATAAGAAAAGGAACCTTGGAGTTACTTCACTGGATCACATAGTTCAGCCTTTGAAGAGCTTTATTTAAGAGAGAGTGGGATACTCTAGTGTTTTACTCTATTGTTGACTTGTCTAAAAACAATCATCAACACGAAGGAATGCGAAGCATAATACATTCTCTATGTCACCACCAAATATATAGAAAAAACAGTTTTCACTCTGGTGAACATAACTCACTCAAATCTTCATACCGAAGGCTCAAACTTGAAACATAGCATCTTCAAACATGCATCTAAATAACTTCCAATCCACGGACAAGTATATTCATTCTACAAGAAATGTGGAGCAATCTACTGAACTGTTCTGCTGTAATCAAAGATACTCTTCTATTTATTATTTCTACCGGAGAAGCAAATTTTCTCAAAAGCACTTGGAAACTCAATCTCACGATCACTTACTCACTATCTCCAACATTACATAGGCAAGTACAAAGCATCTAACAAGCATCAAAACAAGAGCACAGTTGACACTAATGACAACACTGATATGTTGACATCAATGACAACACCAATTAGGCACATACTTGCAACAGAGTCATCAAATTGCTGCCTAAAGAGGGTGATAGAGTCTTAATTTATGTTCCACGGGTCTCGAGGACAAGGGGACCATGTGCCTAGATTTGGGGACGACGGGGGAAGGTGGCAGATATAATATATAACAATAATTATTTTAATATAATTAATAATAAATTTTAATGTAACATATAATATTTATTTTATATATATTAAAATTTACTATATTAATATTTATAATTTTTTTAATATATTTAATATTATTTATAAATTGAATTATAATAATCTTATTATTATATAAATATCTTAGTATAATTTAATTTAATATATAATAATATGTTTATTTATTAAATAAATAATAAATTAATAATTATTTGTGAAAGGGGTTGTGCTTAAATGGCAAGGCCATAAGGTTCTCAAGATGGAGATCCAAGTTCAAATCCCCCAAGTAACATATATGTGGTTTCTAAGTTGAATAAGTTGATGGGGAGGAGGTCCCCCTTGTGACCTTTGACTTGGGGCTAGAAATAGCTCCTCTTACCAATCAAAAAATAAATTAATTAATTAATAATTATTAATATGAAAATTAATGTATATGATATATCATTGTTGCGTGAACTTTAGTCTATTTTGAAAAGGCGTTCACTAAAGTTACAAAAATTTCCAAACATCTAAGGTGCAGATTCAATCCATAGTGTTGAACTCAAAGTGCATGTATATTGTCCCAAATAATATTTTTGACAAGAACTAAGAGCCAAACAAGATAAGAGTCGAACAACGAAGACAGGAAATTTGTGCAACTTCAGTAATTGTTATTTCTGCCTTTTCCCGTGACTATGGACTCCACAACTCCAAGTGCAAATCGTGACAAAATAAACCCTAAACACGACTCAACAGACTACAAATGTAAATCGCAACAAAATGAAACCCTAACACATGGTGAATGCCCAGTGGTAATTGACAAAATGAATTTTTTTTTGTTTCGCAATTTTAAGTTTTATGCTGGCCATTTCAAGGATGCCCCACCATCCCCCAACCATCCCCAACAACAGGGACGCCCCGAGAGCATTCCTTGCTTCAAACATCCCCTGCCTGCTAGTGGCGGTGGGGGGGCAACAGGAGTACGTCCCAAGGACGTCCCCATCCTGGAAACAACCTATTTTTTGGGGGGACGCATCCCCATGGAACATTGGTCTTAATAAAGAATTGGAGGCCACTAACTCTTTTAAATGTGTCCTACAAAATCATGGCTAAAACTTTGTCAATAAGGCTTATAAGTGTTCTCCCTAAAATCATAATCCCAACGCAAGTTGGATTCATTAAGGGGAGGTACATATTAGAAAACCTTGTTGCTAGTTGGCAGGGCTTGATTGGGCTAGAAAGTCTAGGCAAAATATTTGCATCTCAATTTTGAGGAGGCTTATGATAAGATTGAATGGCCCTTTATAATGATGATACTTAGAGCCAATGGTTTTCGAGATAAGTTTTGTAGAATGGCACAAATTCTATTTAAGGATGTTTCTACTCAAGTGGAAATCAACAGTAGTTCCTTAGCCCCTTTTTTCTACATAGATCCATCAAATAGGGGTGCCCCCTTCCCCCTCCTTGTTTGTGATTGCATCTAAAGACTCGTAGTATATTCTTCGAATCACATATATTAGATCTCTTGTCAAAGATCTTACCATTCCTAACAACAATGAGATGTTGAGCTGTTGAGTTGTTTGTAGCTTCGATCAGATAACATAATAATAAATATGAATATATAAGTAATATTAAATATTACTTATATATTCATACTTAATATATAAGGTATGTTAAGATAAATATCAATATAGCATGATCGAATGATATTTTACCAAAGCATAAACATCTTCTGCATTCTAAACGGTGATTAGTAACTGTTAAAATTAGTGAAACCGATTACAATACAAACGGTGACAAAGTCACACCTGTGATAGGCGTGACTCCTTGAGGAGTCACATCTATCACAGATGTGACTCCTACCGTCACTCACATATTTATATCAATGTCTGCCTTGCAATACCACGGATCGACACAAAAATCGGAAGTGTATGAGAAGTGGAAATTGCATCTGAAATACAAAAGAAAGTAATAAGTTAAGTCTGCTATATAAATATCCAACTTTCAGAAAATATCCAAGTTAGAAATTATAAGTTCGATTTGAATTTACATGGTATTAGAGCCAAGTTAAGCAGAATCCAGGCAGAAAATCGACTTGAGAAATTCAGATTTAATACATCTCATTTCTCTAATGGTAGCAGCAAACTGATTCGAAGACATTGGAAGGAAAGAACAACAAAAAGAAAAGGGTGTAGAGAAAATCAAGATGCGTAAATCGTTATCTTCATAACAGCGATCCATGAGTATAAGGAGCAGCAATCTATGTTAGGAGGACAGATCTAATTAAAGACAGCAGCAATCATGAGCAAATAATATATGAAAAGATTTGTAATGATTGGTGAAGTTGCATCCCTCAAAGGGAAATAAAAGGAGTCAATGAAGAAGATCGATAGGCATCAAGGAAGGAGAGGAATCAATCGATCTGCAATTAAATCAGCAAAGGTATGGAATCTCTATTATATATTGAACTTATAAATGTCTTAAGGCAATTTCTGAAGATATGCATATTCATATTGCAATAAGTAATCTATAGTTGCAAATGCATTACTCAATGATACATTGGTAAATGATAGAAATGAATGACATGAAATAAGATATGATTAGCTTATAGGAATGCATTACATTATATTGACTAGTATAGCAATCAAACGAAATTAGTCATATAATTGACATAGGATATTTATGTACATTATCATCATGAATATGGAATCTTGATTACATATAATGGATGAACAAATGAATGTCATTATAAATGAATATACAAGGAAGAATGAATTAATATGATAAATGTGTATATATAGAATGAAAATGATCAATAATGATAATGGAAAGTGATCAAACATTAGATCATATGTGATGGGCCATATGATATGAGGCCAAAATGATAAGTCATCATATGAAATATCAACAAAGACTTAGAAATCATAGGATTGTACTATATCCAATAAAAGGATTAGCCTCATCATTAATCGTCTCGTTATCCTAGGTGTATGGGTAAGTTGGGAGATTGTATGTTGGACCTAGGTAACCCTCAAGTGGATGAAGAACACTGTGTGGGTGTGAAGTCCCTTGAGCCAAGAGACGAAGAACACTGTGTGGGTGTTAAGTCCTTGGACCTATGGTAATGATGAGCTCATCAATGTTAAATGTGCCTAACGTGAGGTGACTCTTGATGGGATGAAGAATGTTGTGTGGACATGAAGTTCCATCAAGCCATATGGTGAAGAACTCTGTGTGGGAGTGAAGCCTTTGGGCCTCCGTATGGGATGGTCAATGGGTCCTCAATGAACCATACCTATGGAGCTAGAGATGGATTAATGATAGGGCGACACATGATCCTCTCAAGGGTAGAGCATAAGGCCTTTGATCATGAATATGAATATGGATATAAATATGAATATGAAAGTGAATATAAATGATTATGAATATGAAAATGGGATTAAGAGGGAGTTCACTGTACCTTAAAATCCTCAACAAAATGGAGTTGCAGAAAGAAAAAATAGAACCATTATAGAAGTTGCTAGGGCTATGTTACTTGATCAGAATATAGACACTTCACTTTGGGCAGAAGCATCTAGTACTGCTATCTATATACAGAACAGATGTCCTCACTCTCATATTGATGACAAAACTCTTGAAGAAGCCTTCACTGGCACAAAACCAGACATTAGTCATTTAAGGATATTTGGTTGTCCTATTTACATTCATGTGGCCAAAGAGAAAAGAACTAAGCTAGAACCTTCTGGGAGAAAAGGCATCTTTGTAGGCTATAGTGAAGCATCAGAAGCTTATAGAATATATATACCTGGTCAAAGACAGATTGAACTAAGCAAAGATGTGATTTTTGAGGAAGACATAGCTTTCAAAAGAGCCAGAAATGATATTGAGTCAGAAATTCAAACTTCCAACTCAAGCATAGAAGAGGATCCTACACCTGAGTTTCAGAGGGAGTATCCTGAGGAAGAGGTAAACCATGAACAAATCACATCACTAGAAAATCCCAAGAAAAGACCACTCTGGGCCACCAAAAACAATGGAAGAAGCTAAAAATTATGCTGCTCCATCAGGGACTTTTATGGAAAGCACAAGACCTAAGAGATTCTCTAGTTATGTAGCTTTAATGAGTGAATTCATTAAATCAGAACCTTCTAGTGCTATAGAAGCTCTTAAGCACCACATATGGAAGGATGCCATGACAGAGGAGTATCAATCCATCCTGAAGAATGATGTGTGGGATATAGTACCTAGACCAAAAGGGAAATCTGTTGTTTCTTCAAAATGGCTATTTAAAATCAAACATGTTGCAGATGGCAGTATAGGGAATTACAAAGCAAGATTTGTAGCTAGAGGATTTTCACAAAAGGAATTGATTACGACGAAACCTTTGCTCCAATTGCTCGATATACATCAGTCAGGGCAGTTCTAGCTATTGCAGCAGCCAAAGGGTGGAAAGTCCATCAAATGGACGTAAAAACTGCTTTCTTAAATGGAACCATTGAAGAAGAGGTTTACTTAGAGCAACCCGAAGGATTTGAGATTCACAATGCAGGATCCCATGTATGTAAATTAAAGAAAGCTCTATATGGACTTAAACAGGCCCCCAGAGCCTAGTATGAAAGAATTGACAGTTATCTCTTGAGATTAGGCTTCTCAAAGAATGATGCAGATCCAAATCTCTACTTCAAACAAAGCAAAGGTGATATGTTAATATTGATATTATATGTTGATGATCAATTGATTACAGGAGAAAATTAACTTATTGATCAGTGTAAGAAAGATCTAGCTTCAGAATTTGACATGAAGGACTTAGGTCTATTACACTACTTCCTTGGACTGGAAGTATGGTAGAAATCAGACTGTATTATTCTAAACCAAGGGAAGTACACAATTGATATATTAAAAAGGTTTGGTATGATGGAATGTAGACCTATGTCTTCCCCCCATGGAAACAAATCTTCATAAATTGAAGGAAGCAGCAGCAGATTTTCCGTTGGTAGATCCCACTCTGTACAGACAAATAATTGGATCCTTGATGTATTTGGTCAATACCAGACCTGATATCTGTTATGCTGTAAATGCCTTAAGTCAGTTTATGTGTGAGCCCAAGGAGATACATCTTGTGGCTGTGAAACATATAATGAGATACCTTCAAGGTACTCTAAATTATGGCTTAAAATATGAAAAGGTTGACTTAGATCTACATGGATTCACAGATTCAGATTGGGTTGGAAGTGTAACTGACCGGAAGAGCACCTCCGGATGTTGTTTCAGTTTAGGGTCAGCAATGATATCGTGGATCAGCAGAAAACAGTCTTCAGTTGCTTAGAGTTTTACAGAAGCTAAATATATTGCAGCTTCTATGGCTGCTAGAGAGGCAGTATGGCTTAGAAAACTGCTTGTGGGATTATTTGGTAAACCTCTGAAACCAACTATCATCCACTGCAACAATCAAAGCTATATTAAGCTATTCGTGAATCCAGTATTCCATGATAGATCTAAACATATTGAGATTCCTCATCACTATGTGCGTGATATGGTGGAAAGGAATGTGATTCAGTTGGAGTATATTAGTACAGAAGATCAAACTGCAGATATTCTTACTAAACCATTCCTCAAGGTAAAAGTTGAATACTTCAGAAAAAAATCTTGGTATGATTGAAATGTAAAATTCTAATTGATTTGTACTAATATATTAAAGATGTTTAATGTGTAAACATCTTGTGTCATATGTGTGACTCTATGACATTATGGGCCTACCCATTCTGTGTTTATTTCCAAAAGGTGACATTTTTTATATAATCTACACTTGTACCTAACATTATAAGGTGACGATCTTATAATGTTCATTAGACTGAATCACGTGACTTGATATTGGTATGAATCATGGAGTTATCATGATTAAGTTATGGTAGACATTATGTGACTTAATGTCAGTGCACATACCATAACTGGGATATATATAAGGAGAATGTAATGTTCTCGAGTATGGTATATCCTTTAGTATCACGAGGTAGGTGATGCTACGTATCACGAGATAGGTGATACTATATATCATGAGTTATGTGATATTAAATTACTTTGAGTAATTCATTATAGATCAGATAATTGATATTCACAGAGATTATTGTGATATTGTTATCTTCCCGAGCTAAGAGGGAGTGTTGAGTTGTTTGTAGCTTCGATCAGATAACATAATAATAAATATGAATATATAAGTAATATTAAATATTACTTATATATTCATACTTAATATATAAGGTATGTTAAGATAAATATCAATATAGCATGATCGAAAGATATATTACCAAAGCATAAACATCTTCTGCATTGATTAGTAACTATTAAAATTAGTGAAACCGATTACAATACAAACGGTGACAAAGTCACACTGTGATAGGCGTGACTCCTTGAGGAGTCACGTCTATCACAGATGTGACTCCTACCGTCACTCATATATTTATATCAATGTCTTTGCCCTGCAATACCACGGATCGACACAAAAATCGGAAGTGTATGAGAAGTGGAAATTGCATCTGAAATACAAAAGAAAGTAATAAGTTAAGTCTGCTATATAAATATCCAACTTTCAGAAAATATCCAAGTCAGAGATTATAAGTTCGATTTGAATTTACATGAACATCCAATTTGCAAATGACACTACATTATTTCCTATTTTTGAAGAAAAGTAATATTGCAAATTTGTTGAATAGGCTTGAGATTTCGTTTGGCCTCTCGGTCAAGAATCTCCTCCAACAAATCTACAATGCTTAGTTGGAATTCTCACCCTCGTGACTAGTTTTCTAAAATTGTAAAATACTTAGGCATTCCACTTGTTGTGGAACCCTCTCTCAAAAAAATGTGGGAATGGGTACATCATAAGATTAAAAAGAATAATACTAAGGCAGGGTCACCGACTCTGTTTCTGGCAAAAGCTTGGATGTGCCAAATAGTTTTGTCATTTTTCAATATACATTATGCTTCTACCTGGTTATTTATAAGCACCCAGGTTAAAAACAATCAGAAGATGGTCAAAAACTTCTTGTGGTGAGATGGAAAGTGTAGTAAAAAAAGACATGCAGGAAACTAGAAATAGATGTCTCTCCAAGAAGCTGGGGGTTATGTGATTGAAAGATCTAAAACTGCAGGGTATTACTTTGGCCGTAAAGTGGATCTTGAAAGCTCTGGCTGGTTCAAAACCTTAGAAAATATTTATTGCAAATGGCACTTGTTTAGCCACTCCTAAGAAAAAAAAGGGGTGGAAAGGACTTCATCCCCATGATATCTTTTTTGGGAAATTTTCTGTTAAACCTGATGGCGCACCAATTTTCTGCGATATTTGAGATCTTGGTAGTCCATGAAACATTTGATTGGTGAGCATGAGGCCTTTTCCAGGGTTGAGGGTACTTTTGTCAGCTATACGTCTATATGGAGTCTTGCATATAATAAGAAACCATTGGCCCTCAGTAGAAGTTGTTCTGCTAGGAGATGGCATGCTAAGCATGTAAGAACTTTGGTGACATATTTGACAATGGTAATTTGATCTCGTGGAATGAAATTCAAACCAAGTTCCAAATTCCTACATCACAAAAGAAAACGTATTCTATTCTTAAAAAAGCTGTATCGTGTATGATGTTAAGTTCCCTATTCGACTTACCTTCAACACAGAAATTCTAGACAATATCAGATGGAGAATAAGTTTCCCCTTGTTGATAATTAAGTCTAAGGATATATATATATATATATAAGCTATTGACTAAAACCCATGAAATTTTTGATATGCTAAATCTTTTGTGGAACTCCTCCCTGTCTAATAAAGATTGGAAATTTATTCTAGGCATATATGGTCTGGTTGGACAGAGCCCAAAAAATCTTGTTTTAGGTGACTTATGATTTCAAAAAAAACTGTTGCAGGCTCTGCCCTAAAAAATGTTGGTGTCAGACCATATGTGTGCCAGATGTGTAATGCTGATGAATCTATTTAACACTTTTTTTTAAATTGTAAATTTGCTAAGAACATTTGGTCTATGTTTTGGGGCAACAAAAATGGGTGGGATAATAAAAAGGGCATTACCTGGTGTGAAATTTTGTCTGGTTTTGTTAAATGTTTTGATAAAGATCTTAATAGGCTATAGCTTAACCTTTCAACTAAAATTTTGTGGCATTTATGGAGAGCTAGAAATGATGAAGTATTTCAAGGCAAGAGAAGGTTCATGACGGACTACTCTTCCGGTGAGTTTACCTTTGCTTCTATTGTTTTGCAAGTTACTTTAATAATGAAGATTCCCAAAAGCAAATTCTCTAGTCTAGTTGATGGTGGCAGAGTTAAGCTACAAAAATCTGATATAGTTCCTGCTGAGTGGTGGCCTGGTATAGAGAGAAATAGAGGAAGGCCGGATGAAAAAGGTGAAAATGATAAGGATCCTATAGTATGAGCATCTACACAGCTATGACAGAACTGTTTTTATTGCTTACCTGTATGGGAATGTCTATACCAGCACTCGAGATACTCTCCAACCACCTAAGTTAATCCTGTGCACACTCCTGTTCTAGCAGCACTTGAAACTGTTGATGATTCGGAGAAAGGCTCTGTTAATTTAGAATTGCAATGATAGTCTTGTATAAAAAAAATTGGCTGCTATATATTAAAGTTCTCATGAGATGTGAACTGTAATGATAACTCCGTCTTAGATGACTAATAATGGTTTTGAATCTGTCCCAGGTGCCAGTTTTGTTATTTAGGCCCTGGCTGCTACTTCTTTATGGTCTAGTTTGTATTAGCGGGTACCAGCAGACTGTTTCCTGGCCTTAATGGCTTATATTGTATAACCTGGTTTTTGTTAACTATTTTGAAATATAATTTTTTTTTTAAAAGATGGCTAAAACTACAAATATATCCAAAATCACCATACATTCCTATCTAAGGAGTTGTGATGTATAAGCATGAGCCAAGTTCAATCCCTTACTGCCGTAAAGACAGCCCATAACTCCACCAGGCACGTGGCAAGGTTGTGGTGTAACAATTATGGGGAATATTCAAGTGTGACCCACGTTTACATACTCTGCATCACATAAAAGTTGGCACATAACCTCACCCAAGTCTTACCAAACCAAAAAATACAACCACCCATGATGACATAAACCAAGAACAATGCCAAAACTACTGATAGAGCTGAATTCACCATATATTTTTAAAACCCAAATGATATAATTGTTTTAAAAAACAAAGACATCATGCACACCTGCTAATCCATGAGCATAACGGCACTTATCTCCAAAATCACAGGCCTGCCCAGCCTTCCACATAGTGCATAGCTTAGTCTTCCAGAAGGGAGTCCTGGTAGTAGAGAAAATTTTAGTGGCTAATATCCGCTTATAAATTATTTATGTTAAGTTTTTTCAAAGGAAATATCCACCAATTAAAACGGAATATTCACCTAAATTTCTATAAAAGCAATAAATTGCTATAGGATAATAAACTCTTCAGAAAACAATAAAAAGCTTTTATAGAAAGACTTCAAGCCTCCACAGTTTGTTGAAAAAAATTGTTAAAAGATTTAGAAAAATGACATTTTATTGTAACATGAATGACGAATTAGGATTACAAATAAGAGGTCCTCATTTAGATGACTGACCTTGTGTGCTTGTAGAGAGAAACCTATATAATGAGCTGTTAATTGTGATCTATCCATCATTAGCGTGGCCTAATGCATCTATTTCCTATATCTTTTATGCAATTTTCATCAACATCTTTTGCAATGAAAACAAATTCTATACAGTATCACTAAAAATCTTCAAATTTAATATTAAAATAACCTTCACCAGCATTTCAGAACATTTAACATTGTGAGGTTCCTTAAAATTACCCGTAACTAAGAATTACAAATAAGAGCTCCTTATATTATTTCAACCTCACATTCTTATGTAGAGTTATCCATACACAAAACTTTTATTTGTAATCCTAATTCAGGTTTCATCCTGAGTTATCTACATAAGGAGATTTGTTTGTAATCCTCATTCATATTTCATCCCAATGATGAGTCATAAAGTGTAACATAAATGTCAAAAACATTTAAAAAGTAAACTCTTGGAAAAACATTTCTATGAACTTTCACCAAAAATCTAAGAATTTAATATTAAAAAAATATTCGTCAAAAATTCTAAACTTCTAGAAGTCTGATTCATTAAAAACATTTGTCAGTTTTCCCAAATGCTTATAGAGTTTTCATCAAAAACTCTCTTACTATTCAATAAATTATGCATATCTAGCATAAAATTGTCAGTTTTGCTATATATATATATGACTGATTCATTAAATTGTGCATATACGCACCCAGATATCTTAAAATTATCTCTACTTATAATAATTTAATATTAAAACCAATTAACTTACACAATTCAATTAAAAAAAATTCTCCAAGGCTCCCGAACTTCTAAAATGTCAATTTCCTAAATCTTTTAGGAAACTTTCATAAACTCTTAGGAAACAGGAAGAAAATTTCACATATATTATCATAAAAAAATTAACAATTCCATTCTAAAAAATCCTTAAGATTTCGAAACTCCACAGAATCATCCTTAAATAAAAATCTCCTTCCTGGTTCTAAAAAATATCTCCCCCTAACAAAAATAGATCCACCTTGATCGACCTCCCCTTTAACCTTCTATAGCTGAAAAATCAATAAAAAAAAAAAAACTCAGAATCCCCTTCCTGCTTCTAAGAGATACCTATATACACGAATTCGACTGAAAAATATACTGTCTCAGAGTTATTTCTACAGCTAAAAGAACCTCATATCTAAAGTTGTAAAATTATGCGCTATTTTAAAATCACCTCTAATTAGCTGAAGAATCCATGAAAACAAAAAGTTATATATTATCATTAAAAAAAGTAGCAGAAATCAAATATTAAACAAATAAAAAAACATATATATATTTTTAAACCAGAAGCTCACTGCACAAAATAAACAAATATTTGCCAAAATCAATTAAAAAAAAAAAAACTCAATAGCTGAAAAATCAATTAAAAAAAAACTCATAATCCCTTCCTGCTTCTAAGAGATACCTTCCCCCCTAAAACGAATTCGACTGAAAAATATACCGTCTCAGAATTATTTCTACAACTAAAAGAACCTAACGTCTAAAGTTTTAAAAACATGCACTATTTTAAAATCACCGCTAATTAGCTGAAGAATCCATGAAAACAAAAAAATATATATTATCATTAAAAAAAGTAGTAGAAATCAAATATTTGCCAAAAGATTTCTAAATTTCGAACGAATAACGTGCCAGCTTCCCTACCTCGGCAGCGAAGCTCCTCCATTTGCAAGCGGAGCCTGGCCCTGCTCCCCTTGGTGCAAGAAAGTACAGCGCTCTTTATAAGGACAATTCGCCTCTGTCAAAAACTTACACTGCTTCACCTTCACAGGTCTCGGCCCAGGCCTCGCCCCAGCCGATGACAACGATCCCAAAGCTGATCCAGGGTTCGAACCCCGCGGGGGAGGCTGCCTTAGCTCCTCCAAGCCGTGGGCAAAGTTACAATTGGCGTTAAACGTGCACGTCCCGGCCTCAAACCTGGTGCACAATCTGGTCTTCTGCAGGAAAGCGCTGCCTGGCCTGGCGGAGCCCCTGGACGCATGGGCGCCCATGGAACCGGGGGCGAATGGATCAGAGGGCAGAAAAGAAGGGGTCTGGATGGGTTCCATGAATTTCATTCTCTTCTGCGGGGGGTCCGGCCAGAGGAATTCAGGGATCTTGGGGGAATTGACTTGAATGGGGTTCGAACCCGTGAGCTGTGGAGAGACTGGCTCATATTCTGGTTCTGGCCAATATGCATTGGAATTCATATTGCCTTAAATTCTTCTCTTTGCTTGTCTCGAGATTTGTTTTCTTTTTTGATCTTTTTTTTTTTCCTTCTGTTTTTGTTTCGTATTTATGCAGTGCGGAATAGGGTTTTAGACGTCAGGAATGGTGGAAGTTCCCGGAAATAATAAGAGACCAACAACGTTTTTTCCTCCTCTTTTTTCTTTTGTGTTTTTTTTTAAAGGAGAAGATTTAAGATAAAAAAACAAAATGGATATTATTTAACTTGGGCAATATTTTTAAGTAGAGTATTTGTGCACTAAATTAACTTTGTTACTATCTTTTGGTTTTATAGATTATTCAATCTTGGATGTTATTAAAAATATTCATCCATTGCTTATTTATTAGTGCATTCTTTCATATTATTTAGAGTATCTTTTATTAGTGCATTCTTTCATATTATTTAGAGTTTTTTTTGGGGGGTCATATCTATAATGTGGAGGAGGGGTCCTCTACATAAACAAGTTGAGATGATAGTTGTGCAACTTAAGTTTAGGGGTGTACATTCTTTATAAGATTTATTTTGTGAGTTTAATTTTATGTCAAAATATTTAATGGCATGTCGACATATTTTTTTAAATACTGCCATTATAATTATGGGATCTACCATACAACATTAAAATGTCAATATTTATATCTATGAGTTAAAAAGGTGGTTTTTAATGTTTGCATTTAAAATACATCAATAGTGGTATTGAGTGTGGCAATTCAATGTGTATCTCTCCACCTATGAGAAAACCAAGCAATTGTATAGATTGGGTTAATACATGGTAATTACATGTCAAATTATGATGTAAATGTTGTCCATCTTCCCACCAAAAGTTAAACAACACATCTCTTCTCCTATATAACACCATTTGCCCCTAGTTTCTTGTATACCATGTTACCGTTCTAGTTATTTCCTATGTGTACAAGTCGAGTGCAGTGTGTGTATGTGTGTGTCTATCTACTTATCTTTGATTTTGATTTTTATTGATATACCTAGATCAATTTAAGTTCAACCTCATTATTGTGTTTATATTTATTTGGTTGTGTACTAGATCAATAAACAAAGCATGTGTTGTTATTTAACTTGAGTTTGCACTATAGATAAATGCCTTCAACACACATTTAAGGTATGCTCTCTACAAGGAAACTACAAAGAAAACAAAGACAATACACAAATATAAACAGAAAATAAGAGCAAGGGAATGCTTGTATATCAAGTTCATGGTGCCACTTTGAGAGGGCAATCCACCCAATGGAGCATAGACTTCGGTTACAATATTTAAGATGCCTTTCTCTTGCCTAAATACAACTATATATAGCTAACAACTAAAGACAACTATCACTATCTGATGCATGTAGGACAAATGCTCTATTCTAACTAGCTAACAGGGTGACTTACAAAGCATATGCATGCGAGCCTTCATTTGATATTACAAAATACATATATGAGAAAGGAGACTCTTAACATTGCCTCATGTTGGGAGATACTAGCAGTATCACAAATAGCATCATACTAACTCATATAATATTATCTTATATCGTAAAGGGTTTGTGGTACCATACAAGAAGTGTCCCACATCTTATAGAGACACATAAGAAGGTTGTGCAATACTGCACACTGCAATAAAGACCTGATGATATTATCTATGACTAGTAGACATTGAGTAGAGATATGCAAGAGGTTGTGTTGTGCCACACAACCTCCACACGTGTCATTTAATAATTTCTAGACCCATATATGGGTCATATAGCCTTTAAATGCCTAAACACACCTTGACATGCCTAAATTAGCTATAATAAGGATAAATATCATAAAGGAAAAGGCATATTTGTGGGAAGAGGATAATTAAGAGTGTTTATGAAAGCATATCAGGCAAAGACATCATGAAAAGGCATTAAGAGGCTATATAAGGAAGGGAAAGGAGAGAGATAAGAACATAAGGATATGGATGACTAAGAGGAAGATATATGAGAGATATATGGACATGGATGAGTAAGAGGAATATAGAGCATATATTGAGAAGTGAGAGATATATAAGAGAAGTGTAATAGATATATGAGAGTTATAAGGGAGTAAGAGAGATGTAAGAGAGGCAAAGCATGTGTTGAAGAATAAATAAAGGATTTGTGACAATGACATTATATGATGAATTTATGAGAAGTATATGGAGATTATATATGTATGAGTGGTGTATAAGTGTACATTTTTTTTTGTTTTGCATTATTCTAGAATCCACCACATTATTTTTAATCCACCACACATGTTCCAATTCTCTTCCTTATCCATCACACTGAGGTAAAACACAACCCTAACATAGGAATAACATAAAATTCTGGTCTATGACTTCTTGTCAACATTTGGTTCTATTGGCAAGACCTTAGTTGTTGGTGGTAAGGAGAGGATCAAAACTAGGGAGAGTGTTGTAGTGAGAAAAATTTAAGGGAGAAGTGATTACAGATAAATAAGGAAGTAATTGTGATGTTGTGTGGTAGCACACACTAGGTCCTAGTCCTCAGGGGGTTAGGCACCTACAAGTGACAAATGGAATGAGAGGATCCCAAAAGGGATCCTAAAATGATGTGATTGTTGAAGCAGGTCTAGTTTGAGCCATTGAGGATAAATAAAAGGATTAGTGAAAAATAAATCAAAAACACCCATGGCCAAAGGAGACAGTAAGAAACTAAGAGAGATTGTTAAAAAATATTAAGAAGGCAATTAAGATGAACATTAATGAAGAAAGGAGGTTGAAACAAATACAGGAGAAAGGAAAGATATCATAGAAGGATTGACAAGGCTAGGTCTAAGTCTCGTTGGAGTGCACCAGGAGGACTCCTACTGAAATTTTGGAGAGTCTGCAATCAAAGGGATTAATAGACATGATGGTGCTCACTAACATTGACATATCAGAGAAAACAATAACCCTAATCAAAAAAGCAAAATAAAATTTAACAAGTTAGCAGAACAAAAAAAGGAATATGATGAACCAATGGTGTCAATTATGGGAGGGCTTAGAAGTAGTAGTGCTCAACCAAGGACTAGAAGCAAGGGTGCTCAACTATTCGGGTTTCTAACTTGAGAACCATATTCTAAACCAAATTTGTTAGACCTTAATGCCACAATTAATGAAGGGTTTGAGGATTTAGTAACCCCGATTTCTAAATTAAAACCTTTGGGTTTCAGCATAGAGTATTTGGATGATGTAGTGTGTAGGAATGTGGGCCTACAAAGGGATAAAATATTAAAAACCCTAGAATTCTAGCAAAGGAAGGAAAGTAAGGGAACTAAAAAATTTAATGAAATTTTAGTAATTTATCATCAACACAATAAAAGGATTTAAGGAGGGATGCAATAACTCAAGTTTTATTGACAAAAATCTAGTAACTAATAATGAGTTATTAAAAGATACATCCCCTAAAGCAAAAAGACCCTATTAAGAGGTGAGCCTCCCAAACCAAGAGTCAAACCCATTTGCCATATAAAACAAGGAAAGTTTTGATTTCTTTGAGATTGAGTTACCCAGGGATAAGGGTAGAGCAAGAAAATTAGTGAAACAGTAGGAGGTTGTCAAGTGTGGTGAGAGTGTTCAAAAGTTAAGGGAGAAAGGACCCAAGAAGCTAAGAGTATATAAGGAATGCAGAAAAGAGAATAGAGGAGAATCCTCAATAAACAACGATAAATAAGAGGAACATAGTATTACAAAAATGGAACATAATCAGACTAAACTGCCTATCTTTATTAAGGATACCAAAAAAGCAACATCACATATATTTGATCTAGAATCTGCTTAGAGGAAGAATGGCATGATAGATAATCAGGCAAATCTCTATGACTTTGTTGGGATGTTAAGGGATGAATCACTTAAATGGTATATGAAAGAATGTCCCAAATTGATTTGAAAAGGATGAATTCTTAAGCAATTTTAAATCTCTAGAGATCCCCTTCGAAAGAGTGAGTAAGATTAGAGAGACAACACAAAAGAAAGAAGAGACTATAAGAGAATTTGATAAAAGGTTCTAGGATCGTAACATCATTAGATGGAAGAATTTTTAAATCCTATACAAAAGGGTAGAATTATCTTCTAGGATTGAAGCACAATCATGGAGGGGAGAAAATGAGAAAAGTGGGAGTGAGGAGATAGAAAAATTAAAATTTGGATTGGAGCAATTAATGATTGTTTATAGGAAATATTATCAAAAGGAGAGAGTTGCAGGGAGACATCATCTCTTCGCAAGAAAAAGATATGGTGTACCTATTATTCTAATGAAGGTCATTTATGAAATAAATGCCATGTATTAGAAGGAAAGAGAGGAATTGTTGCATTAACGGTGGAGATTGCAGAGCCACCTAGAAAACTCAAAAGTGTAAATTATGGTATTTTCTATGAATGGGACAAGCATGAAATGGTTGATTGCCCATCATTACTATTTTTGGTAATAGAAGACAGCAAACCCTCATATGGCCATAGTTGTGGGGATAATGAGCCCACCCATAGAGTTATAGCAAGAGCAAAAGGATTGGTAGATAGATCGTTCTATGTCTAGTATCATGGTTACCAACAATTGCAACGATGAACTAACCAAAGAACAATCAATAAAATACAACATGTGGTGCCCCGAATCCAAGATGAGAGACACTCCACCAGTTACCAATATGATTATTCACAAGGTGGCATTAGAAGTTACCACAATGATAATATAATAGGATGCAATAAAGGAAGAGATTGAGGCCAAAGAAGAAGAGAAGATGTCACATATATTTTAAGTATAGGTAAATGGATCATTGTGCAAATGAATGTACAGATGAAAAGAATAAATCTTGTGGATTTTGTAAAGATTTAGTGCATGATTTATTTAGCTACCCTAGATCAACCGAATATTATAATAATTGCCAAACACTTATAAAGAGCAAAGAACTTTTAGGGCTAAATGCGGCAAGAGGGACCAAGGTAATAATGAAATTCCAAAAGATAATCCCTAAATGCCAAAAGATGTAGAGGATAAATTTTGAGGATAAGGATGTGTGTACATATGAAAATGAACTATAAGAAACAAGCTAAAATGATATTAACCTTTTTCAATCATGATCAAATGCAACCTCATGATAATAAGGAATGCATACAAACATATGAAGCTAAACTATAAACAACACACATGTGCAAACCTTGTTCTTTGGATGTGCTCTTGATGTCTTTATATGTTGATTGCTCCTCAAAATGATAGCATAACCTTGCATAACATGGAGACTTGAAAATGGCTTGGGTTGATCATCATTTATAGATTTTTGGACGAGGATTGGATGGATAGGATTGGTTTGGGAGATCGATGGTTGAGGTCAAGGTTGAGAGGATTTGGATGAGGAAGAAGGGATATTAGATAAATAAATATTTATCTAATGTTGGACTATGGAAAAGGATTGATTAATTGAATAAATGATTAAATTTATTCAATTAATGCTAGGAGATGGCATAGATGAATAGTGATTTAATAATAAAATATTATTTAATCACTGTTAGAAAGGATATTGGATAATTAACTATCTAAACAAGTGTTTATTCAGTTAATTATGGAAGAAAGTGGTTTAGTTGCCAATTTTAGTTGTCTACATTTTGCCCCTCTTTGAGATGGTGTTGTGAAGCAACATCATTTCAAAGAAATGTAAAGAATAGCACTAGGTTAGATAAGAAGATGGTTGGATTATGCCCCAGCCACTCGAAGTGAGAGCAACGAGGAGGAATGATGGTAGGGATGATGCCCCCTCGAGAGGGCATGTGGGTTTGAAGAACATGGGTGTGCTCTCGAAAGGATGAAGATAGCTGGATTAGGTAGATGAGAGTGGAATAAAAGTGATTTGGAGGATAGAAGAGACGAAATGCAAAGGAGTGGAGGAGAGAGATGATGGGGGATAAAAGGGTGGGGATAGATGGATAGGGATGGATTGATGGATGGAGAAGGATGGATGGGAGGATGCAAACTGATAGATGGAGTTATGTGTTATGTTGCATTGAATGGGAGCAACCTTATTTGATATGGCATTAGACATTATGCACCAAGGTATAAGGAACCAAGGTGACAATGTGTCCCGTGCATAAAAGGATGCCCCAACACATCACAAGGCGTTGGACGACTTTAGTGGGTATTGTGATGAGACAACTGATAAGGTCACAAGCAACCCTGTGTCTATAGCACCATGATATGGAAAACCATGATACCATTGTAGCAAGTAGAATACAAGGACCAATGCAAATGCAATATAAAATGATAATGCACACACACAAGAAAGCACACATGCACAAAATGATACAAAGACAAACATGATGTTGCCTCGAGTCAAGCTAAAAAGCTAAATATTGATAGATTGATGATGTTGGATTGTGGTATTGATGATAAGAACAACATGAGGATTGGGAATGATGTATCTCAATGATGATGATGATGGATGTTTTGATCAAGGTTGGGGACAAGACCAATGGATGCGATTGGATGATTTTGCAGATTGCTAGCTTGAGATGCGCATTGATTAGGATCTTCTTACAATGTTTAGATTTATGGGAGATTTGGATCTTTGGGAGGGGTGCATTATTTTCTGTTTAGGTATCCTTTAGCTAGCAACCAATGAAAAGGGAAAGCCAGGTCTAATGAAAAGGGATAATATGATGATTTGGATGGGGTGATTAAGTGATTGGGTGATGGAGGGATAGGTTGATAGATGGGGGCATGTAGTGTGTAGACCATACCCATGGATATCAACACCATGTCTAGGTTGGGTAGGGGGGGTAACATGTGGATTGGGATAGGGGTTCACAATGGATAGAGGATTTAGGATAGGTGGATGGAGGAGGTTTGGGTGTGATCTCCAAGGACTATGTCACATAGGAATAATATGCCCTACTCAAGATGTGTCACTCATGACGAAGTGTTAGGATGTGTGGGTGGGATGAATGTTGGAGGATATGTTGGAGATGGGTGTGTGTAGGACATGTTTGGAAGGGATGTATACCAATAGGTGTCCAAAGTATGTTTGGGATAATTTGCCCCTATCCTTATTAGGAGTAAAAGTGGGAAGGGAGCATGGGATGAAAATAGGATAGATAGGGAGATATAGGGATAGGATGGATGGGAGATGATATGATAAGTATGGATGTGGTGGATGGGATGGATGGATAGATGAGGCTTGCCCCCAAGTGTAGGGTGCATTGTGATGGGGATTACACATGATGCCCATGAGGGGTTTTCATCATGGTACTTGTCCAAGACACCATAGGAATGGTTTTCACCATTGGAAAAAAAATTCTCATTACTTTTTTTTTTGACAATTTTCTATTTTTTTGGATTTTTGCATATTGGATGGGATGGGATGGAATGAACGAAGAAAGGGATTTGGATAAGCATGGGGACTCAAGCATCTATTTCCATATCAAGGTGATAGTGTCCCGTTATAGATGGATGCAGCACATAGACCATGTCAAGTGTCATTACGCACATGGATGTTGGTAGATGAACAAGGTGATTAAGTGGAGGAAGATGGAATGGGTGGAATAGATGGAGGGTGGATGGATAAATGAAGGATGAAGGGATTATGTGAGATCATGGATAATAAGGGTGGGATGGGGGAGATATAATGAATGGTGAGGATAGGATGGTAGGATAAATGCATGGGGGAATGTCGTGGGGGTCAAGAGGAACCAAGACCAACATTTGCACACACCATGATGGATTTTGAAGCTTTTGATTTTGATGGGGAGTGGGGAGTAATGCGAATTGGGATTCATGAGGATAGTGGATTTTTAATTATGGGATCAGGATGGGGTGTTGTGGGGTTGTCGATTTGAGGATTTGGGGACCCAGATGGACTTAGGATTTTGGGGATTTTTTGATTGGGTGCAGGATGAGGGAGAGGGATTGTGAGATTTGGAGTGGGATTTGTATGCTTCACTTGGATTTATTTCTTTTTTCTTGGGAACCCACATTGTTTTTGTTTTTGTGTTTGGAGGTGTGGGCTTTCGTGGCCTTTTAGTTGGATTTTTCATTGATTTTGTGTATTGATGCCCTATAGCATGATAATCTTCAGGATTTTGTGGATTTTTTTCTTTATGTGTGGAGGCATCCAAAGTATTATTTTTTAATCCCAAGGTTTAAGTGTTAACTTCATCTTTAGATGATGTGTGCACTTGTTGGTCTTGATTAGGGATTTTGGGGGATAGGGATTTAGGGACACGGGATTTGTGGATGGAAGGATTAGGGTAGTTAAGAATGAAGGGATAAGGGGATTCAAGGATGGGGGTATTAGGAGTTGGGAGGATGGGAGAAAGAGTGGATTTAGGGATGGGAGGATGTTGGAAATTATGGATGGAAGGACATTTGGGATAAGATGGGGGAGGGATAGTGACATGTTTTTTGGATTTGTATGATGAGGGAGGGAGAATAGCGACAAATGGTTTGGAGGTGCGACGGAGGTAACCTATGTTTGGATTATAAGAAGTTGTAAGGTGTGAAGGTGGTACCAAAATTTTTGGATTGTTTTCCTTGGGATATGTAACCAAGGATGGGTGCATTTGTAGATGGATTTGACATGGATGGGCTCCAAAATTCCTTGTTCATGAAGGCCCAAGCTTTTTCCTTAGTAGTTCATGTTTTGGAGCATGGGATGTGCAATCGGATGTTTGTTGTTTTGGAAACATGATGTGAGTCCATTATTAGATGGGGGAGGATGGGTGGTGGATAAAAGTTGTTCCTCTCTCACGAGAGAACCACCACATATGAAAGTGTTGGGACCAAGAGGATAGGATGATGGATTTGGGATAGGGTTGATAGGCAATGGTGAGGAGTCAATAGGAGATGGTGGACGGTCGATAGGAGATGGTATAGGATTGATAAGGGATGATGGGGGATCAATAGGAGATGGTGTGAGATTGGTAAAGGGATGAGATGGGATGCTTGGATCTTGATTGGGATGGGGGTTAGATGCTTATGCATGCTTTGGACTAGGATCTTGACATAGCCAGATTTACGTGGATGGTGCGGTGGGGGAGGAGTGTTTAACTTCATTTGGTGTTTAGTTAGACTCCTCTAATGGGGTAGATAGAGGAACGAATGTTTGGGATAGGATTTTGGATAGGAAGGAGGGAGGGGATGGTGTTGTTTTGATGGGTGTTAGGTGGGTGAGGGTGTCGTTAATGACACATTTAGGTGATTTTGGAAGAGTGGGGTGGCATGAATCCACAAGTTTGGTTTTATGATTTTTCTCAAGATCCTTAGCTAGGAGTCCTTGGAGAAAATTCAAGAAGAAGGATTTGGATTTATTAGGAGAATTGGATGGTGGATTAGATGGTGAAGTGGATAGCAGGGTTGGTGGCTAATGACATGAAGGATTTGGATAGGCAAGATAAGGATATGAAGGATGTGGTTAACGAGGGCATGAAGGATGTGGATAAGAGGTGGAGGTGATGGGGACCTCATATGAGAATGGATGTTGGGCTATGGATGTTGGATAGGATGGATTTACCTTGTCAAGGGTGCCATAAGGATGACCATAAGGTATGTAATTAGGCATGGGGGCATAGCTTGTGCTAGCTAATGCATGGTCATAAGGTGCTTGCCTATGTGTGGATGGACAAGGGTAATTTATGGCAAGCTTGCTTGTGATGATTTCATCAAGGTTTTTAATTTTGTCCTGGTCAACAAGACTATCATCACCATCAAAATCAAAGGGATTCATGATTGTCCTTGGATTTGGGATGATGTGACATAGGATAACTCTATGATTTTGATTTTCTAAGGTTTAGGACTTTAGATTTGCTTTGATATCACAATGACCTTAGATTTGGATTTTGGATTAGTAGGGGTCGGATAGATGGATTGATTTGGATTGATCAAGGTCAACAATATATGATGCTTGATACTTGGATTTGTTGATTTGATTTAATTAATCAAGGTCAACGATATATGACACTTTATCTTGGTTGGATTTGAGTTGATTGGGGTTGATTTTGGATTAGGCCAAGGGCCCTTTGATATTTAATTTGAGGGATGGGGGAAGATTGAGCTTGTTTTGACAAAGGTGCTTGTGTAGGAATAAAGATGCTTGAGTTTTACAGAGGCGCCTATCTACAAAGGCACTTGTGTAGACACAGAGGCACTCAAGTATGAATAGAGGCGCTTATTTAATTCAAAGGTGCCTATTTGGAAATAGAGGTGCTTGTTCAAGGATAGAGGCACTTGTTTGTGAAAACAAAGCTTCAAGCTTGATGATTAGGCTTGAATTTGATGGGTTTTGGTGTATTTGATGGGGAATGATTAGGGATTAGGTGTAGGACCGTTAGATGATGGATTGATGGTGATTTGGAGGAAGAATGGTTAGGTTTTGGGTAAAATTGGAAATGGTGGATGTGTTGAAATACACCAGACAACTGAAAGGGGGGGTGAATCAGTTGTCACAAAAACTTAGCTTCATATGAATATCAAACCATCAACAACTTAATTACTTATATTCAGATTTAACCATGAAACCATAAACTTAATCACAATCACACATCCAACACACTAGACACCAAATTTTTACGTGGAAAACCCTAAAAGGGAAAAACCACAGTGGGTGTTAGCCCACAGAAATATGAGTTATAACAATATCAAAAAAATAGAGGCTCATTGCCCAAATTGCTCACTACAAAGAACGGCTCACTGCCAAAGGGTGGCTCACTGCCAAAGTGGTGAACTGATTAAGTAGCATCTACTCCATGCTAGGATTCAGTTCCATTAAAGCACAATATAACTTCTCTGCTCTACTCTTTCACATCTTCGCACTCATCTCTTCATATTCGCATACACACTACTTTTTCACAACTCTAATACATGCTTTTATACAATTCATCAACCTTGGAATCAAGGTTGGCATTACATTCATCAACCATTGGAACATTCTCCAAGGTCGACATTACAATAATACAAAGAAATAGGTCTAGACCTAAATAGAATTTGCTAAGGTAAAGATGTATGTGGATCACGTTATGCCTTAGCTAGGACTCAAACGCAATTCTCCACGCCACGACATGCTTCCACAATCTTCAAGGCATCTCTACAATTAGTGAAGTCAACCAAGTCGGCCAAGACTGGTGAGAACACTAGGTCTTCAAGGAACAGACTTCGTCCATGATCCAAATTATTCTTTGTGTACCAATCCTGTTGGTGCTTGCACCTAAGGTTAGGGTTTCGAGCTTGAAAATCCGCAAGCATTTTTCATTTAAACCCTCAAAAAATTCTAAGTCTACCGGCCTTCTAGTTGCATGTATGTTTCTTTGTATATGCATCACTGTTTGTATGTACATTTGAATGCGCAAGCATGAATGTACATTGGCAGGCCAGAAAAATAAGTCAAATCGGCTTCAAAAAGTGCAAAAAATGGTTGTATGCATATCGGGCTTGTATGTGCAATTCCGGGCGCGAAAAGTGGATGTACATTGAAGTTTCCGTCGCAGATTCCTGGAATATTCTGTGCTTGTATGTAAGGGTTTGCATGTATGTTTGATATACAACAGGTGGATACAATGGCGATATGTAAAGGAAACATACACCGCCATGATACAAAGGCAGAATGTATGTCAGATATACAAAGCACACATACAAGGCAATGTGCAAAGAAGTCAAGATGCAAAGCAAGAGATGCAAAGCCCGAACCCGAAATGAATATACATTTTGGTTAATAAAGGCAGAAGTCCGATTGTATGTATCTTTTGCTTGTACATTTGCATTGTATGTTTAGACATACAAAGAAAAGATACAAAGGGAAACATACAAGCAAGCATGTACAAAGGGTGGATGCGACCAATAGTTTAACTGTATTTTGTGAAAAAGGTGGGATCCGCGGGTTGTATACTGGGATTGCATGTTCCCAATATACATTTGGACATACAAGCAATAGATACAAAGAAATATGCAAGGCAGGTTGCGGTCAAAGTCAAAGATGTTCAAATACATGGTGGGGCCTGCATGATTGTATGTTCTGTGGTTTGTATGTGTGTGCATATACAATGCAAAAAATACAAGGCACACATACAACCCGGACGCGAAGGAAAATGTGTTGTGGTGGATAAGTGTCTGGGGTCCGTGGGTTGTATATTGCGCATTGTATATGCGATATACAACGTGAGATACAAAAGTGAAGATACAAGCCAGATTTAAAAGGTTATTTCAATCTGATTGATAAGTATGTTGGAATCCGTGTTGTATGTATGTGCAATGTACAGAGTAATATACAAAGGGGAGATGCAAGCCAAACCCGATTGAAGTTTTAAATTATTTTATAAGGATTTGGGGTCTGCCTTGTATGTTGGTGATTGTATGTATATACAATCACATATACAACCACATATGCAAAAGAAAAGATACAATGGATCGCCGATGAAGATGCAAGTGCTTAGCGATGGAGATCCAATCAGAGGCTGCCACGTGTCCAGAAGCGGTTGTATGTATATGTAGTTGCATATACAAAGATTTGCATGTGCAAAGGTGAAATGGCAAAATGGAAAAGGGAAAAGTCAGCGATGGAAAAAGAGTGCCTACGTGGCATGATCTCATTGGTCAACGACTTTTCAAAATGATTTGAGGCCGTAGATCTTGGCGATAAGGAGGGAAATCGACGGGCTGCTTCAAATCTTCAAGGAAGGAGGAATTTTTGTGTTTGCAGTTGCTTTTCAAATGGAAGAAACTTTAGAGTGTGAACCGTTGTTGCATCCCATGGGTAGGTTGGCCATTAATGGCAAAATTTGCAAGGGTATGGGTCTTGATTGACAAGCTAGCTACTTTCTTCATGAGGAAAATCTCCAGGCGGCGGCAAATCCCCCAATTTCACCTGCTCATTTCTCTTCTTCTCTCAGCTGCATTGAATGTTTTAGGCACCATTTTCATGGTGCATTGTATCTAGCAACATTTTGAAAAGACTATGTAATTATTGTTGAGTACACGTTCTTGCTATATAAGCGAATTGTGTCACTCATTTTGAGGTTGTTGAAGACTTGGGCAATTTTTTGGGAGAAATAACGAAGAACAGAGCATTTCTTGGATGTTCTGTCTCTTTTCTGAGTTTATGGGTTGCATTTGAATGCACCTTGCACATATTTTTAGTTTCATTGTTGCTTTATATGAAAAAGGCATTGTTGCATATATTTAGTTGTTTGTCTCTATTGTTGTATGCATTCCTTCTTTTGAATCTGGTTGCTAAGGGTTACTAAGATTCTAGGATACAGATTTGTTGTATTGCATGCTTGAATCTCTAACTTCCATTCAAGGAATGGATTAAAATGTTTTAGGTTAAGTATGAAGAAGAGTGTATGTCAGCTGGGATATTTGTAAGTAGAGGCAACTAAATACTCAGTCTTGGGTGGTGTTTGTAAGGCAAATACCAGTCCTAACCCCTTGAAACTTGAATGCCAGTGCAAATCATTCACTTGTATACGTCTAGTTGACTCCTTGCCCTGAGATAGGCACCGGTCTGCTTCTTGTGTAGTAGTTATAATCCAAAACTCCCTGTCTTACATCCAAAACATAAATTCAAATCCTTTCTAAATTCCAACCTGTTAGTTGTAGGAGTAGAAATAGGACCCCTGCATACTCTCATTCCTCAACCAGTTAGATATGTCCAAGAACAGTGCCAACCTTGTGATTTATCATCCAAATCTTGGTCCAAACATGGGAGTATTCTGCCTGTTGTTGTGTTAGTAATAATTTATGTTTGGGGTTTCATGTCAGGTCTCCTCCCAAAAATCCAAAAATCCTGACACATTTTGGCCTCTGCAGTTGTTAAAAATGCTAGAAATCAGTTAAGGTGCAAGTCAAAAAATGTTGTGGTAGGTTAGAAATCTCCATCGGCCCCTAAAAATGTTAAAAATGGGTCACACGCATAAAAAATGCATATCGAGTCATAGTTTACAGTTACTGTGAATGTTTCCGAGAGTGGCTGAGAGGGTCTCATGTTTTAAAGTGCCGCGGGTCTGCCAAGTGTCGAGCCCCTGTTCGTGCTGCGCTTTTGTTTCTAACGGGTAACTTCAATGCAGAAGGCGCCGCATGGCAGTGGTTGTTTCTATTGTTGCTTTAAGTTACTGGCAACGCAGAGCTTGCCAGGTGTCAGTCTCTGCCGGTGTTTCAAAGACCCTTTAAATGTTTCTATTATGTTTCAAGTTGCTCCCCGCGGAAGACACCACGTGGAGGCACCTGAGAGACACAGAAAAAGTAACTAAAGGTAGCACGGATGGTGCCAAGTGGCAGCTTCCGCCAAGTTTCTGAAAGACCCTAAGTGTTTCTCAAAAGTGACGCGGATGATGACATGTGTCAGCTTCCGCATAAGTTTCAGAATGGGGCCTTAAAGTTTCTGAAGAGCGTGGAGCCTGACAAGTGTCAGCCTCTGCTGGAGTTTTTTTTAAGTTTCTATGCAGGGGCGAAGCGTGCCACGTGTCCTTTGTAGTTGCTGCGGAAGCCGACAAGTGTCAGCTTCCGCGTTGGTTTCTATTTGTTTCATAGTTTGGCAAAGACATGGTGGGTCCCGGTTATGTGTCCCTGCTGCTGCGGACGGTGCCAAGTGGCGGCCTCCCCTGAGTTTCGAGAGCCCCTTTTATAATGTTTCTGTGAGCGTGGAAGGCGCCAAGTGTCGCGAGTGGGGGCAGTTTCTTTTTGTTTCAGCGGGAGCGCGGAGAGCACCGTGTGTCCCTTGTGGTTGCTGTGGGAGCCGACAAGTGTCGGTCTCCGCATTGTTTCTTTTTGCTTCAGGGTTTGGTGCAAGTGGTGGTGGGCCCTGTTTCTTAATGTGCCTCAAGTTTCAAAGCCACAGATTGCGACAAGTGTCACGAGCAGGGGCCATTTCAAACTTTTGACGCAGTTTGGTAGAGTATCGCGGGTCTCGATGCGTGGCTGTTCCGCCGAAGTTTCTATAAAGTTTCTTTGAGTTTTAAGAGGCCGTGGAACCTGTCAGGTGTTGATCTCCGTGAGAGTCTCAAGTGTTTCTCAAGTGTAGCGCGGAAAGCGACACATGTCAGCTTCCGTTGGAGTTTCTTGGAAGGGTCTTTATGTTTTAGAGACACTGCGGAAGCCGCCACATGTCCCTTTCTCAAAGGCAATATGGAGGGAACGGACCCAGCAATGGAAACTAGAAGTGCCTACGTGGCACGTTTTGGTTAGTGGGTGATTTTTCAATAGATTTTGACACCGTTGATCGCAGTAACAGGAGGATGATCGACAGTCACATTTTGAGCCTGCAGCGCGGGTTTTTCTCGAGTGTTTGAAATTGTTTTTTAGGCGGGAGAAACTCCAGAGGCGTGCCATTGCTACATTCTAGGGGCTACAGGTTGGTGAAACATTAATGGCAGTTTTTGCTGAAGGCGTGGGTCGAGTTGACAGATTCAACCACTTGATTGATGATGCATGTCCCTGGGCGGCAGTGTAGATCCCGATTCTCACCTGCTCCTCGTCCTTCTCTGGCTCCCCCATGATTTGTCCCCTGTTGCATTTATGATTTTGAGCGCCATTTTTCTGATACTTTGTATCTGGTGATTTTTTTTGGTGAGCCATGTAATTAATTTGTTGGGTCCATTCTCTTGCTACTTAAGCAGACTGTGTGACCCATTTTGTGGTTGTTGAAAGTTGGACATTTTCTGGCTCTGTAATGAAATACATCTGGTTTTGGTTGCTCTGTGCAGTGGATTTTGTGAGTTTATGAGTCTCATGCCTTATGTCTTGTGCATAAATTCATTGGTTTCATGCTGATTTAGATGAGTAATGCTATATTGCATGTGTTTTGTTGTCTGTCTTCTGTATTGAATATGCTTTCCTTTTGAATCTGGATATCTAAGGGGTGTCTTGGGTTCTAGGATATAGGTTTACTATATTGAATGCTTGATCTCTTAACTTCTGTTCAAGGGATAGATTAAACTATTTTCAGGTTAAGTATTGAGGAAAGTATATTGTAGTAAGGATATCATAAGTAGAGATGTATAAACACTCTATTCTGGGATATATTTGTAAGGCAAATATGATGAAATCCCCTTGAATCCAGTCTTGTTATGTTTATGCTAAACATTTGCATGTGTATGTCTATGACTCCAAGCCCTGGATAGGCACCAATCTAGCTCTATGTTGAGGTTATACACCAGGTCCAGCTCTGCATCCAAACACAACATCAAAATCAAACTCCAAAACAACCATTAGGACAGTAGAATTAGTTTTAGGATCCCAAGTCCTATGTCTACAACTGAAAATAGGCCCAAAGCTAGCCCCTTTGCTCTTATCTTACAGTTTTGGTCTACTTACAGGAGGACTTATCTGCTTCATGTTAGCATCCCAGCCTTTGTATGCATATTCTCATGGGTGTTGAGTAGGGAATACCCCCTAGGTTTTGCAGAGCCTAAAGAAGAAGAGGAGATAAAAATAGAGTCTATCTCCTATACTATTGGCCCCTGGTCCAGAGATCCTGTTGATCATTGATGGCTACCTTGTAGGGAAATCTGGGAGTAAGCATCCAGTCTGGGAAAAAACCAACATGTTGTACAGCCAAATCTTTATGTAATTAGGTGAGTCAAAGTTAAATCTTTAGCTATAGGGATACCCCCTTGGCGCGGCAGAACCAGAAGTGAAGGGGAGACAGCTCATGCAACCTCCTGTATTTGTTGGTTGAATCTGCTCGTGGATTGGAACTAGCAAACCCTCTGCCGATTCAGAGAGAAAGAACCAACACAATCCAAAGGTAGGAACACGATCAGGAGACATCCACAAGCACATTGTAATCATCAAGAACAACCGCACAACCTTTAACCACTTTGTAGAGAAGATTCTTCAAACCAGAGCACATAGCCAACACTACCAACCACTGTCATAATAAAAAGATCACTTGTAGATCACCAAATCATGAACCATTGGAGTTGAAGGCACATAACATCATCTCAGACTTAACTTTAGAACCACAAATCAAAATATTTCAATGTGGAGCATAATACTTTCTCCCCGTCATTACCAAACATACAAGAAAAGCAATTTTTGCTCTGGCGAACGTAACTCACTCAAATCTTCATACCGAAGGCTCAAACTTGGAATATAACATCTTTAGACAGACTTCTAAATAACTTCCAATCCGCAGACAAAGATATTCATCCAACAGGAAATGCAGAGCAATCTCTTGGAATGTTCTTCTGTATGCAATACACTGTTTCCACTGCAACTCACTATTTCTACCGGAGGAGCTAATTTTCTCAATATCATCAACATCAGGATTACTTACAAAGCATCTTACTCATTACAAGCAAGCAACAAGATAAGGGCACAATTGACACCAATGACAACAGTGATATGTTGACATCAATGACAACGTCAGTTAGGCACATACTTGCAAAATCTCCCCCTTTGTCATTGATGTCAACATATGATGTGAAAAACTGAAAAGACCATCAAGACAAGATTCTCCCCCTTTCTCTTTACACATCTAATTTTTTTTTTTTAGTTTTTCTCATGATTTCTCTCCCCCTTTGACATCAATGGCAAAGGGCACATACTTACACTGTTCTTAACTATTCTGAATGATCCCTCTTAGAAGTGTACTTCAAGTTGCGTCAACTTTTATTTCAGAGAACCTTAGGATTTACACTAATACTTCCAAAGTAACATATCTTGTCTTGTCAAAGCTTCAGACCAGATTTGGCACAAATCAAGGTATGACATCTAATCACATCTTTTATCAACCTTCATGTCAGCTTATGAAAACAATGCATATTTTGACAGTATATCAATGACAACATATAGAGCTAATATTTTCCTTGGATCAGTATTCATTTGTGGTTCTTCCTATCAACGGTTACTACTACCAGCTTCTAAGAGATATCTATTATTGGTCTGGGTGAAATAATACATTCTTATCTGCAGATATAGGGACATATTCCCAAGTCTAGTTTTCTGTTGTTCTATAACTCTTTTTCTTGCCAATCACCAGTGATTTGATTTTCAGTTCTTTCTACATAGCAGGCTTCTTACTTTTATACAAGATCTTCCTTTATCCTTGACTTAGACCTTTGTTGCAAATCCCTGATCTTGTCTTTTCATGCTGAGGTATCAGCATCAATCCTTTGGCAGGGGAAAAAGATTTTCAATAATACTCCCCCTGAGCCAAAGCTTTAGTCTCAGTTTCCAAAGTGAACATCTGCACCAGATACCTATGCAGATACATCCTTAATCTCTTACACATCCTTCTTAACCCAAATCTTATCCATCTCCTTTGTGATGTCTACTAGATCAATCTTTTCCACTGGCTTCTTTAACTCTACTTGATTCTCCTTCTTCATGTTCTTGCTTCTGCAAGATTTAGTAACATGTCTAGGTCTATTGCAATTGAAGCACACAATATTCCTACATCCATTATTCTTTTCATTCATTCTGGATCTGCATTGGTTGGCTTTGTGTCCAAATCCATTACATGTATGACAGTACCCATTGAAGGAGTTTACTATTATGTTCCTACACTCATTTGTTCTTTGACCAAACCTTTTGTACGCAAAGCACTTTTCATTGAGAGATTGAGTTTTCCTTATATTGTTGAAGCCATTACTTGTCATACTCCTACATTCACTTGCCATGTGACCAATTCTTTTGCAGTTGAAACATTGACCAGAGAAGGATGGAACATCTTGATTCATTCTACTTCTACATTGAGTAGCCCTGTGGCCAAATTTACTACACGAATGACAATAACCATTGAAAGATGGATACCTTTATGCATTTGGTTGCCTGACCAGAGGTCTTCTTGATTTGTTCCTTTGATCCCAAATCTATTTGCCTTTGTCATCCTTAACCTTAGAATTCTTTTCTTGATCTGTTCTAGAACTTTCATCTTTCTCAGGTCTTATATTGTTTATGTCATTAGGATTTTTCTGAATTGTTTCAACTATTTGTCTATCAAATCTAGCTGCACTTACACTGAATTTTTCTTGTTGAACCCATGCATGTTGCAGGTCAGCTTTCAGATCCACAACTTCTTCTTCAAGATTTATGCAATCATTTGTTTTATTTTTCAAGCATTCTTCAATTTTTTTTTCTTCATTTGCTAACTTCAAATCTTCACCGTTTTCCTCAAGTCTTTGCTTAAGCTCCTTGATTTGCCTTTTTAACTCTTTGATGTATTCATTTGCTTCTATTATATTTACTTTTAAGTCCATGTTTTCTTCTTCAGATTTCTCAAGATTTTCAATAGCAATTTTGGATTCTTCACTGTCAGTGGACAAGTATTCATCTTCAGAGGAATTTATATTGTTGCAGACTTCAGTCACCAATTTAGATTCAACATTGGCAATCAAACACCAATTCATTTGTCCTTTTACTTCATACTAGCGATTTTTCTTCATTTACCTCTCTTCAGTATCATCTTCTTCTCTGGTAAATACCTTTTCCCTTTTTGTATTGTAAGGAAGCCTATTTGAATCTGATGCATGATTATTAATTTTTGAATACTTCTATATATCTTCATCAACCCTGATATTTGCACTCTCAATGATCTTTTTCAATCTTTTATTGTAACACTGGTAGGCCTTACTCTCAGTAGAGTATCCAAGGAAAGTTCCTTCATCATACTTAGCATCAAACTTGCTTAGCTCTTCTTCTCTTTTGATATAGCATTTACTTCCAAAAACTTTGAAATATTTTACCATTGGAGTTCTTCCATACCACAATTCATAGGGAGTTTTATTGCCATTTCCTTTTACTTGAACTCTATTTTAAATGTAGACAGCAGTATGTATAGCTTCTTTCCAATATGCTTCTGATAGGTCAGCTTCTTCTATCATTGTCTTTGCAGCCTCTTGAACAGACCTGCTCTTTATTTCCATCACTCTATTCTCTCTGGATGGCTATCTTTTTATTCCATGAGTCTCACACAACATATTGAATTTATCAGAGGTAAACTCTTCTCCTTTGTTAGACTTCAGACATTTGATTTTCACATTTAATTTATCTTCAACCATTGTTTTGAAGGCTTTAAATGCATCTGGAGCTTCCGATCTTTTTTTGAGAAAACTAACCCAAGTCATTCTAGAATAATCATCAACAAAGAACATAAAGTACCTATCATCTTGGAGACTTTTCACTCTTGTAGGTCCACAAAGGTTTGTATGAACCAATTCCATTAGTCCAGTTGAAGATCTTTCTTCGTCCTATAAACTTCCTCTTGCTTGCTTCTCAAATTGACACTTCTTGTAAGTGATGTTGCTAAAATGTATCCTCTCTGGCAGATCTTTCACAACTTGAGCCGAGGTTATCCTTGCTAGATCATTGGGATTGATGTGACACAATTTCCTATATCAAATCCAACTTTCATGACTCTGAGTTATAGAGCAGATAATGTTGCCTTCTCTAAGATGATAAAGATTTCCCTCTATCCTTTTTCCACCAGCTATTACAACTCCAAATTTATCTCTAATTTTAAAGGTATCATTCTGAAATATGAAACTGTATCCTTCTCTACACAATTGTCCAACACTCAGGAGATTTTGTCTTAGGCTTTCAACATAGAGAACATCATCTGTATGTTGTTTTCCATCAAAATTGATTAAACCTTTTCCACATATTTTAGCAGTACGGTCATCTCTAAATCTAACTAACCTTTCTTCATTATTTACAAGATTAACAAACTTACTTTTATCACCAGTCATATGATTTGAGCAGCTACTATCAATAACCCAATAATTCCTTATATCTTCATTGTCAGTACTTACCTCTAGATCAACTTTGTAATTGTCATCCTTTGAATGAAAGCAACAGTCATCATCTTCATCGTCTTTAACATCATAAAATGTTTTCTTGGTCTTTATGCTTTTACCTTTTTCATCATAATATTTTTTTAATTTTCTTTTTGAACATTTGGATGCATAATGACCAACTTCACCACAATTGGAACAATTTGAAGATAGTTCATCCTTGTGTGACATCCTAGATCAACCTCAAGTTGTTAGGCTTTCTTCTGAGGAACCCTCGCTCTGATACCAATTGTTGAAATACACCAGACAACTAAGAGGGGGGGTGAATCAGTTGTCACAAAAACTTAGCTTCATATGAATATCAAACCATCAACAACTTAATTACTTATAATCAGATTTAACCATGAAAACATGAAACCATAAACTTAATCACAATCACATGTCCAACACAGTAGACACCAGATTTTTACGTCGAAAACCCTAAAAGGGAAAAACCACTGTGGGTGTTAGCCCACAGAAATATGAGTTATAACAATACCAAAAAATAGAGGCTCGCTGCCCAAATTGCTCACTACAAAGAACGACTCACTACCAAAGGGTGGCTCACTGCCAAAGTGGTGAATTGATTAAGTAGCATCTACTCCATGCTAAGATTTAGTTCCATTGAAGCACAATATAACTTCTCTGCTCTGCTCTTTCACCTCTTCGCACTCATCTCTTCATATTCGCATACACACTACTTTTTTGCAACTCTATTACATGCTTTTATACAATTCATCAACCTTGGAATATACATCAAGGTCGGCATTACATTCATCAACCATTGGAACATTCTCCAATGTCAGGATTACGATAATACAAAGAAATAGGTCTGGACCTAAACAAAATTTGCTAAGGTAAAGATGTATGCGGATCACGTTACGCCTTAGCTAGGACTCAAACACAATTCTCCATGCCACGACATGCTTCCACAATCTTCAAGGCATCTCTGTAATTAGTGAAATCAACCAAGTCAGCCAAGACTGGTGAGAACACCAGGTATTCAAGGAACAGGCTTCATCCACGATCCAAATTATTCTTTGTGGACCAATCCAAAGGTAGGAACATGATCAGGAGACATCCACAAGCACATTGTAATCATCAAGAACAACTGCACAACATTTAACCACTCTGTAGAGAAGATTCTTCAAACCGAAGCACATAACCAACACTGCCAACCACTATCATAATGAAAAGATCGCTTGCAGACCACCAAATCACAAACCATTGGAGTTGAAGGCACATAACATCATCTCAAACTTAACTCTAGAACCACAGATTAAAATACTTCAATGCGGAGGAATGCAGAGCATAATACTTTCTCCCTGTCATTACCAAACATACAGGAAAAACATTTTTCACTCTAGTGAACATAACTCACTCAAATCTTCATACCGGAGGCTCAAACTTGGAATATAACATCTTCAGATAGACTTATAAATAATTTCCAATTTGTAGACAAAGATATTCATCCAGCAGGAAATGCAGAGCAATCTCTTGGATTGTTCTTCTGTATGCAATACACTATTTCCACTGCAACTCACTGTTTCTACTGGAGGAGCTAATTTTCTCAATATCCTCAACATTAGGATTACTTACAAAGCATCTTACTCATTACAAGCAAGCAACAAGATAAGGGCACAATTGACACCAATGATAACAATGATATGTTGACATCAATGACAACACCGGTTAGGCACATACTTGCAACATGATGGGGATTAAGTCCTTCACCAAATTTTGATTTTTCAAGAATGATTTTTTATTAAGGATATTAGAATTAGATGTTGATTAGGGATGGATAAATGGACAATGGATGATTGATTTTGGATGAAGGATAATTGGATTGGATTAGGATTTGGGGTGAAATAGGATTAGATGGGATTGGATTAGGATGGAGGTGAAATTGGATTATGATTAAGGATGAAATTGGATTAGGTAGATAATGGATATGATTAGGGATGGAGATGATTAGGATTGGATAAGATTTGATTAGGGGTTTAAGTGGATAAAGGGGATTGGATTAAGATGATGATGGAGATGATTAGATGGATTGGATTAGGATAAGGATAGAATGGTTAAGATTAGGGGATGGATAAGGAAATTGGATTATGATGTGAATTAAGGATGATAATGGATAAGGTTTGATTAGGATAAGGATGAATGATGAAATTGGATTAGGGAAAGTGGATTATGATGTTGATTAAGGGATGGATGATAAATCTCAACGGTGGGATTGATTAGGATAATGATGATGATTAGGAAGTGGATTAAGTGGATAAGATGGATTAGGACCTTGATTAGAGTAGGTTAATTGATTTGGATTAGGGTCTAAATTTGATAATGGATTAGAATTAAGGATATGTGGGAAGGGTGATTAGGATGATTAGGATAATTAGGATGATTAGGAGGAAGATAGATTAGAATTTGGATTAGGATGAGGATGGATGGGATGAGGTGGATAGCTTGATGCTTGACCTTAGGCAATTTTGCAAACAATAAATTACACACAACATGCACAAGTTTACAAAGAATTTGGATTTGATTTTGGATTAAGGGAGTGCACATGTTTTGACAAATGAAAACGTGACAAGCACAATAACACCCTAGATTAGTCAAGTGGGAGTACCGATCCTTGTGGGCCCACAATATACTATTTATCAAGTGATGGATAAAGAGGGAATGTAAGGTCATGTACCACCTATGCACCCCCTACCTTGGAGGTTGAGGCCTTGCCCAAAGTGAGTTCTATCTCCCCACTATGAAAGTATGATGTGAGTAACTTCATGGGCCCAACCGGTATCTGATGCACCACAAGGCAGGATGGTCAAAAGATCTCAAGCTAGGATGAACAAGTCTTCTAAGGATGTCTCCGATATACACAAGGCACATGGGGTTGAAGTTCATGTGATGAGGGATATGTCTAAGGCATGGTATGAGAGGGTAACCTACTCTCCTCCTTAACTTTTCAAGGTATAAACTTCTTGCAAGCTTAGCCCAGAACAACAAGTGTCCCCCAATGGGAGACTCTTTCGATTCTCTCCTAAATTTGTATATCCCGCCAAAACACGTGGGTTCGGGTCATGCCCCAAGGTGATAAAATCCTTGGGCAGGCCCACTAGAGGAAATAATCCTAGGTGTTTTTGATCCCTAAGATCACCTTTTGATGTGAAGGAAGAGCATACACCCACTAGGTTCTTGGGATTAACAAATGATAAAAAGATTGATCAAGCCAAATCTTTTGATCTCTAAGGTCATCAAATGGTGCGAGGAGAGAACATACGCTTATGATTTGATCCAAACAAAGCATACAAAGTTCATTAACCCCTTAAAAATGAAATATGTCTATGATTAGTGCAAAATGATAAGTCCTTAGACACGCATGCTACAATCATAATCTAGTAGTTGCTTTTCTTGTTTGGGAACAATGATAGTTGCACAAAATGATGTTAGATATTAATTAGGCACATGTAAGAAGAGATTAGATTTAGGGGTTAGCAAACTTTAATCTCAAGATAAAATGATAATTTTTTCACTAGTTACAAAGGTGCTTATCCACATATAGAAGTGCTCAAGCATGATACAAAGGCGCTCAAGTATGAAAATAGGCCAAAAAGATGTGATTTTTGATGAAAAATGATGAAAACAGAGGGTTAGAACTAGATTTTTGAAAAGTTTGACATAATAACCCCTATAAAAGTCACCCTTTGTCAAAAAACCAAATGTTAGATGATGGAAAAGTGATAAAAATGAGATTTATACCTCCCATATATAGAGGCACTCATCCATCATACGAAAATGCTTCATTTTTACAAAAACACTCATCCACGAACAGGGATGGAAAAATGTGATTTTGGGCTACAAAAATGATTGTTAGGGGTCAAAATCAAGGGTTAGGATGATATACATTTTAGCATGATAAAAAACCCAAAAAACCCACGTGTTATACCCCAAAAATGATGATTTTTAAGCCCAAAATGAAAGATTGATTTTTTTTATGTCGACTGCCTAGGTCAACACAAAAACACCCTAGTATGATACGAAAATTCTCAAGGATTATGAAGGCACTAAAGGATATGCGGAGGTGCTCAAATAGCTTGTGAAGGCGCTCGAATAGCTCACAGAGGTGATCAAGGAGATGCAGAGGTGCTCAAATCGCTCACGGAGGCACTCATCCTCCACATAAACACTCATCTAGGACCTGCAACCTAGAAACAAGTTTAAAATACCAAAATATGATTAGATATGGACTAAATGGTCCCACCAGGTGTGCCAAAATATGTACATATGAAAATGAACTATAAGAAACAAAATGAAATGAAATTATCCTATTTCATTCATGATCAAATGCAACCTCATGATTGAGCTAATAAGGAAAACATACAAACAAATGAAGCTAAACTATAAACAACACATGTGCAAACCTTGTTCTTTAGATGTGCTCTTGATGTCTTGATATGTTGATTGCTCCTCAAAATGACAACATATCCTTTCATAACATGGAGACTTGAAAATGGATTGGGTTGATGGCCATTTATAGATTTTTTGGATGAGGATTGGATGGATAGGATTGATCTGGGAGATCAATGGTTGAGGTTGGTTGAGAGGATTGGATTGATGAGAGGCCACCAAGTGGCGTGATAGGATTGGAGGATAAATATGGTCCTTGGATCAAGGAGAGATCAAGAGTGGAGGATGGGCTTGGATAAAGTTAATGGAGAGGATCAAAGGAGGACAAAAAGACATTTTGTACAAAGGACTTGCCCATCCCTTTGTAAGAGACCAATGTGATCTTGTACAAAAGCTCACATCTTTGTACATGTTGGAAGATGTGAGGGGTTTGAATGGGTTAATGGAGGATTTGGAATGTGCAAGCATGTGATTAAAATGATTAAGTGGTTTTAATCAACTTAATAAAAAGTGCACAAAATAGGGAATTGAATTAATAGAAATATTTATTTAATTTTTGGATGAGGTAGAAGGGATATTAGATAAATAAATATTTATCTAATGTTGGACTATGGAAAAGGATTGATTAATTGAATAAATGATTAAATTTATTCAATTAATGCTAAGAGATGGTATGGATGAATAGTGATTTAATAATAAAATATTATTTAATCATTGTTGGAAATGAGATTGGATAATTAACTATGTAAAAAGGTGTTTATTGAGATAATTATAGAAAAAAAGGTTTAGTGATGTCCTGATTGGTGATTGGTCAATTTTAGGTGTCTACAGAATGAAATATGAGAAACCTCCTTTATCGAGGAAGAATAGTTGGAGAAAGAGTATTGAAAAAGAAAAGAGATGTTGAGGAGAAAAGCAATACATGTACATATAAAGAAGAATAGAGAAACGGTGGTTACTTTGGAAGGAATTGACATCGAGAAGAAAAAATTATATCAAGAGGACTCAAAAGAAGATGAGGAGTTCCCAACAAAAAGCAACCATACCATCACTGTTGATAAAGCCAAGAAGATTATTAAGGGGAGAAACAAAAAGAAGAATATTGCAAACTATGCTTCTTAGAAAGGAAGTGCAACTATTAAAAGAATTGGTAAATTTTGCAAAAGAAGAAAATATAATGGAAAAACTAAAGCAATTTTGCTAAAAACTAGAACAAGCGAAAAGAAGACAATAAACAAGGATAGGTTAGCAATGCAGTAAAAGCTACAAGAAAATGGAAAAAGCAACCTATCTTAATTGAGTTAAGAGTTCATAATAAATGACTGAAAATGTTTTAATAGATTTGGGAATGAATATAAGTATAATGCCAAAAAGAACTTGGGAAAAATTTGGTAAACCAACACTATGTGAGATTGCATTAGTAGATGGAATGTCTATAAGTACTATAGGTACTTGGAGGAATGTTGAAGTAAACCTCATGGGCTTAAATAGAAAAATAGGTACCTGGAGGAATGTTGAAGTAAACCTCATGGGAATAAAGAGAAAAATAGACTTTGAGGTGATTGATATGGAAGAACCCTTTAATGCTTTTAGTGTCCTACTAAATTTGGAGTGGTTTGTGAATTGTGATGGTGTATTTGATTTAAAAAAAGAAGAGTTGACATTCTATGGAAAAGATAAAATAGTACATATATCATTGTTCATAGACATGAATAGAGCTTATGTTGAGGAGGTGGTGCAAGAGAGGGACGTAGATGAAGAAGATACATATAAAGGTTTATATTTAGTGCTGAGGATTCCTAAGGCAAAAATATATGAATGAATAAATTTAGAGGGTGAAATATTATTGGAAAGTAGCAACTCCAGTACAAAAATGAAGATACACTAGAGGCATGGATATTAAATGAGCTAGATAGAGGAATAGGGAAGATACCAAACATGAGGAAGATATAAAAGAGGGTGCTATAAAGCACCACAAATGAAGAGAACCCATTGCAAAATAGAACTAGGAGAGCATTAGGTATTAAAATTTAGAAAAAAAAAAAAGTAGTGGAAGATACCACAAAGATGTTTGAAATAGATATGGAAATCATAGAGAGTGTTGTAAATGCAGAAAACCTACTGCAGATTACAAAAGGCACGTGGAAGATAGTAGAGAGGATGGAGAAAGAAGGTGCAATACCACAAAAGGGTTGTTTTCAAGTAAGGAAGGGAAGGAACTACACCAAGAAGATGAAGGGCATATGAATGAAGATGTGAATATGGAGAAGGAGACACCAACAAAAATTAGAAGGGAGTAGCTAGTAGTGAATTTTACAAGGTTGTCTTGAGGACAAGACAACAGTTTAGGCCTAGGGAGGATGTTGGTAGATGCTAGTGATACTGCAGATATCCACAATAACATTTTACTATCTCATATGATATTATCTTATATCATAAAGGGTTTTTGGTATCATACAAGAAGAGTTCCACATCCTACAAAGACACATAAGAAGGTTGTGAAATACCAGACACTACACTAAAGACCTTGTGGTATTGCTTGGCATTAGACATTGAGTAGAGATATGTAGGAGGTTGTGTTGTGCATATTCCATTTGGATCATTTCTAGACCCATATATGGGTCATATATCCCTTAAATAGCCTTAAACACACCTTAACATGCCTAAATAAGCTATAATAGGGATAAATATCATAAAGGAAAAAGGAAAATTAATGGGAAGAGGATAATTAAGAGTGTTTATGAAAGGGTATAAGGAAAAGACATCATGAAAAGCCATTAAGAGACCCTATAAAGGAAGGGAGAGAGGTAAGAACACAAAGACACATATGAGTAAGAGGAAGATATATGAGAGATATATGGACATGGATGAGTAAGAGGAACAAATAGCATCTACAGAGAAGTGAGAGATATACAAGATAAGTATAATAAATATATGAGAGTTAGAAAAGAGTGAGAGAGATAATTGTATGAGAGGTAAAACATGTATTGGAGGATAGATAAAGGATGCATGACTTTATACTACATTATATGATGAATATATGAGAAGTATGTGGAGATTATATATGTATGAATCATGTATAAGTGTATGCTTATTTTTCTTTGTATTATTATGTAATCCACCACATTCATTTGTAATCCATCACACATGTTTGGGTACTCTTCCTTATCCGTCACACTAGGGTAGAATACAAAACTAACATAGAAATAACACAGATCTTTGGCCTATGATTTATTGTCAACACTTCCCCCTTTAAAAAAGCTTTATCCTGAAAGCTTGAGATGTGGAAATTACACCAAAACCTCATTGACTATGCAAGTACTAAGTTGCCTCTCACAGGTATTTAAGATTGTTATAGGTTCCAAAAAACCAACACTTCCGCATTCAATGTTGAAAGGGATGTTTCTACCCTAGTGATCTAGCCAATAACTCTATTGAGGCAATAAACATAGAAGATTGGTGGATCTTTGTAGTAGATGGAAGGGCTAGTTGGTAGGCCACCTCCTTGATGTGTTTGATCACCAAATAAGAGACATAAAATTTGGGACCCAACTTATGACTCACCTTGGTGCACAAAGAGGACTATTTGTAGGGTTTCAGATGCAAATAAAAAACCATGCACTTTAAAACTCCACTTGAACTTGTGTCGATCCTCTTGCCGCTTCATACAATTATGTGCCTACTACAATTTCTCCTTAAGGGTTTTGAGAACCTACACTTTGTGTGATAAGGAACTATCAACAACTTGCACCGAAGAAATCCTTGGAACATAAGAAGCCAAATAAGGTGGAGGATGACCATATACAACTTCATATGGGATCATTTTGGCTACATTTTGACATGGTATTGTACCACCACTATGCCAAAGGCAACCACCTAGCATGTTGTCCTTATTTCTTAGACACAAAACAAGGAAGGTAAGTTTCCAAGCATTTACTAACAACCTCTATTTGATGATTCATTTGAGGATGGTATGCTTAACTCATTTTGAGCTAAGTGCCATGCAACTTGAACAACTCCTACCATAAGATACTAGTGAAGGTAGGATCTTAGTCACTAACAATAGAACACCACATACCATGTAGCTTGAAAATAATGTCCAAGAAATGTTGTGCTACCGGCATTGTGGTGTAGGGGTGAGGTAGGGCACAAAATGAGCTAACTTAGCGGGGTAGTCCACCATCACCAAAATGATTTATTTACCCCTAGACTCATGAAGCCCCACAATGAAATCCATAAAAATATCAAACCATGTTGTGTTAGAAATAGGAAGTGGTTGTAAAGATCTTGGTGTTTTAACTATGTTTCCCTTGTGCTAACACACATCACATTCAATGATAAAATTTTTGGCATCTTGCTTGAGTCCATCCTAGAAGAAATTTCCCTTGATGTTGTAATGGAGAAAAAGTGTGACCTTTAACTTTATTATTACATTAATGAAATTGGAATGATATTAAAAGAAGTGTTGAAATGACAAACTGGATTCAAAATTGTAAATAGAACAAAGAAAGGAACCCAATGCCAAAAGTTGGAGCTCATTGTCCAGGATGTGGTCGCAATGCACAGATGTCAACATAATGCGTTATCGTACTTATCATGTGTTGTCATCCCAGACTCACACTGTCATCCAAAAAAGTTGTAAAATAAACATTTCTCTAAATTTTAGACTCGCTTGCACAACAAGAAACAAGGACAACATAGACAACAAACTAGAGGATACTAGATGATATAGAAATGAAAACTAATCCATACTATTTATTTTGAAATGAAAATAGAAATGACAAGAGAGAGATGAGAAGATACAAACCACCATGTGAGTTGATCCTTGAGAAACCTATAGCTAGGACAAGAAAAACGGCTAGGGTTGCTTAGGAGCTTGCCACAAATGGTCAAGCCCCTATTTTGGTCTTACAACCTCCATGGGCAACCAAATAGAAAAAAGATTGAAATGGTGTGTGCTCTTATCCTACGTGCATCTAGGACTAAGAACAATTATTAAGATGTTATGAATATTACCCCTAGGTCTACAAGGAGTAATAGACTAATGTGGATTCGATAAAGGGTGATGATGGTTACCAATAAATTTGCTAATAGCAATGTATAAGGAAATGATAAAGAATAGCTATGATATTATTCAAACAAGAATATGTTATAGAAGATAGAAGTGAGAACATGTAGTTGTTAATGAAAATTTGGTAGCATGCAACTTCAACAAGCTTCAATAGTGGAGATATGTTTAGCCAAGCATAGCCAAGAGAAGGATAGAAAGAGATTGCATGAGTTTTTTTGAAAAGATGCTTTTGCATGAAGTTTATGATGAAGTTGAAGGTTCATATTTAGAGCAGAAAGGCATTTCATTAGAAAACAAGTGTTACAATAGGAAATAGTAGGTAGCTAGGTGGGAATAACAAACATTTAAAATTTTGAAACTCATGGGATGCTATCACATTATGCAAACATCCATGCATCATGCTATTATCTTATAAAAGCCACTCAAAATTTAGCATGTGATCTGAGGTCAATGAGAAGAATTGGAATGTGATGAAGAAATTTGACAATATGATGAAGGAAAAGGCGAAGGATAGGCTAAAATGATCCCTAAAATATGATAAGGGAATGGACACTAAAATAAGCCTAAAACATAATATGAAATTGTAAGGGTATGCAATTTTTGATGTTACAGATGCCCTTATAATTCTTCAAAAATCTAGAGCGACTAGCTAAATTAGATTTGAGTGGAGATTAGTAAGTAATTGTTTCTTGGGACAAGAGTTGTGACACAAGTAAATTCTATCATGATACTGCAACACTTGACATTGTCATGTGAATCCTTACCCCAACTAAGGATTTGCTTCTAATTGCCTAATAATATCCTAAAGTTTGGGATCTACCTCCCATTCATAATGAACCTCCTTAATCCAAGTGGATACCAAAACTAAAAGGGAAAATACAGAAGTGTCTTCTTCAAATGTATGAGAAAGTGCATCAACCACTACATTCTCTTTTCCTTTTTATACACAATCTCATAATCATACCCCAACATCTTTACAACCCATTTTTGTTGTTTGGGGAGGACACTCATTGTAAGAAATATTTGAGGTTGTTATGATCAATTTTAATTTTTGGAATCGATGACCCAAGTGATACAAGCACCTTTGTTGAACATGTGAGATAGCCACCATCTCCTTTTCATGGGTTGATCTAGCTAAATTCTTCCTAGTCAATTATTTGCTAGTGAAAGTGAGTAGTTGACCCTCTTGCATTAAAACTCCTATGATACCTTTCCATAACACATGACATTCTAGGACAAGCATTATATTAAAGACACACATTGATAGAACCAAGGTGGAACATATAATAGCTTTGAGGGCATAAAAATCTTGTTCAACCACCTCATTCCAAAGAAACAAGTTCTTTTTTAGCAAGGTTGTAAGGGGTCCTACAATTTGACATAATATTTGATAAAATCGTAGTAAAATTATACAATCTTAAGAAACCAGAAAGACTCTTGATAGACTAGGTTTGGGGCCAATATTGCATGGTTTGATATTTTTTAATCAATGTGTATGCACCTTCTTGTGAAATAATATGATGCAAACACTCAAATTTTCATATACCAAAAGCACGTTTGGAGCCATGGAAAAAAGAGAATGGTCTTATAAAATCTCAATAGTAAGCTCTACATGGTTGTCATGATCAACCCAAGTGCAATTGTAGATTCAAGAATGTCATCAAAAACACCAAGATGAACTTGTGAAGATAACAATTGAACACTATATTCTTCAAACTCTAAAATGTAGAGGGAGCATCAGTGAGACCAAAGGGCATCATGAAAAACTCATAGTGACCTTCACGAGTGTGAAAAGCCATTTTAGGAATGTCTTCTTTTTTAACCTAAATTTAATAATAAATAGATTGAAGATTTGGCTTGGTAAAAAAATGCCCCATACAATTCATCCAGTAAATCACTTATAATTGGAATGGGGGACTTGTCCTTAATTGTGAGTTTATTGAGTTCCCAAAAATTGGAACACATCCTCCAACCTACATTTTTCTTAAGAACCATTACTACTATAGCTAAACAAGGGCTAATACTCGGTTGGAACACTCCATCTTTGAGTAATTCCTTAACCATTTCCTAATCTCATTCTTCTACCAAAAATGATATCTATAAGGATTGATATTTGAAGGTTGACTACTTGGTATTAGTGAAATAGCATGGTCATGGGACCTTAGGAAAGGTGGCCCTATGGGTTCTTCAAAAACCTTGTGATGCCTATCCAATATTGCCTACATGTCTAAAGGAGGAGATGGAGGAGAGTGAGCTTCGATAGAATGGAATTGAGCAATAATACTCGAGTGATCCTTCTTCAATAATTTCTCCATGCAATGAGAAATGATGAGTTGAATTGCCCCTACATTTATACCTTGCAAGGTGCATTCCTTGTCCTAAGATCACATGTATGTATGTTATGTCTAAATTAGGAAAGGTAATAATTTTATTGTACAATCAGAACAATCTGTATGATATTTCCCAGCTAAGTAATCATGTAACCATTTTATTGACAATGACATCATCTTGCCCCAACTAGTGAAAAAGGTGACAAAGTAACAAAGAACACGAATAACTATTATGAAAATTTGTGTGGAGCAATTAATGCAAAAAGCTTGTTCGGTCACCATTATTGTTACATGTGTTTCAAAATATCCCAACCTACCTCTTTTGTACATACTGAAACTACCTGCACAAGCAAATCCTTCAATCTGTAAAACAACATTTCCCCACACCAGTAGCTCCTGTGATCTATGAATCAAAATGAAAGTAGAATTATAAATCAAATGCAAACACAAATGATAAAACCTTCACGATGACCCACAAATCCAAGATAGCGGGAAGGAGTTGCACCCAAGAGCTCCTTAGATTTTACCCAATTTGATTGAAATGTGGATTGCTCAAATGCATTCAACACAATGTAGACAAGAAATTGGATGATAGATTGAGGGATTTGATGGAATGGCTAGAGTGATTTGGGCATTATGATGGTATGATTAGACAATTTTGGAGAGATTTTGGCAGAGTTTAGATATAAGAAGAAGTCCCCCCTTCAATGGCTTAGGTGAGGGTCTCATTTATAGATTTTTGGAAATGTGGATGGAGGGTGAGGATCAAAAGATGAGATCAAAGGCTAGAAATGAATGAGAGTTAGGGTTAGGATTGAAGCCATAGCCTTGTGACAAGTGTCACAAGGGGAGTGGATGAGAGAGATCAAGGGTTGAAGCCTGGTCAATGGGATTGGAGGGCTCTCATTATTTGTGAATTTTAAATTCACATGGGGAAAGGTGTGGAGGACAAAAATGAATTAAAGATTCATTTTTGGGAAGAGTGGACATGACAAGTGAATTTTTAATTCAACTCATGGGGGAGTGTGAATTAAAAATTCACCTTTATGTGGGGATGTGAAGATGTACTCTTAGATGTGTAAGAGGGTGATAAATGAGGGGTAAGGAGGATTTGACACCTTTGAATAAAAGATTGATTTTTATTCAAATGTGTATGGAAGGATGGGCTAAGCAAGGTTGATTAAGTGTTTAGCTTAATTAACCTAGGTCTAGGGGATAGGTAGGCTAGGGTAGATTGATCAGTAGGATAGATTAATTAGATAAGAATGATTTATCTAATTAATAGGGATTAGGGAGATGGATAAATCAGCGAAATAAATATTAGAAATATTTATTTAATTGATGAGGATAGTGTTGTAAGGTCTAGTGATAAATTAAGTGAATTAATTGATCAAAAGGGATAGACAAATGGTTAGGGATAAATTAATTAAATAAAAATGAATTTATTTAATTAATAGGAGGGATAAATTAGTGTAGAGGTACGGGAAATTGGTTTGCAGAGCATGTCAATTTTAGGTGTCTACATTTGCCCCTATTTGAGATGGTGTTGTGGCTAAGTAACATCATTTCAAAGAAGTTAAAACATAGAGTTGGATTAGATAGAAAAAAACATTTTGGCTTAGAATAATAGGGTAAGGTTTGGGGATAATTGGTAAGGGTGATGCCCCCTCGAGAGGATAGGTAGGTTGCAAGAACACGGTTGTGCTCTCGAAATGGATGGAACAGATTGGTAGAAGTGGTTGGAGGATAAGGGGCGAGATGAAAGTGTGATAATGTTGGGAGATTGATTGGTGGATGATCATTGTGCTGAAAATGATTTAGAGCAATCCTAGGTTTGATATAGCAAAGTGGATATTTTCACCAAGGTATAGAAGGCCAGGGTGATGATGTTTATCCAACATTTGCATGGACTAGACACACAAACAAAGGGATGACCTCATGCATGCCCAAGATAGTACAACCTTGTCTAGACGAGGGAAGGGGACTCATAGCATAAGCCCTTAATACACAAAAGGTGTGATGGACCTTAGATGCATAAGGAGATCAATATGCTAGAATCGACCCTACAATCCACAAGATATGAATACTAGCTTGGAGTAATGAAACCAACCCACAAGCACAACATACAAAAGTAAGACTATGCCCCATTCTAGATGTTTTCGCCACATACCATGATATAGTGAGATCAAGGTAGCTTTGATGTGATCTTCAAATAGGACAAAAGATAAAAATCAAAAACCAAAAGACCAACGAACCAAACAAATAACCATTGTATCTCTTGCCAAGATGGATGATGATTGATGGATTCTGCCTATCGTAGGAACGATATATCCTAAGATAGGAATCAATTGATGATTAGATCATGCTTAGTTGATGTTGTAAGATTGGCTCAAGATATGATGGTGACAAGTTGTGGTTGATGTTGATTTGATAGTTGATGATTTTTGTTAAGGGATGATGCTTTGATAAGTGATGCGATGCTTGGATCTACTGTAAGCTCAGCGGGTTGGATGAGTGCATCTTATGTACTTGAGTACTGGAAACTTCCTACGTATTCCAGACTGCCTACATACCCTATATCCACGGGATCAAGGCACATTAAGATGCAAGTGATTATGATATGTAGTTCAGATTTGTGATGATGATGTGGGATGATGATAGATGTGATGATGTTGGAAGATGAAATGTGTTGGGTGATTTGGGTGATTGTGACGATAATTGTTTTTGGGATTTTGTGGATATTTTGATTTTGTATTGCTTTTGGATTTTTTGATTTTGTATTTTTTGATTTTTTGGAAAGGGCATGATTTATTATGATGGTTGCATTGGATTTCGTTTGGATAGCCTTTGCGCTAGATACCAATGACAAGGGAACACCAAGTCTAGAGGTGAAGGTGATGGGGTTGGGTTGGGGGATTGGCGGGGAAAGGATAATGGATAGGAGATTCTAATAAATGAATAGATACATGCGGATAAGGGGTAGGATGGAGGATAAAGTATCTAGTAGGGATACATGACAAGATGGATGGGGGGTTTTAGGATTTTCTCCAAGGGCTAGGTTGCAAGGAATCATATGCCCCAATGCCTAGAATTTTGCATGATGGGCTCATGTTTGAATGGATGGACTTTGCAGTAGGTGGATGGAGGATATACTTACAAAGGGAGTATGCCAAGAGGCCTCCAAAGCATGTTGTTGATATTTTGCCCCTTGTCTTTATCAAGATCTAAGGTGGGAGATGGTAAAAACAAGATATAATGGATAGGATGGATGGGAAATGATAGGATAAATAGGGGGTAGTAGATAGGAATATGACAGGATAAGGATACATGGATAGGATATGCAAAAGGATGTTATGGATGTGGATGATTAGATGGTTTTGCCCCCAAGTGTAGGGATACAAAATGGATGGAGAAGGGATTACGCATGACGCCCACAAGGGGTTTTCATCACGGTACTTGCCCAAGGTGCCACAAGGAGTGGTTTTCACCGTTGGATGGATTTTTCTCTTTACTATTTTCTTAATTTTTTGATTTTTTTTGCTTTTTTGATGGAATGGGGACTCTAGCATATGTTTCCATAGCTAGGAGAAGATGGTCCCATGTTGGATAGCCTTATGGATGATGATTGCATGGATGTTGGTAGATATGAAAAGATGGATTATGATGTGGATTATGCAAAAGCATGGACCATAGGAATGTGATGGGGAAGATATGTAGGATAGTGAATGAAAGATGGAGAGATGAGGGTATGTGGGAATGTCAAGCGGTGGAGGGGAACCAAGACCAATGGTTGCACACACCATGATGTATTTGGAAGCTTGTACTTTGGAAGTGGAGTTGGGAGTAATGGGGATTGGGATAGGAGATTTTTAGATGGTCGATTTGGGGTTTTAGGGACCCAAATGGACTTAGAAATTATGGGATTTTTAGATTGGGAGGGGGATGTTTGGGATTTTGGGGTGGATTGGGATGTGGATGCCTCATTAGAGTTTTGTGCTTTTTGTTTGAGGACCCACACCATTTTTGTTTTTGCTTTTTCTTGTGATGGTGTGGGCTTCGATAGCCTTTTGGATTTTTGATTTTGATTGGAAGGGATAATATCTTTAGGCTTTCGTGCTTTATGAGTTGAGGCATTCAAATTATTACTTTTGAATCCCATGGGTTTGATGGAAGCTTCATGTTTGAAAGATGTGTGCTTTTGTTGGTCTTGATTGGGAATTTTAGGGGGTTTATGGGTGAAGGAGTAAAAAGTGGATTTTTGGATAAATGGATGAGGGGATTTGATGATGGGGATATTAGGAGTTGGGAGGATGGGAGGATAAGAGGATTTGTGGATAGGGATGTTTGGCATTGGTAGGATAGGAGGTAGAGTGGATTTAATAGGAATATTTGGAGTTGGAAATAGTGGAGGTAAATTTGATGGAGGAAGATGGATGGTCACATGCTTTTGCAAATGACAGGATGATGGAGGAGGGATGGCGACATATGTTTTAGGGGTGTGATGAGATACACCATGTTTGGGATTGGATGAATGGATTTTGGAAGGTGCGTGGGTGGTATCAACATGTTTAGATTATTTTTCTTGGGGTGTATAGCCAAGGCCATGCGAGGATGGATGGAATGTGGTGTGGATGGGCTCCAAGATGCCTTGTTCGTGAAGGCCTAAGCCTTTGCCTTGATAGTTCATATGTTGGAGCATGCGACATGCAATGGGATGTTTGGTGCTTTGGAAACAAGACGCGAGTCTATTATTTGTTGGAAGAGAATAGGTGGTGGAAGGGAGTTGTTCACCTCCTACAAGGTAGTCACCACGGATGAAAGTGCTTTGTCCAAGTGAATAGGAGGGTGGATTTGGGATGGGATTGGTAGATGGAGGTAAAGGATTCATGGGGGATGGTAAAGGGGCGATAGAAGATGGTGTGTGATCAATAAGTTGACCAATAGATGGGAGGGGATCGGGGATGGGATTAGATGGGATGGTTAGATCTTGATTAGGAGAAGGGGTTGATGTTTCAACATGCTTTGGATTTGATTCTTGACATAGCTCATGTGCTTGGATAGAAGTGGGAGTGACTTGGATATATGTGATGGGTGCTTGGATGGATATGATAGGTGCTTGACTTATGTGTTCTTGAACATGGTTGCATGATGGTTCTTGAGTTATGATAGGAGATTGTTCAAGAGGTTTGGTGGGTTTTGGATTGCATGAGGGTGTTTGATTCCTTGCTAATAGCCAATGGATGGCATCCTTCATGAGTGTATGGGTTGAAGAACAATATAATGGATGAATAATAATGGTGGATGATGTGGGATCAGGATTGGGATTGGATAGGTGGGTGATGGGATTAGGTAGTGATGGTTCTTGGGTGGGTTCAAGGATAGGTGTTGGACTAGATGGTGGTGTTGGAGGGTTGGAGGATTTGGGGGATTCCTTTACTTTGCTTGGTGATGTTCTTTGGAGAAAATCCCACAAGGATTCTTTGGATGTCGTGGGCTTAGGATTTAGAAGATTTGATGGTGGATTAGATGGTGTATGGGTGATAGGGGTTGGTGGATTGGGATATACATAGGGTGATGGATTAAGATTGGAGGAACATTGTGTTGGGGGGGTTGGGATTGATGGATTGTAAGGTAGGTAGGGTGATGGATTAAGGTTGATAGGATGGGGATTAGAGGATGGGGGATTTGTTTAGGGAAAAGGTTGTTGATGTAAGCTTTGAACTTCGGCCATGAGGTGTGCTAGATTGGTGTTCCCTTGATCAAAGTTAGCATGACAAAGGTTGGATGATAGATAAGGTGGAGGTATTGATTGGTTGGATAAGTATGATGGCATGGATGTGTAAGCGGATGGAGATTGATATGAGGGTAAAGGTTGATATGATGGAAGTTGGTATGAGGTTGATGGAGTGGATATGTAAGATGTAGGTTGGTATGATGAAGGTTGAAAGAATGAAGATTGATATGATGTGGATGGGGATGATATGTAGGGTTTTTATTGATATGATGAAGGTTGGGTAGGGGCTTGGGATTCTCCAATGATGAGGTGTGCTAAGGGCATATCTCTAATGTTATTTTTGCATTTTTCCTTAGCATTAGGATCCATGTTCTCATAGACTTTTCTAAGTCTTTGTAATTGTTGCATTGCTTCATAAGGATCCATGTTGTTGGGGAGGTATGGGATGATGGGGATGATGAATGATTGTGATGTTGGGAATCAAATTTCAAGACCTTAAGATGATTTGACTTGCTTCAAAGGATGGATGATTCTCTATACTTAAGGTGGACTAATGACACTTAAGTAATAGAATTGATTTGGTTGATTTGATTGGATGATCAATTAAGGTCTTGATTTTTTGATTGGGTTGATTTGGATTTGGAGTTTGATAGTGATGTTGGGGGACTTGGATGTTGATTGGGATCGATGTTGATATGATGTGATGATGACTTGGATATGATTAGAGTTTGATATGGAATGATTAAGGATGATTAGGATGATGTTGATAGGATGAGGATGAAGAATGGAGATGTGACTAAGATGTGTTTAGGGATGATTGGGATTGAGGTTAATTTGACAAGAATGGAGATAATGATGATGTGTAATGATTAGAATGATGTTGTTTGGATAATGATTTAGATAGAATCATGATGATTTGATGATGTAGAGTGACAAGGATATGATTAGGATTTATTTAGGATGACTTGGATGTGATTAGGAATGAAGTGGCTAAAAATGAGTGATTAGGATGAATGTGATTGGATTTGAATGTGTTGAAAGAATGAGTTGAATGACTTGTCTTATGTGTTTGGTGTTTTAGCTTGATTTGGCAATGTTCAATGAAATGATCACACATGTACAATCATGAATCACTCACACAAGACACATAAGCAATTTTGGATTTTGAAAATGAAATGTAATGATGATTAAACAAGCACATGTGGAAGACACATCAACATGCCCTAATGGCTAGTTTGAAATTGGGTATGGCCAATTAGGTCTTGGGCAATGTTTACACGAGGTTGACTAGGAATTGAAAGTCAAATCCTGTCACACAGCCGGGAGAAGGGGGTAACCCACCCTTCACCTTCACTTCCCAAAGGTAGAAAGTTCTTTGGGGCTTAGCCAAGAGTGACAAGATTCTGATTTCAATGAGGGTGTCTTTTGATTCAGCCTCGAATGAAGTCGTCCCTAGGGGTGATGAAATCCCCTAGCAGGCCTCCTAGGAAAAGGTAAATAAAAGAAAATCAAGTGAGGTGTTTTTGATCTCCAAGGTCACCTTGCGGTGTGAGGAGAGAGCATACACATGCACACTTGATTTACACTTGTAGCGGTTAATTGCCCTTAGAAATTGAAATGTGTGAAAGACACGTCAAGCAATGGTTCTTTTTATGCCCAAAATCCAAATGTGATAGAAGACACTTGTTGATTTTATACCCAATTTCAATGATGTGTGATCAAGTAATGTTCGTTTTAGAAGCCCAAATTGAAGTGTGTATGCAAACAATGATTCGTTTTATGTCCCAAATTGAAGTGTGTATGCAAACAAGATTATGATGAAATGAGAAATAGAATGAGTGCACTTGATTATTCACTGTCCAAGTTCCTGTATTTGCTGATCTTGATGTTGTTTTAGCTCCGTATGATCACCAGCAAGTCACAAAATCGAAAACGAAGCAAGTAGACTAGCCAAGATGATCGTTATGCAAAAATTAAGAATCTGATAAAATCTAATGGAAAATGAATTGATATAGAAAAATGACTGCATAAATAGATTCTAGATGAAATTCTATGCAATTTGAAAAAAAAAATTGCTGAAAAAGGATCAAATTTGTAATAGATATGAGCATTTGAAGTTTGAAATCAAATTTGACTTTGACTACAAAAAAAGTGGTTAGAATGGTATAGTCACCTGAAAATTTCCTCACAACTGTGTAGTTCGCTGAGTCCTCTTTCCGATGAGTGTTCATTTGCAAATTTTTGACTCTGTATGACCAAGTTATGATAAAAAGAAAAAAAATGCCCCTCCTAGGGCATGTAAAGGCAAAAGATAACCCTGACTGTCAAAATAAACCGTTAGCTGTTAAGTTTTTTTATCACATGTAATGTCCTTGGCTAGAGGTTAAGCTTAGAGGTCAGGTTTTAGAGTAGCCCCTGGTCTACCATACGACCAGGGGCTGATTCAAGACAAAAAAAAATAAAACCAAAAGGGGGCTAAAAAGCCCACACTTCGGTCACAATAATAACCAAGGGCCTGCAGCGCATGGGACTCAAAGCCCGACAGCCCTAAGGGTTTGCTACTCTAAAACCGTAGAGGGATATGTCTATTTTAGGTCAAGGTTAACGCTGAAGCTGTAGAGGGATATGTCAGGTGTTAGAAGACTGCAAGCTCTGTGTGAGGTAAATGGGCGGTGACAACGATTTTGGAGGTGGCGAATACCAGTTCAAAGTGGTGATTCAGGGTTTCCTACAGTGGCGATAGTGTGGTCACCACCAATTGGTGGTAGGAGTATAGGAAGCGGTGGTAGATCGAGGAGTGGCGGTTGAGAGATGCAGGCAGTGGAGAAAGTTCGATGTTTGAATAAAAGACCTCAACCAACTGCAACCGGGTGGCGATACCCACAAAGAGTGGCGACTGGTTTGAGCAGGGGTCAATAGGAGTCGACAGAGGCAGTGGCAGATGGGTGTTAGGAGGCCAGGCAGAGGGGAATAAGGAGCGGTGACAGGGAATAAAACAGTGGGAGAAGACTAGGGTTTGGAGGTGACGGTGACTGGGGAGAATCCAGCGAAGACAGGTAAGATTTGAATGATGGCAGGATTGGTGGGTGGTTAGCAGGGTGTCGACTAGGTGGAGGGGGCGTATTCAGTGGGTGGCGACAGGAGAAGGTCGCCACCGGAGGTGTCGACAGTAAGCGTAAAGTATGACCTAGGGTATGTAAACAACAATTAGGGTTTCCATGATTTCGACCGGGCCTTGCAACAAGACCTTAACCACAAGCCTGTAAAACTAGAAAACTAGTAGTCACAGAATACAGAATGCACAGATCAGTGTGGTAGGGGGTCACAGATCTGTACAGTACGAATTGTACCCTAAAAAAATTCCAAAAATTTCTGTCATCGAACATAGTCAAATTTACTGTCAAAAAACTCAGAAATAGCCTTCTGATCACAACGATGAGGTTAGTTTCTGCCCAAAATGCAACCTGCAACAAGTCACCCCCAAAACTTGCAAAACTTCACAAAAACTAGGGTTAGAAAATGAAGATTTTAACAACAAAACCTTCACAAACTGACGATTAGATCCAAGACCGGGCGTGCCAATGTGTTCTATGAATCAAAATGAAAGTAGAATTATAAATCAAATGCAAACACAAATGATAATACCTTCAAGATGACCCACAAATCCAAGATAGAGGGAAGGAGTTGCACCCAAGAGCTCCTCAAATTTTACCCAATTTGATTGAAATGTGGATTGCTCAAATGCATTCAACACAATGTAGACAAGAAATTGGATGATAGATTGAGGGATTTGATGGAATGGCTAGAGTTATTTGGGCATTATGATGGTATGATTAGACGATTTTGGAGAGATTTTGGTAGAGTTTGGATGCAAGAAGTCCCCCCTTCAATGGCTTAGGTGAGGGTCTCATTTATAGATTTTTGGAAATGAGGATGGAGGGTGAGGATCAAAAGATGAGATCAAGGGCTAGAAATGAATGAGAGTTAGGGTTAGGATTGAAGCCATAGCCTTGTGACAAGTGTCACAAGGGGAGTGGATGAGAGAGATCAAGGGTTGAAGCCTGGTCAATGGGATTGGAGGGCTCTCATTATTTGTGAATTTTAAATTCACATGGGGAAAGGTGTGGAGGACAAAAATGAATTAAAGATTCATTTTTGGGAAGAGTGGACATGACAAGTGAATTTTTAATTCAACTCATGGGGGAGTGTGAATTAAAAATTCACCTTTATGTGGGGATGTGAAGATGTACTCTTAGATGTGTAAGAGGGTGATAAATGAGGGATAAGGAGGATTTGACCCCTTTGAATAAAAGATTGATTTTTATTCAAATGTGTATGGAAGGATGGGCTAAGCAAGGTTGATTAAGTGTTTAGCTTAATTAACCTAGGTCTAGGGGATAGGTAGGCTAGGGTAGATTGATCAGTAGGATAGATTAATTAGATAAGAATGATTTATCTAATTAATAGGGATTAGGGAGATGGATAAATCAGCGAAATAAATATTAGAAATATTTATTTAATTGATGAGGATAGTGTTGTAAGGTCTAGTGATAAATTAAGTGAATTAATTTATCACAAGGGATAGACAAATGGTTAGAGATAAATTAATTAAATAAAAATAAATTTATTTAATTAATAGGAGGGATAAATTAGTGTAGAGGTACGGGAAATTGGTTTGTAGAGCATGCCAATTTTAGGTGTCTACAGCTCCCTTTTGCCTTAGCTAATTAAACAAACCACTATGGGTGTTAAGAGGAAAGCAGAGCCAAACTCAGTTGAGAAATTGTTAGTAGACTACCCAGTTGCAGAAAATTTTGAAACCACTAGATAGTTGAATTTCTATGAAAGTTTGAGGGGTATAATGCAGATTTGGTGGAGGAATTCATACAAAATTTCACTGATAACCACTCCATGATCTACAAAAGGAAAATTAAGGTAGCACCAAAGTTCTCTCTCAATTCTTTGGAATTCCTGATGAAGGCATCTATTTATTTCATGAAAAATATCTTACTTATCAGAAAATGATTAATAAGTTTGTTCAAGAGGGAGAATGACTACCCCAAATTATAATACGAAAGAAAGGGTTAAACAAAGGGATTAATAGAGAAACTATTTCTAAAACTTGGAAATTTGTAGTACCATAGGTTATGAGATTTATCACTTGTGCTCGAGCCAGTTTGGCACAATTATGGGTATAGTATTTCGAATGCTGACCACCTATGTCACGGGGCTGGGAATGCTAAATTTAAGATCAACTTGCTCACTTACCTCTTTCAGTCATTAAAAACCATGATAGAGAAGTACAAAAATAGAACCGGTCCCTTAAAACATCATGACTTGATCACATTGATATGCAAGCAACAAATTTTAAAACATCACAAAACTGATAGAAAGTGGTTAAAGTTCCTACAAAAGATTGAAAGTAAGAAGTAGGAACAAAATATGGAAAGGGGAGAAACCTCGAGAGCTGCAACCCTAGCTTCAAGGGAAGTGACTCTGGAAGTAGAACAAGAAGTTTTGGAGGCCCAAACTTTCCCAAAGGTGCAAGAAGTTATGAAGCACATAGCTTAGCCATTGACTAAACCATTTGAGCTACCAAAGAAAATTTCAAAAAATTCACTCCCACAAAAAACTCTGGACTCATAGGAGAAAGTAGAAGTAATTGTTTCTGACAAAGAATCAGAAACGAGGCCACTAATCACAAAGAAACAAAGGTCAAAGTGGAAATTACAAAGGCCCCCTTCTCTTCGGAGGATCAAAAGTTAGCCATGGAAGCCACCTTTGGCACTATCTTTACCCATACACAAAAAGAATAGGAGGGTTCACAAGATAAAAGTACTCATCCTTCAACAAATATCCAAATGGAACCTTCCACAACTCCAAAAGTTTCAGTTGAAAAACTGTCACAAGTACTAGCATCTTCTCTGAAAGATATGACAATAGAATTCTATCAGAACCCTATGGAAACAAAACAAGAACTTCTAGAGGATACTCCTATTGAAGATGTTACAATATAATTTCATGAAACTCCTGTGGAGTTAGAGAAAGTTCCTCAAGAAATATACTTCTATTCTTCTGAAGGATACTTCTGTCAATGATGTCACAATGGAATCTCAAGAAATCCCTGAAGAAACAAAACAAATAGCTCCATAAGAGACTTTTGTCCCTGTGGAAATAGAGAAAATAACTCTAGAAGAGACTTTTATCTCAACAGAGGAAGAACAAGCATCTCTAGAGGTAATAAGGGCAACTTTGAAAGATACTTTTGTTTCTCTAGAGTTGCACAAATCCCTTGATAGTAAACCCCTAGAGCAAGAAGATGATACAGTTTTGGGAAAAGATATACTTAGAAGCATGGATGAAGGAGATGTTCCTCTCCAAAGGAACCCAATAAAAGGGAAAGCTCCAATAATAACTACAGAAATTGATGAGAGTGAACTCTCTAAGGTAGAATGGACAATATTGCAGCAAAAACAAATAATTCTATAGCAAAACTAGGAAATTGAAAAATTAAAAGCACTCTTAGCAAAAAGAATAATAAAAAATCATATTTTTAGGGTTAAGTAAACAAGGCACTTGTAAAAGTAGGAGGTTTGAATCTAGGTTGTTAGCTCTACAAGCCGATGCCCCACTATTTCACCACAGATTCTCCCCTCTTGGAGGGTAAGCAACCTCAATTTTTGACACGGTAGAGGGCAACCCCACGGGGTTTGAACCTTGGTTGTTGGCACTACAGGCAAAAAGCCCCACCATTTCACCAAAGGGTCTGTGTTCTCTGTGTTTTCGGGGGTAAGGAGATAATGGGGGGAGACAGGATTTGAACTGAGCCTATATCTTGTTGTGAATTTAAAGATAATGCTGTTGTCTAGCATTATTGCAAGGAAGGTAGCATAAGTCCTTTTCTGGAATGCCTCAATGGTTTTGATGAAAACTTGTCTGTGCAGTGTGCCCTCTCGTGGCAAAATCGTAGGGTTACCATGGTCAGAATTGGTTTTGAAATCTCTGAACAAGTCATAGCCATGGCGACTGGCCTTTCCACTAAGGGAACTAAGTTGCAAAGGAAGGCTAAGGTAGCTGACCATCTGAACCAGAAGCTTTTTCTGGGGGAGGGGGAGGAATTAGTTCCCTACTAGGGTAGGTTTGAATGGGCTAAGCTACCAGAGCCGTGGGACAAGATGTGCTTTCTTCTAATGAAATACTTCACTCTGGAAGGTCGTTTCACCAGGTTTTATAATTATCACCTCCCTCTACTTAACCATTTCAAGCGTAATACTTTGATTAGTTTTCCTTTTTACTTGATGCCTTCCCTTGAACACTCTATTTTTAGGGCTAAAGCTAAGTTTGAAAAGAAACCCTCTAAACGCCCTGCCCCTCTGCATCAAGGCCTTATCCTTCGTTTGTATAATTTTCATCTTGCCTTGGAGCCTCCTAAACCAATTCAGCCTTCCAGTAGTGAGGTTTGTGCTAATTCCAACCCCCTTGCTGCCACCGTTTCTGAGGAACCTTGTCCTACCCCTGATTCCCAAAAGATGAAAGGGGTTTCTTTCTCTATGTCCACTGAGGAGACCATGGTGAAGGATATGCATACTCCGGCTTCTAAAGGGAGTGTGAAAAGTAAAAAAGGAAAACTTAGGGAGATGGATGCTTTTGGTGAAATTACAGGGGACACTGTTGGGACCCATAAGAATCTGAGCAGTGACTTTATGGGACCTGGGAATAAACATAAAACCAAGTTGTCTGCTAAAGATAAGAATGAGGGTTTCTTTTCTGGGGTGAGAAGGTTAGGAAGAATTGCTAGTAAGCTTGCTCCGCAGGCTAAATTAATTGATTACTCTGAGAGTGCTTCTGAAGCTTCCACTCAGGGGGATGATCAGTTAAATTCCAAAGACATTAAAGTCCATGAGATCTCTGAAGAGGAAGCTAGTGAGGGAGAAGGGAAATAGATTGATGACTCGAGAGGTGATGATGGGGATCCTGTGGACAATGCTGGTGAAGGGGAGAGGATGATTGTGGAGGAGGTTGGAGAGGAGACTAAGGAGGAGGGGGATGACTAGAGGTATGATATTGCTATCCTTAGGGGTCAAGTGGAGGAACTAGAGTAGAAGGTTACTTCTATGGGAGATTTCATAAGTAGCATGCTCTGTCACATGGCGAAGCTCAATTTGACTCTGCTGCAGGAACATGGGACTCTAGCTAATGGTGAGGAGAAGGAGAAATTCAAGAAACTTGATGAAATTGTTGAATTTCTGGCTAAAGGCTGGGAGAATGTATCTCCTTAGTCTTATTACTATTTATTTTTATGATGTCTATCTACTACTACTTACTATCTACTGGTAATAGGCTGTATTTGCTGCTAATGCTGTAGTTGGTTTGGGTGGCTCTTTTTGTTCTTGAGCCTTTGCTGTCTCTTTTTGTTATGCTATTGTAAGGGTTCAACCCTTGGTTTTTGCCGACTTATATAATAAAAAACAAGCCACCTGAAAGATTAACAAAACCAACCCAAGAAGCAGGACTACAACAAAATCTGTCAGAAAAGGACAAGCAGATAGAGAACCTTACAAACAACCTAACAAGTGCTTTGGCAACATTTATAGAAAAGAACCAAGAAGCACTAATGACCACAATTAGTTAGGTTGTTGATTTGGAAGAAGAACTTCAAGAATTAAAAGCAAAACTACTAATGGAGGACAAAGAAATCCAGACTAAACAAACTAAAATGGAGTAGTTCCAAGTGCTTATTCCTATACTACTCCAAACCTAGATATCACACGGTCACTTTCTAAGGCATGCAAGGTTTGGAAATAATAGATAGAAGGCACAAATGGTAATACTACAACATAAGTATGAATAATTATATGAAGCAAAAATAAAAGCCTACAAAATTGGGGAGCTCCTCCTTGCATATAGAAAACCCTCAAGAATGTACTGCATAGTTTTGAATGAGTAGGTGTTACGATGGAAACTGCTAAGGATCAACTTTAACTTACCCAAATGATGGTGCAGTCTAAATCTGGGAGTCTTATCAAACTACCAAAATCTAGTACCCAAAACAATAATATTCAGAATCAGAACAAAATTCAAAGTGTTTTATTCATGTATGTAGCGTTCAGGAGTACAACGTACAATTCAAACAATATAGTCTCCTTCGGTGATAATAGTTTCTTCTCCAGAATTACCAGCAAACCCCCAAAAAAGTACATCAACTCTCTTTTATACTTCTTGAACTATTTATTACAATTATAGAACTAAACCATTGTGCATTGAAATCTCTAGTAGTAAGGGAAACTAAACTGTTGAACATCGTGACCTCCAACAACAAGGTGAAATAAAACATATTCAAGTTTTTTAATGGTTCATAAACTAACTCAATTGTTGAAAGATGACTTTGGGCACCCTCACAACTTTTCAACCATTCCTTAGTATTTATTTCGGCGAGTTGATACTTTTGTGATTCCTCAAATTTCATCATCGACGGATTTCCCAATACATGAACTTTGTTACATCCCCAAACTTTGACTATGTTTAACTTTTACTTTCATGTGATTAAATGGATAAGTAAATTAGATTAATGATTTGACGTTTAGGAAAATTTTAGGATAAATCATTGATTATATGGATTATGATCAATGCTTAGAATTAGACATCAGATTACATGTTGTTGAGATTATTTTAGTATGATGTATGATAATTTGTTGATGATACACTGATCATAGTTTGAATGCCTATGAGTGTAACCAGGAAAAGGGATTTCTAACTCCAAGAATGGAAGGAGAGTATCACTAGAGAGAAGGGGATAGATGTTGTGGAAAAAGTCAGGTTTGCCATTTGAGTTCTAAGATGTACATTACGTGAACCTTCGTGAGACTGGGTATGTTTTAGTTGTTTTCCCTTGTTGAGTTAAACTCAATTCGACCAATGTCGATTAGTCATTTTGGAAAGATTTTTGACGTCAAACTCCATTTGATTTGGTCAAGAGATATAAGTATTTAGAGGTTAGAGTTTAACCATTCTTCTCCTCGGGACGATTTCGGCCATATTTCTTTGTTTTGCTTGATGACTGACGCTAATGTCAGCAAGAGGTTACGAAGGGGGAGAAGACCTTGACCCCATTGTCACAACTTGCAAAATGATTAATATCAACATCCTTAGAAATGGTGTTGCTACCATTGAAGTTGATATCTTGCATTTATTTAGTTATATATTTTAATAACGTTAATATATTATGTCTTTTTTGTGTCTTAAACACTTATCTACTTGAGATAAGTTTTTTGATGGTTTTGATAACCACTTGACCACGAGGTGGTGCCACAAGGTGGCGCACGTACCTTATACTTCCACATAAAGTGGAAAGAGTGGGAATTATCCTCGGTGGTGGAGCTATCTTTTGGGAAAGAAGATAGCAGTTGGTGGGCTGTATGCTCTTTTTCTGAGCTTTCTAAGGGAGCTCTATCCCTTCCATGGTGTAGACATGCACGGGCGTGAAAGAGGAGATCATTGATCATTAATCACTATTGATTGGTGTGGACGGTGCTTAGGGAGAAAAACAAGAAAAGAGGGAGCTTGAGTCGAGAACTTACAGGAAGAAAGAAACTTGAGAGCGGGTCTCAAAGTCTGAGTGGAGGACTATTTTATACTTTAAGCAGGTAATCTCTTAACTATGACGGAAGCTGTGATAAATGGATACGTAGTATCCTTCTTTTATTTAATACTTCCTTGTAAATGTTAATGAAAGGCTGGATAAGATGATATCATTCATATTGTCTCACAACAGTTGCTTTATGGCACAGTAGGCCGATAATAGTTTGGTCTACGTATACTTGTAACGTATATTGTGTAGCTTAATAGGCCATTGGCCTTAACATGAATATTCTTGTTCTTGTATAGTTAAAAACTATAGTTACGAATCTTAACAGTCATTCCTTGATTGTATGCTATTAATTGAATTGGTAGCCACTGTGCAAGTCGATACTTCGAAGAACTTGGCTTTAATGAGATCACTGTCAGTTCTTTATGGCTATGGAAGCCTATTCCTAACAATTATTATCATTTGGCTATGATAGCAAGTCGTTACCAGCCTGGAGTTTAGAAGAAAGCTTTCTTGCATGCATAACCTTAGACTATTTCATAGTAAAGGAAACCAATTGAATATAACAATCTTTTTCTAAGATTAGTCAAGGGCTCAAACAGTAGTTGCAAGCCCAAAGTTATATTATTATTGAAAGGAATTAGATGGTACTGGAAATAAATCATTCTTAGATAGTCAGACAGAGTTAGGGTTTAGATACCCGAGCCTAGGTGTTAAGTGGATGGTCTTTGAGCCCCAACGCTACCTATATTGTTTATTGATGACTAATGATTGTCTTGATATATTTAATAATATTGTGATTGACAGAATCTTTTGGGCCACTATAGATTTGAAATATGCCATTTGATGTTATCCTCTTGGCAGTGAAATGGTAAGTGTACTGATTGAAAGTTTAGCCTTAAAGTTCATTTTTATGAAGTATGTCAAGAAACCATTTATGGTAAGGGTTCTTAATTACTCACTTTTATGTGATTTGGGATTAGAAAAGATAACTTCTAAGAATCTCTCATACATGTATAATGAACATGTAAATCTTTTTACAAGAATATGATTAACCTTTATCAGACATTAAATTGTCAATTTGGATTAGATGTCAATCCATGAACCAAGTTAAATATCTTGGACAAACTTATGATGTTCTATCAAAAATATTATCTGTGTCGGTACTAGACACTTGAGACAAGAAAATATATACATATTTAAACTTTTGGATCAAAGAATAGAGTGACAGGAAGTCATGAAATTCTAGGTTGCAGTTGCAATGAGAGGCCTTTGAAGGATCAAAACCTCACTATGAACCCTGGTGGGTATTATACTCCAAAACTGGAGATAAAAATCTAAGTTAGGAATACAATGGGTGAGAATTATTCTGGACACTCATGGCTAGAATTGGCCAAACTAAATTCAATGTAGGATGAGATAACTTCTAAGTCGAGTTAGAAGTGTGTGGACATTCGACTACGTTCATTGTGAAATGTCTATGTATATTAAATCTTTGGCCAAAGAAATGCATCCATCTTTGCATGCATTAGTTGGTTCACTGTGTTCTAGGTGGCATAACCATTAAGTAGTGTCATACATAGTTAGAGTGGATCTATAGTTGTATGATGATGATGAGTTATGTATGACACAACACTAGAAACTTAGATGGCAAATCTATTGGTTCTTTATATCTATTCCCTTCATGAAGGGTAGAGCCACTTCCAAAAAGGAAGGTGTACAGGGGACCATCAGTCTATGGTTGGAGGAATAACACTCGGGTGATGCTCTCCTTCCCAAGTAGATGACAAGCCAAGACTTATGAAGACAGATATCAAAATTTTAGATGCAGTATATTCAATTTATATGACTTGATAGTCAAAATTTATGTAAATTGATCTTTATTGCGATGAGCAAAACATTGTAATTGTAAAGTGAAGGATTTCACTAACATGCTATCTTGAATATGTTATATATTTTCAGTTTGAGAGTATTGGGAAAAGATATGCTTTTATGAAATAATTATGCAAATGATTATTGTTTGTTAAAACAAATGTTTATGATGATCATGATTATTTACTTGTTAGTAAATTGGGGATGGAAATCTGGGTAATATGAGATGACATGTTACATATGGTATCAGAGCTACCAGGTTCAATACATGGACCTATGAGCTCACTGCATGAAATCTTCCTTAGACATTAGCAGTTGCTAATGTTTGGATGTTGTTTTGCCAGGATGGTAAGAACAAGAATGACCTCAAGAAAGAAGGTAACGTGAAATGGACATTACCTAAAGGCTATGAGGGAGCGAGCCTCAAGAATGAAAACCCTAGGCCAACCTAGTTACCTGGAAGATGCATGGTTAATTGATACTAAAACCTTTGTTGATGCTATTAAACGTATCAAGCAGGAGAAGGAAAAGAAGGACAGTGAAGGCTATTGTTCCTACCCCTCAAAATGAATCAGTTAAACCCTCTATGGACCTAAGGACTTATCATTTGGAAGTGGTCCTAATGCTCCTATTATCACTCGGGAGGTCATGGACGAGTACCTACGAGTACATCCACCTCCCAAGTCTGATTTGGTAAACCTCAAGGATGAGGATGAATGTGAGAAGATCTCCCATTTTGAAAGTGACTTACAGTTGCAAGATTTAAATAATTGTAATAAATGATGGATATTATGTGATCCATGGATACTATAATGCAATTTTGAAATTTTGGCAAAGCTTTCCTTTCTTGTTTAAGATTGCATAAATGAGAATGAATTTATGTTTATGAATAGATTCAACAGTATGAAAAACTAATTGAATGCTTAAGCTGTAAACTTTAGGAGAAGTATATTGCATCATGGTTCGAACAGGAACCAACACTGGGGTAGCCAAGATGAAGGGCAACATTCTAGCCACTCTGATTCAAAAACTTGACCAGATCCTTGCTATGCTCCATGAGACAAGGGCACGAATTGGAAATTTAGAGCAAGAGGTAAGGGGTCATAATGGACCCAGACAAGAAGCCTTCCATGAGGGTGAAGATGAGGAACGTCATGAAAACACCGCCCAAAGTGGACATGGATAGAATAACTCTGAAATGAGACAAGATGAGGATAAAAGGAGCCACTTGGCTCTAGAGTTATCCAAAGATATGAAAAAGATTATACCTCCCAAATTTGATGGGACTGTAAGCAGAGATGCCATGGAGGCATGGCTTACAAAAATGGAGAAATATTTTGAAATAAGAAATAACCAAAGCGGTATGGGGAGCATACCAATTGGCAGGTGAAGCACCTGGTGGATGAACAAGAAGATGGAGCTAAGATTGAGCTCCTTGAGTCTAACCTGGGAAAGGTTTATGGAACTCTTCAGGCAAAGATGGTTGCCATAGTTGCATTTTGATCAGAAGCTCATAGATTTCTAAAACCTGAGATAGGGTGACTCATCTGTGATTGAGTACTGGGAGAAATTCACTCGTCTCCTTAAATATGCTCCCTAATATCGGTAGGATGAGAGATTTCATATCTGAAAGTTCATCATGGGTGTGAATGCTCAAATTAGAGGTGAAGTAGATGTGCATGGTCCCACTACAATGGACCGAGTTTGTGAGAAAGCTATTAAATAAGAACAAAAGTTGAAATCCATATTTGCATACTGGGAAAAGAACCGTAAAAAGTTTAGTTTGTCCCAATTCTCCCAGTCATTTAAGAAAAAGCACAATAAGCAGAATTTCAAGAAGAAAGGTGACAAAGGACTCAAGGATAATCATAATGAATCCAAGGGTGAAAAGAAAAACAATAATAACTCCAAGAAAAATGGAGATAATTCAAGAAAGCCTTATGAAAGGCAAGGACCCATGGGAGGGTGTTATTCATGTGATAGAGACCATTATGCTAATAAGTGTCCCAATAAGATACAAGGGACTCAGCTATGAGGAAATCCTTTACCCTCGCAACAGGTAGCCTTCCAACAACGGATACATGCAGCCTTGGATAATTAGCAAGCGGAGTATCAAATTACTCCAATTGAAACCACATGTATTTTATCTAGTATTCTAATTTCAGTTTTGATAGATACTAGTGCTATAGAATGTTTTATTTCTCCAAAAGTTTTAAATAAAATTACTAGAAAAGCTGGTTACATGGCAAATACATGGTCATTCGAATATGCTAATCAGACAAGGGCTCAGGTAGAGCAATGTTTTTTGAGGCTAAGGTTGAACTCTCAAGTTTTTCCACTGAAGTGAATCTTATGTAGCCCCATTAGGCTCATATGATTTCATCCTTGGAATAAAATGATTATGGAGACATAGAGCTAATGTGGATTGTTTTGCTAAAACAATAGAATGCCTAGATGACCTTGGGAATAAAGTTTTTCTGCAAGGTGTTGGTGTTTTTTCCTGCTACCTTCAATCCTAAGGAGAATACACTGTCCAAAATAGGGGATCAGTGGTTTAGAACAAATGGATAAAACCCTATCGACAGATTGAAGACACGAAAAACCAACTAACAAGGCTAAACATAGCCTTTTGCACTTTGAGCTCCACTAAACTCAGGTGGGTAGACCTATATTTGGGCCTGGATATGTGATAAAACATGCACTGGATAGCTCTCAACAAGCCTCTAAACGTGGATAGTTCTCACATAAATGAGTAAGGGGACATAACACATCTACTCACCTCCAGGTATGATCCATTTATACCCTGAAATAAAACTAAGAACAGATTTAACATTAATATTGGAAAGATTTACTTAAATTTTGGTTGATGATTCCTTCTAGGGTTTGTATAATTGAAATACACTAGACTGGTGCCTTATCCATTGGGAGTCAATACTTAAATAACCCAGATCAGAAAAATAGCATGGAATGCCAAATCAGTGACCAATATGACATTACTGCTTTACAATAATGAGGCCTCTCATGGACATACAGAAAACATTCTTATTTATCCTAAATGAAATAAATTATTCCCAATGTTTGATTAAAAGCAAGTTTAACCTATTATTTAAACAGGAGCCCTCAATCCAAACATCTATTATAGCAAAAGTGCAACAAAAACCATGGTAATCTTTAATTATCTTGATTAAAGGCATGAAACATACATTCTAGGAGACATTATTGGATGTCATATTAACCTTATGGCTGTAAACTGAAATGATTGCCATTATTTGAATGGGTAATTACAGCAAATGAAAACAGAAATTAAAAAAAAAACATCCTAAAGCCTAGGTAAAACTTTTACACAAACTTATAACATCTCTGAGACCTGGAGAAAATGGAAAAATTGACTTAAAACCTCTATTTTCGGAACCCCTCAACCAGTGGCCAAGACCTCCCATTTATAGGAACATGAGAATCACTAAAAACCCAACCAAGCCACTAACCATCGTCTGTTAGAACAGAATATGCCTTTCAACATCATGGAGGCACAATAGAACAGAGCATCCCAAGAAGAAACCAGCATTTGCATACACCTATCACATTTAGGTATCACCTTGCATTTTTAATCATTACAACACACAGGCATTTCATTGTGCAATTTCATGGATCAGTTCAAACTTTGCCATCCCTCAAGGAGTGGCTGAAACAGTTGTAACGGCCTGGCAGTTTCCTTGGAAATAGCAGAGACGTGAGCCCTTCAGCCTTGAATATTCATGATGAATAAAATAGTCACAGAAGAGAAGGATGTGAAAAAACCTTCAAATTTGTCCCATTCTCGCTTAAATACAGCCATGCCTTCCTATGACTTCACTCAAGCCAGCATAACCGTTGGATCCTCTTCATCAATGCAGATCAACTCTCAGCCAGACACATGGTGCACACTTTGAAACCTTTGTGGTGCCATGCAACCCGCGCCTTTACTTTATCGCTTTGTCAAAGAGACCACAAACTGAGTCTTTCTGATGCCATATGGTCTCTTAGATGCCTCAAAACCTTCCATGTGGCCCCGTAGGATAGGACAAGTCAGGTCAGGACAGCTCTTTCGAACTGTAAGTCGCGAGTTATGAAAACTCTCGACCTAGTGACAACAAAGGTTTCCCTTTGTTGTAAAGTCCATGCTACATTTGGAAACTGTGGCCTAGAAAGCTGCCATGTGTCACAACCATGGAGTCGCGTAGAGGAAAGAACCAACATCACTTGGGCCCCACATAATCGATCAGAACCCTCCAGGTGGCAATGTGGTACGGGCACCAGAAAGTGTGCAGCGAAAAGGATAAGTCATTGAGTCAGGGACTTTCCAAACTTTCGAACCACAAGTCGCGAGTTTGGGAGTTATGAAAACTCCTGACCTCCCAACAACAAAGGCCTTGAAAAGGGTAGCATCATCAATGAAAGGCTTGAAAAGGCCTCGAGACATGTTGTGGATTTGGGAGGTTCGCTAACTTCCAAACCCGCTGACTTAAGTTTAAAAAGGTTAATACTCCACGATAACAAAGGAATAAAAGGGGGCCGGATTTGCATCAAGCAACCCAATGCATAACTCTTCTTGCTATTTGGCTCAAGCACTTAGATTTTGCAAAAATGTGAGTGCCAACATTGGCTCATGTTCGGGGACGCATGCCTTCACACAGGCATGGAAAGACTCCAAATCTCCAGGCTGAGCAGACTAGACAAGAGAAAAAACACCGAAACTAGACCACTAAAAGGAAAGACACCATGTGTACATATAGTACATTATATATAGAAAACACCTCACCTCAAGAAAAGTAGGGCTTAAGGAACTGCCCATGCACTGGCAACTCTAGAAGCTCACCCATTAAACTTTGCAAGTAATAGGAGTTCTCACCATGTGTGTTGCTGATCAGATATGGTCCCAGCTAGAGAGCATCAAATTTGCCATCCTTTCCCTTTTCCTGAGCTTTTGCATTCCACATAAGTACCATATCACCAACCTCAAACCTTCTGGAGGAAGATTTCTTGTCAAACAGGGTTTTTACTTGCAGCTGCATCTTCATGTTTTTTCTTTGTGTTGCCCTTCTTGTTTCATCAAGTTCTACCAAAGTATTAATCCTCATTTGCATTTCATCTGGGATATCATCATCATATTCTTGGATGAATTTGTACACCTGTAGCATATTATTAGTAGGCATTCTAGCCTCAAGCCCATAGACTAGCTCAAATGGTGATTGACCAATTGTTTTCTTGATAGTTCTCTATCTGCCCACAGGGCCTACTTTAGCTTAGAGTCCCAAGCCTTTTTGTTCCTCTCCATCACTCTCTTGATGATCTTCATGAGACTTTTGTTACTGGACTCAGCCTGTCCATTTCCTCGAGGATGGTAAGGGGATGAATATGAGATGGAAATTCCATACTTACTGCAGAAATTAACAAAATCTTCTGACCTGAAGCACATAGAATTATCAGTCATAATTTTCTCTGGTGCACCAAACCTAGTCAGAATATTGTTCATTAAGAAGTCAGTAACTACTTTACTTGTGGCCTTCTTTGTCAGAATGGCCTCTATCCACTTAGTAAAGTAGTCAGTAGCAACTAATATCCATGAATGTCCCCCACTTGACCTTTCTACAATCTCACCAATGAAATCAATTCCCCATTGCTGGAATGGTGCCTGCACTGAAACTGGTCTAAGGGGTAAGTTTCCAAAAAAATTCAACTTACCAGCAAACCTATGACATGCATCACATGCCCTTACCATATTTTGTGTGTCTCTGAAAAGTGTTGGTCACCAGAATCCTACCCTAAAGATCTTGTGAGTAGTTGTCTTGGCCATGTAATGAGCGCCACAAACACCTTCATGCATTTCATACAAGAGTTCTTGAGCTTTCTTTCCATCTACACATTTGAGCAGAATTCCATTTATATTCCTCCACCATAGCTCACTCTCAATTATAACATACTTGATAGCTCATAACTTTAATGTTCTCTTTTGATTATCTGTCATCCCTTCAGGGCATGTCATATTTTGTAAGTAATGTACAACATCACTATACCATCCCACAGTCTACATATCACAAATAGGGGATACATCAGCACATTCAACATTGTTTACCTAATTTGCTTCTAAATTTACCTTTGCCATCAACTTGGCCAGTCCTTGTCCTCTGACCAATTTTGTAATTTGCACATCAATGTTGAATTCCTGGATTCTATTTATCCATCTACACCTCCTACCAGTAACCTCTTGCTAAGTAAAGATATCCTTGACAACAACTGTTGGTACATATGCAACAATCGTAGCACCAACCAGGTAAGTTCTGAATTCTTGATTGCCTTGATCAGAGCATAGGCCTGCTTCTCAGTCATGTCATACTTTAATTCTGTAGCTTGTAATGATTTGCTAAAAAAGGCAATTGGCTGCTTATATCCCTCATCATTCTTTTGTAGCAATACAACAACAATAGTATGAAAGGAAGCAAAAGAGAAAAGTTGAAAAGGCTTAGAGAAATTAGGGGACTTCAATATAGGAGCATTCTTAATAGACCTTTTTATCTCTGCAAAAGCTTTAGATGGCTCTTCACTCCATGCTATCTTTTCGCCTTTCTTCAGCATCTTTGAGATGGGTCGAGTAATTTCAGCAAAAGTTGTCACAAACCTTCTCAAAAAATTCACTTGACCAAAGAAAGATTGTATACCTGTGATACTCTTAGGTTGAGGAATTTTGTCAATTGCAGCCACTCTTTCTGGATCAATCCTCACTCCTTCTTTGGACACTATATGTCCCAACAATTTTCCCTTTGTAACCCCAAAAGCACATTTTTTAGGATTAAGAGATATTCCATACTCCAAGGATCTGATGAAAATCTTCTCTAAATGCAAACAGTGTTCCTCTTCTTTCTTGGAGAATGCCGTTAAATCATCTTGATAGACTACCATGAAGATGTCTATAAAATTAGAAAAAGCCACATCCATAGCTCTCTAAAAAGTGGCACCCACATTTGTCAAGCCAAAAGGCATTCCGACATACACATAAGTGCCCCAAGGAGTTGTAAATGCAGTCTTATACTGCTCTGACTCCTTCACTTTTACCTGATTGTACCCAGAAAAACCATCCATCATGGATAATAACTCACACCCAGTTACCTTCTAGAGCATTGCTTCCATGTTAGGTAGAGGACAATTATCCTTTAATGAGGACACATTTTAATTTTTGAAGTCTATGCATAACCTAATGTCCCCATTCTTTTTCCTTACTGGCACAAGGTTAGACACCCAGGTCAAATGTCTGATGGGTTTTATAATTCCCCCATCCCTAAGTTTCATCAACTCCTCTTGCATTTTAGGTTCCAGTGTAGGGTTGATAGGTCTCTGCTTCTGTCTGAATGGCTTAGCACCATCCTTTAGTGGTATTTCATGCTGAAAAAGATCCTCCTTGTAGGCTTTTAGATCATCATAGGAAAAAGTAAACACATGTCTATATTTTCTCAACAAAGTGATCAACATAGCTTTAATTTGAGGTTTCATGTTTTTTCCAATATACACCTTCTTGGGTGCATTAGTAGTTCCTATGTTAACTTCTTCCAAATCTTCTAGATGGGTAGGACTTTGCTTTATAGTACTTCTATCAGGACCATCAAATACTCTTTCTAAAGCAACCAGTCCCCTGGGAATCTTGTTTGTCTTCAGTTGTATCACTTTAGTCCCAAAACTTATATCCTTTCCATCCACAGTTTCCACAAAATCCCCAAAATCAATTTCCTGATTCTCATATTGGTCAACACACCTTAGGAATTTCAGAATGTCACTATCATTATTAAAAACTTGCCAGTTCTGTATGTTGTCAAGGATTGATGGTCTTGTTTATGCCTCAACCTTGGAAATACCAACAAAAGTTATGTCATCAGGTCGGAGTGCAATGTTGGCAAGCAAATCTGCCATTTGATTTTTGCCCCTTTATAACCAGTCAATACCAAAAGCGTCAAATTGTTCAATTGAATCCCAAACAACATTCCTATACTGTTTCAACCTTCGATTCTTTAAAACAAACCTTGACCTGACCTGGGATATAACTAGTTCAGAATCACCAATGACTCTTAACTTCTTTATTCCATGCTTTTCAGCCAATTTCAATCCTAATAGTAAAGCTTCATATTCTGTAACATTGTTTGTGCATGCAAATAGCAAAGAAAATAAAAATTTGAAAGTTTTACCACTAGGAGAGATAAGGATTACCCTTGCACCTGATCCTTCTTTCAAGCAAGAACCATCAAAGTACATGGTCCATAGCTCATCATTGTCTGTTTGGTGAAATACCTCCTTCAAAGGTGTTCGCCTCTTGGCTTCATCTTCTTCTGGCAATTTCTCAACCTTGAAAGCATCAATGTCCACATCAGTGAAATGGATGTGTTCCTCAGGTTCATCCTCCACTATTATAAATGGAGAGAGAGGTTCTCTAATAAGCTTAACATCCTTGCCATCAATAGGGATAGTGGAAAAAGTCATATCACATTGCATGCTTCCACCAATAGCATCTGGCCATTTTCTAGACAACAACATTCCATAAGCGGGAGGGATATCCACCACAGTGGCACTCATCATAAACTCAATCTCCCTTATGATTCCTATGACCAGGACCTCCCTATTATCCATTGCATAACATTTTCCATATGCTTTTGTGATCTTCAATCCTAATGATTGCATAACTTTAACTGGCATAATATTGGAAGATGGCCTTGAATCAATCATACAATTTTTCAGAACCTTATTATTTATGATCAAGGAAACATAGAAAGGATCCACTTGACTAGGGCACATAGTGAGTGTGGAACCCAAAAACACCTGAGGGTTATCATTGTTGCTCCCTTCACCATCCTTTTCTTTTCCTTTTTCATTGTTTCCTTGAGGCCGAAATTTTTCTCTTTTTTCATTAGAGGCCGAATCTACACCGTTGATATAAGACACTGCTTTATTCTTATGCTCATCAATCCTCATCAATTCCAAGAGTGGAACTGATACCTTTATTTGCGACAATATTTGGAACGTATCAATAGGAGCATATTTAGGCATATTATAAGCAACAACAACATTGTCCTGAGAATGCCCACCATTTGCATTAAAAACTCCATCTTCTTGGGTAGCACTCTTTTTCTTTTTAATATAATTTTTTAGCTTTTGGAGGTAGTTTGAATCTGATGGAGAAACCAATGGCCCACCAGCCTGTACCTCATTAGGCTTCTTTCCCCATACTTTGGCATTTCTTGCCTTAAGCTCATCCCCTTTCTTACCAATCTGGTTTTCCTTGATGAAAACACTGTCAGCTTTGCCCTGATCATTGTTTACATTTCTGTTCCTTAACTGATAATCACTTTTAAACTGAGCAACAACAACAACAGTTAATCTTTTAACTTCTTCTAATGGTCTTCTCAAAGTGACACCACATTCTTCATCTTCAAGGCAATGCACAACACAATTATCCTCTTCATATTCATCTTAAAATATTTGCTGTTGGTGTGTATTTTTTATGTATCTCTAATTTTCAACATCGATTTCACTTGTTTCTTCATCAGAATGAAACTCACCATCAGAGAACAACATGTTAATCACATCACCCTGTTCATGAGACAAGTCACAATCACCACATGTGTTTTGATCTTCTCCTACTGATTGTGCAAGAGCACATTGGTGTGGTGAGTGGGGCAGTTGGCAAGCTAAGCACCAAGGAGTATCATCTACAAAATTTATAGAAGTCTTCTTCAATGGATCAAGAGGATCTCTACTCTGCTAATTCTTCTAATTGTTGAAAACAGGCTTACCACTGTGCCAATTTGTATTATAGGGCTAATCATGCAATCTTGGTGGTCTGTCATTTCTTTGGAACGCTGGTCTTTCATTTGCTAGACCCTTTTCTTGTTTAGCTAATTTGTAATTCAGATCCTTTAAAGCATTCATAACTTGATCCATTTTATCTTCTTGTGAAGATGATTTCTCTGCAGACCCTTTATCTTCCCTTCTGAGATTCTTCAAGATCTTCACATCTTCTCTTCTCCTCACTTTACCTGCAGCTTTTCTGTTGCTTTTAATATGCAAGGTTGTTCTGTAAGCATCTCTGAGAGTCTGTGGATAGAGTCTGTGGATTCTTGTCTCTAAGAAGATATCCCACTTTAGGATCAAAAGCATTGCTATATGTAACCAAACACACAGGTTCATTTGGTCTCAAATGATTTGGAATTCTATTCATGACCTTTTGAAACCTTATGTTGAAATCAGAAACTGACTCATTATAACCCTTAGTGATAGTATTAAATTCATTTAACATGAATCTAGGATCAGTCTTGTCACCATACTGCTCCCTGAAAATTCTTTTAAATTCCTCCCATGATCCAATGCTTTCATTTGGCAAACCTCTGTACCAATCTCTAGCATCTTTAGTGAGTGACTGCATAACAACTTCATCATTGCATACTCACTTTCTACCTCAAAGTCATCCATCATATTATTAAATGACCTCAAGTGATCTTCTCCACTTATAGCATTATTACCAGGAAATCTAACCAACACCTTCCTTATGTCATCTGGGAAAGGATTTGGATACCCAGGTATGCCAACAAGCATAGCTATTTATATCTGTCTAGCTACACAGGTCTTCTAGTAAATTGGTCTCTCTGACTATTTTGTTGGATATTTGTACCACTTCCACCTACAGCCAAACTCCCTTGTTGTCCTATACTATGACCTCCAGGTTGCACATGTACATGGGTGTTGGGGTTAGATGGGCCACCAAGGGATGAGGCACTTACATCAATAGGTGCGGATGTAACATGACTGTGAGAAATAGAAACTACAGGGTTCCCAACAGAAGATCTTAGGAATTGAATCTTCTTATGCATTTCAGCATTTGCAGCCAACAACTCCACTCTTTCTAGTTCCATCTTTAGCTGCTCATTTTCCCTTTTCAATTTAAGGTCCAATGAAACCGTCCCTTGTGATGAAGGTAGCCCCTAGTGCATCTGAGCCCCTTTTATAATTACTCCTTTCATAGGTCCCTTCCCTTTATCAACTTGCTACACAGGAGGGCTAGGAGCATGAGGGGGTACAACAGTAGTAGTAACTACAGAACTAGTCCAAGTATTGATAGGGGTATTGTTCAAAGGAATATTCACATTACTTTGGCTAGAGATTTGAGATACTACAGGGCTAGTGGATATGGTAGATACTGGCTTATATTCTTTTATCATTACTGACTTCAACCGTCCCAGCCTTACCTTCATTCTATCCCTTAACTCCATAGCACTTTTAATTTTTTCCTCCCTTTCCTTAGCTCCCTTCAAATTCATTTCTGTTACTTTCTGAGTCTCTCTATGCAACTCATTAATTTCCTTCATCAGATCCTCTTCAGTAGGCAATGTGGTATCTGAATCAAAAGTTTCCAAGGAACTATCCAAAAAGTTTACAACATTCATGTGGAAAGCAAGGGTAGGTGACCTACTAACAGGATTACCTAACAAATCATATTCATGGGAATGTGAAGGGCCTGGCTCTATAGGAGTAGATTGCTTGTTTGCAAAGGGACTTGGACAGATCTACTCTTTCTCAACAAAATCCTCTAAAATTGTATTATCTATATTTGTTTTAGGCATACCATATTTGTGTAATTTCTCATTATCAACATGATGCCTAGATTGAGGAGGGTAGGTATTGGGCTTAACAAACTCATCCTTCTTCTTTTTCCAAGATTGATGGGTACCTTGTAGCAGTTCTCCCTCCAACCTTTGATCAGGCTGATTTCTTTTTTGGTTTTTGGTCTTTGTCATCTTTTCTCTACCTATTTCTTTGAAACAATTTTATACCGGTACAGGAGCTTCGGAGTCGCCACCCAAATTATGGGAACTTAATATATTCAACTTCTTCAAATAAATACTGCAAAGATACAAGTAAAAACATAGAAGGATCCCTTCTTTCTTTAGGCATAAATATTTTTCTGCTTTGATCAGAGTCGCCACCCTCTTAAAGGGAATAATACTTCAAATATATGCAAACTCTACATGCCCATGACACACCACTGGATTAAAACCTCTATAATGAAACAACTCCCCAGCAGAGTCACCATTTTGTTGGTGTTTTTTCTTGCTACCTTCAATCCTAAGGAGAATACACTGTCCAAAATAGGGGATCAATGGTTTAGAACAAATAGAATACACCCTATCGACAGATTAAAGACACGAAAAGCCAACTAACAAGGCTAAACATAGCCTTCTGCACTTTGAGCTCCACTAAACTCAGGTGGGTAGACCTATTTTGGGCCTGGATATGTGATAAAACATGCACTGGATAGCTCTCAATAGGCCTCTAAATGTGGATAGTTCTCAGATACATGAGTAAGGGGACTTAACACAACTACTCACCTCTAGGTATGATCCATTTATACCCTGAAATAAAATTGAGAAAAGATTTAACATTACTATGGGAAAGATTTACTTAAATTTTGGTTGATGATTCCTTCTAGGATTTGCATAACTGAAATACACTAGACCGGTGCCTTATTCATTGGGAGTCAATACTTAAATAACCTAGATCAGAAAAACAACATGGAATGCCAAATTAGTGACCAATATGACATTACTGCTTTACAATAATGAGGCCTCTCATGGACACACAGAAAACATTCTTATTTATCATGAATGAAATAAATTATTCCCAATGTTTGATTAAAAGCAAGTTTAACCTATTCTTTGAACAGGAGCCCTCAATCCAAACATCTATTACAACAAAAGTGCAACAAAAACCATGGTAATCTTTGATTATCCTGATTAAAGGAATGAAACATACATTCTAGGAGACATTACTGGATGACATATTAACCTTATGGCTACAAATTGAAATGCTTGCCATTATCTGAATGGGTGATTACAACAAATGAAAACAAAAATTTCAAAAAAACATCCTAAAGCCTAGGTAAAACTTTTACACAAAATTATAACATCTCTGAGACCTGGAGAAAATGGAAAAATCAACTTGGAACCTCTATTTTCAGAACCCCTAAACCAGTGGCCAAGACCTCCCATTTATAGGAACATGAGAATCACTAAAAACCCAACCAGGCCACTAACCATCATCTATTAGAATAGAATATGCCTTTCAACATCATGGAGGCACAACATAATAGAGCATCCTGAGAAGAAACCAGCATCTGCATACACCTGTCACATTTAGGTATCACCTTGCATTTGTAATCATTACAGCACATAGGCATTTCATCGTGCAATTTCATGGATCAGTTCAAACTTTTCCATCCCTCAAGGAGTGGTTGAAACAGTTGCAATGGCCTGACAGTTTCCTTGGAAACAATAGAGACGTGAGCCCTCCGGCCTTGAATATTCATGATGAATACAATAGTCACAGAAGAGGAGGATGTGAAAAACCTTCAAATTTATCCCATTCCCGCTTAAATATAGCCATGCCTTCCTATGACTTCACTCAAGCCAGCATAGCCATTGGATCCTCTTCATCAATGCAGATCAACTCTTAGCCAGACACATGGTGCACACTTTGAAACCTCTGTGGTGCCACACAACCCACGCCTTTACTTTATTGCTTTGTTGAAGAGACCACAAACTGAGTCTTTCTGATGCCATATGGTCTCTTCAATGCCTCAAAACCTTCCACGTGGCCCCATAGGATAGGACAAGTTGGGGCAGCACAGCTCTTTCGAACTGTAAGTCGCAAGTTTGGGAGTTATGAAAACTCCTGACCTAGCGACAACAAAGGTTTCCCTTTGTTGTAAAGTCCACGTTGCCTTTGGAAACCGTGACCTAGAAAATCGCCACGTGTCACAACCATGGAGCCGCACAGAGGAAAGAACCAACATCACTCGGTCCCCATAGAACCGATTAGAACCCTCCAAGTGGCAACGTGGTATGGGCACTAGAAAATGTGTAGCGAAAAGGCTAAGTCATTGAGTCGGGGGCTTTCTGAACTTTCAAACCACAGGTTACAAGTTTTGGAGTTATGAAAATTCCTGACCTCTCGACAACAAAGGCCTTGAAAAGGGTAGCACCATCAATGAAAGGCTTGAAAAGGCCTCGAGACATGTTGTGGAGTCAGGAGGTTCGCTAACTTCCAAACCCACCGACTTAAGTTCGAAAAGGTGAATACTCCACGACAACAAAGGAATAAAAGGAGGCCAGATTTGTATCAAGCAACCCAATGCATAACTCTTCTTGCTATTTGGCTCAAGCACTCAAATTTTGTAAAAATGTGAGTGCCAACACAAGGCACTGCTAGAGAGGTAAAACTAAGGCAAATATCTTCCCTACAGATGAAAATAACCTAGAGAAAAGGATGTCAACTCTTTGCTATTAAAATGGAGAAAATAAATAGTCACAAAGAATTTGTTTTCCAATATGATTTGATGTATTATGAATCTCAAAAACTCCAAGGAGTTGAAGAAAGAGAATCCATAGATTAAGAGAGATCAGATATGTATAGGTACCCCTTTCGTCAAGATTTTGAGGATGTATTCCCAGATGAATTACTGAGATTACCTCCTAAAAGAGATTTTGATTTTTAGATAGATATAATTCCAGGATTGAAACTTATATCTAAAGCTCCTTATAGAATGACCACAACAGAGTTGACAGAGCTAAAGGCTTAGTTGCAAGAATTGCTAGAAAAGGGATTGATAGACCCAATGTTTCAACCTGGGGAGAACTAGTAATTTTTGTTAAAAAGAAAGATGGCACTTTGCGACTATGCATAGATTATCGTATGCTAAATAAGGCAAGGATAAAGAACAAGTATCCATGGCCTGCATTGATGATCTCTTTGATCAAATGCGAGGGGCAACTACATTTTCAAATATCGATCTTCGATCAGGATACCATCAATTTAGGCTAAAGGATGGGGATATTCATAAGACAACCTTTAGAACAAGGTATGGGCACTATGAGTTCACGGTCCTACCCTGTGGATTAACAAATGCACCTACAACATTCATGAACTTAATGAACAGTGTGTTCAGAGATTGTTTGGACAAGTTTGTCCTTGTTTTTCTTGATGATATTTTGATTTACTCCAAAAATGAGGAGGAACACCTTCAACATCTATGAATTCATCTCCAGAGATTAAGAGAGCATAAACTGTATGGCGAGCTCTCAAAGTGTACCTTCTTTCAAAAGGAAGTATAATATCTAGGTCATATAATTTCAACTAAGGGAATTGCTGTGGACCCAACAAAGATTAGAGCCATTTTGGAATGGCCAACATTGAGAAATGTGCATGTGGTCCATAGTTTCATGGGCCTAGCGGGATATTACAAAAACATTGTGGCTAATTTTTGAAAAATTGCCTATCCTATTACTTCTCTACAAAGGAAAGGCAAAAGATTTGATTGGTCAAAGAAATGCTAGGAGGCATTCGACCAACTAAAAGAAAAGTTGACTACGACACCTATTTTAAAGGTACTTGACTCGGATGGTCATTTTGTAGTCATCATCGATGCCTCAAGAGAAGGATTAGGTGGTGTACTTGTCTAGGATTGGCAAGTTATTGCATATGAATCCAGAAAATTGAAATCATATGAGCAGAATTATGCTCCTCACGATCTTGAGTTGGCAGCAATGGTTCATGCACTCCAAATGTGGAGACATTATTTACTCGGGAAACCTTTTGAATAAAAAATAGACCATCAAGGACTCAAATATTTGTTTACTTAACCACATATGAATGCTTGCTAGAGAAGATGGTTAGAATTAATATAGGATTATGATTTTGATATTAAATACATACAGGGCAAGGAAAACTAAGTGGCAGATGCCTTAAGTAGGAGAAGACATATATCCTCGATGATCTCCATACATTCTAATTTTAGGAATCAGATGTTACAAAAGTCCAAGGGAGATGAATTCTATGAACAGGTAAAACAAGCCCTTATGGATAATCCTCATGATTCTAGGTATAATGGATTCCACTTTGAACCAGATGGACTATTAAGGCTTAAAGGAATAATGTACATTCTAAAATCTAAGGAGTTAAGGACTATCATGTGGAAGGAGGTTCATTCCGCACCTTACTCAGGATATCCTGGAGTGACGAAGTTACTAGCTAATGTAAAACCATTATATTTCTAGAAAGGAATGAAGAGGGATGCTACAAGGTTTGTAGTTGGATGTCTAGAATGTGAGAGGATGAAGGCAAAACACCATCACTCGATAGGACTTTTATACCCTCATTAGATTCCTGAATGGAAATTGCAAATCATTAGCATGGATTTTGTACAAGGACTTCCTATGTCTAGAAATAAATATAATGCTATTATGGTAGTGGTGGATAGACTCACCAAGGTAGCACATTTTATACTTGGGAATTTGACAGATGGAGCATCAGTCATAGCTCACAAATTTGTGCAAGAAGTATTCGGATTGCACGGTATTCCTGAGAAGATTATCTCAGATAGGGATGCCCGTATGACATCAAGGTTTTGGCAAACCTTGTTTTCCTCACTTGGAACTCAATTGAACATAAGCTCAACTTATCATACAAAAATGGATGGCTAGACAGATAGAGTAAACCAAGTGTTGGAAGACCTATTGAGAATGTATTGCATGGACTAGCAATACAAGTGGGAAGATAACCTTTCTCTTGTGGAATTTTCTTACAATAATTCCTATCATTCCGCTGTCAAGATGGCTCCATTTGAAGCATTATATGGAAGAAAGTTCTGAACTCTTATAAGCTGGGATAAGCTAGAAGATAAGATTAGCCTTGGTCTAGAAATGCTATCAGAAATGGAAGAGCAAGTCCATTTGATTAAGAAAAGACTAGTGGAAGTGAATGATAGGCAGAAAAGCTATGTGGATGCTAAGTGCATTGCAAAACATTTCTCAATAGGAGAGAAAGTCCTCTTAAGAGTCAAACCACAACAGAGTTCTATTAAGTTTGGAAAGATGTCCAAACTAGCTCCTAGGTATGCGGGTCCCTTCAAAGTTCTCAAAGAGGTCAACCCAGTTGCATACAGAATTTGTCTGTTGCCAACTCTTGCCATGATGCATAATGTTTTCCATGTTTATTTTTTGAAAAAGTATGTTGCAGGGGATAACCATACTCCTATTCTTTATTGGAATGCCATACAGGTAAAGGACCCAAGGGTGGTAGTGATCGAGACCATCAAGGTGCTCGAAATACGTAAGCTATGCTTACGTAATAAAGAAATTACTCAATGCAAGGTCCAGTGGGACCAATATGCAGAAGAGAATGCCACCTGGGAGAGTTATGATGATATTTGTAAAAGATTCCCTCATCTCTTTTAAGATTTCTATTATTATGATGAACAAAACTCTCTTTTATGTTATAAAACTTTGGATACATTAAATTATTGGGGACGATAATTCTTATGGGGGGAGATATGTTACATCCCCAAACTTTGACTATGTTTAAATTTTACTTTCATGTGATTAAATGGACAAGTAATCATAGATTAATGATTTCAAGTTTAGGAAAATGTTAGGATAAATCATTGATTATATGAATTATGATTAATGCTTAGAATTAGACATGAGATTACATGTTGTTGAAATTATTTAGTATAATGTATAATAATTTGTTGATGATACACTGATCATAGTTTGAATGACTGTGAGTGTAACCAAGAAAAGAGATTTCCAACTCCAAGAATGGAAGGAGAGTATCACCAAAGAGAAGGGGATAGATGTTGTGGAAAAAGTCAGGTTTGCCATTTGAGTTTCAAGATGTACATTACGTGAACCTTCGCAAGACTAGGTATGTTTTAGTTGTTTTCCCTTGTTGAGTTAAACTCAATTTGACCAATGTCAATTAGTCATTTTGGAAAGATTTTCGACGTCAAACTCCATTTGATTTGGTCAAGAGATATAAGTATTTAGAGGTTAGAGTTTAACCATTCTTCTCATTGGGAAGTTTTCAGCAATATTTCTTTGTTTTGCTTGATGACTGACGCTAATGTCAGCAAGAGGTTGCGAAGGGGGAGAAGACCTCGACCCCATTGTCGTAACTTGCAAAATGATTATTATCAACATCCTTAGAAATGGTGTTGCTACCATTAAAGTTTATATCTTGTATTTATTTAGTTATATATTTTAATAACATTAATATGTTATGTCTTTTTTGTGTTTTAAACACTTATCTACTTGAGATAAGTTTTTCGATGGTTTTGATAACCACTTGACCACAAGGTGGTGCCACAAGGTGGCACACATACCTTATACTTCCATGTAAAGTGGAAAGAGTGGGAATTATCCTTGGTGGTGGAGCTATCTTTTGGGAAAGAAGATAGTAGTTGGCGGGCTGCATGCTCTTTTTCTGATCTTTCTTAGGGAGCTCTATCCCTTCCATGGTGTAGATACACACATGCATGAAAGAGAAGATCATTGATCATTAATCACTATTGATTGGTGTGGACAGTGCTTGGGGAGAAAAACAAGAAAAGAGGGAGCTCGAGCCGAGAACTTACAGGAAGAAATAAACTTGAGAGTGGGTCTCAAAGTTTGAGAGGAGGACTGTTTTAAACTTTAAGCAGGTAATCTCTTAACTATGGCTGAAGCTGTGATAAATGGATACATAGTATCCTTCTTTTATTGAATACTTCCTTGTATATATTAATGAATGGTTGGATAAGCCGATATCATTCATATTGTCTCACAACAGTTGCTTTATGGCACAGTAGGCTGATAACAGTTTGGTCTACGTATACTATGTAGCTTAACAAGCTGCTAGCCTTAACATGAATATTCTTATTCTTGTATAGTTAAAACTATAGTTAAGACTCTTAACAATCATTCCTTGACTGTATGCTATTAATTGAATTGGTAGCCATTGTGCAAGTCGATACTTCGAAGAACTTGGCTTTAATGAGATTACTGTCAGTTCTTTATGGCTGTGGAAGCCTATTCTTAAAAATTATTATTATTTGGCTATGATAACAAGTCATTACCAACCTGGAGTTTAGAAGAAACCTTTCTTGCATGCATAACCTTAGACTATTTCAGAGTCAAGGAAACGAATCGAATATAACAATCTTTTTCTAAGATTAGTTAAGGGCACAAATAGTAGTTGCAAGCCCGAAGTTATATTATTATCGAAAAGAATTGGATGGTACTGGAACTAAATCATTCTTAGATAGTCAGACAGAGTCACGGTTTAAATACCTGAGCCCGGGTATTAAGTGGATGGTATTTGAGCCCCAACACTACCTATATTGTTTACTGATGACTATGATTGTCTTGATATATTTAATAATATTGTGATTGGCAGAATCTTTTGGGCCACTATAGATTTGAAATATGCCATTCGAGGTTATCCTCTTAGTGGTGAAATGGTAAGTGTACGGATTGAAATTTTAGCCTTAAAGTTCATTTTTATGAAGTATGTCAAGAAACCATTTATGATAAGGGTTCTTAATTACTCACTTTTATGTGATTTGGGATTAGAAAAGATAACTTCTAAGGATCTCCCATACATGCATAATGAACATGCAAATATTTTTACAAGAATATGATTAACCTTTATCAGACATTAAATTGTTGATTTGGATTAGATGTGAATCCATGAACCAAGTTAAATATCTTGGAAAAACTTATGATGTATTGTCAAAACTATTATCCGTGTTGATACTAGACACCTGAGATAAGAAAATATATACATATTTAAACTTTTGGATCAAGAAATAGAGTGATAGGAAGTCATGAAATTTCAGGTTGCAGTTGCCACCCCTTTGAAGGATTAAGACCTCACTATGAACCCTGGTGGGTATTATACTCCAAAATCGGAGATAAAAATCTAAGCCAGGAAGACAATGGGTGAGAATTATTCTGGACACCCATGGCTAGAAGTGGCCAAACTAAATTCATTGTAGGATGAGATAACTTCTAAGTTGAGTTAGAAGTGTGTGGACATTCGACTACGTTTATTGCGAAATGTCTATGTATATTAAATCTTTGGCCAAAGTAATGCATGCATCTCTGCATGCATTAGTCAATTCACTATGTTCCAGATGGCATAACCATCTAATAGTGTCATACATAGTTAGAGTGGATCTATAGTTTTATGACCGTGATGAGTTATGTAGGACACAACACTAGAAACTCAGATGGAAAAGCTATTGGTTCTTTATATCTATTCCCTTCGTGAAGGGTAGAGCCACTTCTAGGAAGGAAGGTGTGCTGGGGACCACTGGTCTATGGTTGGAGGAATAGCAATTGGGTGATGCTCTCCTTCCCAAGCAGATGACAAGCCAAGACTTATGAAGACAGATATCAAAATTCCAGATGCAGTATATTCAATTTATATGACTTGACAATCAAAATTTATGTAAATTTATCTTTATTGCGATGAGAAAAATATTGTGATTGTAAAGTGAAGGATTTCACTACCATGCTATCTTGAATATGTTATATATTTTCAATTTGAAAGTATTGAGAAAAGATATGCTTTTATGAAACGATTATGTAAATGATTATTGTTTGTTAAAACAAATGTTTATGATGATCATGATTATTTACTTAGTAAATTGGGGATGTAAATCCAGGTAATATGAGATGACATGTTGCAAACTTGAAATTCTCTCAAAAATACCTTGTGCAACTTTTATATGGCATCCTGAAACACCGTTCAATGAAAATAACAGTTTAAGAACTATGAATATACCAAAAAGAAGAAAATGTTAAGCTAAAACATCTTTAAGCAAAGTGTAGAATTCTTGAACTCAAACATTTGCTAACAAGGGAAAAGACAAATGCCATTGGAGAAAAGAATTCATGAACTCAACATTTTGCCAAAACTCTTCATACAGGATGCTTTAGGCTTCTTGAAATGCCTTTTCATGGAGTGAAAAGTTCAAGAACTTAAATCTACTTTGAAACACATTATGAAGCCTTGTACGGTTCCTAAAATTCATTTCGATCCGGAGTGAAGTTTGGGAAATTCAAAGATTGCCAATAAGGAAGAGTGATAAGCTCTATCAATGAGTAGCTTCGTAGTTTTACCGAAATAGGTTCATGAACTTAAAAAATTTCCAAAATCCTTCCTTTCGGTGAACAAAAGAGTTCGAGAATTAGAAATTTTACCAAAATGCTCTAAACTTAGCCAAATTTATCCCAACTTTCTCTAATTTGAAATTGAAGACACCCATTTAGCCCTTATAGATAGTGATGTCATTAAATTGACTAAATTGACTCTGAAATTTCTCCTGAAGTAGATGAACTAAAACCTATAGAAATACAACAAAAACTAAATTGGAACTGAAAACAAAACCTAAAATATTTTTAGTTGACATAGGATTTCTCATGGACTCAGATGCTCCTGCATCAGACATGTTGGGTAAGGGAAATGTTTCATGAGTGTGAAGCTCATGAAAATGTGGCAAAATTTGGAATGGGAATTCCACACTTCACAAGTTCTAAAGGATTCACCCAAGTTGCTTCATCAACTACTTTGTTCTTCCAATGAACTAGATATTCTCTATACTCTTTCCCCTTGTCCTTTTGATCACTTGGGAGTCTATAACTGTATCAATTTCCTCAATTTGTTTTTCAGGAAGCTGTTGTACCCACTATGATTTATCAAACAAATTTAAACCTATACTTCCTTTCCCACTTGTTTCTCCTTCATAATAACGATACAAATATACCACATTGAATATGGGAGATATATCTATGCCTTTTGGCAACTCAATCTCATATGCATTGGCTGAAAACTTTCTTATCACCTTCTATCTTTTTCTACTTCAACTTATTATATGTGTCTTGTGGGAATCTCTCCTTCCTTAGATATGTCAAAACTAAATCACCTACCTATAATTCTTGTTCTCTCCTCTTTAGATTTGCATATTCTTTGTATTTTATGGCACTCTTCTCCAAATTTTCCTTCACTTATCTATGTATTTCTTGAAGATACTCAGCAAAATCCTCTGCAACAACACTCTTTTTTCCCAAATCTACACTATCCCTTAATTCATCAACACCTCTAGGACTATAACCATAAACAATATGGAATGGGCTTTTCCTTACACTCCTATCAACTGAATTATTATATGCAAATTCTACTTGAGCCAATATCAAATCCCTAGGTTTATCCCCTACCAAACATCTCAGCAAATTACCAAGACTCCTATTAACAACGTCAGTCTGGGGATGATAAGATAAATTGAACCTCAACTATGTTCCCAATTTCTTCCACAAAGTGTGCCAAAAATGACAAACAAATTTTGTATCCCTATCCAAAATAATACTATTGGGCAATCCATGCAACCTAACTACCTCTTTGAAAAACAATGTGGCTATATGTGAAGCATAATGAGACTTCTTGTGCAAAATAAAATGAACCATATTTGAGAATTTATTAACCACAACAAATATTGAATCATTACCTCTTAGTGTCCTCAGCAATCCAAGAATAAAATCCATACTTACATGCTCCCAAGGTCTCTTCAGTATAGGCAATGGTTGATACAAGCTTGTATTTTGTCTTGCTCCTTTGGCATGCTGGCAAATTCTGCAACTTTGTACCATTTTCTTTACATCTACATTCATCTTGAGCCAATAATAGACTTCATTCAATTGTTCCAATGTCTTGTCTACTCCAAAATGTCCACTAAGATCTCCACTATGTTTTTCTCTTACCAAATTCTCCCCCATTGATCCTTGAGGTATGCACAATCCCCTTCCCTTAAACAACAATCTTTCTTGTATGAAATACTCTAGCCATGGAGCTCTATCTTTATCAATTGGATTTTTACATGCTGCCCATGCTTCCTTGAAATCTGTATCCTCTTCATATAACTCCCTTGTAGTAGGAAATCCAACAACATTCACTCTTAACTCATTCAGCAACAAACACCTTCTATTTAATGCATCAACTACTCGATTAGATTTACCACTTCTATGTTTCAAAATAAATGAATAAATCTGCAAAAATTCAACCCACTTCATGTGATTTTGATTCAACTTACCTTGATTGTTTATAAACTAAAATGCATGGTGATTTGTGTACAAAACTCCTTAGGTAGCAAATAATGTCACCATTTCTTGAGTACCTGTACAATAGCATAAAACTCTTGATCATACACTGAATATTTCCTCTTGGCTTCATTCAACTTCTCATTGAAGTACGTTATTGGTCTTCCATCTTGACTGCAAACTCCTCCAATTGCTATCCCACTTTCATCATAGTCTACCTAGAATACTTTACCAAAATAAGCAACGCCAACACTGGTTGTTCTATCACCTTCTCCTTCAATAACTGAAAACTCCTCTCTACAACAACTATCCAATTTAACTCCTTCCTACCATCCTTCATAGTCCTCGTGATAGGTGCACATATCCCACTGAAATTTCTTATGAACTTCCTATAGAAGCTCGTCAATCCATGAAAATTTCTTATTTCAAACATACTTCTTAGTGAAGACCAATATACAATTGTTTTGACCTTTTTTGGATCCATTTTCAATCCTTTAGCTGAAATAACAAACCCTAAATACAACAAATCCTTCATAAAACTACACTTTTTAAGATTTACAAGCAACTTTTTTTCCTTCAATCTTTGCAAAACAACCCTCACATGCATCAAATGTTCTTCTTTTATTTTACTAAAAATCAAAATATCACCCAAATATACAATTACAAACTTACTAAGGAATGGTTGCAACACTTCATTCATCAACCTCATGAATGTACTTGGAGCATTTGCCAATCTGAATGGCATTACCAGCCACTCATACAAACCATCCTTTGTCTTAAAAGTTGTTCTCCATTCATCTCCTTCTCTTATCCTTATATGATGGTATCCACTTTTCAAATCAATTTTAGTGAAGTACTTAGCTCCATTCAAACAATCCATCATGCCATCTATTTAGGGAAATGGAAATCTATACTTTATAGTTATCTTGTTTATGGCTCTTGAGTCTATACACATTCGCCATTCTCCATCCTTTTTAGGTGTCAGTACTGCTGTAATAACACATGGACTGAGACTTTCCTTGATTAGATCTTTGTCCAACAACTCTTGCACTTGTCTATTGATCTCTTCATTCTCCATTGGTATCATTCTATAAGGCGCTTTGTTTGGAAAACTTGCCTCAGGAATCAAATCCATATAGTCGCTTATATTTCTCATAGGTGGCTATCCATCTGGTAACTCCATCATTATGCTTGCATAATCATCTAGAATTTCTTGAATTTCTATTGGAAGTTCTTCACTCTTCTCTGTTGTCCTAGCTTTTGCACGATTAGGAATGAAAGCAAAACATGCCTTCTCCTTCTTCAACTCTTTCAAAATTTTCTTTCTAGAAATCAAACAAACCTTGGGATTGCTCTCTACTTCTTCTTGTTTATCTTTAAATGGGTTCAAATTACATTATTTTCCATCCTTCATGATTTTATATGTATTTTTCTACCATCCTGTATATCCTTTCTATCATACTACTAAGGTCTACCCAAAAGAACATGACATGCATCCATAGACATCACATCACACAGAATTTCATCCTTATAACTACTAATTTGAAAATTTACTAGACATTGTTCACTTACCACCTATTGATGACCCTTTTGCAGTAAATAAACTTTGTAAGAGCTTAGATGTTTCATTCTCTTCAGTTTCAACTTCTCCACCATCTCTTATGACACTAGATTGTCAGTACTTTCGTTGTCCACAATTACTTTACAACATTTTCCACCTAATTTGCATCTCGTTCTTAATAAATTTCTCCTTTGAACATGTTTTGGTTTTTCTTTCTCAAGATTCAAAAAAATTCTTCGCAACATCAAGGATTCTCCATCCTTGAGATCTTCTCAACATTTTGGTGAAGCCACACTTTCATTTTCTACTTGTGCCACATTTATCCTTGCTTCTTTACCCTTTGCACTATTCTATTGGATTTGAGGACACTTGAATGCCATGTGACCAATCTCTCCACATTGGTAACACATACTAGTGAATCCTCTTCCAAAATATCCTCTGCCTCTGGAATAATCTCCTCTTCCTCTGGACTACACTCCTCTTCCCTTGTTATTCAGGGTGCTTGTTTGAGAGGTGTTGGCTTCTCCTTGTTTGGTCCATTATCCCCTTCCACTACTAGACTGCCCTCCTCCACATGAGAATCTTCCTCTACCTCTAGAGTTATTTTATTGTTTTCTTGCTAGTTTTTCTTTTGCCTTTAAGGCATATTGATAGGCTTCTACACTCTGTATGCGAACCATACTAATATCATCTTGAATTGAATAATGTAAACCATTGACATACCTTGACACCTTCTCAGCATCATCATCAACATGTCAAGCCTTGATATTTATCTTATAAAACTCTTCTATATGCTCTTGCACGCTCTTCTCTTTTTGCTTCAAATTTTGTAATTTCTTGAACAAATCGATCTAATAATCTGCTGGTAGGAATTTAGCCTTCAACTTTGTTATCATTCTATCCTAGGATTTTATTTTCTCTTTGTCTTTTCATTATCTTTCTATCTGCACGTGATCCCACCATAGGGATGCAGGTGTTGGCAACTTGGCAAACATGATTGATGAAGACATTGCTGGTATGACTTAGATTGACTAAGTATGATGTTTGAATGGTGTTGTCATTGATGGCAACAAGCAACAAGGATGCATCAAGGATTCAAGACTATAACAACAAGGGTTGTGAGGTTATAGTAATCCTTATAAAGTCATACGAACAGAGAGTTCTAATCTGATAAAGGGACTTAAGCATTTTTGCTAAGTGTTGGCAGAGTACAGAGATGACTATAGAGTGACAGTATTATGGTCCGCATTATTCCAAGTTTGATGATCATATTCTAGAATTTTGATAAAAGGTTGGTGATACTTAGACAACTCTAATTCCAAATTTTTATATTCAAATGAGTTCTGGAAGCATAGAGTCAATTGGCAGAAGTTCGGCATAACAATATTCAGTATAAAGTAGTGCGAAGAGCAAACTTATTTTGGTCCACATTTCTTTGGTAAGAAATATCTTATTCTAAAGTTTTAAGGGATGATTGGGATATGTCTGAAGTATCCAAATCCAATATTTGAGATTGTGAAGCACTCCATATAGACAACTGTGATTGGCTAAGTATCACTATTTTAGTTGACAATGTTTGGCAACGACAGAGTACAACTTTTAGTACTCCGCATTTCACCGCAAGTTATCATTATCCTTTGCGGTTCTAGAGTTAAGGTTTTGGATGCCTAAGGAGTCTTGGATATGATTTTTAACAAGTTTGGATGTCTGCACTTCAAGTTATGTTCTGACAGTTGGTCTGAGCCTGTGTTAGTCAGTTTGGGAAGCCGACATGGTTTGATATTCTTTGTGCGGAGGAATTTGTTGATTAGAATCATATCCTAAGTGGTTCTATAGTTTGTGCTGACACAAGAGAATGTGTTTGAGATATTGGTTTGGTCTGCAAAGCATTTTGGTAAATGTGTTAAGGTCGACAAGCTACACATGGTGTATTTACACATTTCATCCTAATAGGCCAACCTATTTTGAAATGGTATGTGTTGTGGATATATATATATATATATATGAGATTCATTTGTGTGTTTGGTGTGAAGGTGTGTGTGTGTATGTGACATGCAAGAAACTTCATGATCCAGTAAGTGCGACAAGTGTTTGAGAAAATAGATCTGACTTTCATGTAGAGTAGAGTAGTGTGACAGAGCAGTCCAGGATGAAGAGTTTTGAGATAGTATTTTGAGCCTTATTGGAACTGTATTTCATGCATTTGTAAGATGCAATTGTAACAGTTCATTTTAGTAGTGAGCCATCTATTCTCTTTCTCTTTGGCAGTGAGCCTATTGCAGTGAGCATTTATTTGGATAGTGAGTCCTAGGCCATTGAGCCTTTTGTAATTTAGTTTTTCTATCATAATTTATTGTGAGCTAACACTCACCGTGGTTTTTCTCTTTTGGGTTTTCCACATAAAAATCCTGGTGTTTATGTGTTATGGCCTGTGGTTGTACTTTCTATGTTTGATTTGCTTTACTTCTATTGAATGTGGCAAATGGATTAATGGTTTAATGAATGAATGGTTTAATAGAATACTGATTTATCCCCCCCTCTTACTATTCTAGGTGTTCAACAATTGGTATCAGAGCAAGGTTCCTTGGAAGAAGTCTAACAACTTGAGGAAGATCTTGGAGATTGAACACATGGCAGCTAGAAAGTATCCTACTCCTCTGATAGAAATTCATCCAATTGGAATTATAGAAGAGTGCATGTTTGTTAATAATGAAGAACTCAAAGTTGCTCTTAAAGACCTTGAAAGGACTAAAGAGGAAAACCTGGATCTAAAGGAAAATATCAAGGAAGTAGATGAGTGCATCTGAAAGTTGAGGGAGCAAGTCAAGAAGTTCAAAGAAAAGCATAAGGAGATTAGTGAACAATTGAGATCAACAAATGAAACCTTGAATGGTCTGCAAGTGTAAGTTGAAGAAAAGGCAAAAGCATAAGAATATCTAAATCAAATGGTGACAGGAAAAACTGAAGAATGTGTAAAGCATGAAAAAGAAGTTGTGAACCTGAAGTTAGACTTGGAGAAGGTAAAGAGATATGAAGAAAAGTTCAAGATAAGTTCTACAAAACTTGATGAGATGATTTCTAGTTAGAAGAGCCTTGATGATAAAGAAGGCTTGGGATTCGAGAAAGGTGAAAGTTCCAAATCAGGTCAAGTAGTGAATGATGAGAACAAGAAGGACAAAGACAAGCAGATTTAGAATCAAATGAATGAACCTATAAAACTACTGGTCAAGCAACCAAATGCTCAAAGGTATCCATCTTTCAATGGTTATTGTCATTCATGCAATAAGTTCAGTCATAAGGCTACCCAATTTAGGAACAAAATGAATCAAAATGTTTCATCTTTCTCTGGTCAGTGCTTTACATGCAAGAGAGTTGGTCATAGAGCTAGTGAATGTAAAAGTCAGATAAGGAATGACTATAACAATGGAAGTAACACTCAATCTTTCAATGGTAACTACTTTACATGCAAGAGAGTTGGTCATAAAGCTAGTGAATGTAGAAGTCAGATAAGGAATGGCTATAACAATGGAAGGAATGCTCAATCTTTCAATGGTAATTGTTTTACATGCAATATATTTGGACATAAGACTAACCAATGTAGGTCCAGAATGAATGGAAGGAATAATAGTTAGAGGAATGTTGTGTGCTATAATTGCAAAAGGCTAGGACATATTGCAAGGTTTTGCAGGAGAAAGAACATGAAGAAGGATAATCTGGTAGAAAAGAAGAAACCAGTGCAAAAGGTTGATGTGACAAAAATCAAGGAGATGAATAAGATATGGATCAAGAAGGATGTTAACAAAGTAAAAAATGAGCCTGTGCCAGTCTTTGGTGCAGATACCTCCTTCGGGAAGTGAACTGAGAGCTTTGGCTCAGGGGGAGCTTCAATGAAAAATCATGTTCCCCTAGCCAGAGAAGTGGTGCTGACACTCAACACGAAGATATGAGTTGAAGAACAATATATCTGATCTTTTGAAGAAAATTCTGGCAGGAAAGAGTCTAATGCAGAAGATTGCAGAGTAATTTATATCGACTATGAGTTGCAGAGGAAGTGTTAACAACTTTTTGGAAACAAAGCATTTATGACGACTTAGGTTTTGGTGAAAAGGGGATATAAGAAAAATCATTCGAAGGAAATTCACATTGCATTAAAACCTTCAAGTGACCAAGGAGATCTAAGCAACAAAGCAAAGGTGAACTCAAAGCTCCTAGCATGATCAAACCCTAACTGGAAGTGAATAAAAAGGTATTTATAGTCATCACTCTTGTAAAACTTTCATTGAGCTATGAAAATGTTTACTCCACAAGTTATTGAGGTGACTGAGAGACCTAGGCCAAAATTCAAGAAGCATCCATTCAAATCCATGGAAATAGACCCTAATGGTACGTTTTCCAGCGTGCCCTACAGTGTTATGCATACTGAGGATATTAGGTCTTACATTCATACAAATATGGAAGAATATAATCATGTTAGCCTAGGAGATGTGTATGTGAAAGAGCTAATAGATGATAACTATGGTTTGAAAACTGAATATGGTGCCCTAGTGGAGAAGAAATTAGATAAATGGATAAACGTTCCTGTTCTATGCTATGAGGATGCATGGGTTAGATATGTTTTAAGCAGGATTCATAATGAATTCATGTGGCTAGATGTGCTCTACATGATAACCAAGGATGCAATCAAGGTAGTCACAGGGTTATATTCCCCCAGAATGGTTCCTGCGTTGAAAGAAAAGAAAAATGATATGGTGATGAAGCTAACAGATGCTAAATTTCATAAGAGGGCATTGACTATTAATGACATTGAGGATCTGATAGTAAAATTTGCTTCAATGATCATTGGATATAAGGAGTATTTCTCCAATAGGGAGAATTATGTCTTTGGAACAACCATCTACACTGCCTATGAGATGGTGAAGAAGAATGTAGACTATGATCTATGTGATTTTCTCTGGCAATAATAGATGGACAACTTGAAAATGACTAAGGCCACAAAATATCCATTCAAGTATGGTACTTTGATTATCTATTTGATGTTCTATTACTTGAGGGAGATGCGAGGTGCAGAAAATGTTGTTTGGTTGAATGATATCCCTGTAGCAGTACAAATCAGAGATCATTTGCTGAGGATTGGAGATGCTAATGCTCAAAGTGCAACTCTGTGGGGATACTTTAAAATATTCCAGAATAAAATGCAAGCTAGGGATAGAATCCCTAGAAGTGTGGTAGAAAAATATAAAGATGATATTGTCTTCATGGTGACTAAAGATGAGTGCCTCATGGAGGCAATGGAACTGAGAACAGTATGGGTCCCAGCAATGGGGTATGAGGTCATTAAGGACATTTTGACAAGTCTAACATATCTGATGCTAAGTAAACCCAAAGACCCTAAAGAGGAAAGGTTTGAGACTTATGAATAAAAGTCTGTCAAAGTTCATTCAGAACAAACTCAACCACAAACATAGAGAAAAGTAAGAAAATGGGTGGAGGATTATGCTCTAAGCAAAGGTTTCACAAAAGAACAAATAGATCAAGATAGAGCTAAGACTCAAGCTTCTGAAGTAGCAAAGGGTCTGGAGAAGCATGAAGTAAAAACTAAACAAGCAAGGCCTACTATTGAGACAAGAAGGATAACAAGGGCCTCCTCTTCTGCTGCAGCCAGTCCTGAGACCTCCAGAACCCTACCTATAGCTGATGTGGAAAAGGAAACTCCTAAAAGAACAGAGCCTGTTGTAGGGAAGAAGAACAAAAGAGTGAAAAGGAAGGCCACTAGTAGAATCTATGTGAGTCATGGAGGTGGTAGTCAAGAAGAAGAAGAACTTGTCCAGGAGAAAAAGGAATCTCTTCTTATTGATGAAGAAACAAAGGCAAAAAGAACAAAAACTAAAAATAAAGAATATGAAGCCACTTTAGGTAAAGAAGGAAAGTCCTCCGGAAAGGGAAAATAAAAGGGGAAGAAGAAGAAAAAGGAAAAGATAAGTGATGTCACTATGGATCTAGAAACCACAATCAATGCAGTGGCTGAGCATGGAAATTTGAAGCCCATTGCAAACCTTTATGATGAGAGTTCTGATGGTGATAAGGAAATAATTGAAACCACTGTGCTAAGATTCTTAGATATGTTTAATAAAGCATTGCTTGAAGTTGTATTTGACTTACCTGACAGCCTAGCTAGCATTCTAACTGCTAGAAAAGAAGAGGCTATGACTAAAGATGCAGAAATAAAGGAATCGGTGTTGAAGAAGCTTTGTCCAAGTCTTACTGGACAAGATAAAGTAAAAGCCAGTCAGAGATTTAGTAAAGAATTCAAGACCAAAAGGAGAATTAATATTCTGATGGCCAAAAATAAAAGTGAGATTGATAAGTTGGAAAAGGAAACTAAGGAGAAAATTTTGATGGTGCTCAATGAACTTCACATTCCAACTATAATGCACATAGATAAGGATGAGCAAAACCCTAATATTGATAACTCAAGTGAAGTTTCAGATGTGGGTGGAGAACAAAATGTGTCATCTCTATCACCCTCTAATTTCTCAGAGGATCAAAGTATGGTCACTCCTCTGGTAAACTCAGAAAAGAATGAGGAGATGAAAGAGATAGCTGAGGAAAAAAATGCAGAGGAAGAGTTAAAAGTCACATCTGAAGAAAAAGTCTCTAAACGACAAGATGAACAAAGAGAAGAAGTCAATGAGCAGATGATTGATGATTCAACTCTGGAAATAGGGGGTAATAAACAAGAGTTTATTCAAGAAGACCCTTTGAAGAACCATGATGCTAAAGTGCCTCTTGATGAAGGTAGAAGAGACTGCTAGAGAAAGCTCACTTGACTCTCTAAGAGAGTTCTTGGCAAAGCAAAGAGAAACTCAAAATTTGGACACATCTGAGTTGCTGCAAGGGCAAATCAATTTGGCCATCATGTCCCCACTACAAAAATTGAAGTTGGGAACAATTTTTCAGGCCACTGCCCAAGAGGAGATTCTTAAATCTCATATGGAAGACAACGAATTGATTGGAGAGGCAATGACAATTTTTGAGAAAATTATGCCTAGTGTAAAGAGAGACACCTCCTTGACTCTTGCGGTACAAATGAAGAAACTCATGGAATCGGTCAATTCTCATTTTGATTCCTTTGCACAAGCAGTAGAAAAGAAGGTAAGAGTAGAGATTGATAGTAAAAGGTTATAAGAACTCAATGATAAATGCTCCAAATATAAAGTTTTGTTACATAAGAATATTCCAGATGTAGAGACAACAATGAAAGATGCTAGTGACTTGTATCAATTTTACCTAACTTGGCTTGCAACCACCAAGGATTTGAGAGATAAGATAGATGGTTGGGAAGTACAACTGATCAAGATTTCCCATACTTATGATCCTTTAAAGGATGTTAATGGAAATAAGAGGGCAGAAGTTGAAACCATACATTCTATAATAAATAAATTGAAGAGTCAAAAAGAAGATATCAAAAATAGAATGAGTCAGCATAGACAAATTGTCAGCTTTAAGATAGCATCTATAACAACACCTGTAGCAGAAACAAATAAAATAAGACAAATCATTGAAGCCCATGCTACCGTTGATAAAGTAGAAGAGTTGGTGTCCCAAATTAATGGGCACATACAAGTTTTGAGCAATGCTAAGGCAAGATGGGATGGAGATGCAATATATCTGAAGAACATATATAAGGAAATTCTTCCCAAAACTCAGTAAGTTTTTTATTTCTTGTATATATGGTCGATAGAAACAATTTTGAAATTTTGGTGTACTATTTAAGGGAAGTAGATTCAATCTGTATATACTCGTGTATTATAAACCTTTGCCATTGATGTCAAAGGGGAAGAGAAGCATGTGAAAGAGTACAAGCAGTTAGGGGAAGAAGTGTGTAAAAAGTAAGGGGGAGACATAAATTGTTTTTCACATCATGTGTTTCCATCAATGCCAAAGGGGGAGATTATTGGCAACTTGGCAAACATGATTGATGAAGACACAGCTGGTATGACTTAGATTGACTAAGTATGATGTTTGAATGGTGTTGTCATTGATGGCAACAAGAAACAAGGATGCAACAAGGATTCAAGACTGTAACAACAAGGGTTGTGAGGTTATAGTAATCCTCATAAAGTCATATGAACAGAGAGTTCTGATCTGGTAAAGGGACTTAAGCATTTTTTCTAAGTGTTGGCAGAGTATAGAGATGACTACAGAGTGACAGTATTATGGTCTGCATTGTTCCAAGTTTGATGATCATATTCTGTGGTTCTTATAGTTGGTGATACTTAGACAACTCTAATTCCAAAGTTTTACATTTAGATGAGTTTCAGAAGCATAGAGTCAATTGGTAGAAGTTCAGCATAACAGTATTCAGTATGAAGCAGTGTGAAGAGCAAACTTATTTTGGTTTGCATTTCTCTGGTAAGAAATATCTTATTCTAACATTTTAAGGGATGATTGGGATATGTCTGAAGTATCCAAATCCAATATTTGAGATTGTGAAGCACTCCGGAAAGACAGCTGTGATTGGCTAAGTATCGCTATTTCAGTTGATAGTGTTTGGCAGTGACATAGTACAACTTTCAGTACTACGCATTTCACCGCAAGTTATCATTTTGCTCTGTGGTTCTAGAGTTAAGGTTTTGGATGCCTAAGGAGTCTTAGATATCAATTTTAGCAATTTTGGATGTCTGCACTTCAAGTTATGTTCTGACAGGTCTAAGCCTGTGTTAGTCAGCTTGGGAAGCTGACCTGGTTTGATATTCTTTTGTGTGAAGGAATCTGTTGATTAGAATCATATCCTAAGTGGTTCTATAGTTTGTGCTAATACAAGAGAATGTGTTTGAGATATTAGTTTGGTCTGTAGAGCATTTTGGTAAATGTGTTAAGGCTAACAAGCTACACATGGTGTATCTACATGTTTCATCCTAATACGCCGACCTATTTTGAAAATGGTATGTGTTGCGGATATATATATGAGTTTCATTTCAATGTTTGGTGTGAAGGTGTGTGTGTGTGTGCGACATGCAAGATACTTTGTGATCCAGTAAGTGCGACAAGTGTTTGAGAAGAGAGATCTAACTTTCATGCAGAGCAGAATAGTGTGACAGAGCAGTCTGGAATGAAGAGTTTTGAGACAGTATTTTGAGCCTTATTGGAACCGTATTCCATGCATTTGTAAGATGCAATTGTAACAGTTCATTTTAGCAGTGAGCCATCCATTCTCTTTCTCTTTGGCAGTGAGCCTATTGTAGTGAGCATTTCTTTGGATAGTGAGTCCTAGGGTAGTGAGCCCTGAGGTAGTGAGCCTCTTGTAATTTAGTTTTGCTATCATAATATATTGTGAGCTAACACTCACCGTGGTTTTTCTCTTTTGGGTTTTCCATGTAAAAATCTCGGTGTTTATGTGTTATGGCCTATGGTTGTACTTTCTATGTTTGATTTGCTTTACTGTTATTAAATGTGGCAAATGGATTAATTATTTAATGAATGAATGGTTTAATAGAATATTGATTCACCCCCCCCCCCCCCTCTGTATTCCGGGTGTTTAACAACATGTCCTTTCAATTTTGTATAGGCAAATCTTACCCTCTTCAGGTCTTCTATTGATTTGAAATCAAAATATTTCTCCATTTCTAAAATCCATTTGTTGAGTTATTCTGGATTAAAATTTCCATGATAACTTGGTGGATCTAATCTTGGTTTACTGCTTATTTTTGACATAGCCCACAAGAATCTTCCTTCTAGTTCATCCATCTCATCTTCTATGCTAATTTCCCATTCTTCAAATTCATTTTCATCTTCACTAATATTCTCCACATGTACTCCCCTTCGCTATGCCACTTCTATAGCATCCAATCAAGTCCTAATACCTCTCCACATCTCTACTATTTCACCAGCTCATGGTGCTCATCTTCTCCCTCATCCTTTATGTGCCATGTATTCTTTGGAGCCCCTTGCATTGTAGGTCTTCTCTCTTTCAAGCACCCACAACAAAATCCTTAGAACTCTTCTTCTTGATATGACCCAAATCAACCCACTCTGATACCACTTGGTGCAGTCTAAATCTGGAAGTCTTATTAGAATACCAAAATCTAGTAGCCAAAACAACAATATTCACAATCACAACAAAATTCAAAATGTTTTATTCATGTATGCAACGTTCAAGAGTACAACATACAATTCAAACAATATAGTCTCCTTCAATGACAATACTTTCTTCTCCAAAATACCCAGAGAACTCCCAATTAAGTACATCAACTCTCTTTTATACTTCCAATTTGAGGAAGTTGAACCATTTATCTTAGTTACAAAACTGAACCATTGTGTGTTGAAATCTCCAGTAGTAAGGAAAACTGAACCGTTGAATGTCCTGACCTCCAACAACATGGTGAAATAAAACATATTCAAATCTTTTAATGGTTCAGGAACCAACTCAATTGTTGAACTATGACTTTCAACACCCTCACAACTTTTCAACTGTTCCTTAGAATTTATTTTAGTGAGTCAAGACTTTTGTGATTCCCTGAACTTCATCATTGATGGATTTCCCAATACACAAAATTGAAATTCTCCCGAAAATACCTTGTGCAACTTTTTTAAGGCTTTTTAATACACCGTTCGATGAAAAGAATAGTTCAAGAACTATGAATATTTTTGAAAAGAAGAAAATGTTAAGCCAAAACACCTTTCAACAAATTGAATAATTCTTGAAATCAAACATTTGCTGACAAGGGAAAAGACAAGCACCATTGGGGAAAAGAAGAATTCATGAAATCAAACATTTTTTCGATACACTTCATACATGATGCTTTAGGCTTCTCGAAATACCTTTCAACAAAGTTAAAAGTTCAAGAACTTAAATCTGCTCCAAAACACATTATGAATCCTTGTAAGGTTCTCGAAATTCATTTCAGTGCATAGTGAAGTTCAGGAACTTCAAAGATTGCCGATAAGGAAGAGCAATAAGCTCTATCAGTGAGTAGCAAGGTTCAATAACTCATAGTTTTGTTGAAACAGGTTCATGAATTTTAAAAATTACCAAAATGCTTCCTTTCAACGAACAAAAGAGTTTGAGAACTAGAACTTTTGCCGAAATGCTCCAAACTTAGCCAAATTTATCCCAACTTTTCCCAATTGAAACTGAAGACACCCATTTAGCCCTTCTAGATAGTGTTGTCATTAAATTGACTAAATTGGCTCTGAAATTTCTCTTCAAGAAGATGAACCAAAACCAACAAAAATACAACAAAAAATGAACTAGAACTGAAAACAAAACTTGGAATAATTTTGGGTGACACATGATTGCTTGTGGACCTGGATGCTCCTGCATCAAATGATAAGGAATTTATGGAAGCATATAAAATAGCTTCTTCAGAGCACCAAAACTTGTTGTGCTAATTTTTCAGACATAATTTATTGGCAGAGAGACATACATAATTTTACATTAATTTGTTTATGGGGGAGGTCCAAATGAGATCCTTTATCTCCACCATGCAGGACCAGATAGCTTGGCAAGATAGAACCAAAGAGTATTATTAGATAGAAAAGATTGTTGGACTGTTAACAAGACATCAGTACCATAAGCCAATAACATTTAGGATATAATTTGAAAGGATAGTTCAATTTCCTATAATGGTAGAAAAATATAACAACAATCTAAAATTATCCTATGAATTCTTGCAAAATGTCATTCTTGAGCTGCCCAAAAATGCCTTCACAACATGTGAAAATGATATAATACTTTACCTATGCATTTGAAAAGAAGAGAATCATTTCTCTAGGAAATTTGATGTGGTCATTCATATGAGCCAAGGCACTAGCAAAGATAATTCATGAAACAAGAGAGAATTGGATCGGTATCAGATTTAGGCCACCATTTCTACTTCAACTAATCACTCTAGTACATGTGAACAATGAGGTATTTGAATTGAAGTTTCAGAGATGGAAGAACAGGGTAAAGGCTAGCAAAGGTTTTGTTGTTGATTTAAGGGAAATGGATGCCACAACACATTTCATGTATGATAACAGTGAGAAATTGAGGAATACAACAAAAAGAGGGAACCAAAGAGACAACAATGAGCAAGAGGGCCTGCACAATCTTAGGTGTGGGGGAGAGTGATGAGGTGAAAAGTAACCTCATTATATTTTAACCAAATTACCTTCCTTTATAACCTAATAGCCATGTCATGCTAGCATTTAACTGATTATATAATAAGTTATTGTCTAAACTAGCTAGAAATAATGTACATACTTCTATTTTCTAACCTACATTAAAAAGAACTCTAATGCTAATGTTTTGTGGTTGTTTAGATTCATTTTCGGTCAAATAGGACTTGTCTAGCTCTAGAAAGAGATAGACTCTAGAAAAGAAGGAAGAAGAGACTCCGAAAAGGAATTGAAAGAAGACACTCTAGAATAGTCATGGCGTTGGAAGTTCATGATCCAGCCGCAACTTCGGAAGAGTCATGTAAACCGAAAAAGGAGATCCCCTGTTTTGAACACTTGTCCCCTGAATTTAGAGTATCAATTCCCCCTAATTTGCAGGGATGGAAGTTTAGTCCATAAATGTTTTAAAAACATCATGCATAAGAAGACTCTTGTTAGGAATTGACTTCATCAATTCCTTAATTTCTTTGTTATTGTTTACAAATCAAACTCTATAATATTTATTATTTTTAGTTTAATACTTTAAAACAATAGTAATGCATGTACCACACAAGGCTGGATTGTAGGTGTAGTTTCAGAATCTAGTATCTAGGAGTTAAGATATATAGTGTTGCATTTTTCATTTCTAGATATATAAAAGATAAATTATTTTTTGGGTGATATATGAATATAGATAACCTTGCATTTGTTTTCAATCTAAGAATTTTGTGTGATGGTATTTTGAAGTTCTTAAGAGTTTTAAACTTCTAGAGGGTTGGCCACTCATTCAGAAAGGAGAAACTATGTTTTTAGATAAGTATTAAATATCAATGTACTGTGATTATTGCATTGTGTTTAAATGATGATGTTTAGGAAGTTTTATGTTTCTGTTGTGTCTCCACAAATGAAATAAGTTGCTCTAGTCTTTCACCTACAGGTCTTGTTGTTCTATTTAAAAATGTGCATTGTTCTATTATTCAAAAAATTCATGTTGTGCTTTTTTCAATTCACTTTTGGATGTTTGTTCGTCACAATTATTTTGAAAGTTTACAATATATTTTCTTTCTTGGAATCATGTAGTTTAAAATTCTATTTCATTAATGTATTTATTCTAGAATGTTGAGTGCTTTCATAGTTAGGTTTTCAACACTTTCATAGACTAGATTTTAAATGCTTTTATAGTTTGAAACTTTATTTCTGCATAAGCATCTTTTTATTCTAAAAGCCTAAAAGTTATCATTTAGTTCAGATATTTGAATTCCTTTTGAAAATAGCCATCGGACACCACCCTGGTCGACAAACTTAATAATGAATTAAAGTACAAGGTTTAACGACATCTTATCACTAACTATGGACGATTCCATTGTCCTGTAGTTGCACAATCCCATCTCAGAGGTATGAAGATATTAACTTCCTAGAACTAACAACTAACTGATGTAATATAGATTACAAATAACCATTGATAACTGTAGAAGTTGTGAAACCAAGCTCACAGAACCTAGAGAACACTTGCAAAACCTAGGATTAACCTTCTACAAGAGAAAAAAGTAATGAGGATGAATTTGCACAATATTGGATGCAATTAATGAATTGGATTAATGAATTACATGTGAGAACTTGCTTTTATATTTGCAAGTTAGAGAAAACCCTAATATGACTTAAGAACAACCTAAGACTAAAATTAGCCCTAAGTCAACTTAATAAAGTGTAATTAAATATTTAATTACACCAACACCCCCAGAGATTCCTAAGTTTAGCTTAAGTGAAATAAAGTAAAGGTGAATTAATTAATCAATATGATTAAATTAATTAAGTAAATAACCTATTACTCTAACAACAACCTATGTTGAGACTTTTCCTAACTCTAGAGAATCTTTCAGTATACTAAAAGGTAAGTGGAAACTCAAGTCCATCTATAGATGTTGTTTAAGGTCTAGGTATTGTAGTTTAAGCAGCCCTCACTTCACTATACCCTTTATGGAGAATCTAGCTTAGCCAAAAAAATAGCTCTCTACAATATTTTAAATCCCCTAGCACATGGTTTCTAAACTATACAAAAAAATTACAAAAAAATACTTAGCATCCCACTACTTTTACCACTCTTTGAGTACCAAGATTCCTTAAGGGCAAGGTGAGAGCATATAGTGGCTAGTTGTAGTAAGGCACTAATTTGATACTGCTGCAACAAAAAAATCTCTAGAAAGATATCTGATACCACTTGGAATGAAATTGCAAAGAAAATAAAGATAATACACTAATATGTATGCAAAAAAAAAGACAACTATCATTATCCCACAAATATAATATACAAGTATTCTCTTACTCTTCTTGTATGTGTTGGAGACACATAAATAATACATAGGATTTTCAAGGTTAATGACACCTTTTAAATCCTGACAACAAGACATGCCTTCTATCATGTAAAGGGACACACCAAGATACCAAGAGCTTTTATTAGGTTGAAAGCCTTCCCTATGTGAGCAACACATGATGAATTATATAGATGAAGGGCCTAGATTAAAAGGACTACCATGAAATCAATCTTGTCCATTGATTGTTTTTCAAACTATACCATAAATTATTAAAAAACAAAAAAAATTAATACAATACCCCACCTGAGGACAAAATATACTTAAAGGGCACTTTATTTCCACCACTCCATGTTGACTAGCCATGTGAGGCAAAGTGGCAAAGACAATAGGTAAGACTACTGGTTACATTCTTATCTTATTGCATTCCCCTCTGGGAGCCTTCCACCTCTTGTATGCGTACAGTCAGAAATCGGTCGTGTGAAATGCGTGATAAATGGGGGTTTACATTTTTTAATATTAAAATATAAATAATGACAAGCAATCAAATGTAACCTGTTCCACTTAATTCTAGGGTATAATCATCCTCCAACACATGTCAACCCTACGTTATACAAGGAGACTTTACCAAAATATACAAATAAACAAATGTGTCATCGGATAAATTAAAAAAAGTGAAACTGTAGCAATTTAGTGATATAAACCGAGTCAAAAGTTAGAGCTCGGATATGCCTTCCTCAGATTTAACCTAATCCAAACCTAGTCCACCTCAATTGGAATGCATCTACGCCCTTCTCTGTTGTGCAAATACACACCGCCCAACTTCCCTTAGTGAGAAGCACACGATGAACATAGGATATTATATAACAAAATCAAAAACATATTTTTGTGGTATTATTATATTATGAATAATAATATAATATTACATATTAATATAATATTAATAATACATAATATATAATAATAATATAATATTAAAAAACTATAATATATGATATAGTTAGTTAGAGTAGTATTGTGGATTAATTGAATCCAACTCTAATTTTTTTTAATGTTGGAAGTGTTATCAACCAGATTTGCACCCTTGCCGAGTTGTAAAACCTGGCAATTTGGAGAAACATGAGAATGATCTCAAAGTCTGGGACCTTGTGAACTGAGATCAGACCTCCGGAGAAGGCTGGCTTCCTCTTTCTAAGCCTATTACTTAGAGCAATGTAACTAAATCTAGTGCTAATGCTTGCAGGGGAAAAGGGTTAGAAGGAAACTGAAATGAAAGGATAAAATTGGAAAACTTGAAAATAAGGGTGATGCACCAGATTCAGTGAGCAATGGTGATCTTGGTGTAGACACAACAATGATTTCAATGATGAAGGGGATTCACAAAGACTTATGAGACTGATTGAGGCTTCGATAGGAAGATCTAACCTATAGAGGAGCCATTTTTACTCACAGAATAGATTGTAACTTCAAGTAAAACACAGAAATCAGGACACAAGAGAGGCAAGAAGTCATGCATATATTAATCATGAAGGCCAGAAACCATTATATTACAGAATATTTAGTTACAGAAAAATGGCAACATAACAACCCAAAATAAAACCATCCTCCTTTCTTTACATCTCATGTTTATGCATATATAGCATTTTTTGCATATGACCTAAGTCGGTTACTATCAATTTGCCCATGGGCTCTGTCAGAAAAATATCTGCGTCTGAAGGGACGTCCACCTGCAAGAATTCATGGCATAAAATATCTGGAATAGGGGCAGATGGAAGTTATTTTGAATCTTCAATGTGAGCTACTAAATCATTGACCTGCACCTATAAATGCAACAAATATCTGCATCTGCATATGCCAAATTAGTTGCTGAAACGTCCAGTCGATCAAACATGCAAATTTACATCAAATTTTGAAAGTGAAGATATCCTCCATAAAGCCCTTCCAGATGAAAGAGGAGGCAAAAACAAGCATATTTTCCTTTTGAAGCATGTTGAAATTCGCCAGAATGAGGGAGATATGGGTGGTCAAAGCTACAGTCAACTACATCTTGTATCTATTTATCGCTTTGCATCTACCTTCATATATGCTTGTATCTTGCAATTGTATATACAATTGCAACTGCACTTTGACTGCTGGGTTCACTTTACACATTTATGCAACTTCCCTCCTTTTGCATATTCAAATCGCCTTGCATCTGCCAGCATACAATCGCGGGTCTTTACCTTTTGAATTGGCCTTTGAATCGGCCCTGACACGTGGCACTACTCCATTGGTCGCTGAGCATTTGCATCCCCCTTATTGGCCGTCGAAAAAACTTTAAACTGAGCCACCGATAGACACTGTCTCGCCGAAAGACCCCTTGCATGTGCCTTTGTATATGTGACTGTATATGAGATACAATTGCATATACATATAATTGCGGAACTCAGGAGATTATCAACTAGAATGAAACTTTGAAACAGGTCTGGCCTTGTATCTTTTCCCCTTTGCATATCGGCATATACATGCGCTTCTACATACAACTGCGGACTCCACCACTGAGTTTGCCAAATTTCATTTCCCAGTCGGGTCCGCTTTGTATATCCTTGTTGTATCTAACCATTTGTATATCGCATATACAATGCAAAATATACAAACCAAACTGCATACAATCACTTGCACATACAAACATTGCATCTGACCTTTGTATATCGCTTTGTATGACCCTTGCATCTGCAAACATACAATGCAAACATACATACAAAGATGCATACAGTCTCATTTGCCTTTATAAACCAAAATGTATACTCTTTCAGGTCTGGGATTTGTATGTCAGAAATGCATATGCCAATGTATATGCGATTGTATGTGCAAAGATACAATCGCATATACATACAATTGATGGACCCCACCAATTGTATCTGACCCCTGCATGTCGCCTTGTATCTTACATATGCTTCATCGGCCATTGGAAAGACTATGAGTTGAGCGCCGATAAGCATGTCAAGCCGAAAATCCCTTGTATGTCTGCCCCTTGTATATTGCCTTTTGTATATCGCATATACAATGCGAATATACAAACAAACCTTTGTATATTTCCTTTGTATGTTTCCTTACATGTTTCCTTGCATATTTCCTTGCATCTTGGCAAACATACATACAAAACCACATACAATTGCATATGCCCCTTTTGTATCCCGCCGATGTACCTTCCCCTTGTATATTACCTTGTATATGCATTTACGAATGTATATGCGAACATACATACAAAAATGCATACAAAGATACATACAAAGAGACTTAAGCATGAAACTGCAAAATCCCTGCGATGGAAGACAAATGGAGACAAAAGATTTCTGGGTTTTCTGCAAGGATTCTCTAGGAAAGCTTTTTGGATTTTTGGCAAGGTAGAGCATGGGTTTTTGAAGAATTTAAGCTTTCTCTCCTTCTATTCAAGCTTTCTCTGATCGGATTTCTTTGATAGAAAGAGGGAAACAGGAATGATTTGGGGCCAGGCAAAATATGACAACATGTAGTACTTCTCTAATTTTTTTAATGTGATAGATATTATAAAAGTTCATATATCAAATACATACTTATAAAAATTTCCAATGGATGTATTATGAGCCATCTTAGTATGTATTTAATAGAAAAATGTAGTTATGCCTTATGTACATAATTTTAGATAGAAGTTGTCGAACATAAATCTATTGTGCCCTCACATAATTATTTTTAAAATAATTATATGATTAAATATGCATTTGTTTCTATGGGGGATTATATAAAAATCAATAAGAGATTTAATTAATTTACTACATATATACAATATACAATATAGACAAGTTACTTACAAGGTGAACTATATTTTCAAAATTATATTTTTAAAATGATCTAGAGATAAGTGATCTCCCATAGGAAATGAATGTAAAGTAATGATAACTCAAAAAAATATAAATATTTACCTCGTAAGGAATTGACATGATAATAATTTTACCCAACTATGTTTGTTCATCTCAATATGTAATGTAATTTTTTTTTACTAATATAAGTGAAAGAAGACAATAGTTAATGTGATAAAATTTCAATAAGAATTGATAAAATAATTTAGAAGATTAAATAACTAATAAATAATAAAAATATCTAACAAATTCTATAATTTTTTCATAAAGTTTTCCTGCCCATGCCCATTGAACCTATGGGTCCAATTGCTAGTTAATAAAAACAAATAAAGAGAAAAGAGATAGGTGAGATAAAATAATTGTTAGACAATACTTGATAGTCTTCATTCTCACACAAGCTACAAATTTCACTTTTTCAATACAACTAATTATTCGTTTAAATTTTATCTATAGTGTGCATACAAATTACACTACTCCTTAACATATTTTAAATTAATGTGCAACAAAATAAGGATATCAAAAGAAACTTATGTTAACCATTTGATAAATTTTCTTGGTAAGTATAAACATGTTCATATTAACTAAAATTGTAACTTTTCATATAAAAAATAATTGAGTAAGAATTTTTTCTAGAACATGACAATATGGTAACAAATATGAGTTTTAAGAACCTCCTTTCTCATATATGTATCATGTGATATTAAATATAGACTTGGCTACATATGATTTCTAAGCCATCCTATTAATTAGGTACAATAAAGAATCTATCCCACATGCATGGGGTAATCATAGTTGTCATATAGCTAACAACTAAATACAATTGCCATTATCTTGTGCATGTGGGATAAATACTTTATTATAATTAAACAACGAGGTGACTTAGAAAGCACATGTACCCAAGCCTATATTTAATATTACATAATACATATGTGAGAAAGGAGGTTCTTAACACTCTCAATCAAATATGGTTACATAGTGATGGGAAAATATGGGATTACGAGATTTAAAACTCAACATGATTGTATGGTATTATTATGCAAGTTTGAATAAAATATTTTAGAAGAATGACAATTGAACATAGCATATTAGAATATGACCCTTTACAAAACAACCCCTAGGGCAAAAAGCCTTAAGCTTGCCAGAAACAACCCATTAACAACACAGTAACAACAGACAAAAAATGAAGATAATAAAAAACATAAACAAACAGAAACCTAAGGACTATCAATAGTGCCATACTTGGCCAAGAAATTGACCATGTCCTTATAGTCACCAAAGCTATCAGTCCCAACATCTTGAACCTTGTTATCAAATTCTTTAACCGTGACAAACACAGAGGCAACATGATGAAGAGCCTTCGCAGCAAACTCGATCATGGTACGCCACTTCTTCTACATCTTTTCCATCTTGGCCTTGAGCACTTCCAGGTCCTCCACTGTCTTGACATATATCGAGCATCATCCTTTCTTCTTCTGACCCCTAGCTTCCTCAGCAGCCTCCACCATATCTTCCTCACTGGGCTTATTCATCTCAGCAAAGTGACAAGCACCTTCCTCTTCATGAATGGACTCCATTTCATCCTCACCTTCCCCCATAGTGTCTTCCACACATTTAGATTCATCAGAAATTTCCACACCCTGGGGGTAGGAGTCGGGATTCCAGCAATACGATTGGATCTGCGCACATTAGTAGCTCCCTGTTTGCTAGTATCACCACCATCATCACTCCCCGTAGGCTTAGCTCTCGAGTCCAAATCTATAATTTTCACAGTCTCCTTCATGACATCAAGGTTCTCCTTCCTTGTTTTGGCTTTCTTTGTCTGCACATCACCCTCACTCTCCACAGGCTTCCATTCCCTTTTAGTCAACACCCTAGACACTTTTTCAACCTCCCGGCTAGGGGTCTCAAGTTTCTCTTTCATAGGAGACTTAGTGTTGGAACCAGGAGTAGGGGACGCAGCTGGAGTGCTACATTTTTCAATTCTGGGCCCCCCTTAGGGTTTTTGACAAGGGAGATTTTGGGGGTCCCAACGATTTTCTTGGCTTTTCCTTTATCCGTGGGGGACTAGGTCGACTCAATCAGACTAACCTTAATCAGTTTAGGGGAGCACAAGCTTAAATGGAAGTGGTACAATCTCAAAATAAGGCCTTGGTGTATGGGGATAAGAGGGTAGTTCAGATTTTTCACCCGAACATCCTTAGCAGATTTATTAGAATTCTCCAGAGAAGACAATAGGAAGAAGGGAAAGCTAATCTCCATCTTATTCCTAAAATGATTAAGAAGAGCAAAGTGGTAATGGTAGTATACCTTAAAGCGGCCCTCCAGAGTGAAATATTTCATGATCATTAGACAAATTTGTCCCCATGGCTTCGGTAACTTCTCCCTTTCAAAACCCCCATGAAGTTTCACAACTTCCTTACCATCACAGAAGGAAATTCCCATGTTCTCCAGGTCTGGCACCTGTTGTTATATGGAGCCTAATCAGACTTGGAGGTTAAATTTACCCCACTTTTATCGGTGCAGTTTCCCCCCAAATTATTTAACGGGGTCAAGGGGCAGCGCCCCTTGCAGGGGGTTTGGCAGTAGCGCCCCCAAGACGGGTTCAAGGGGTAGCACTCCTTGTGGGGTCTAGGGGTAGCACCCCTGGTGTGCTCCCTATCGCGATACAGGGCGGGGTCAAGGGGCAGCGCCCTCACGGGGGCTTAGGGACAGCACCCCTGAAACCTCCAACAATTTTTTATTATTTTATTAAGGCGTTGAGAGTTATTTTTCTATTGGCCAACATAAAAAAACCCTATTTTTGTAACCAACATAAGGCTTGATAAAAGCGACTAAGGGTTAGGGTTTCCGTTGATGTATTGTAGCATTTTGCAGTGGTATTGAGTTGCAAGGATTACTGATTGTAATCAGTTTGATTTACTGGATAATAGTATTGGACTCTTTGTTGGTGGATGTAGCCCGAGTTTGGGTGAACCACGTTAAAACTTGTCTCTCACTGTTATTATTTCTGTGTATTTTCATTCCTTTGTTTAATCTTTATTTGCATTTAATTGATATCTTCTGTCGGCTAACCCTAACAACACCTTGCTATAGCAACTGTGTTTTTTGCCTTTGGTGGGGAGGCCCGTGCCTTGCCCAATCACCTCCTCAGAGACTTGGAAACTAATTTCCCCCAGCTGGACTTGTTTGGTATCCTCATCCTAGGACTCAGCGAACTCGCGAGACAGATTTTCATCGTGACTAATCATCGCCTCAAGGAAGGGAGCCACCTCCCCCTCCTGAATAATATGCCAGACTGTAGGTTCCTAGCAGAATTCATCAGCTGAGGTTAGTTCTATTTTCACAATTTCTCCACCCATCCTCACTTTTAGAAAGCTATACAACCAAGGAATTTGAAAATATCTAAGCCAGCGGGTGTAGGAATGTTTAGCCAAACATTCCAAAGAGTAATTAAACCCAGCCGTGCACAACCATCTAATCCAAGGCCACGGGATGATATCTTCATTATGGTTCTGCTGATACGCGATGCCTTTGTCACCCTGGATCCCCTCCTCGAGAAAAGCTTGTGGCTGCCACCTTGTGTGAAATATAATATCGCCAGTGTCGGGGACATAATTGAAATAATTTCCCTCGAGCCACTTATACCATTGATTATTCCACCCTTGCGTCATATGCCATTTCATCGAATTGTCAAACCAACTTGTCCACTCCTTCCAACCGCCTTTTGCGTGCCACCTTAATTTCTTTCCATGCCAGCCTGTCGTCCATTTAGCCTTCCACCCAATATCATGCCACCTTAGCTTGCTACTAAAACATCCCGTCCTCCAAGTCTTCCTACCACTTTTCTCATACCACATAGGTGCCATCACATAGTACCTAGTCATCTCTTTCTGCCACTTTTCTTTATCACGCTAAGACATTTGAAAAGCACCAGCGTTATTTCTGCCATCCTAAATTTGAATATCAATGATTACAATTTTGAAACTCGACATCTCAGAAGGATACTTAGTACCCTTAAGAGCCGTAGTGTCACCTCCACATAGCCAGAGCATGTAGATGGCAACAATCCCATAACACCTATTTTGTGTTCCTGTTACTATCTTTCTTAATGAGATCTTGAATCCCACTAGGCAGCCTAGACACATGTCTCCAGCATCTCCAACCATCACCATTATTGCCCAGGTTCGCCATAGCATCAGCTACAACATTTCCTTCTCTATAGATGTGGGAAACCTTATACTCCTCCATGGCATTGAGGAGTAACTAGATGTCACCAATTATGTCTTCTAGCTTCCAGCCTATATTCTCTAGACCTAGAGCAGCGTTCACAATTAACTGTGAATCCCCTTCAACATGAAGATGTCTAATGTTCAAGGAAATAGCCAATTTGATGCCCCATAGCATAGCTAGAGCGTCAGCCTCATTATTACTTTTAACACCAAGCCCTATAGAGTAAGCAGCCACAAACATCCCCGAATCTGATCTAATAATGCCTCCTCCACTAGCAATCTCGGGATTCCCCTTAGCCGCCCCGTCAAAATTGAGCTTGAACCAATCTTTTTGAGTCCGGGTCCAGATAGTTTTAGCTCTGGCTAACTTTTTAGAATTGTCAATCTAACAAATATTTGGGTTGATAGTCCATTGTTTCAAAACATTCAACTCTTCCCTTCCTGGGGGTTTTTCCACAGTCTTGAATTTGGATGAATTGATATTCTCCGCCAGCAATTTGGTGAAAGTTTGAAAAACTTCAAGGGGGGATCTAAAATTTTCCCTAAAAATTTTGTTATTCCGCTCCTTCCACAAATTCCAAGCCACATGTGGGGGGGATTTGAAGCCACAATTCTTTGATAATAGGGAAATTAGACCTGAAAGGAGATCTCCAAGCCCTAACCATGGCCACCACATTTTCATTGACAACCTAGCAGAAGGACAACCTCTGCATAACTAGACTCCAAACCTCCTGAGAAAAGTTACAGCGTAGAACAAGGTGATTTACGTCTCTTCTTCATCATTACAAAGAGCACACTTGTTAGGCATTTGGAAGCCTCTCTTCTTCAAATTATCAATGGTCAGGATTTTATTGTGCATAAGGGTCCACTAGAAGAAGTTAATCTTAGGTAAGAGTTTGGGCAGCCATACTTTTCTCCACAGTTTATCCTCCCCAGGGTCTAACAACAGACCGTAAGCACTCTTAACAGTAAACCTACCTAGTTTGTTCTTATCTCAAATCATCTGATCTTGTTTAAGAAGAATGGAAATCCTAAAATCAACCATATCCTTTTGAAGCTAGAGAGCCACCTCCTTATCCTCATCCTGATCAGTGACACACTCTAAGATTCCCCTCCAACATCTAATGCCCCCATAACTTCTGATATAGTTAGCCACTCTATAGCCAAAGAATCTACAAGCTTTATCTGTAAGTCTGCCATAGTTTAACTCACGTAAAGCTATGTCTTTCAACCATCTATCCTCCCAGAAATTGACATTTCTACCATCCCCAATCTTCCATCTGATGCCTTTGTAAAGAAGACCATGAGTTTTGAGAATCCTGTTCCAAATCACTGAACCTTTAGGAAGTCTAAGGTCTATCAGCAGCTTACCTCCTCCTTCTCCATTAAGATACTTAGCACCCATTATGTCATCCCAGTTCTTATTATCCTGAATCAGATTCTAACTTATCTTAGACATTAGGGCCCTATTCATAAGGTGAATTCTCCATAACCCCAATCCCCCTGACATCTGGTAGTACAGACCTTTTCCCAGCTAACTAGCGCAATTTTTCTTTTTTCCTCCACCCCAATCCATAGGAATTTCTTTTAGATTTGTTCAATCTTCTCAGCCACAAATCTGGGGATTTTAAACAAACTTAGAAAATAGTTAGGAATGCCTTGCAGGGAGGAAAAGTTATGGTTTTAGTTAATATGAAAGTGCTTGTACTTACCAAGAAAATTTATCAAATGGTTTTAACATAAATTTATTTTGATATCCTCATCTTGTTGCACATTAATTTAAAATATGTTAGGAAGTCATGTAATTTGTATGCACGCTATAGATAAAATTTGAATGAACTATTCGTTGTATTGAAAAAGTGAAATTTTTATTCTATGTGAGGATGAAAACTATAAAGTATTGTCTAACAATTATTTTATCTCACCTATCTCTTTTTTCTTTATGTGTTTTTGTTAATAAAAATTGTTGGTATCTTAGAATGTCCCTTTATATTATAAAAGGCATGTCTTATTGTTAGGATTAAGGTGTCATTAACCTTGTAAATCGTATGTATATTTTATGTGTCTCCAACACTCTTGGAAGGTGTACATAGACACATAGGGTGTAACTGGAGAGATTATTTGTATTTAATATTCTATTAGGAATCTTTATATTAGTTGTAGAAACATTATGAGGGTGGTGGAGCTCTATGGTGGTAGTTACATTTGACTTTTGACTCACTAAATGAAACTTCCCAAATCTAGGTGCTAGGATTGAGGAGCGGAGAATCTTGTCATAATGAATGGGACGCACATGAGTTGTCATCTCCATAATGGAGTGCTACACTTGAGGATGTGACACATCGAGGACTTATGGGTCAAAGATGCCTTTGTGATTACATATGCAATTTGGGAATACATTGATTGTGCCCATGTGAAGTCTATATGTTGCTATTGATGGTGTTTACTATTCTCAAAAGATGCTCTCCAAGGTGGGCATGGGATTTTTGCATGATACTATGCTTTTGGTATCCATTGTTTTGGTGAAACCATTTATGGTTTTTTCCTCTCTCCTTGACTCAGTGTGAGATAGTAGTTTTATCATATATCATAGATACATAGGTGTTATCAGAATGCTATTAGAGTTTATGGAAATGTGTTGATATTGTATCATGTTCATTGAATATTATTACATAATTGTCCTCTTTCTTTGGTGGAGTTTTTTCTTGAAAGGTTTTATCTGCGTAAATTCCATGTTATGTGTTGCAAGTTTATAGTTTGATGATTTTACTATATTCATTGATTTATGCTTCCACACATATTCTTTTATGGTTATCCAATATTGAATAATTAAATTTTACATTTGCATACTCTTGAGAAGGTTTTTATTGAAATATATTGACCTTGTTTATCAACATTTGGTATCGAGCAAATAGTTCTATATAGAGGGGGATGCCTTTCTGGAAAGTGTTGAAGTTTTTTTACTTTAGCGGGAGCTATTGCTTTGAGTGGTTTTGCAAATTTGTGAAGGACTAGAAACCATGGCCTCTACCACTCATTTAGAGATTGATAAATTCAATAGTACTGGGTACGCATTGTGGAAGATGAAGATAGAAGATCTTATAGAAGAAAGAGATCAATGGAAAGATGTTGAAAAAGATACAAAGCGATTTGAAATGTCTAATGAAGATTGATTAAAATTGGACAAGAAAGCATGAGGAACCATTTGGTTGTGTCTTACATATTTCATCCTCTTGAATGTCTCTAAGGATACCACTGAATACAAGCTATGGAAGAGGATAGGTGATATTTATCAAACTAAAAGTGTAACCAATAAATTGTATCTCAAAAGACATTTGTATTATTTAAAAATGAAAGAGGATGAGTTAGTTGTAGATCATTTGAATGCATTTAATTTGATTATGAGTTAGCTAGTTTCTATATATGTTAAGATGGAAGAAGAAGATAAATGTACCTTGTTACTTTGTTCTTTACTCGATATTGGGAAAATTTAATTGTTTCCATTAGTGGTGGTGGTGTAGAGCTAAAGATGGATAGTCCTATTCCTACCCTACTTTCAAAGGAGATGAGAAGAAAATTTGTGAATGATGGCTTGAAGGATTCCTTGCATGTTCAAGGAAGGCCCAAGGATAAAGGTGGGTCTAATGGGGATAGGAAGAAATCAAAAGATAGATCCAAAAAGTCTTGATAAAGAGTAGACTGAAGTGTTGAAACTATGGGAAGATAGGACATGTGAAAAAGGAATGTAGAAATAAAAAATAAATCCTTTGATCAACTACAGAGAAATCTTCTGATGACTGTGATAGTGATGCTTTGTTTATTTTTTCTAACACTATTAGTGATGATGCTTGTCTCATTGATTTGGGTTGCTCCTACCATATGACTCCCCATAAGAAGTGGCTTTAATCTTACAAGGCTTATGATGAAGGAGAAGTTTTCCTTAGTGACAAATCTACCCATCAGATTGTTGGTAAGGGAAAGGTACAACTATGTTTCAATGATGGGAGGATTAAATCCCTTGATAATGTTTTACACAATCTAGGACTTGGGGGAAACTTACTTTTTATATCTAAGTTGAATGATCTTGGAATGCATGTTATATTTGACAAGTTTGGTTGCAGATTGATGAGAGGAAGTTTAGTGGTAGCTAAAGAATATCATGTTGGGACTTTGTTTAGGCTGAATGCTTCTAGATTTTGTAAATCTACCTGTAGACACCTAAAAATGTCTCGACCACCAAACTGACTCTCGACATCCCTAAACTTACCAATTCCCTTTCCAACTAATTAATTAAATTTTTATTTAATTAATCACCCCTTTCATTTTCTAAATCCACACCATTTTATCCCCAAAATTGAATTAATTTTATTAATTCAATAGTCCAAACCTTAGCCAAATGATTTAATAAATATGCAAAATTTATTAAATCAATTCCCCATTTTCTCTAAATCCAATTAATTAGTTAAAACCATGTTAACTAATTAATCCAGCCTACTAATTAGCCTATTCCTACCCTAGGCAATTAAATAACTATCATTTAATTGCCTACTCTAGCCTATCCCATCCTAGCCTTAGGATTAATTAATTAAATCACTAATTAATTAATCTTATCCCCCCTCTAATCCCTCTACTAATTTATGTTGATAACTGAGAGGGGGGGGGGTGAATCAGTTATCCTAATTATTTCCCTTATTGAACTTTCTTATTAATTAATGCAGCATTGAATCAAACACCAAAACATTAACATGAAATAAGAAACACATAACACAGTATTTTTGACGTGGAAACCCTGTTAAGGGAGAAAACCACGGGGTGATTAACCCAAAATTATTCTCTGTTAGAAGAATAGGAGATTACAAAAAATGGCACTTGCCAATTAGGGCTCACTGCCCGAGCACACTGCTCACAAGAGGCCCACTGCCTACAAGAAGACACACTGTCTACAAAGTGATAAGAATCACAGTCTTGAACTGATTGGAAGCATCTGCATATGCTGGAGTTCAGTTCCGGTTAGGCTCAGTACACTGATCTGCTGCACTTCATCTTTCCTCTGTTCTTTATTCTGCTATCTTTCACATACCGGATCCTTTTTGCTACCTCTGCTCTGTTCTGGACTTATTCGCATATATCTTCACACCATCACACACTTCACAACTAAATCCATCCTCTATATATATCCGCACAAGTAATTTCATCACCTTTCTAGTCGGCATCCGGAACAGTCTAGTTTCTTACAAACTCTTGTTCTGTCGGCTGAATCCTTCCTCACCAAGCAATGCGGATCAAGCATATACTTGTAGATATCATTAATCATGTCGGCCAAACATGATTCATGCCTTCACAACCTCTATCATCAACAGTAACACATCCAGAAAGTAGTCTGATACTCTGTCAGTCAGTTCTTCCTCTGTTTTCACTGTCTCTCAGGAATCCGGTACTTCAACTGTTCATATCTTTTTCCTTGTCCATCACCGGAGGCTAAATCCTTGGAATATACCACTCAAGGTAGTCCTCTTGACTTCCCCAAATCCGCACTGCACCAAGACACTTCCTCTGAGAGATCCGGATCAATCTGTCGGACCTTGCCACATGCTCTGTTCTTGTTTACCGGACCACAACATTCTTTATTCTGACTTCCGGTAGAGACACATCATGACTTGCGGATATGTGGGATGACCTTTGTTGCCATCAATGACAACAACCATGAATCCATATAGTGTCTCTTGCCAACAATCTCCCCCTTTGGCATTGATGGCAACACTTAGTGAAAAATGACTAAGTGTTTTCACTATGCTCCCCCTTTGCTGATGCTCTGTCTTTATATACAATTTCCGGAACTCCCCCTTAGTTGGATTCCTCATTTTTCACTGCTCCTCACTCCCCCTTTGACATCAATGGCAAAGGGTAGGGTCCGCACACCAAAATTTTCAAAAATTTTCTATACATAGCCGCATATTTTCATACTCACATATACTGAAGAATGTCTGCAAAGGATGTCTGCAATTGGATCATTTCTGTAGCCCAACTTTGCTTCATTCTATCCAAAATTGAAATGTGACCACTCAACAAAAATGCAAAAGCTTCTGCCCGCTTGAGATCTGTCGGATCTTTTGTTTGGGCGGTGGTCTGAGCATCACTGATGGCCTCATGCATAGTTTCCAACTTAGGGATTATAATCCTTCTAAGTTCTCCCATCCGGTTAGTGATATTCTTCCTTTCCTTCTCAAGATTCTTTATTTCATTCAAGACCGCAATAGTCTGACATTCTTGATTTATTATGGAGGAAGAGAGAGGATCAAAACTTTGAGATAAGCTTTGTAGCTTATCCTGTTCCTCTTTTATTTTCTTGTCAAATGCTGCTGTTGCCTTTGACCAGGATATACAAAATTTGTAGATGTCACCGCCATCCTTAAGAGCATTCTCTAAGCTCTTTATTCCAATGCTCACAATCTTCCTATCCTTAGAGATTAATTCTAATATTTCTGAAAATCTTTTATCCAAAAATTCCTTCCGGACCTTTTCTTCAGTTGATTTTTCTAGAGAATCAAAATGTGTATCAACACTGCTGACTAAGGTTTTTAGATTACCGGAAGAGGAGGCTGTCGGATCTATCTGGATTGATGGCATAATCTTTACAAGTACTCCGGAAGCAGCCTCTATCAACTCACAGTCTTCCATATGAGACTTCAGGAGTTTTTCATTTGCCTTGGCATTTGCAAATGAAGCTATCTTCATTGTTTGTACCGGAGAGAGAGAGTCAAAGTCGAATGGGCCTTTTAGGAGCTCCGGTTCATCAATCTCTAAAGTTTCTTTGCTCAAAAATTGTTGAACAGTTTGTGCAGTGTCTCTTGCCGGAGACAAATGTTTCTTTTCTTCTGCAGTCTTGGAACTGTCAACCTCTTTGTCTTTCACCACTGCTTCCTTCTCCTGTAATTGCTCTTCTTCTTTGGATCTGGAGACTGTAGGGGAAACTGGAGGAGAGATGCTTGTATGTTCAGGGTCCACTTCTTCCGGAACAGAGGGTTCCAAGTCCTCAGCTGTTTCTGTACCTAGGTCCTCTACAACAGGAAGATTGAACCTTTTGAAGGCCTTCTGGAGGATCTCTTCTGTTTCTTGGGCCACTTTGTCAGTCTCACCAAGCATGAGTTGATTCATCCTGGCTTTACTTCTGAACTCATCTTTGCAGTCCTTGAAGATTATGTTCATTGTCTTGGGATCAATTTGAGGATATAGCTGAATAGCTATCTGCTCCCGGATCTCAAGATCTTTGGCATGAGCATTGTTCTTTCTTACTTCTAATTCCTTTTCTAGGCTTTTAGGAATAAGAGATATGATCTCAATGAAAGCCTTATTGTATATGTTCAGATATTTGACTGTGGCTTCCTGAAGAGTCTTTTGGTCAGCCTCACTGAAGGCATCATAAGATTCAGTCATTGGTTGAAGGTTTCCATCCACCGTGACCGACTTGATTACATTCTCTAGAGACAGAGTGGGCTTTTCAACAGATACCTCCGCCATTTCATCCTTGTCTTGGCCTGTGGAGGGTTTACCGGATCCTTTCTTCTTCTGTTTCTTTATTTCTTTTACTCCCTCATCTGACTCTGTTTCCTCTTCATCCTTTTGGCTTCCATAAGCCCTTGTGGCTTTAGTCTTGGATCTCTTACCGGATGCCTGGACTTCTGGTATTGAACTTTTGGTTGTGGGAGGTGCAGATCTCTTTGATGATCTGGTCCGGGTGGGAGCTTCAACCGGAGCACTTTCTTTACTTTTCTCTTCTTCCTCAGCCTTCCTCCTCTTTTCCCGGCTGGCATCAAGTGCCTCTTTTGAGATGCCTAGGCCTTGAGCAATGTGCTCTACTTCTTTTCTCACCTTTCTTTTAATCTCAGGTTCCCTGAGTTCTACATGTATTTTTACACTCAGCTCCTCAAAGGTTCCAAACCTTTCTGCCTTAGGATCTTTGGGCTGACTTAGCATGTGTTGAACATGCAGCTCCACTATCTGTTCATCCACTTCATACCCCATGGGCATGATCCAGACAGTCCTTGGCTCCACTGCCTCCATTAGGCACTGATCAGTGTCAACCATAAAGCACACTGAGTCCTTGTATTTTTCAACAAGAGACTGGGGAATTCTCTCTCTTGCTTGCATCATGCTCTGAAAGTTTTTGAAGTATCCCCATAGAGCTGTATTTCTCGCTTTTGCATCCCCAAGTCCATGCAAATAGTCTCTTATCTGGACTGCAACAGGTTTGTCATTCTGCCATACCCATCCACTTGATCCGGGTAGCTCATTCATGAAGTAGAAGAATAGACATACAATAAGAGTACCATACTTAAAGGAATTCTTCTTATCCTTCTTGATTTTCTGTATATTTTCCATTAATTGGCTTAGCAGTAGTTCGCAGAGATCATATTCTGCATTCTTTCTTAGCATTTCATAGGCAGTGTATACTGCAGTTCCGGATACAGAATTCTCCCTGCTGGAGTGATAGATCTTGTATCCTATTATCATGGATGCATATTTGATATCCGGATCCGAAATATCTTCAATGGTCATTGCCCTCTTATCAAATTTTGATCCGGTGGCCTCAGTTACAATGTTGTTCTTGACAGATTTGAGGATAGGTATCCCTCCGGAAGAGTATAGACCAGTTACTGCTCTAATTGCCTCTTTTGTGATCTTGCAGGGTCTATCCAGCCATAGAAAGTTGTCATGCATCCTGCTCAGTACATACCGGACCCATTCGTCTTCTTCAAAGCAGGGGAAATGAATAAATTGCTCAAACTGTTTCTTCTAGATATCCTTATACTCTGGTTTAAGCTCAAAAGCATTGTCTATCAGTTGCTTGTGATAGAGGTCTCTTAATTTGAATTCCCCAAATTCCTCAATGCTTGCATGTATGTAAACCCTAATGTCTTCAGTATGTAGAACTCCGTGAGGAACACTAGAGAAGGCTCCTAGTGGATCTACCTCCAATGATTTGTAAGGATGTTTCTTGAATGTGGGGCGAGGTCTATCAGAGATCTTAACTATATTTGGAGTAGCCATTCTTCAAAGATTTGTAGTGAGATAGTGAAAAACGGAGAATACCTTATGCGCCTTCGGTTTGCACGGAGTGGTTGGATTGATTTCTTTATGCAATAACTTCGGCAGGAGATCCTTGGTGTGCTTGATGAACCTTGTTGCAGAGCTCCACTTTTCGCTTCTTCTTGAGTGCAGAATGAGCAAATGACTTTTGAGAAATCCCTTAAATTGCTCCGCGAACCCTAATATCTGTCTGCAATAAATGCTTCACCTACATTGTTCCGGTTTGCCTTGTCTGGATAGCTTGGAGTATCCCGGATTAGTCCTGATCTGTGGATATCATCCGGATCTTTTAATCATGAATAAATTGAGGTAACATATTACAAGAACATCCCAAACACTCTGTCCAATCCGCAGAACAAGATAGTGCACTTCCGGATCTCTCCGGACCTTTTTGTAATCCTTTATCATACCGGAGCATCTCCCTGAACATGTCTTATTTGATCGATCACAGCTTTTTCATGACTCCATGCGGACCTCTGAAAACTTGACTGAAGCATCTCAAGACTCATATCTGCAAACCCTTTAATCCGCATCTTGTGCCACATTCGGCACCACTTGTTTGGCTGGGGGAACAGGATTTTCTTTGAGTCTCCCCCTGAGCCTGAGCTCACTTTTTAATTTCCGGAAGAAATATCAGCACCAGAGTCTGGTGCGGATCCAACCTCTACATTCTCTAAACTTTTCTTCACCCAAATCTTGCTCATCTGATTCCTAACTTCATCCACATTCATCTTTTGTTTACCCTTGTCTTGATTCTGATTATACACCGGACCTCTTTTGTCCTGATACTTGTTTCTGCAGACTTTAGCATTATGACCGGACCTATTGCAGATTTGGCAAATAACATTTCTTTGCATATTTGACTGATATCCTCTTGATCTGCATTGATTAGCCATATGACCTACTCTATTGCATGTGAAGCATCTACCTTTGAATGATTTGTTTACTTGCATAATTCTGCATTCATGGGATTTGTGTCCATACCTTTTGCAGTTGAAGCACTGTCCGGAGAAGGATGAATTAATCTGATTCATTCTCATTCTGCACTGATTAGCTTTGTGACCAAAGTGGTTGCAGCTGTGGCAGTATCCATTGAAGGATGGATATCTTTGAGCATTTGGCTGTCTTACCGGAGGTCTTCTAGGCCTGCTCCTTGGATTTTCTGATCCAAGATTCTTCTGACCGGATCCGGAGCTTTCTCCTTTCTCATATCCCAAACCATACTTGTCATCTGTCCTCTTTTGACTTCCAAGAAGAACTTCAAGTTGAGCAGAACTTATCTTGAATTTCTCTTTATATTCATTTGCTGTTTGAAGGTCTCTTTTGAGAGAGGCAATTTGATCCTCAAGTTTTTCTTCATTATCTTTGGCATCTTCAAGATCAGATTCAAGATGTCTGATAATCCTGTCCATCTGGTGGCATTCTTCTGATTTTTCTTTAAGAGATTGTCTTAGATTGTCTTCAGCCTTTCTTTTTTCTTCAATCTCTTGAGTAAACTTTATAGTTCCTGATTCCATTTCATGTCTTAACATAATGACTTCTTTTGATAACTTTTCGCATAACTTGGTTTGCTCAGTCAATTCTTCATTTGTATTGCTTTCTTCACTTTGTCTTGCCAACTGTTGGAGTAGCTCCTTTCTCTTTTTCATAGAGAGACTTAATTTGTCTTTTAACTCTCTCATGAATTCATCAGCCTGTTTGAGTCTTTCCTTTAATTCACTGACTTCAGAATTTGACTATTCAAGATCCTCAAGAGCAGTCTTGAGTTGCTCCCTTAAACCATATGCATCCATTTGAAATCCCAGATCTTCCTCAAGCTGTTAGGCTCTATTAGGAGGAACTTAGCTCTGATACCAATTGTTGATAACTAAGAGGGGGGGGGTGAATCAGTTATCCTAATTATTTCCCTTATTGAACTTTCTTATTAATTAATGCAGCATTGAATCAAACACCAAAACATTAACATGAAATAAGAAACACATAACACAGTATTTTTGACGTGGAAACCCTGTTAAGGGAGAAAACCACGGGGTGATTAACCCAAAATTATTCTCTGTTAGAAGAATAGGAGATTACAAAAAATGGCACTTGCCAATTAGGGCTCACTGCCCGAGCACACTGCTCACAAGAGGCCCACTGCCTACAAGAAGACACACTGTCTACAAAGTGATAAGAATCACAGTCTTGAACTGATTGGAAGCATCTGCATATGCTGGAGTTCAGTTCCGGTTAGGCTCAGTACACTGATCTGCTGCACTTCATCTTTCCTCTGTTCTTTATTCTGCTATCTTTCACATACTGGATCCTTTTTGCTACCTCTGCTCTGTTCTGGACTTATTCGCATATATCTTCACACCATCACACACTTCACAACTAAATCCATCCTCTATATATATCCGCACAAGTAATTTCATCACCTTTCTAGTCGGCATCCGAAACAGTCTAGTTTCTTACAAACTCTTGTTCTGTCGGCTGAATCCTTCCTCACCAAGCAATGCGGATCAAGCATATACTTGTAGATATCATTATTCATGTCGGCCAAACATGATTCATGCCTTCACAACCTCTATCATCAACAGTAACACATCCGGAAAGTAGTCTGATACTCTGTCAGTCAGTTCTTCCTCTGTTTTCACTGTCTCTCAGGAATCCGGTACTTCAACTGTTCATATCTTTTTCCTTGTCCATCACCGGAGGCTAAATCCTTGGAATATACCACTCAAGGTAGTCCTCTTGACTTCCCCAAATCCGCACTGCACCAAGACACTTCCTCTGAGAGATCCGGATCAATCTGTCGGACCTTGCCACATGCTCTGTTCTTGTTTACCGGACCACAACATTCTTTATTCTGACTTCCGGTAGAGACACATCATGACTTGCAGATATGTGGGATGACCTTTGTTGCCATCAATGACAACAACCATGAATCCATATAGTGTCTCTTGCCAACAATTTATTCCAGCCACATTAATTAGGTTAATCACCCTAATTAAGAAAGTCAAATCCTCATTAGCACTTCTCTCCACACCTCCCAAATTTAAAATTCAAATAAATCACACATCACATTTACTCCTCTTACACATCCCTTACACATGTCATATCCACTCTTCCCCAAATGAATTTTTAATTCATTTTACCCTTCCCCATGTGAATTTTTAATTCACAAATAATCCATCTCACCCAACCTCATTTATTCACCCCTTTCCCAAAAATGAATAAAAGATTTACTTTTATTCCTAGCCCTCCATCTTCCAAGATCAAATCTAGGCCCTCCACCTCACTTTCATCCTCCACCATTGATCTCTCCAATCAATCTCCACCCTTGGATCAAAATCCTCTCCAAAAGTCTATAAATACAACCTCTCACAAGTCATTTTCATCATCCATTTTCATGCAAAGTTACCATGCTAAAATCACCTTTGAGTTAATAGTGAGTTGCACAATTGAAGAGCATTTCACATTTGGATCAATAGTCTAGGGATCATCTTAGTCTTAGGAGCTTCTTTTGGGTGCAAAGGCTCCTTCTTTCCCTTGATGGGATTAGGTTGTGTATGTGAGGTATAATCTCTTGTGTTATTGCATTTGATTTAGTGTTTTCTCTCATTTTGCATTATCTAATCTACATTGGCACGCCCGGTGGGACCCACAAGGTCCAATCTAATCCTTGTTTGTGAGTTGTTGTGTTAGTATTCGGCCTTTTGCAGGATCAACGCTATTCGACCGTCGCAGCGACGCCATCACTGTCGTATTTCAGCACTATTTCTCTTTTAACGCTATTTCTGCGCGATTTCATTTTATATGCTAACCGTACTCACGTGTGTTTATTGCTTTTCCTATTATTTTTTGTATTTTTTGTTCTCTGTTTTGCAGGAAAACAAGGAATTACAGGGGGAGGTTATGGCAAATTTTTGACAGAATTAGCCAAACAGCATCAGTTCCGTGTTTTGACGCCATCCTTCAGATTAGCGCCATCCGTGTCTACCCGAGGATTCAGAAACACCACGCAGTGGTGCCTTCATTACTTTTGATTATCGCTATCCTCTGTTTTAGCGCATAACTTAGGATGTATTAGCGCTATCTTTTGTAACAACGCCTTTAATTTAAATAGCGCTATCTTACATTGTAATTAGCGCCTTAAATTAGTTTAGCGCCATTTTACATAAGTCAGGTTGTTCTGCCCGCAGTGGCACCTGTGTATGTCAGTTTTAGCGCTATTTTGCCTTTCTATCTTTTTTGCAGGTACTGCGGATACTAACGAAATCTTTTTGCAGGATGGTTTGTTAACTAGTTAGCAAACATTTCAATTTGGAAACTAAAACGAACCTTTGTTTGCTTTGTTAGGTCTTAGACAAACATTTCCATTTGGTGTTCTAAAATCAATCCAAACAACTCCTTGATTGAAGTGTGTGATCATAACATTTGCTTTTGGTGCTCTAAAATATACTTCTTTTTATGTATCAACAAACAAACAATCAAAACACTTCAATTTGGGCTATAAAAAGAACAACAAATTGCATACTTCATTGGGTAAAAAGAACAACAAACTTGCATTTCCACGCATCTAATCAAGACAATCTATAAAATTGTGTGAAGTGTCTTCGTGATTGTGTCAAGTAGAGTGAGAAAGTGTATGCTCTTCCCTCGCACCTTTTGGTGATCTTTGGAATCAAAAACTTCTCACAACACTTTGCATTAATCACCCCCCATCTAATCCAAAGATCTAAAATTGAACCATGTTGAGTGTGATATAATCATAGGGAACGCGTATGCTCTCCCCTCGCATCTTTGTATGAACTTGGGGATTAAAAGTGTTTTCATGATTGTATTGCTTTTGTAATCCTTAGAGGGCCTGCCACCCCGCTTCGAAAGGTGGGAACGATCCAAGCGGCATCAAGCTAAAGCCAAGCTCTTCCAAGCCGCTATATAAAATAAGGCATTTGGGACGAAAGTCTCAAGCGACAGGTGTTGTTTTGTTATATCGACAGCCAACCTCCCCATAAACCCTCCAAGGCGCAACCCTTGGAGGCTGGGAGACTCCATAACGGAGAGTAGCGCTGCCGCACGTATAACCACCTGAACGGATGCCCTTACTAAGAGCCATTGTTGTAGTAAGCCAAAATCCTTCTATTTGTTGACGCAGAGGGCAAAACCCTTGAAGCGGCCCCGATTCATGCGGTTCTTAGCCGAGGTAGCAGGGACAATCTAAAGGTTTGGAGAGGGTCAAGCCTTATAAGAAACCCGGATCTTGGTATGCGTGAGAAGTGTGTGCAAATGCAAGGAGGAGCCAGTGCTACCAAGATCCTGGAGCTACCCGCTTTGAATAGGCGCAGCTAGGGGATTCAACAAATACTGTCCCATTCTCACCATAGGTTGTAAAAATGTGCTTGTTCTAAACAAAGTCATATCATTTCACAAACAAAAATCATTGCTTGTTTTGCATTCAAATGTGTGTTAAAGTGCTTTGATTTTTCACAAATAACTTGCCAAGAGACAGAACACATCAGTTTGTCACAGTCTAAATAATCAGATCCAAAAATTTGCCATCAGAAATCTGTCAAACCCTGTTTCAGCGCCATATCTGTCTTATTGTAGCGCCTTTTCACCCGTGGATTGGCGCTATTTTGAGATTGACGTGCCTGTTACAGAACAAATCAGTTGATCACATCTCGAACAGACAAATCCAAAAATCTACCTTTAGAAATCCAAAAATTTGCCATCAGAAATCTGTCAAACCCTGTTTCAGCGCCATATCTGTCTTATTGTAGCGCCTTTTCACCCGTGGATTAGCGCTATTTTGAGATTGACGTGCCTGAGCCAGAACAAATCAGTTGGTCACATCCCAAACAGACAAATCCAAAAATCCACCTTCAGAAGTCCCAAAATTTTGCCATCAGAAATCTGTGTAACTTGTTTTAGTGCTATATCTGTCTGATTGTAGCGCCTTTTCACCCGTGGATTGGCGCTATTATTAGATTGACTTGCCTGAAGCAAAGACCCATTTTGTTGTGATCTACACCTTCTGTTCTGCCATAATCCATACCCATCTCATAGAAATCCGCCAACCATCCAGCCATTTTCTTCCAAAGTTTTCCAAATTACACATTCTTTTTGACCTTAGAGGATCACTCACCACCCTTGTTGGACCCCTTTGATACATCATAATCAACCCAAATACATATCTATCCATCCCCATTCACTCCTTTTGCATATCTCCTTGGACCAATATAAAATCATTTCAAAAATTCACATCCAAATCAAAACCTCATCAAATCACCAATCAAATCTTGTCACCCTTTTGAGCCAAAGTTAGATCTAGATCCTATCATTAACATCACGTTTTCCTTGAAAAGTCATTAGTCTACATTTCAAGAAAAACAAATCACCTCTCTTTGTGTAAGGTCATTAGTCTACCCCAAACAAAGAAAATCATCATCCTTTGTGTGCCAAATCAAAATCTAGATCTTATCCAAAAGCTCAATTCGAGAAACATCAACAATATCATCCTCACCATCCTAAATCAATCAAAAAATCAAAAACATCAAATCCCTTTCTTATCATCCATCTTTGGTCCAAAATTTGTGCAAAAATATCAATATCACCCATTCATATCACCCTTAGGATAAAACCTTTGGAAAACATATCGATCTTCATCATACCCTTCTACTCCATCTCACGACCACATCCATCTTTGGGTCCAACACAATCAATTCGATTCTCTAAAGTCTCCACCTCATCCCACATCTAGAAATCAAATCCATACGTGTATGCCCACCACAAGATCACAACACAAAAGAAATCAAGAAATGGCGGAACGATGGCCCTTTGGCATGCCTAACACCGACAGTAACAACATACCCATTTATCAAACATACAATCCACCTACATATTCCTTCATCCCCCCATTTGGTGCCAATGACCCTTTTCACTTCTTACCACAAGCACCAACACCACCCCCACCACCACCACAAAATGTCCCCACCATATCCCAAGATGACCTAGATGTCTTGACCTTCACGCAAGATGCCGATAATATGGACCTACTTGATAAAGTCCTAAGATCGGATCCAAAGAGATATCTTGACCATCTTCTCAAGCTTGGTGCTCAACTTCCCCCCGTCACAACATCATCACAACCATCCACTTCTACAGTTGTCCCAACCCCATCAAATACCCAAGCATCTACATCACATACCCAACCCACCATCTCTCAAACGTCAACACCTAACGTATCTACCACATCTACAACCTCAACCGCTACCACATCTACTACTTCCACATCCACTGCTAACATCTCCCAACCCATCATCACCTTCACTACCATGACTACCGTCAACCCTTCCGCTTCAAACACAACGGGCATACAAGGCAACATCACACAAGCAAATACCTCCACAAGTGTGCCCCCACCAAACCCTCACACCCTTGCATACCTACGACAACTATTCTCACAACAAACTCACAACACATCTAACCCATCCAATGTCCACATACCCAACGTCAATCCCACAGGTCAACACAATCCCAACCCCCAAATACCCCCACATATTCTCCAACAACTCTACACGCACCAACAATCCCACACCACATCTAACCCATCCAACGTCCACAGACCCAACGTCAATCTCACAGGTCAACACAATCCCAATCCCCAAATACCACCACATGTTCTCCAACAACTATACGCACACCAACAACAACAGACACCAATCAATCCAAACCCCAACCCACAATACCAACATCTCAATCCAAACCCCAACCTGCAACACCAACATCTCATCCAAACCAATCCCCAACACCAACTCCCACCCCACCTCCAATACCTTACCAATCAACAACCCTACACGTTTCAACCACAACAACCACAGGATTTCAACACTGCGCTGCAAAGCTTAATCCAAAAGGTGGATGACTTACAAACTGGGGGCAAACGCAAATACTATTCTTTTGAGGATATTTGTCCCTACCCGTTTGACCGCACCTTGTACATGCCCCCTTTCCCTAAAAACTTTGAAATGCCAAAATTTGACAAATACAAGGGAAAGGGCGATCCTAGGGACCACCTTCGGGAATTCTACATTGCTTGCCTCAAAGTCTCTCACAATGACACATATCTTATGAGACTCTTCCCAAGAAGTCTTGGCAGCCAAGCCGCTGAATGGTTTGCCCATCTGCCACCTGGAATTCGAACATTTCCCGAGCTTGCGGAGAAGTTTGTCAACCACTTCTCCTACAACTTTGAACATGAGATGTCTATGACTAACCTTTGTAACACCAAACAAAAGAATGGTGAAGCTTTTTCTTCTTTCCTACAAAGGTGGAGGGGCCTAGCAAGCAAGCTCCCATGGCCTATTCCTGAAAAACAACTTGTCACCATGTTCGTGGCCAATCTCAATCAGGAATTAGGATTCCACTTACAAATTCTTTGCGCATCTACCTTTGAAGAGGTCATTGACAAAGGCACCACTGTGGAACGAGCCCTCATTGCCAAGGGTTCCATCAAACTTTACGATCCCAAGTCCAACAACAACAACAATAACAACAACCACAAATCCAATCATAACACCCCCAACAACAACAACAATACCAACACGCAATCTAATGATAAAACACGTTATTGGGGGAAGAACAAGAATAATTTGAATGACGGCGTCACCGATGTAAAGGCCGTCCAACACATCCAAAATCACACACCGACACACACGTATGCAGCAAACACCAATAACCAAAGAGGACCCAATAAACCCCGCAAACCTCGTCGAAATTTCACACCGTTAGCAGAACCTATTGAGGACATCCTCGATCGATGTCTCAAGCAAGGAGAAATCACACTCCCGCCTGTCAGACCACGCCAAGACAATGACCTCAAGGCAGCATGGTATAATGAAAACGATTATTGCGAATACCACCGCGTGGCAGGTCATAAAACAACAGACTGCATGTAATTAAAACATTGTATTCAAGACCTAATAGATCAAAATCTTGTCAACCTTGAGCACAGTGCACAGCCATCGCCAAACGCTAACCTTGGAGCTTACAAGGATCCCTTGCCCAACCATAACAAAGCTTCATCATCCAATCAAGCGTACAATGTCACTCCACCACCCACACACTACGACTCCATTGTCGGCCGCATCGAACCCTCATCCCACTCTGTCAACACAATCACCATTCGGGCACAAGCACCCGATTGCGCCGTCACAACCAGTCGAGGCCCTGTCTCAATCCGCACTGCCCCTCCCATTGAACCAACACCCCCATCCACATCTGATCCCCTCCCCCCTCGTCCAAACGCCCGTCCATCACCCACCACTCGATACAACCTCCTAGACCATCTAGGAAGGACACCCGCGCAAATCTCCATCCTTGAGCTACTTCGCACATCACCCCGCCACAAGGACATTCTCGACAAGGCCCTTTTGGAAACACAAGTCCCTACAAACTTGGATGTCAATCAATTTCAAGCCATGGTCGGCCATATTGCCACACCACACCATATCACGTTTTTTGAAAAAGATCTTCTTGCTTCCGAGCACCTACATAATGATGCACTACACATCGAGGTCCGCATTCACAAACACACCATTAAAAGGGTCCTAATAGATGGTGGTTCCGGCCTAAATATATGCACTCTAAAATTGCTAAAACACTTGGGGTACTCAGATGTGGTGGTGGACGCTAGCGAGTGCATAACAATCAAAGGATATGATGACACCGAGAGGCTATCCGAAGGTACCATAAAGCTTCCTATTCAAGTGGGACAGAAAATCCTTGAAACCAAATGTCAGGTTCTAGATCTTGACCTCCCTTATAACATTCTTCTCGGCCGCCCATGGATCCATGCCATGCAAGCCATCCCCTCCACTTTCCATCAATGTCTCAAATTCCCCCACAATGGCACCGAAGTCACTATTTATGCCGATCCTTGTCCCTTCCAATACTGCAGTTTTCTGGAAGGACACAACCAAACCTTCTATCCGTACAATAAAGCCACCAACCAAATCACCCCAACAGCTTCCACTTCATACATCGACCCTGCCAACATCGCCACCACTTCATCCCAAACGCCTTCACCACCTGAGGTTAAGATCAAGCTCAGCGACCAAGGCTGTGGGGAATACAACCTCCATGGCACCTTTTGCGTGGGCTTATTACCCACTCCTAAGACATTTGGCACTCCACACACAGAGGCAGCTGACACAGTCATCATCAAATGCAAACCCTCGCCCGTCTTTGAGAAAAAACACCTTCTGGATTAGGACATACTTGAAGATATTTCATCCTGGCTTTACAAGGATGAGGAAATAGAACAAGACATCCCCACCATCCCAGCAAACAATTACGGCAAAGGTTCTGAGATAGTCAAAAGCATGGGTTACAAAGGACAAGGCAGCATTGGCCTTCATGAACAGGGCATTGTGGAACCACTGCAAGCAACAAGGAACCCCTATACTCAAGGGTTAGGGTCTGGTCAACCACAACGCATCCTTAATACCGGTGAATGTATCTTAGCCAAGTTTGCTCCAGTTTCTCTAGATGTCGACAATATTAACGAAACGGACCTACAAGACTCCTTTAGCGACTTTGCCGATTTCTTCGCCTCCTCCATTTGCACCATTTACTCTGTCACTACTCTCGCCTCATCATCCAATGACCTACCATTAGTATACCCTGACCTCATCGATTGGGACCAACAAGGACCTCCTATTTTGGATATCGCACCTAATGATGAAGCCATTGCTGAAATGATGGGAGTAAGAGATAACTTCCCCTTGGGAGACCACAGAGCTGGATACATCATGGAACTCAATCCGGCTGCCTATTTTGGGGAGACAACCCCTGCTTCTAGTCGCAAAAATACGAAAACAAAAAATGGATCTGATGGTGAAAACCGTTCCACGGCAGTGTCAGATCCTAAAAAAGTAAAAATAAAGGACGTATCTCCTGGTGAAAACCTCCATGAGGCGCCAGGAGATGGAAGGATGGGCCTCCTTGAAATAGATAAAGTATATCCTGATAGATCACCCATCTTGGTTGAACCAGTGTAGGAAATGAATCTAGGGACAGAGGAAGAGCCGAAAATCACATATCGAGCAGAATCTCTTAGCCTGTTCGAACAGGAGGACTTCTTGGCATTCTTCACACGCAGAAATCGCAACTTTGCATGGACCTACGCAGACATGCCAGGGCTAGATCCTGCTTTGGTTGTACATCATCTTGCAGTGCGTCCTGATGCTAAACCAGTCAAACAGAAGCTCCGAAAGATGAATCCTCAGGTGGCCCTTCTTGTCAAAGCAGAGCTTAAAAAGTTACTAGATGTGGGGTTCATACGTCCAATTGATTATCTCAAATGGGTCTCGAATCTAGTACCTGTTGCTAAACCAGATGGCAGAATCCGCTGTTGCACTAACTTCAGAGACCTCAACAAGGCCTGCCTGAAAGATGACTTCCCCCTTCCCAACATTGACATGATCATGGATCTTACCGCAGGGCATGAGATGCTATCCCTCATGGATGGCTTTTCAGGATACAATCAAATCAAAATTGCCGAAGAAGATCAGCACAAAACATCCTTTATATGCCCATGGGGGACATACTGTTGGGTAGTAATGTCGTTCGGCCTAAAGAATGCAAGAGCTACTTATCAACGAGCAATGACTGTCATCTTCCACGACCTCTTTCACCACATCATGGAGGACTACGTTGATGACTTACTCGGCAAATCAAAGACCCGAGAAGAGCACTTAGACGTGCTAGCCAAGATCTTTGACAGGTTAGAGCAATATAATGTTCGTCTAAATCCAAAAAAAGTGTCTTTGGCGTCACTTCAGGCAAATTATTGGGATACATAGTCTCCAGATGAGGAATCAAGGTGGACCCAGCAAAAGTCAAGGCTATTACTGAAATGCCACCTCCTAAAACCTTGAAACAATTGAGAAGCCTACAGGGTAAACTACAGTCTATTCGCCGATTCATTGCTCAACTTGCTGACAAATGCCAACCATTCCAGCATCTCCTCAGAAAAGATACAGCTTTCACCTGGACTACTCAGTGTCAGGATGCCTTTGACCAGCTAAAAGCATATCTGGCTAATCCCCCTATTCTATCTCCACCAAGACAAGGAGAGCCCCTCCTCTTGTATATTTCCGCAATCGACACAGCAATTGGGGCTTTGTTAGCACAACACGATGAACAGGGAAAGGAAAGAGCCATCTACTACATCAGCCACACCTTGATTTCTTATGAGCTTAACTACACACAAATTGAACGAGCATGCCTAGCCCTCGTCTTCACATCACAAAAGTTAAGACATTATATGCTTAATCACAAGACTAAGCTCATTGCTAAGATCGACCCACTCAAATATTTGCTAAACAGAGCAGCTCTCACAGGAAGGATGGCAAAATGGGTCATGATTCTCACCAAATTTGACATAGAATACACAAAGATGAAGGCAATCAAAGGACAAGTCATAGCAGATCAGCTGGCTGAGGCACCTATTCAGGCAGAGCATCCTACAATAGCAGAATTTCTAGACGAGGCCATCTTGACAATCACACCAGCCACAGATACATGGAAGATGTATTTTGATGGATCCTACACTCACAGAGGCTCGGGGGCAGGCGTCCTGTTTGTTACCCCTCAAGGTGACACAATCCCTAAATCATTCAAAATCACATTTCCATGCACCAATAATGTAGCAGAATATGAGGCCCTCATCACAGGTCTCCGAATGGCCATCCAATGGAAAATAGACAAACTAACTGTGTATGGCGACTCTCAACTAGTCATCAGGCAAGTCAATAATGAATATAAAACCAAGGACGATAAGCTTCTTCCCTATAAGAAGATGGTCAATGACTTTAAAGATTATTTTGGTGACATCCACTTTGAGCATATCCCAAGGTTAAATAACAAAGCGGCAAATGCCATGGCCACCATTGGATCTCTGGTTGACATGAAGCAAGGCAACAAGAAATGCGAATTCCTGATCGAAGAGCTCCCCATTCCAGCATATGACGTTCCCCAATCTGAACTAGTGTGCGAAATCGTTGGTCCCTTATCCCCCTGGTATCAGGAAACTTACCTCTACCTTCACGATAACATCCTCCCCAACAACCTATCCCCATCACAGAAAAAATCCTTCATCCGCCGAGCCTCCCGTTTCATCCTTGTAGGTGACACCCTCTACAAAAGGAGTCTTGATGGTACGCTTCTACGATGTTTAGACTTTAGGGAAGCCAAGGCAGCTTTGGAAGAGGTACACATAGGTATTTGTGGGGCACATTCAAGTGGACCAGCTCTTTCTAAGAAGATCCTGAGGACTGGTTATTATTGGCCCACTATGGACAAGGATGCACATCAGTTTATCAGAAAATGCCTCCCATGTCAACAGCACGGCGATCTCATCCACGCCCCAGCACAGGAGCTGCAACCAATCACAACACCATGGCCCTTCTCACAGTGGGGACTCGACCTCGTAGGAAAAATCCATCCTCCATATTCCAATGGCCATAAATTCATAATAACTGCTACCGAATACTTCACAAAGTGGGTGGAAGCAATACCACTCACCTTCACCACAGGCATCCACATCTCCAAGTTCATTCTCCATTACATCATCTGCCGCTACGGTATCCCCCATTCCATTGTCACTGATAATGGGAAGCCATTCAAGAACCAGGAAGTTCGCACTTTGTGCGAAAAGTTTGACATCAAACACCGCTTCTCCATGCCATATTACCCCCAAGGAAACGGTCAAGCAGAGGCTTCTAACAAAACCATCCTCCGCATCTTAAAGAAGACAGTCAATGAAGCTGGCCGCGACTGGCACCTCCAACTTAACCCCGCCCTATGGGCTTACCGCACCAGCATCCGCACTCCTACTGGAGCCACTCCATACTCACTAGTATTTGGATCAGAAGCCATTTTTCCTATAGAGGTCGAGCTCCTGTCCCTCCGAGTATCATTGCAAAATATTATCTCTGATGAAGACTATCGCGTCGCAAGGTTGCATCAACTTGAATTGTTAGATGAGAAACGCCTGAATGCATTAAATCACTTACAGGCATACCAAAACCGCCTCAGAAGAAGCTACAACAAAAAGATCAGAACCAGAAAGTTTGAGGTAGGTGACCTGGTCCTAATGGAAAATCAAAAGACCCTGCAAGAGCATCCGAAGCAAGGAAAATTTGAACCTAATTGGCTAGGACCTTATGTCATCACCGCTGACTATAGGTCAGGAGCTTATCAGCTTGCAACACCCGAGGGGCAGCCTCTAGATGAGCTAATGAACATCTTGCATCTCAAGCGATTCTATGCATAACCCATCTGATACCACAAGTCAAAAAATCAAAAAAATGCAAAAAATAAAACACCAAAAAAATAAAAAAATCAAGAAAAAATCAGAGTGCAATAAAAACTTCCAATGGTGAAAATCACTTCGGTGACGCCTTGGATAAGTACCATAGTGAAAACCTATTTCAGGCGCCATGCGTAATGGCCGGTTCTACCATCTAATAAGTCCTCTTTCCAGCATAACACTCCATACCCACACATCCCATGGCTTGAAATTCTGAAACATCAAGTTTGTTCGCCCATCCCGCACTACCTCACCCACCCACAACCCCACCCAGGGAACAAGGATCCTTGTAAGCTCTCCTTTGTACAGTTCATAAAATCAGAAAATCCAAAAACATCAGAAAATCAGAAAATCCAAAAACAACAGAAAATTAGAAAATCCAAAAACATCAGAAAATCAAAAAATCCAAAAACATCATAAAATTAGAAAATCCAAAAATAATCACCCCATGCATCAATCCCACATCCCACCACAATCATCTAAACACGCCTCAACCCTCATCACATCACATCGCCAACCATTCCCACATCATCAAGTCTTGCCAGAACTACATATTCATTTCACCCGCATCTTAAAAGTACCTTGATCTCGTGGACATAGGGTATGTAGGCAGTCTGGAATACGAAGGATGTTTTCAGTACTCAGGTATCTAAGATGCACCCATCCCACCCATTGGGATGGTTCCCACTCACTGAGCTTTCTAGATCTATGAAACGATATGCATGCTACACATACCATTGAAACATGGTCCCTCGCGCAAAAATCATCAAGCAATATACCAACTATAATCTTCCATTTGGCCCGAATGTTCTTTTGCCCATCTTCCACAAAACTCTCCAATCAAAAACAGATCTGCGTCCTAGGATACGTCTTTCCTACAATGGACAAAAATCTATCATTCTATCATCACGTCTCTTGGCAAGAGCACACAAAGGCTATTTGTATCTTTCGTTGGTCTTTTTGCTTATTGATTTTTATCTTTTTGTCTCACTCCAAGTAATCTCCAAAGCTACCTTGATCTCATTATATCATGGTACATAGCGGATAGCCCTTGGAGTAGACATAGTCATTGTTTCGGTATGCTGTGCTTGTGGGTTGGTTTCATTACTCCAAGAATAGTATTCATATCTTGAAGTTCAGGTCGGTTCTAGCATGATGAGTCCTATTTTGCATATACAGGCATCAACACCTTATATGCATTATTCACACTCACTGCTATGAGTCCCCTTCCTCTACTAGACAAGATTATACTACATTGGGCATGCATGAAACCAACCTATTGTTTGTGGGTCTAGTCCATGCAATTGTCGGATATACATCATCACCTAGGTCATTTCATACCTTCGTGAATTGTATCCTACATTGCTACATTAAACTAAGAAATGCTCTCAATTAATTTTGTGCAACTACTGATACTAGCTCAACATCATCATCCTAATCACTCAGTCACCTATCCCATATCGGCCTAGATTTGATCGACACTTTCCAACCCCCCCCACTAATCTAACTCCCACACTAACCCCATCATCCCAACCTATCTCCACTTAACACATCTTGAACCAAACCAAACCCCCCCCTCAATGACATGGTATCTTATGACCTAACCATCCTCCAATCCCCCCACCGCCATCCCCTAGACGCTCTCACCCCTGTCATCCCCAACACCTAACACGTTCTCCCACAGTCTCACCATTTAGGGTCAACACAAGGAACATCATGTGTATCAGGATTAGGCTACCTCACCTATCACCTAGTTTGCATACCACCTATCACCGATACTGCATTTAGCACATATCATTTAACTACATGTCACCACCGTTTGCATCTCATGTAAGGTTCATTTTAATCCATTTGCATCTCATCGTAGGTTCATTTTAATCCATTTGCATCTCATGTTAGGTTCATTTTAATGCATTTTGCATCTCATGTTAGATTCATTTTAATCCGTTTGCATCTCATTTTAGGTTCATTTTAATCCGTTTGCGTCTCATGTTAGGTTCATTTTAATCCGTTTGCATCTCATGTTAGGTTCATTTCAATCTGTTTGCATCTCATTTTAGGTTCATTTTAATCCTTTTGCATCTCATCGTTAGGTTCATTTTAATCCATTTGCATCACATTGTAGGTTCATTTTATCCATTTGCATCTCATGTTAGGTTCATTTTAATCCATTTGCATCTCATTTTAGGTTCATTTTAAATCCATTTAAGTTTCCATAAAACACAAGTAGATTCATTTCAGCTGCATATCATTACACATTATATCATAGGTGCATATTCACATTGCATTCCATACATATCAACATCTCATAAACATTTAATTACATTACAACATCACCAACATCACCATTAAAACAACTAGTGGCATATAACATAATCCCATACATTTTCATCCATAATAAATGTTTGTTAATCCGCATATTTAGTTACATCATATAGTCCATAAAATCACAACACCATGCATATATCACAAAAACATAATTGCATCCACCAGATCACACACATCATTTGAAAAAACATCATACATCCACAACATATAAAATATAACATGTGCATCCATCATATAAGCATCATCACAATAGAACATCATAAACCATCAAAAGTATCGCATCATATATAATCACTGCAAAAAATGTACATCGCTCACATCATCAAAAAATAAAGTGTCCCGATACAATGCCTCTAAGGGCTATCATGGTATAACTATCACATCGAGGATCCTCTCTTTGAGGGGGTAGGAGATGATGACCCTGGTCGAGCCTGTGATCCTGGCGGCGGCTATGGCTGTGGTGCTACTGGTACCTGAGGATCCTGCTGGGGCACATATGTGGGAGGGGGCATCGTCTACTGAACTGACTGAATAGATCTAGATCGATGTGATCTCGACGCCCCCGATCTACTGACCTGGCTGTAACTCGGTGCTCGCTGCGTTGCCGGTATGGCTGCATAGTATAACCCCCGATAATACTCCGTCCGTGCTCTCGCCTCTGCTAGCTCCCCTCGTACCTGAGCCACCTGTCCCTGTACCTGAGCTACCTATCCCTGTGCCTAGCTCAACTGCCCCTGTATCTGATGCGCATGTGTCTGAGCCTGAGCCAGCTGAGTCTGCATCCCTGCCAAGATTGGGGCAAGGCCCCCACCCATAGCTTGTGCACTACTCAACGCAGTCTCTACCTGATGTGCTCTCACGAGCGCTGCATCCCGCTCTATCCTCAAATCCTCCATATCCTCTCTGGCCTGAGCCAACTGAGCCTCTGACACTGCCAACCGCCCATCTACTCCCTGCAGCTATCCCAACTCAGTCTCTCGGTGCCCCAACGTCTCCTCTAAACTGGCCACTTGAGCACGTAGTGTCTCTATCTCCTCCATCTCCTCCCGTGACCGTCGCCGAGGCGTCAGCCTCTCAACCTCTGCCTCCATCCCTGCCCCTGAGCTCCCTACCTCGGCATCATGTCTACCAACCCGCAGCTGCTCCACCCGTGATGGGGATAGATCACCCTGCTCTGTCCTCGGCTGTCCACCGCGTCGTCGCGGTGCTCTACCCTGCCGTCCGCCCCTAGCCTGGACCTACTGCACTGGAACCTGCTGTGTTGGAACCTCCTGCCCCACTAGCCCCAGTCTCGCAAGTCGAGGTCGCGATGCCTCATCAAACAGCGGCATCACGGATCGCACTCGTTGCTCTCGCGACTGCAATATAAACTGCCGTGTATCCTACATCCACCACTTCTTCATTAGATACAAACTTCTTTTCCCCCCACACCTTTTTCTTCTGAATGTCTCACAGGCCCAAATCATGTGGCCCCACATAGACAATCCCTAAGTGCTATTTTAAAAATAGTGCTACTTTCCCCTACCTATCACACCATACAGACAATGGCGCCACTGCGCTCCCTGTATCGCGCCAATGCAGACATTAGCGCTACTGCACGCCCTATATCGCGCCAATCCATACGATGGCGCAGCACTTCATTTTCCCCTCAATTAAACTTTTAGCGCTAAAACTAATAATAGCGCTATTCCCCATTATGGCGCTATTCCAGACGATAGCGCCGTTCTACCCATAACATGGCGTCAAAATACCATATTTGTTTCGCCCTGAGTTTTGGCGCCAATCTAGACGATGGTGCCAATATTCCTCTAAAATGGCGACAAAATCGCCTTACCCTACCCTGGCGGATAGCGCTAATCTGCAGGATTGCGCTAATCTGCCTTGTCTATGGCGCCACGCACTCCTGACCCATATCCTGAAACCCAAAAACACGTGCGTAAAGTAAAAAATCACAAAGCTCAGGTTAGGCCCTACCTGGGGTCCAGCCTCGGGTGACCGCCCGACCTCTCGGAATCGCTTTGAGATGTGATGAAGTCGCGGGAACTGTGGGTTGCGCTCGCCCATCTCTCCTTTGTCTTTTCTTCTAGAAGGTCAAAAGTGTGTCAATGTGGCACTCTTTAGGCCCACTTTCCCTAATATAGTGGGCCATGTCATCCCTCCATCCCTTTCTTTTCCCTCTAGGGTGCAGATCTCAGCCTTTTTCCTCCGTTTTTCTTCCCACCATCTTCTTTTTCCATCACCTCTCCCACCGTCACTTCTGTCGCATCCTTTCGAGAGCTTACCTACAAAATTTTTATATTCCCACTAATCTCTCGAGGGGGCATCCCCTATCCATCTCATTCCTTCCTGGCAGCTGGGTCATATTTTTCTTCGACCTGACGCCACTTCCCTCCTAGGTCCTAACACCACGTCAAAGAGGGGCAAATGTAGACACCTAAAAATGTCTCGACCACCAAACTGACTCCCGACATCCCTAAACTTACCAATTCCCTTTCCAACTAATTAATTAAATTTTTATTTAATTAATCACCCCTTTCATTTTCTAAATCCACACCATTTTATCCCCAAAATTGAATTAATTTTATTAATTCAATAGTCCAAACCTTAGCCAAATGATTTAATAAATATGCAAAATTTATTAAATCAATTCCCCATTTTCTCTAAATCCAATTAATTAGTTAAAACCATGTTAACTAATTAATCCAGCCTACTAATTAGCCTATTCCTACCCTAGGCAATTAAATAACTATTATTTAATTGCCTACTCTAGCCTATCCCATCCTAGCCTTAGGATTAATTAATTAAATCACTAATTAATTAATCTTATCCCCCCTCTAATCCCTCTACTAATTTATTCCAGCCACATTAATTAGGTTAATCACCCTAATTAAGAAAGTCAAATCCTCATTAGCACTTCTCTCCACACCTCCCAAATTTAAAATTCAAATAAATCACACATCACATTTACTCCTCTTACACATCCCTTACACATGTCATATCCACTCTTCCCTAAATGAATTTTTAATTCATTTTACCCTTCCCCATGTGAATTTTTAATTCACAAATAATCCATCTCACCCAACCTCATTTATTCACCCCTTTCCCAAAAATGAATAAAAGATTTACTTTTATTCCTAGCCCTCCATCTTCCAAGATCAAATCTAGGCCCTCCACCTCACTTTCATCCTCCACCATTGATCTCTCCAATCAATCTCCACCCTTGGATCAAAATCCTCTCCAAAAGTCTATAAATACAACCTCTCACAAGTCATTTTCATCATCCATTTTCATGCAAAGTTACCATGCCAAAATGACCTTTGAGTTAATAGTGAGTTGCACAATTGAAGAGCATTTCACATTTGGATCAATAGTCTAGGGATCATCTTAGTCTTAGGAGCTTCTTTTGGGTGCAAAGGCTCCTTCTTTCCCTTGATGGGATTAGGTTGTGTATGTGAGGTATAATCTCTTGTGTTATTGCATTTGATTTAGTGTTTTCTCTCATTTTGCATTATCTAATCTACACTACCAATATAACTAACAAATCTAAAAATAAATGTATGTTGTGGCATCCACGTTCAGGTCACAATGAAGAAAGGGGTCTTAGAACCTTGATTAATAAAAAGATGGTTGACAATTTTTCTTAGTTTGATGAGCATTTTGATTTTTGTGAGAATTGTGTGTTTGGTAAACAAAACATATCATCTTTTCCTTGTAGAAGTCATAAAGCTAAGAGGTTATTAGAAATCATTCACTTAGATGTGTTTGATCTAGTAGATGCGGGTTATATCGAAACATCTTAGTATTATGTTTCATTCATTGATGATGCCTCTAGATACAATTGAATTAATTTTATGCATGCTAATTCTGAAGTTTTTACTAAGTTTAATAAATTTAAGGCCTTAGTTGAAAAGCAAACATATTATAAGATAAGGGTGTTGAGATCTGACAATGGTGGTGAATATTGTTCCAGGGAAATTGATGAGTTTTGTAAGCATGCATGTATTGTTCAACAAAAGACAACCCTGTACACATAATAAAAAATGGGTTTGTAGAAAGGATGAATTGAACCCTAATGGAAAGAGCCAAGAGTATGCTAAGTGGTGGGATTAGGTGTGTCATACAACTTGCAAGTCCTAATGTTTAGATTATTTAATTATTTATTATTTTATGTGTTTTCATGAAATGGGACATCCTACTTTATGCCTTGACCATTATGCCATATGTAATTATTGGCATTTATGTGTGTAAATATATTTGTAAAAGAATATCTATTCATAAATGATGTGTAAGAGCATCTATGATCTTGTAGAAGTTAATATCTAGTTTTGCAGGTGATCTTGTGAGATTAAGTCCATTGGGGACTCCTGCATGGTATTAGAGCTCATCAATCAACTCTTACATGGTATCATAGCTCATCAATAATCTCTTATTTGAAGAGATTCATGGGTTTTTCTATTCATTATTCTATGGTAACCATGACTAAGGACAATTATGAGTCTTGGAGAAAAGGCATCCTGAAACATCTTAAGTGGATCAATCTTTTGCCTTATCTTCATGGACTCATACTCAAACTAGATACACCTAGGAAGAAATTTTCATGGGAAAATAACATTGATCATATAGTAGGATTGGTTGGTTCCAGTGTTGATTTTGACACAATGTGTTCCATCTCACATATTGAGTGCCCATGCACTCTTTGAACAAAAAATTGAGAGATTTATGGAGACACACATCTCGCTCCATTCCCAGATAATCTTGTTATGAATTGCCTTCTACCCCTTGATACTGCAAATAATATATCCTTTGATGATGATACTTTATAGGAGCTTGAATATGTTGAAGGTTTTGAACATTCAAATGACATAAAAGATTCTCTTTTTGCTCCTTCTCCTATCAAGAATATATCTCCATCACCTATTGATACTTCAAATTTGAGAGTTGCTTCCTTGAAAGCTTCCAATGATTCTTTGTAGCGGGATCATTTTAGTCTTCCCGATCCACCTCATTGGGACTCTTATCTTGCAGACATATCATCCTTGTTTGTGGAGTCTCACATTTTAGATTTGGAGGACACATTTAAGGGTTTATCTCTCCTCTTTGATGGTATTGATGTCATCACATCTTTAGTGTTTTTAGATGTAGTTCCATATCTTTCCTCTCCTGGTTCTACTTCTTTGATTGGGCATTCAGTTCTTGATTAGGAGGAGACATTTTTTCTAACATGGGGTCACTAGAGTTGTATTATGAGATGCACATTTTGATTTGTATTGCCCTTTCATCCAGATTATGGGAGTTACTTCTACATACACCAGTGGATCTATTTCTTTTGAAGGGGATAAATGTTGTTTGCAGATAGTCGATTGTGTTTTGTCTTCAATCATTCATCATTGGCATAGGAGCTACTTCTTTATGGGGGGATCTATCTTCTCATTCATTCACTTTCTCCTATGGATGGGTATTCATTGTATATTTTTGATGGACTTGGATGTTTGTGATCCATGACTTGTACATATTTCATCTTCTCTCTTTTGCGGAGGAGTTTTTTCCATGTGGTTTTCTCCTTTCTCTATTTCTAAGAGACTTTTTGTACATAGGTACCTCATCAAGCCTTGTAGTCGGGACCCATCTTTGCATCATTTGTATTTTCTCAAATGTCTCCCTACGTTGCACTTAAGGGGGCGTGTTGGTATAATTATTTATTTAATTACACTTTATTAAGCTTACTTAGGGATTTTTTAAGCTCGCTTAGGGTTTTCTTCCTTGCCATATAAAAGCAAGGTCTCTCATGTACTTAATTAATTCCAATATCATTATTACATCCATAATAAAGTAAATTGTCCTATTGTCTCTCTCTCTTGTAGAAGGCAATATATGGTTTTGCATGTGATCGTGGAAGCTTGAGTCCATTGGGTACTCTCACATGGTATTAGAGCTCATCAATCATCTCTTACAAGGGATTGTGCATGCATGCTTCATTTAACTCTATGAAATCAATACAAATTTGTATCAAACTTACCCACTTAGAATCTTCTATAGGTTTGATGACCCCCTAATCAACATCTTATCTAGTTCCTATTTTACTTTGACTTTCACATTAGGATTAAGGTGGTAAGGTCTTTTCCTAATAGGTTTTGTACCTTATTTCAATTTTATTTTCATTACACTAGCCTCTTCTTTGATGCCTTTTAGATCTATAAAAGTCCTAGGGAAGAGATCTTCATATTCTTGTAACACTTCTGCTACTTTAATAACTTATTTTTCCCCTCAATAGTTACCAATTCTTGCTAACTTAGGTGTCCCCTCACTTGTGATGTTTTCTTCTTTTATTGTAAGGGTTGGTAAAAGTATTGGGACTTGTTCAAGTTTTGTGTTTCCAGTTCTCTTTCTCCTTTCTCTAACTATAATTTCAAATTGTTAGGATCTTCTTCATTTTTTGGAACTACTATCTTGTTTATTTTGTAACAATTTGTGTTGGGCACTGTCTCCATTTTTTTCATCCACTTTTCTATTCTCCATATCCATTGTTATTTTTGTAGTGCTTTCACCTCCTCTTCTCCAAAATTTTCCCTCACTTCCTCTACAAGAAGGGTAATTATATTATGCAATTATTTGTTAGGGTTAGTAAATTGGAATGCCTTATAGAAATGCTCTTTAATCATCATCCAATTTATCATTTATGTTCTCTTTTACTAGTTTATATACCATGTTTTAATAATTGGTGACAATGTCCAATAAAATAGTTATACTTGAAGTCTTTCATCAAATTATCTCACTTCATCCCAAGTTGTGACGTAGTGTTGAATATGTTCTTCAAGGATAGTTGTGCCATCATACTCCTTAATACAATCCCATTCCTCTTCTCCAAATATCTAGTTTATTTTAGTATTGTTAATTCTTTCTAGGTGGGGATGTTAGGCTTATGAGTATACCACCATCTCACTGCACTACATACTAGTGTATTGTCTAAGGATTCTCTCCTAAGGCCCTCCCTCTGAAATGTTCTCTCCATAACATCTAGGTATCCCAGTAAGTCCCCTAACCCATAATAGTGAGGTAACTTGATATGAGATATTCTCATTGTAACACAATGAATCCTAGGGGTTTGCAGTGTTACTACTCCCCTTTCTCCATTGTTTTTTGTTAGTTATGATGTGGTTTTGCCTTTTGCAATATTTTTGCTATCTATTTTGTAAGTTTTTCTAAGGTTGTTCACTTTTGTAACCCCTAAACTCTTCTAGCCCTTGCTTTCATCTCGTTGAGAAGCTATTCTTCTATTGCATCTTCACTATCAGTACTATAATGGCTATTATCCAAGCCATTCTTCTATTTCATCTTCACTATCAATACTATAATGGCTATTATCTAACTCAATTTCCCCCCTTTGAGTTTAGAGTTTCTTCTGTCTCTACATTGGGGATTCTTCCTAACAAATAAGGCCTTTGTAGTCTTCTTCATCTTTCACATCTTCTTCCTGCTCTACTTCTTCTACATATGCGTCGCTCATATGAATATATTAGGGTATGTGAACTATCCTATCCTCACCATGAAAAATTAGTTCTTCTTTCCTAGAGTCAAATACTCCATCATAATTTATAAACTATTCTAAGTTAAACATGGCACTAAATGTTGAACAATCTTTCCTATGAAATTAAATGCTCGTCATACAATCTTTCCTATGAAATGAAATTGCATATCATCCACTTAAGGTGGGTGCATGGCAAAGAATAAATAATTTAAATTTAAATGCATGAAGGTGAAACCCATACCTTCAATCCAATGCACAACAAGAATGGAGAGAGAGTTTTTGTTGAAGATGATCCAATTTACAAATAAGCAAGCAATTCTCAAAACAATTTGGTGCAGTCACTGCTACGAGGGTCCACAAAGTGAACAGTCTAGACCGTGTAGCAAGAGTAAACACAATAGAAACAACTCAAAGATAGGATGCAAATGCAGATTCAGTCATTTAGTATATCATAGATTCAAAATAAAAATAGTCCAGCAACATGCAGGCTTACAATTACAGCTCACAGGCCTGATTCCTTAGTTACAGTATATGCGCAAGATATGACTTTGAATCACCTTACAAAAGAATTCAAACTATAAAACTATCTCTATATGTGATTCACTACTTTCCTATGCATCTATTACATGAATATATGTCATCTCCGGAACACAAGATTCCTCTGCATCGACCAAGGATGACTACAAACTCCAATGAAAGAGATGTAACGTGTGTACATGAATAGGTCAGACCTAAACATATGGGAATCCTCTACAAGTGAATGGAATAGCGTACGGATCTCAAGGAAGGTCGGCCACGATCCAAAGTTCCTTCAATGATGTGCAATCTAGCTCTGCAAGTCTTCTCCTTTAGCTGATTGTCTGAGAATGTCAGGATGCTCTGTTATGAGAAAACAATCGATCTTCTGATAGTGATATCTTTTTGGTTCCTGATCCAAATGACCTAAATTTTGGATATGATGTGCATGAAGGTGTCTAGATGTTAAGTCCACCTCTGCAAGGTCTAAAATGAAACTGCGACAGAATGTAGACCAAAATACAAAAAATGCTTCTGACTGGAATGAACTGGAAAATGAAAGAAAACAAACTAAAATGCAAATGTTTTTGGTTGATGCAAGATTGCTCTTGAACCAAGGATGCTCTTGCATCAGAGATCCGAGGTTATTGAAAAAAAAGTGAGTCCCTCACTTTGCTGGGGCTAGAGGAAAAACAAAACAATCTACCTCAGCCTAAAAAATTGAAGATGAGTCTTCTTCCGGTCGGCCTTTCCACTTCACAAAATATTCTTTGTATTGCTTGCCTCATGTGCTACATCCAATTCTATTGTCCAAGATGTCTTCTATCTGCTCTAGTGCTTGTTGTGGTAACTACTTCATGTTCTCTTCAATGTTGTCACCAAACTCTGCTTCATGATACTGATATAGGTCTCCAATGTTGAAAATAGGTGATATACCCAATGTCTCCAGTAACTCCACTTCATATGCATTTCCTGAATCAAACTTTCTGAGTATCCTACACGGTTCAAACTTCTATATCTTCAACTTATTATATGTCCCTACTGGAAATCTCTCTTTTCTCAGATATACCATCACTTCATTTCCCACTAAAAATTCTTTGTGTCTCCTCTTCTCATCTGCTTGCTCCTTATAATTACTATTCATTTCTTCCAAATGCTTCTTAACCTGATTATGCATTGTCTCCATGTGTCCTGCAAATTCCTCTGCTTCTACACTCCTTTTGTCCTCCATGCTAATATCTCTCAACTTTGCAACTCCTCAAGGGTTAGTTCCTATCACAATCTCAAATGGTGTTCTTCTGGTACTCCTATTCACTAAATTATTATATGCAAACTATGCTTGTGATAGAATCAAATCCTAATTTCATGCCTTCTCTCCAACCAAACATCTCAACAAGTTACCCAAACTCCTATTTACTACTTCTATCTATCCATCAATCTGTGGATGAAATGTTGAATTGAACTTCAACTCTATCTTCATCTTCTTCCAAAGTGTCCTCCAAAAGTATCCAAGAAATCTTGTATCTTTGTCTAAAATTATGCTCTTAGGCAATCTCACAATCTCCTTGAAAAATAGGTTAGCCACATGCATTGCATCAGTTGTCTTCTTACAAGGTATGAAATGTGATGCAGAGCGCACAACGGAAGCAGACAAAATAGATCAAATCAACTCATGTACATCGTTGAACTGGTTATTTCCGGTGGACACATGCACCGATTCACCATTAATCTCAGTCGTTGCTTGTATGTCCCACCACATACGATCTCAATATACATTCGCAGCATACATTCGAAACACATTTGTCGGCCATGTTTCAATCATCAGTAAACACTAGGGTTTCCTACGTCACTACTCACATACACCTTTGCACTTCAGATGATCGTCGACTGGCTTTCTCTGACGGTTATTTCCCTGCCAATCACGAACTCTGCAACACAGACACTTTCTACCTTTACCGAACCCTAGCACATACAAAATGCTAGGTGAACTACTGCACGCGACCTGTAAACTGGAACATCTACGTTATCGAAACAATGAAACAAATAGGGAATGAAAACAAATATATATACAGTGAAGCCATTCCACTAATTTCGACAGAAATCTTATTAGTGGAATGCTTCAAATCAACATACTGCAACAATGGGAAAACAAAAAGGAAAGAAAACTACAACTATGCAACTCGTATTTACAGAGAACAGAAAATAATTTGACGACACAAAAAATAGTTTGATTCTCCTTAACAATGCTTGATTACATTCAATCGATCTAACTACAATGCTAATCATCATGTCTGATCCTGTTCCTTTCTCTGGGTTTTATAGATTCGCCCAGAAGAACTACGACCCTATTCCCAGCGGCTGGGAGAGTGATTCCAAGCGACTGGGAGCAAAACTAACTATCTCCAAGTGGCTGGGAGAAAACCCACTGTCTTATTTTAATTTGACAATTACAACCTAAGTACTTGGGGTCTACAAATCAAAATTACATGCATTGGTCGAATAGACCTTATTACAACATGATTTAAAACAAAACATGAACTTAAATAACTTATGTTAGGTGCCCCTGCACCATACTCCTAGGGTTTAAAAGAACTCAAGTCCCTTGAGGAACCAAGTCTAAAATATTAACCCCATGCTTGATGATGTCTTCCTCACTCATCCAATTTGCATCCTCAGTAGATAAACCACGCCATTTGACCAGATATTGCTTGTAGGTTTTGTGTCTGGTCTTCTTCTGAACCTTTGTGTCCAAAATAAAGTCCAACTGAACTGGCTAGTTGGGTGGAAGATCAAAAATCCATTCTGCATCTTCTACTCCTATCTCTATTGTATTGGCTCCACTAAATGGAAACAAATCTGCCACATTAAACATGGGTGAAATTGCTAATCCAGGAGGAAGTTCAATCTCGTAAGCATTAGGACCAAATTTGTGTACAATCTTGCATGGACCTATCTTCTTCATGAGAAGTTCTGTGGCATGCCCTTTTGGAAGTCTTTCCTTCTTCAAATATGCCATAACTAAATCCCCAACATTGTATTGGGCATCCCTTTTCTTCTGATCAGCTCTCTCTTTGTATTTCCCTGTATTCTTCTGTATAGTTTCTCTGATAGCATCATGGATATCTTTCATACTGACTGCAAAATCTTCACCTTGTGCACTCCTTTTCTCCATGTTCTGTAGATCCCTGAGCTCCAAAGTTCCCCTGGGATGAATCCCATATACAACTTCAAAAGGACTCTTTCCTGTGCTCCGATTGATAGAATCGTTATATGCAAACTCTTCTTGTGGGATGATCATATCCCATGCTTCTCCATGCTGTTTAGTTAAACACCTCAAGAGATTACCCAGTGATCTATTCACCACCTTAGTTTGTCCATCCGTCTGAGGGTGATATGTTGACGTGAAAGATAATTAAGTGCCCAATTTCTTCCACAAAGTGCGCTAAAAATGTCCCACAAACTTGGGATCTCTGTCAGTGACAATATTCAATGGCAAACCATGAATTCAAACTATTTCTTTGAAGAATAGTCCAGCAATATGTGATGCATCATTGGTACATTTACATGGCACAAAGTGAGCCATTTTACCAAACCTCTCAACAACCACAAACACACTGTCAAATCCTCTTTGAGTCCTTGGAAGACCCAAAACAAAATCCACACTGATGCATTCCCATGGCCTTTGAGGAATTGGAAGTGGTTGATAGAGACCTGCATTTGATGAAGTTCCTTTTGCTCTCTGGCAAATGTGACAACTGTCTACAAATTTTCTGACATTTGTTTGCATCTTAGACCAGAAGTAAAACCTCCTCACTTGTTCCAATGTCTTGTCCAATCCAAAATGACCTCCAAGACTACCACAATGTTTCTCTTCTATGATGTTCTCCCTCATGGAACATCTAGGCACACACAGTTGGCTGCCTTTGAACAGTAGCCCTTGCTGTAACAAATATTCAGAAAAATCAGAATGATAAGAATTTGAGAATTGTGAACAAACTGCATATATCTCCTTGAAGTCCTCATCATCCTGGTACATGTTCTTGAGAGAATCCACTCCCACACTCTACAACTGGATCTCCTGTATAGTGCACACTCGTATGCTCAAAGCATCTGCCACTTTGTTGGCTTGTCCCTTCTTATGTTTGATGGAAAACGTATACACCTGAAGTTGTTCAACCCACTTCATATGCCTATGATTTAGCTTCTCCTGCGAATTCAGAAAACTCAAAGCATGGTTGTCAGTATAAACAATGAATTCCTTGGGCAAGAGATAATGTCTCCATTTTTTAAATGCTTGAACCATTGCATACAATTCTAGATCATATGTGGAATACTTCCTTTTAGCATCATTCAATTTTTCACTAAAGAAAGTAACAGGTTTGCCTTCCTGACTCAAGATAGCACCAATGGCAAGGTTACTAGCATCACATTCCACAGTAAACAACTTATTAAAATCAGGCAAAACCAAAATGGGTTTCTCTGCTATTTTCTATTTGAGAATCTCAAAAGATTCATCGGCTGCTCTATTCCAAACAAACTTACATTTCTGTCCTCCTTTTATGGTATCCAGAATGGGTGCACAAACATGACTGAATCCTCTTATGAATTTCCTATAAAATGTTGCTAACCCATGAAAACTTCTTACATCACTTACTGTTTTAGGCACTGGCCAAGACATAATAGCATTTACCTTCTCTGGATCCATTTTCAAACTACCCTGGGATATAACAAATCCAAGGTATGTGAGTTCTTCCTTCATGAAGATACTCTTCTCCATATTGATCATTAGTTTCTTCTCATGCAGCTTCTTCAACACCTGTTCCAAATGTTGCAAATGTTCTTCTTTTGTCCTGCTGAAAACCAGAATATCGTCAAGATAGACAACAACAAACTTGCCAATAAAATCTTTCAATACCTCATTCATTAGATGCATGAAAGTACTTGGAGCATTGGATAGTCCAAATGGCATTACCAACCACTCATAAGACCTTCATTAGTCTTAAAGGCTGTCTTCCATTCATCCCCTTCTCTAATCCTGATCTGATGGTATCCACTCTTGAGATCAATTTTAGAAAAATACCGAACTCCTCCCAAACAATCCATTAGGTCTTCTATTATGGGCATAGGAAACCTATATCTGATGGTGATTTTATTTATGGCTCTCGAATCAGTACATAATCTCCATTTGCCATCCTTCTTGGGAGCTAAAACTATGGGTACAACACATGGACTAAGACTTTTCCTCACCAAACCCTTATCCAACAGTTCTTATACTTGTTTAGCAATCTCCTCATTTTGATTAGGTGTCATTTTATAGGCTGGTTTATTTGGCAACGTGGATCCTAGGATGAAGTCAATCTGATGACTTATGTCTCTCACAGGGGGTAGTACATTAGGCATATCCTCCACCATGATACCCTTATACCTATCTAATAATTCCTGCACTTCTTTGGGGACCTTTTCCTTGCTATTTTTAGACGAATCAGAACTGTCTTTAGGTTTCAAAATTAGAGCATACCCCTAGGTTCTCTCTTCTTTCAGAGTATGGAGAAACTCTTTCCCACTTATAATCATGACACTTGAACCAACATTCCTTTCTACATGCTCATCAGGTAATGGATCCATTCTATACCTTTTACCATTCTTAGTTATGATAAAAGAATTAGTCTTACCATCATGTTGTGATTGAACATCATATTGCCATGGACATCCTAACAACAAATGACAACCATCCATAGGAATCACATCACACAAAATTTTGTCCTTATATTCTCCTATCTCAAATTCAACCCATGATTGTTCATCTACCAAAACTTGTTGTCCCTTATTCAACCATGATACTTTGTAAGGACTAACATGAGGAAGCCTTTTCAATTTCAATTTGTCTACCAATTCAATGGAAACCAAATTTTTAGTTGAGCTTGAATCAACAATTACCTTGCAAATCTTACCATAGACTTTGCATGTTGTCCTGAACAGTGTCTTCCTTTGAGGGGGTTCTTCAGTTTGAGGCACCTTCAACATGGTTCTTCTCATCATCAAACTTTCTCCTTCATGGACCAGGGCTGCACTTCCAATTGGAGAATTGACACTTTGGCAATCTTCCTCTTGAATCAATTGGTTCCTTCTCTCTCCTCTATGAGAGCTTGAGGCTTTCTCCGGACACCTACCTACTGTGTGCCCAATTTGGTTACAATTATAACATCTTCCCATGAAGACATTAGGACCTCTGCCTGGTCCACCAAATCTGCCTCTCCCATTGGGTCTCCGTCCTCTGAAACCCTCTCTGGAACCAGATTCTTCACTGTGTTCTTGCTGACTGGACTGCCCTTGATTTTTCTGGAACTAATTTCTGCCACCAAAGCTATTTCTACCCCTGAAATTCTTTCCACCTCTGCCTCTATTATATTGTTCTCCTTTTCTTTTCAATTTCTCTTCTACTCTCAGTGCCACCTGGAAACACTTGTCCACGGTGTTTGGTGTCAAGATGGTAATCTCATCTTGTATACTATACTTAAGGCCATTAATATACCTGGCAACTCTTCCTTTCTCATCCTCAGCATGTCCACACCTTAGAGTCAATTTATGAAATTCCTCTGTATAGGTGGATACATCCATATCCTTTTGCCTGAGGTTTTGCATTTTTCTGTATATCTGCACTTCATAATCTACTGGTAAGAACTGAGCCTTGATCCTCTCTACCATCCGACTCCAGGATGAGATCATGCTCTTGCCACTCTTCACCCTTTCTCCCTAGGTGTAGTTCCACCACGTGAGTGTAGCGCCTTTCAATTTTGTTTTTGCAAACTTGACTCTTCTATTCTCTGGTACCTCCTTGTACTCGAAGTAGTTCTTCAAAGCCTCGATCCATTCGATGACTTCTTCTGCGTCCATCTTTCTGTTGAACATCAGAATCTCCATTCTTGATTCAGACGATTCCTTACCAAGTGATTTTATGGCGTCCAGAAATTGTTTCTGATCTGCAGATATATCTGTCTGTTCTGGGGTTGTTTCCTCTTCCCCATCTTCTTCTTCTCCATCAGACTCCTCGTCTGGTTTCTTGCCTTTTCCTAAGGTTTTCAACTCAGCTTGGAGTGCTTCCTTGACTCTAGTCTTGATCATATCCTCCATCTCCTTGAATTTCTTGGCCACTTTAGTGGTCATCCCCTTTGGAGGCATCTCACTAGCCCCTCCTTCGCTTTCTTTGTCTGACATAAACATTCACAGACAATGCCAACACTTTTGCAGACCCTTCACTAGCTCTGATACCAAAATGATGTAGAGCGCACAACGGAAGTGGACAAAACAGATCAAATCAACTCATGTACATCGTTGAACTGGTTATTACCAGTGGACACATGCACTGATTCACCATTAACCCTGGTCGCTGCTTGTATGTCCCACCACATACAATCTCAATATACATTCGTAGCATACATTCGAAACACATTCATCGGCCATGTTTCAATCATCAGCGAACACTAGGGTTTCCTACGCCGCTACTCCCATACACCTTTGCACTTTAGATGATCGTCGATTGGCTTTCTCCGACAGTTATTTCCGTGCCAATCATGAACTCTGCAACACAGACACTTTCTACCTTCACCGAACCCTAACACATACAAAATGCTAGGCGAACTACTGCGCGCGACCTACGAACTGGAACATCTGTGTCGTCGAAACAATGAAACAAACAGGGAAAGAAAACAAATATATATACAGTGAAGCCATTCCACTGATTTTGACAGAAATCTTATCAGTGGAATGCTTCAAATTGACATACTGCAACAATGGGAAAACATAAAGGAAAGAAAACTACAACTATGCAACTCGTATTTATAGAGAACAGAAAACAATTTGACGACATAGAAAATAGTTTGATTCTCCTTAACAATGCTTGATTACATTCAATCGATCTGACTACAATGTTGATCATCATACCTGATCCTGTTCCTTTCTCTGGGTTTTATAGATTCACCCAGAAGAACTACAACCCTATTCCCAATGGCTGGGAGAGTGATTCCAAGTGGCTGGGAGCAAAACTAACTATCTCCAAGCAGTTGGGAGAAAACCCACCATCTTATTTTAATTTGACAATTACAACCTAAGTACTTGGGGTCTACAAATCGAAATTACATGCATTGGTCGAATAGACCTTATTACAACATGATTTAAAACAAAACATGAACTTAAATGACTTATGTTAGGTGCCCCTACACCAAAATGTACCATCTTTAAAAATCTGTCCACCACTATAAATATTGAATCATGTCCTCTCTGTGTCTTCAAAAGTCCCATTATGAAATCCATTCTTATGTCTTCCCAAGGTCTCTCCGGCACTGTTAAAGATTTGTACAATCTAGTATTCTGACTACTTCCTTTTGCAACTTGACATACTCTGCAACTCTACACAAATTTCCTTACATCCTTATATATCTAAGGCCAAAAGTAATTTTCACTTACCAAAGACACTATCTTATCAATGCCAAAATGTCCTACCAATCCACCACTGTGTTTCTCTTTTATCAGATTATCTCTCATTGAACTCCTAGGTATGCATAACTAGTTTCCTTTGAACAACATATCCTCGTGAATGAAATAGTCCAACCACTTACTCCTATCTATCACAACAGGATCCTTACATGCTTTCCAAGGTTCAATAAAATCAAGATCTTCCTCATACAAGTTCTTCAATTCTTCAAATCCTAACACTTCAACTCTCATCTCTGTCAATAAGTTCCTTCTCCTACTCAGTGCATCTGCAACTTTGTTTGATTTTCCACTCCTATGCTTCAATACAAAAGTATAACTCTGCATGAACTCTACCCATCTCATATGTCTCTGTTTCAACTTTCCTTGACTGTTCAAATATTGCAAAGCTTGATGATCTGTATACAACACAAACTCCTTAGGAAACAAGTAACGTCTCCACTTCTTTAAGGCTTGAATTATGGCCTAGAACTCCTGATCATAAACTGAATATCTTCTCCTTACATCATTCAACTTCTCACCGAAATATGCTATAGGTCTACTTTCTTGACTTAACACTGCTCCTATTGCATTTCCACTTGCATCACAATCTATTTGAAATACCTTATTGAAATGCGGTAATGCCAACACAGGTTGCTCTGTCACTTTCTGCTTCAACAACTCAAAACTTTTATCTACTCCTGATGTCCACTTAAAGTCCTTTCTGTCACCTCTCATTATCTTTGTCATAGGGTTACATACTGAACTGAAATTTCTGATGAACTTCCGGTAGAAACTAGCCAATCCATGAAACGATTTGACTTCTCCAATACTCTCTAGTGTAGGCCACTCAACAATTGCTCTAACTTTCCTAGGGTCCATCTTTAATCCTTCCACAAAAATCACAAATCCCAAATAGACCAATTCTTCCTTCATGAAACTACACTTCTTGATGTTTATCAACAATTTCTCTTCTCTCAACCTCTACAATACTTGTCTCAGGTGCCACAAATGTTCTTCTTTTGTCTTACTAAAAATCAGAATATCATCCAAATATACAATAAAAAACTTACCCAAGAATTTCTTCAAGACTTCATTCATCAATCTCATGAAAGTACTCAGTGCATTTGTCAATCCAAAAGGCATCACTAACCACTCATACAATCCTTCGTTTGTCTTAAAAGTAGTCTTCCATTCATCTCCTTCTCTGATCTTGATATGATGGTATCCACTCTTCAAGTCTATCTTTGTAAAATATTTTGCTCCACTCAAACAATCCATATTGTCATCCATCCTAGGTAAAGGGAATCTATACTTAACCGTGATCTTGTTTATTGCTCTAGAGTCTGTACACATTCTCCATTCTCCATCCTTCTTTGGTGCTAGCACTGTAGGTACTGCACAAGGACTCAAACTCTCTCTGATCAAACCTTTCCTCAACAATTCCTGTATTTGTTTATTCAATTCTTCATTCTCTATCGGTGTCATTCTGTGTGTTGCTTTGTTAGGTAAACTAGTTCCAAAGTATAAGATCCATGTGATGACTAATACTCCTGATTGGTGGCAATCCTTTAGGTACATTATCTAATATGATGTCTTCATACTCTGTCAGTAACTCAATTATATCCTCCGATTGTGATTCTTTAGTCTCTGTCTTCAAGTTTTCAGGCTTCTTAGGAATCAAAGCATAACACATATTCTCATGTCTCAAACCATCCAAAAATTTCCTTCCATCTACCAAACAGATTCTAGCATTCCCACATACTTCACTCTTAGGATCATCTTCCAAAGGAATCAAAATAATTCTCTTTCCATTTGATGTTATAGTATATGTATTATTTCACCCATCATGTGTAGCTTTTCTATCATACTGCCATGGTCTACTCAACAATAGATGACAAACATCCATAGGCATAATATCACGCAATACTTCATCATGATAAGATCCAATATGAAATTTCACCAAACATTGTTCACTCACCAATACCTTATGATAATCTTGAATCCATGCTATCTGATATGGCTTAGGGTGTTTCAATCTTTCCAACTTCAATTTTGTCACCATCTCCTCTGAAACTAAATTGTCTGAACTACCACTATCAATTACAACTTTGCAACATTTACTTCCTGATTTGTATCTTGTCCAGAACAAACTTTTCCTCTGCGGTGGTTCCTCATTTGTCTATGCTTGAAATAGTGCTCTCCTCATGACAAGTGATTCTCCTTTCTCAAGTTTACCAACTGAACTAGGTGATCCAACAGGTTCTTCTTCCATATAGGATGCTCTTCCACTATTCTCTATCTTATTGCTTGTACTCCCTTGATTACATTCAAATGCTCTGTGTCCTTCACCTCCACACTTAAAATAGGTTCCTCTGAATGTCCTCCTATCAGGTCCTCTTCCATCTCTTATGTATCCTTCACTCCGGTATGAATTAGGGTTTCCTCTGTGGTAGAAAGTTTTGTCATCTCTTCGGTATGCATTATTATCTTTGTCCTCCTTCTTGAATGTGCTCTCTTGTCTGTTCTGCTCCACATATGATCTCTCTCCTCTAGAAAATGTTCTACCTCTCTAAAATTTACCTCCTCTACCTCTATGTCTCTATTCATGCTTCTTGTTCAACTTTTCTTCAACTTTCAGGGCAAACTGGTATGCTTCTTCCAATGTTGTCATCCTCACCAGACTTAATTCTTCTTGAATGTTCAATCTTAATCCATTGATGTATCTAGCCACTTTTTCCTCGCTTGCTTCACTATGTCCTATCCTTATGATCATCTTATGAAATTCTTCAGTATACTCCTTCACAGATTTCTCCTTTTATCTCAGGTTTTGCAATCTTTTCAACAGTTCCAACTCATAGTCAACAGGTACAAACTGATTCTTCAATTTTGTCACCATTCTGTCCCACTTTGTAATCTTCTCTTTTATCTTCTACTTCTATCCAACTGAAATTCTTTCCACCATATAGAAGCATGTCCTTTCAACTTTGTCTTTGCAAATTTCACTTTCTCCAGATCTTCAATTTCTTCATACTCAAAGTATTCTTCTAGGTCATTTATCTAATCAATTAGCTCTTTAGGATTCAAATTGCCAATGTAATTTGGTACATCAACTCTAAGTCTTTTCCCAATCTTCAAAATAGCTCACAACATCTTTACTTGATCTGATTCTTCTTCTTCATCTCCTAGGGTCTCGCCATTTTGATCAGCGGATTGAAATTCTTCATCATCATCACTTTCAACATTAGGTCGAGGTGTAAGTCCTCTTCTCCAATCTTCTTCAACAGCATCCAGGAGAACTTGCATTGTCTTCATCATATCCATCATCTCATCCATTCTTCTAGCCATAGTATCCACAGCAGGTGTTCTCCTTGGCGGCATCTCTTCCTAGGATCAAGTGCAACTGCCTCAAATTAAGTGATCGAGCTTCAAGGTGGCAACTGCCTCACAATCAGAGATTGGTTGACAACACAAGTAGTCTGCCTTGGATTCGGTGATATGTTCACAACAAGATCTTACAAAATGCCTTCACAAACTTTGCTCAATTCACTCACTTCGCTCCCAAAGGATTCAAACTTTGCTCTGATACCACTTGGTGCACTCACAGCTAGGAGGGTCCACAAAGTGAATAGTCCAGACCATGCAGCAAGAGTAAACATAACGGAAACAACTCAAAGATAGGATGCAAATGCATATTTAGTCATTCAGTTATCATAGATTCAAAACACAAACAAGCTGGCAACATGCGGGCTTACAATTACAGCTCGCAGGCCTGATTCCTTAGATACAGTATATGCGCAAGATATGACTTTGAAGCGCCTTACAAAAGAATTCAAACTATAAAACTATCTCTATGTGATTCACTACTTTCCTATGCATCTATTACATGAATATATATCATCTCCGGAACACAAGATTCCTCCGCGTTGGCGAAGGCTGACTACAAACTCCAATGAAAGTGTTGTAACGTGTGTACACGGATAGGTCAAACCTAAACAGATGGGAATCCTTCGCAAGTGAATTGAATAGTGTGCGGATCTCAAGGAAGGTCGGCCACGATCCAAAGTTCTTTGAATGATGTGCAATCTAGCTCCGCAAGTCGTGAAAGTGCTCCGCAAGTCTTCTTCTTTAGCTGATTGTTTGAGATTGTCAAGATGCTCTGTTATGAGAAAATAGTCGATCTTCTGATAGCGATATCTTTCTGGTACCTAGTCCAAATGATCTAAATTTTGGATATGATGTGCATCAAGGTGCCTAGATGCTAAGTCCAGCTCCGCAAGGTTTGAAATGAAACTGCAGCAAAATGCGGACCAAAATACAAAAACTGCTTATGACTAAACTGACTGGAATGAACTGGAAAATAAAAGAAAACAAACTGAAATGCAAATGTTTTTGGTTGATGCAAGATTGCTCTTGAACCAGGGATGCTCCTGCATCACAATCCAAGCTCATAAGAAAAATGGAGAGTAAAAATGCAAGCAAGAGGCAAAATAGAATAAATACAAAAATGAACTCTTTTTCCCATATCAGCAAATTCACTTTTTAAAAAACCCTCCTTTTCCATTTCCCACTCAAAACCACAATACAAGACATTTGGTAAGTCAAATGACTTTTGTATTTCTTGTTCTCTTTTTCCCCAATTTCTTTTTCCTTTTCAATTAAAACACTTTCAATTTGTAAAGTGAACTTTATGCAATATTTTCTTTTAAATAAAATGAACATTACCAATTTCTTAATGCATTTTCCTAATGATTGATGTTTTGTCTAATGTAATAACTTCAATGAAAGCAAACATAAGAAAACACATCAATTATATTTGCACTGTAATAATCAATTTTTTTATTAAAACATATATTTTATTTTTCCACTTAACAATATTAAATACATTGCATGGCACAAAAAACTGTAACAATCCATTATAAACACAATTTTCACTTCGCACGCTCGCAACGAAATACAAAAAAAGATTAAATGCAATTAATCATAGGAGTCAAACAACCTATGAAAATATGCAAACACATTTTATCAGTTTTCACATGACTTAGAAATCCATAATTAACCAATTCAGATTTAGGCTCACAAGGCCACATAAGACACATCTCATAGCTCAAACTTGAGAAAGACAAAATAAAACACAACACTTTTACTCAAGCTGATTGTCTCTAATTAAACCACTATTGAGGAAAACTTGCACTTGCACACTCAATAAAACATTGAGCATATCTGCACAACACATAGTTGAAGCATGGTATATAACCACCAACAATGTGATATCCATAACATGATATCAAACTACATCTATTGAAAATCATCTAACTCAAGTATGATTTAGATAAATAAATGCATACTAAATAAATAAAATGTTGAACTTGATGAATATATACATAATCACATATTATAGTGAAAATAGTGAAGTTAAAACATTGTAGAGTCCAAGCATATAGAAATCCATAGACATAAATCTAGGAACATAATCCATACACCTTGATGGTAATCCAAAAAAACATCATCGACAAGTATGATAACAGTACCAAAAATATAAAATCATGATGTATGCATCCCATAATACATAGTCAAACAATAGATTCCAATACAAAACCTCATCAATAGCATACATCGATGGCAATCTAAAACATCACATAAAGGGATAAAACATATAAAATCACAACATAAACTTATCTAGGTCACACAATTAGAACACCTTGATGGCAATACAAGGCCCCATCAAAAATTTTGAGGCACAAATAATCATAACATGTGTCCCATAACACACTATCTAATCACTAGATACAAAATTATATAATATCTAGAATTGAATAACACAAAAAGCACATGTACACTATTGGTCATTATAGTAGGTCTTTTCCTTCTTCCATGGTCTCCCAACCAATGAGAGTGGTGTCTTCTCCCACCTCAAGGCCATCTTGCAATTGATAATCTTGCACACTCAATAAAATGTAAGCACTCGTAAGGGTGAGATCGCAAGTGCTAGGTGGAGAAACTTGCCTTGATTGTTAGGGGACCCACTCACACTTTTGAAAGAACATAAGATAGCAGTAAGTAGGCAACAACCATCCACCTTGGTGGCCAATAGATGGAGTCCAACCAGAAGGTTGCATAGTTGGTGATAAAGAAAAGCCTTTCTGGCAACTATAAGAGCACAGTTGAGAGGACTCTGAACATGTTGCCAGTATGTGCCTAATCGGTGTTGTCATTGATGTCAACATATTCTTGTTGTCATTGGTGTCAACTGTATCCTATTCCATTACTTGTTTAGAAGACTTATATGTTGAGGATATCAAGAAAATTAGCCTCTCCGGAAGAAACAAGTAAGCCACAGAGAAGTGCAGTACAGACAATGAGTTGTATGCTGAAGAACAGTCTGGTAAACTGCTCCGCATTTGTTCCTACTTGAAGATCGTGGTCTGTGGATTGGAAGTAATTTAGAGGTATGTCTGAGGATGCTACATTTTGGGTCTGAGCCATTCGCATGAAGATCTGAGTGAGTTGTGTTGACTAGAGTGAAGCCTGCTTTGTTTGTAAGTTCAGTTGAGATAGGAAGACAGTATTTGGCTCTGCATTCCTCCACAAGAAATTATTTTGTTATGCGGTTCTAGAGGGAAGTGTGGGATGATGATAAGTCCCTATAGTTGCAATGGTTCATGGTTTGGTGGTTCGCAAACTATCTTTATTTTATGACATTTGAATACAGTAAAGCTCATGTGTTCTGGTGAGAAGATTCCTATGGATAAAGTGGTTAAGGTTTGTGCGGTTGCTCCTAATGATTATAGTGTGCTTGTCGATGTCCCCCAATCATGTTCCTATCTGGACTTTGGTCGGCATTAAGAAATTGAGATGGTGTGTGAAGATTGTTCCCAGATAACGTAGCGTGTAACCAGTCTTGGCCGACTTGGTTGATCCCAGTGATTGCGGAGATCCCTAGAAGATTGTGGAAGCATGGTGTGGCATGGAAGATCGTGTTTGAGTCCCAGCTAAGGCATGGCGTGATCCACATTTCATTCCCTTTGCATGATGTTGCAATAGGTCAGGACCTATTTTGTAAATGTTTGTAATACTGACCTTGGAGATTGTTCCAATGGTTGATGCCGACCTTGATGATCATTCCAAGGTTGATGTAGTGTATAAATACTTGTAGTTGAGTCATGGAAAAGTTGTCCTTGAGCGAAAATGAGAATATATTAAGAAAGGTCCAAAGGCAGAGCAGAGAAGAGGCAGAGAAAAGAAGAGAAAGAGAAGAGCAGAGGAAGAGCAAGGCAGAGGAAGAGCTGAGCTGAGGAATTGTTTATTCACAATAAAGAAAGGTGTTTGATCGTGACAGTGAATCTAACAGTAAGCCACCAGTAGGGTTTAACAACCCTTATTGTAATCTTGCTAGGTTTAGGATTGAGGCAGTGAGTCTACTAGACCTAGTTGTTCTTCATGGCAGTAAGCCAGTATGTTTAGGCCCATGGGGTGACCAAGCCTGAACATCACTATTTCAAGATTGCAATACGTATTGAGAGTTAATCCTCTCCATGGTTTTTCCCCACCTTGGGGTTTTCCACGTAAATCTGGTGTCTCTTATGTTTGATGTTGTCAAGTTTCTGATTTCATGCACTCATTGTTAAATCATAATAATTGTGGATAAGTGATGAATGTTTAATTGCAGAAAGTGTGTAAGTTTTTGTGACAATTGATTCACCCCCCCTCTCAGTTGTCCGACGCATATCAACAATTGGTATCAGAGCCAAGTTCCTCTGAATAAAGTTTAACAGCTTGAGGAAGATCCAAAATGTCTTACAAGAAGGAAGTGCCGCATTTTGATAGAACTAATTATGTTCTCTGGAAGGCTCAGATGAAAAGCCATCTTCTTTCTCTTGGTATCAAAGTTTGGAAAGCTACAGAAATAGAATACACCATACCTCAAAATGGCTTGACAACTGAAGACAAAATCAAATAATATGAGATTGATATCAAGGCAAGGGATGCTCTGCTAAGCTCATTAACCAACTCAATACTGAGGAAAGTCGTGGATTTTGAAACTGCAAATAAGGTATGGGAAAAGTTGAAAACTCTATATGAAGGAGATGACTCTATGAAGGAAGCCAAGTTACAAAGTCTGAAAGTGAAATATGAAATCTTGAAGATGAACAATGATGAAAACATGTTAGCGTTTATGCAAAGAGTTGATGAACTTGTTATAGGGATAAAAGCTATAGGTGGAACTCTTGATGAAAAGGAAATTGTCACGAAAATACGCAGATCTCTACCCAAGTCCTATTGTCACAAGGTGGCTGCGATAGAAGAATTCATGCAAGTAAAAATAGTTAACAGGGATTAGTTGCTTGGTAAGCTTACTGCTTTTGAAATGAGGGAGTTAGATGATGCTCTGCCAAAAGTTGAGACTGCTTTCAAAGCAAGTACTTCCAGATCAAAAAAGTATAAGGTAGAATCTAATGATGAGATAGATGAAGTTGAAGCCAACTTTGTGGATAGGCCGCAAAGAGGATCTGGTAAGTATAAAGGCAAATTACCTTTCAAATGTTTTTCCTGTGGTAAAGTAGGTCATTTTACTTCTAGATGTCCTGAAAGAATTGAAAGAAATAGAAGAAGATATGAGAACAGGCCTAGGACCCAAAAGAAGTGTTATTATGTTGAAGATTTTGATGATGATGGAGTATCAGATAATGGTGAACCAGATAACGCTAATTCCTCTGTAAGTCAATGCTTGTTCATTGCTATTAAGGATGATCTTGTGTCTACTAATTCTTCTAGTTGTATGAAGGAAGAAAAACTAGTGGAAAGTGCTTTGGTTGCTTAGGTCATCAAGGACAAAGATGAATGGGTTATTGATAGTGGATGCTCTCACCACATGACTGGTGACAAAAGTAAGTTTGTAAGTTTGGAAAGATATGATGGTGGATTGGCTAGGTTTGGAGATGACACAGTTGGTAGGATTTGTGGAAAAGGATCTATTTCTTTTGATGGCAAGCATAATACTGAAGATGTCTTGTATGTGAAAGGATTAAAGCACAATCTTCTGAGTGTGGGTTAGATGTGTGACAAAGGCTACGACTTAAGATTCAAGGACAATGGATGCAAGATCAGGGAAAGCTCCGGAACAGTCATTGCAACTGGTAAGAAGACCAGAGGTAATATCTATCACTTGAAAGGAACTGAGAACTATTGCTTGTTGACTCAGATTAATAAAAGTTGGTTATGACATAGAAGGTTGTGTCACATAAATTTTGATAATATTATGAAGATAAGTACTACACAGATTGTTAGAGATTTTCCTAAGCTTGTGAAGCCTGCTAATCCAGTTTGCAAGCAGTGTCAATTTGGGAAACAGACAAGAACAAGTTTCAAAAGCAAGGATCAATCAGTTGGAGGACTACTTGAGCTAGTGCATACAGATTTGTGTGCACCTACCAGAGTAAGAAGTTTGTAAGGAGACATGTATTTCATGTTGCTCATTGATGATTATTCTAGAATGACTTGGGTCACCTTTTTGAAAGAGAAAGCTGAAGCTCTAGATAAATTCAAGGCATTTAAGGCAATGGTTGAAAACGAGATGGATTTGAAAATCAAATGTTTGAGATCTGATAGAGGAGGAGAGTTCACATCAAATGAGTTCAATTTCTTTTGTGAAGACCATAGAATAAAGAGACAGTTATTTGTGCCCAGAACTCCACAACAAAATGGAGTTGTTGAAAGGAAAAACAGAACAATTCAAGAAGCTGCTAGAACCATGATGAAGGAAGCTCATCTTCTAGAAGCATATTGGAGAGAGGCAATTCACATCGCAGTATTTATCTTAAACAAAGTTCAAGTAAAAGGCAACAGTTCAAAAACTCCTTATGAATTGTGGTATGGTAGAGTTCCTACTGTGAGATATTTTAAAGTCTTTGGTAGCAGATGTTATATCAAAAGAGAAGAAGATTTAGGCAAGTTTGATGCTAGATGTGATGAAGGAATCTTTCTTTTTTACTCCACCAAGAGTAAGGCCTACCAGTGCTATAATAAGATGCTGAAGAAAATTATTGAAAGTGCAAATGTCAAAGTTGATAAGTGTAAAGAAAGGTCTTCAGGACCAAGTGGATATGAGTCAGATGATCTAGATGTTTCAAAAGTGGTGTAGCATGAAGACATCACAGATGAAGAAGAACAAGCTTCGGTAAGTGCTACCAAAACTGTAAGATATGTAAGAATCAATCATTCTGCAAATCAAATCATAGGAGATAAGAGCAATGGGATCTTAACCAGAAGAAAAGTTGCATAAGAACAAGTAAATTTCTGTCTGATCTCTAAGATTGAACCTAAAACTGTGGATGAGGCATGCAAAGATGAGAATTGGATAAAGGCCATGGAAGAAGAATTGATGCAAATAGAGAAGAATCAGACTTGGGATCTTGTTCCCAGACCAACAAACAAGAATGTAATTGGTACAAAGTGGGTCTTCAGAAACAAAATGAATGAGAATGGTGAAGTGGTAAGAAACAAAGAAAGATTGGTATGCAAAGGATACGTTCAGGTTGAAGGAATAGACTTTGAAGAAATTTTTGCTCCAGTAGAAAGTATTGAAGCAATAAGGATGTTTCTGGCTTTTGCAGCATACAAAGATTTCAAGGTTTATCAAATGGATGTGAAGTCTGCCTTCCTAAATGGAGAGTTGGAAGAGGAAGTCTATATTGAACAACCAGAAGGATTTCAGTCATTAGAACAAAGGGACATGGTATGCAGATTGAAGAAAGCACTGTATGGACTGAAGCAATCTCCCAAGGCATGGTATGCATGGTTGGACAAGTACCTAATACAGATAGGATTCAGTAAAGGTACGACAGATAGTAACCTCTACTTCAAGATCAATGATGACCAAACTCTACTTGTTGCAGTTTTTGTTGATGATATTATTTTTGGAGGCAATGAAGGTATGTGCTCAGTTTTTGCTGGAGAAATGCAAAGTGAATTTGAAATGTCTATGTTTGGAGAGATAAACTTCTTTTTAGGTCTGCAAATAAGTCAATCAGATAAGGGTATCTTCATTTCTCAGTCTAAGTATGTGAAAGAGTTGTTAAAGAAATTTGGAATGGAAGACTCTAAACTAGTATGCACACCTCTGATAACTGGTTGTAAGTTGAGCAAAGATGACAACTCACCCTTGGCAGACCAGAAAAAGTATAGATCTATGATTGGAGGATTACTTTATCTGACTCAAACCAGACCTGACATAATGCATGCAGTGTGTCTTGTGGCAAGATTTCAAATAGAACCCAAGGAATCACATGTGATAACAGTCAAGAGAATTTTGAGATATTTAAAAGGTACAATAGATTATGGTTTGTGGTACCCTAGGGACAGTGATTTTGTTCTCAGTGCATATACTGATATAGATTGGGCCGGAGATGTAGATGACAGAAAAAGTACAAGTGGAGGTGCATTCTTCTTGGGAAAAAGATTAGTATGTTGGTTGAGTAAGAAACATGATTCAATATCCCTGTCTACTGCAGAGGTAGAATACATTGTAGCAACATGCAGTTGCACTCAAGTATTATGGATGAAGTAGACTTTGAAGGACATCAAAGTTGTGTATGAAGAACCTATTCCAATCTTTTGTGACAACACAAGTGCCATAAACATATCAAAGAATCCAGTGATGCATTCAAGGACCAAGCACATATCCATTAGGTATCATTTTTTGAGAGAAAAAGTGACAGAGAATGAAGTGAAGTTAGAGTATGTTTTGACCAAGGATCAGATTGGAGACATTTTTACAAAGCCTTTGCCCAAGGATACTTTTGAGTATCTTAGAGAAAAGTTAGGGGTCATCACCCCTCCATCTCTAAACTAAGATGCACAATGGTGCATCAGTCCAAAGGTGTTTAGAGGTCCGGATTGATGTTTTTTTAGGGTTACTTCTAAGGGGGAGTAGTCAAAACGTTTAGAGGAGATTAGATCAGATCAGAAGAATGCAAGTATGTGCCCTTTGCCATTGATGTCAAAGGGGGAGAGAAGTCATGTGAAAAACTTAGAGTGTAGATGTGTAAGAGAAAGGGAAAGAAAGAGTGCAGGTGTGTAAAGAGAAAGGGGGAGAACCTTAGATAAAGAAAGAGCGCAAGTGTGAAAGAGAAAGGGGGAGAATCTTGTCTTGATGGCTGTTGCAGTTTTTCACATCATATGTTGCCATCAATGATAAAGGGGGAGATTGTTGCAAGTATGTGCTTAATCGGTGTTATCATTGATGTCAACATATTCTTGTTGTCATTGGTATCAATTGTATCCTATTCTATTACTTGTTTAGAAGACTTGTATGTTGAGGATATTGAGAAAATTAGCCTCTCTAGAAGAAACAAGTAAGCCACAAAGAAGTGCAGTACAGACAGTGAGTTGTATCCTGAAGAACAGTCTGGTAAACTGCTCCACATTTGTTCCTGCTTGAAGATCGTGGTTTGCGGATTGGAAGTAAGTTAGAGGTATGTTTGAGGATGCTACATTTCAGGTCTGAGCCATCCACATGAAGATCTGAGTGAGTTGTGTTGACCAAAGTGAAGCCTTCTTTGTCTGTAAGTTTAGTTGAGATAGGAAAATAGTATTTGGCTCTGCATTCCTCCGTAAGAAATCATTTTGTTATGCGGTTCTAGAGGGAAGTCTGGGATGTTAATAAGTGCCTACAGTTGCAATGGTTCGTGGTTTGGTGGTCCGCAAGCTATCTTTCTTTTATGACAGTTGAAGACAGTAAAGCTCATGTGTTCTGGTGAGAAGATTCCTATGGATAAAGTGGTTAAGGTTTCTGCGGTTACTCCTAATGATTATACCATGCTTGTGGATGTCTCCTAATCATGTTCCTATATGGACTTTGGTCCGCGTTAAGAAATTGAGATGGTGTGTGAAGATTGTTCCCAGATAACGTAGCGTGTAACCAGTCTTGGCTGACCTGGTTGATCCCAGTGATTGTAGAGATCCCTAGAAGATTGTGGAAGCGTGGTGTGGCGTGGAAGATCATGTTTGAGTCCCAGCTAAGGCATGGCGTGATCCACATTTCATTCCCTTTGCATGATGTTGCAATAGGTCAAGACCTATTTTGTAAATGTTTGTAATACCGACCTTGGAGATTGTTCCAATGGTTGATGCCGACCTTGATGATCATTCCAAGGTTAATGTAGTGTATAAATACTTGTAGTTGAGTCGTGGAAAAGTTGTCCTTCAGCGAAAATGAGAATATATTAAGAAAGGTCCAAAGGCAGAGTAGAGAAGAGGCAGAGGAAAGAAGAGAAAGAGCAGAGTAGAGGAAGAGCAGGGCAAAGGAAGAGTAGAGCTGAGGAATTGTTTATTCACAATAAAGAAAGTTGTTTGATCGTGACAGTGAATCTGATAGTAAGCCACCAGTAGGGTTTAACAACCCTTATTGTAATCTTGCTAGGTTTAGGGTTGAGGCAGTGAGTCTACTAGACCTAGTTGTTCTTCATGGCAGTAAGCCAGTATGCTTAGCCCGTGGGGTGACCAAGCCTGAACATTACTATTTCAATATTGCAATATATATTGAGAGTTAATACTCTCTGTGGTTTTTCCCCACCTTGGGGTTTTCCATGTAAATCTGGTGTCTCTTGTGTTTGATGTTGTTAAGTTTATGATTTCATGCACTCATTGTTAATTATAATAATTGTGGATAAGTGATGAATGTCAAATTGTAGAAAGTGTTTAAGTTTTTGTGACAACTGATTCACCCCCCCTCTCAATTGTCCGACGCATATCAATAGAACAACCACACCACTTCCCCTAGTGAGGGGATATATCACGAGAAGGCAAAGAGGGCTCTAACAACAATGCACAGAGTATTCCTCTATTAATCAAGTAGGGTCTAAAGATGTTGAACTTCAAGGACCACTTTATTGGCCTAGATTTGTATCCACATTGATGAGTTTAATTTATGACTCAATTTTGTTAAACTTTATTGTCCACTTGTTGTAGTTATCTTGGACTTTGGTACTTTAATCTTGATCTTTTTATGTCATTGCCTCAAAGCTATAACTTGTTGAGCATAGGTCATTTCTTATATTCTTTTATGACAAAGACATGCTATATGAACTATGTATGTTAATTTTACATATGGTTAATGAATATTATCCCAAGGTAGTTACGAATGTGTAATTATTGTGTGTACTAATATTGTTATGCAAATATAATCAGCATCCATAAAGAAGAGGAAGATTCTGCTGGTTGTTCGCTTACCATAAAAAGTCAAACATGGTGATCGTTCAAATGTCAAATGGAGGGAAGACAACTGCCTTGTAACTAATCTTAAATACTTGTTGAGCAAATTTAGGAGTTACTGTTATGCTAGATCCGCGTTAAAGCAACTCGCTTGACCAGATTCCTTGCATGCGTAACCTCCTTTCCACTTTCTATGTTTTCCATAATGAGGTGTCCTCCTATTCTGTTGGAGTTGACCGCCTTGCTAGGTAGCTAGTTTTGTAGTTTTCCTTCTATAAATAAGACTCTGACACTCCTTTTGAGGGGTTGTTGATTATTCAGAGATTGTACTTACATTATCCAAATTTCAGTAATACAGTTATAATGTTCAGTTGTACTCATTTTTTCCAATGAATAAAATGAAATTGTAAATTCGCATTTCTGAGTTTACATTTGTCTTAGGGAATACTCATCCAAGGGGGCCCACTTGGTGAGAATTCCACCCTCTAGTTTAGTTACATTTTCTGTTAAGCATTTAGTTAAATCTGGTATTGAATGTTCCTACAGCCACTAGAATTATATTCTATGTCTGTTCCTGCAGCCAAAGCAGACAAAGTAGTTTCCTGTTTGTTTGCCCAGACTTTTACTTTCTATCATGTACTTGATCTTAGAATAGCTGTTGGTTGATGTTCAACATTCCTGTTATTTCCTTTCTAGCAGTTTATCTTCAGCATTATGTCTTTCTTAGCTATAGAATGAACGTGGCTACTTTGGAAGTTCTTAGTGCACATACCGTGCTGACCCATTTCAAGTTCACGTCCCTGGGTTGACAAGTGAAATGCATCTCCATAGTGATTAGGACAGTTATTCAAGTTAGATGTCCAATCTTTGAGTTACAGCTTTAAGAGCTCAGTTGTTAAATCATTATAAGAGACCAACACACATGAGCACATTAGAAACCACTAATGGTTTGGAGTTGAATAGAAAAACTAGAATCCACAACAAAATTAGCAAATATACCAAAATTCCTATCTTTTTAAATGCAGAAAAAAATCCAAATTTGAAAGCATGTTATAGTTGGGATAACTCTACTAGAAATTTGTCTCCATCACCCAAAAAATATTGTACCAAGTAAAAGGCTTAGGCCTTAACAACCAAAAAAATCATGAATCCATTGCCAAGCCTTTTGTGGATGAGCGTAGAACCAAAAAGATGCCATAGAGTTTTTGGTTGCCCTCAAAATAGGCAACTTGGATCAAAAACACCAAGATGTGTTAGATAGTTGCTAATGGGAAGGGCTGGTAAAGCAAACACCATACAAAGTGAGCAATTTGGGCTCTACCATAACTTTCTAGACCATTTGAAAGTGTTTTTCCCACATAAAGGTAACTATAGAGATCACCTAGAATTTAGCTTTTAAATCATAAAAAGTTGAAACAACAATCATCTATATCCTTTTCCAGGAGTATAATTATGAAAGAGAGTATCAACATACCACTTCCAATCCTTCCATGAAGACTTGGTAGAATACACATAATTTTGTGCAAATGTTGTGATGTTACAACCTCAATTACTGTTTGGAAGGTTATTTCTCCACAAGGTTGAAACTAAACTTAGCATTGACTATGGCCAAGAGAGCCAAGTGAAATTAGCCTTGGAGAATAAATCATGCAAATGCCAAACTCCTCTTCTAAATAATTTAAGGGAGTGCATCCAAAGAACTTTCCAATCACTTTAATTATTTGTCCTAATTTAAAATGGGAACCAAATTATAATTGTACATATCTACATTAAAACATTTAATTTTATCAATGAAACTCTAGCAACAAACAACCATAAATAACAAGCATTGATTCCTAACACAAGTGCAAAGAGTTGCTTTACATTTATTTATAATAGGGGAGAGGACCCAATGGATGAGTGTGCTCCAATATCTGCTATGGTGTTGCATATCAATGGCCCTTTTGTTTATTTTTACCCATTACTTGTAAAGTTAAGCACTAGTAGACATTATGTATGTACCTAAACAATGGACAAAAAATGTATTTTCACAAGTCACATCAAAGAAACAACCAATCATATGGTGACACATAAGACGATTAGTAATACATGCCTTGATGCACATGTTTCAATCTAATTTTTCCAGGAGCATTTTTAGACAATCGGTGAAGACGTAGCTAATGTAGGTACATCATTGATGCCTAGAACCCCAAACAATAACTTTAAGCTCTTAACTCACCTACAAAAATGTGTTGAATTTTTTTAAAAAATTAACAATTTAAAAACTTGAAAGATGCAAAGTTAAATTAAACAATTAATTATGCCAAGAGGCATTCTACAATCACAGCGGGGTGGAGATGAGAGCACTCATTTTTCCGTGTAAATATATAGTCAAAAAGAAAAAAAAAAATTGAAATAGATGAAAATCACAAAAACTATGGAACCAAAAAAGAAATTGGAAAAAATAAAAAATAAAAACTGCAAATAGTTAGAGGAAAAAAAGTGGGAAAAATCACAAAATCTATAGAAAATGCAAAAAAATCATGGACAAAACCTTAAAAGATATCTCATACTAATAGATACCTTCCCTAGTAAAAGCCCAAGCTTTCCATGTTCAAGACTTCATTTTATTTAAATTACGCGAATAGGCTATTCTTAGCCTATTCTTAAATATCATCCACTTCGTCAGTCAAAGGTTAATTTGGACCAATAAAAATAGGACAAATATTTACCACTTTTTGTTGTGAATGAGGTGTAAAATTACTATTGAGTGTTTGACCATTGAAATGGATGATATTTAAGTAGAGTGCGCCAGATACACATATTGGATACATATACATTATGCCTATATGTATGTCTATATACACAAAAACATTGCCATGTGTCAAACTTATCAAACCAGAGTGTCAAATTATGTAACAAAATAGGCTGTAGTTAGGTAATGAAAGGGAGCCACTTGCTTAACCACAACGTATTGGTTTAAGTGTATTAGAGTTTTGAGATATGGAACTTTAGATGTAGTGATAAAATCCAAAAATTTGCTGTCTATTAAAGTTAAAATCCTAACCTTCAGAAAGTCCAGGTAATAACTTTTATTCTTTCCTAAATGTTTAGGATTTCTATATTTCCATTAGCTATGTTAATTTTGATAGAGATAATGGGCATTAAAAGTCTTTTAAAATGATGCTTGCAACATAAGTTTGGGAACTAAAATTTATTACGGAAGGATCCTTTTTCTTTCTTCCAAAACAGAAAAGCATGGAAGCCACTCTAATGATTAGGCTGAAAATCTGGATTTGTGCAGATCTGTCATTGCTTTTTAAGTATCTGCACATGTGGTTGTACATAACCATCCCAACAACACCAATTAGTTATCTACACATGTTCACATGGCATATCTTTGGGCCTTTTCTTTCTTGGACTGTAGACAGTAGGGGACAGTCTTATGGTTTTCATTGACCATCTGTCATTCCCTGAGTTGTGTGTCAGAGAGTCTTATCTGGATGTCTTTAACAGCCAATCCACTGAGAAAAAATACAACATTGTCAATTAATAAAAAATATAACATAGCCAATCCACTAACTTGAAACTCTGGCAACCAACAATCATGAATAACTAGTGTCGATTCCCAATGCAACTGCAGAGAATTGCTTTACATCTTAGAAATTAATGTAATACTGAGGTGGGATCTTTGGATTAGATGGTCAGAACTCTAAATATTTTAGATCTGGGAATGATATCTTTTTGATTCCTCACGTTAGGATAACATTCAAATTTAACCAAAATATTCTTCTCTTTTTGTATCTTCGTTTTATTATTAAATTCAAATTTAACCAAAATATTTTTGCTCAGTGCAAATGTCCAACACCCATAAGGCCAAAATATTTGTGAGACTGTAGATGCCAGAAAAATCTGAGAAAGCCCCGCTGTAATCCCCGCTAATATAGATACCTGTCGGTCACTGACACGAAGCTGACGTAGATCAATTGTTCATACACCGGATACCAATGAGACGTTTATTCTCCAATCAAAATTTTTAACCAAAATAAGTTAGACAGTTTGTTTCCCAAATCTAATGGGTTTCCAAAAGAAAATACAATTGTTAACCAAAATAAGTAAAGATCAATTTTTCATACACTGGATACCAATGAGATGTTTATTCTCCAATCAAAATATTTAACCCAAAATAAATTTAAGACAGTTTGTTTCCCAAATCTAATGGGTTGACACGAAAAACTACAATCCAAATGGAGCATAAATTTTTGGTAGGAGATGCTGCTCACATTTTTAAGATCACTGATAATATTTCCAACCTATAAACTGGCCAGAGATAATTAGAAAAGTATACTATACAAAACCCCTACTTTTAAAGAATTTTACCCTTGTTTTGAGAAGAAAGTTCTAGTCAAGTTCTCAGATTGCATTTTAATAGAAATACTTCATAAATTCTAGGATAACAATTTCAAATATACGTTATTCCTACCAGAGGCATTCCAGAGGTGTAAGGGCATGGTCTGATCCTATCTATATTGGACCCACCCTAACATAACAAAACATTGCACACTCAGCCAAAATGATTTAAAGAAAAGGCAGTTCATAGAAGTTGTTCCAAATAGAACAACCTTTTGTGCTAGAATTTTCAATGGGTGCACTTATCCAGAGCCAAACAGTCCTGTTGTTATTGCATCTATCTAGTCTCCATACCCAACAACTCAGGTTTAAGAATTCTCATTTAGAACCCTTCCTGCATCACAATGCATCTGAGCCAGGTATGCCCATTACAATTTATAAGTCAAGCCAGGTCACCCTGAGCAGAAACACTGTTGTCTTGGTTCGAATCGAAAGATTCTAGTTGTAGATCAAGTCCTGCTTTCTACAGCATCATACCTTGCATCTACCACTTGGGCATTCGCCATGCAAGGGCTTGAAACAGGATCTGTCATAAGACCACAGATGAGTCTCTATTAAGGAACCTAGTAGCATATGGTCCACTTTCCCAATTGTATCAAATTGATGTTGTGTTATTGTTTGAGGCAGATAACACATGCAAAATTCTGGGAAGGAAAAATAAACATCAAAGTTAATTTTTCTTGACAGAAAAGATTACAGAATTTACCTTTGATAGCGAGGAAATTAAGAGTACATTTTTATTAATTCAGAATTTTGCCTAATTCATTTCAATATTTATTTCTCTACTTCTTGATAATCCAAAAATATTTGTTTTTACAAACTTTTATATAAAAAAACAAATTGTATATATTTTACAGAAATTGAAACTTCTTCATTTCAAACAATATTTATCTTCGAAAATTTTGACAGAAACAATCAATTGATGAATTGTAGCCACTTTTCTTTACTCTATTAGATACACATCCAATGATGTGCAGCATTGTCACATTGTAATAGAGAGCACCCACCATTCAATCTGCTACCAGCACAGGACTAGAAATCTCTTTTTGTTTTTGCACCAAAATCCATGCAGGTTTCACGTTGTGGTGTCTACAGTTACCAATTAACTTCTCTGAACATCTTGGTAAGAAATTGTATATAGGATGCTAACAACCTTTACACCTCAAACAACTTCTAAATGATTATTCATTCATTATTTGAAGTCTTTCATAACTCAGTTGTTTAATCTAGATCTCAAGCATTCCACAATAGGTTCCTCTATAAACTTATTCCAGTGTTGGCAGGGATTAAGGCATGAGAATTTGTCTTTTTTTTTGTCAAACGTTCACTTCTTATTAATCAGTTATCCAAGCATTTTCCTCAAAACATCCAGTGTGCTAAAATAAAATCCAGCACTATTTCTTTTGGTAAGCAATTGTATGTAGGTCGATAACAAATTTTATACCTCAAACAAATTCTAAATGATTATTTATTCATTATTCAAAGTCTTTCATAACTCAGTTGTTTAATCTGGACCTCAAGCATTTTCACAAAAGTTGCCTTTATAAACTTATTCCACTGTTGGGAAGGGATTGAGGCATGAAAAAATGACCTGTTTTTTGGTCAAATTTTCACTTCTTACTAATCAGTTATCCGAGCATTTTCCTCAAAACATCCAGTGTGGTAAGATAAAAAATCCAGCACTATTTCTTTTAGCTTTTTCCAATCAGGACATCAATCCCCAACTGAAGAAAAAATCAAAGCAGCTTCCCCAAAAATAAGATATACCCATTTGAAATTAGGCATAATTTCTCTTTTTGTTTTTACAATATTATCAATGCGGATACATGTTTGAGAGATAAACTAATTATAGTTACTGCGCCAGTTTCTTCTATCTAATCAATGTTGCTAAGTAGCAGTTGAAAAGAATTTTGCCAGCCAAGGTAAATTCAATAATCATCCAACGTATTCAGTTGAGTTGCAGCCTCCTCCATTGACAAGGGAAGCTGGAAAAAATCACTGTTTATCCTTTTAGAAGTACAAGGCAACCGGATTTCATTGGTGCCTCTTGTCAAATCTAACTAAGTGGCACACACAATTGTCCTCACAATTGCAAACACGATCCCGTGGTATCTCGGGAGGAACAACCTTGACTCTTCTATCCATCTCCTTTCGCAATCTCTGAAATATGCCATCGTACAATATATCAAACTGTACCCCTGCTCTTTCTCGGTTGATTATGAAGAGAATGTGATCAGCTTCCACAATTGTGTAATACCTGTCAATCTCAGAAATTAGAAAGCTCTCAGTCAATTAATTCCAAAGGTTGACACAAGTCATTTGATTGTCTTACCAAACACCTGGTTGCAAGGAGTGGCCATCTTTGAACTCTGAACTGAGACAGCAATTTGGATGAGCCTCAGGAAAACGGGGATAAAGCATTGAGATGGTATTTAATGCTCCATCATTATCTTGCCAATCCTCATCGCTGCTAAGAAACTCATAGTCAGTAGAAGCAGCACTATGACAAATTGCACAAAAGAAGAGGAGAAGAAATATATTTCTCCTCAGTTTGTCACTTACTTGTAGCCTTTGAAAGGAGGTTCTAAATAGCTAGGCTGACGCCATTGACTCATCTGCAGTGTCCTGATGAAAAAGAGAGGATGAACTCCAAAAAGACTTGAAGGAACAGTGACTCCAAACAATTTTGTAGTCTTCTTAGTAGCATAGCTGTTGGAAGCCCAAGAACAAAGGTTTGCAAGGTCAATTATCTATGAAACCCTCTGATTCAGATTTTGAATGAACTGTACCTAAAATAATGTAGCTGTTGTCTAAATTGAAATATAACTATTTTAAATAAAAGAATATCCACAAAGAGGACCAAAATAGAAATAGTTCTCACCTGAAATAGTAGGTCTTTGGGAAAGTCCTGAGTTTCTTATTCAGTTCCACTGAAAGCTGGAGACTTAAATCCGGAAGAATCCAATCTTCTGAAGCAAAGGGTCCAATATTTCCGAAGAGACTATCCACAAGTCCTGGAATTCCAATCCTACGCCAGGTCATATTAAAGTGATCAAACCCAAAATTGTAGTAGTTTTTCAGCCAAGCGATATCCAGCCAGTCATAGATAATAACTCCCACCCGACAAAGTTGTAAGAGACAAATGGGCTTCAGTGTCTTTCCATCTTCTGGCCTGTTAGATGATCCCCAAGAAAATGAGTAAAAACATATCAGTTGAAAAAAGATAGGACTACACTACCAATTCACAGATTCACAGTCTGGATGTCCAAAAATCATCTTCTTAAACCAGACAACAAAAATATTTACAAGTACAAACAAGCAAAACTCACTCAATTCCATCCAGGTAAACACGAGTTGTTCCATTGAGAGCACCTGACAATGAGGTAACACTGACCACCCAATCTTCAGAACTGTTTTCATAGCCCTTGAATTTCTGCATATCAAGATAATTCAGTATCAATGAAGACAAGAATTACCACTTCTTTGTGCACAGTACCAATGACAAACAAATTAAAAGTTGGTCCGTGGGCATTTGATTACTTTTTCAGCCAGCATTTGTTGCAGGACTCTAATTACTTGGACGCCAGCAGAGTGACCAACAAAGTGCGCTGGATGATCTTCATCCCATTCAGGATAATGGCCTGTGAAACTCCACACCATATTAATGAATACATTTGTACATATTAACAATTATATTTCTCTGGAAAATAATGCATTAACATAACAGATTAAATGTACCTTGCTCATAAGTCTTGCCAAATTGGGCATGGCCATATTGAGCACTGTGCTCTTCTCCATAATCTACGGTTCCACCTTTTAAGTAGTAGAAAAGCTCCCGAGCCCTACAAATTTGTAAAAGCAACAGCAAATAAAGTTCTATGCTGGTGCTAAAAATAATGAAAATTGTGCAATCCTGCTGCATATATTGATTTCATAAAGCAGACATGCCCTATATTGAGAAATGATTGAAAACTGTATTTAACACATGAAACTGGCCCTGAAAACAAATATAACACAGATAAATTGAATCTAACCAAATTACAAAATAAATGGAATATAAACGAATTGGTTCCAAGAAGAACTTAAACCCAGACCAGAGGTATTGGATCAAAAATTGAGCTCAAAGCTGAAAAATGATATATTTTATTGATCTTTTAGACTTTTACTGGAGGACAACTCTGTTCCACAATCTTCAGTTTCATCCGCTATTTGCATGGGCCTTAAGATTACTATTCAGTTAACTGCTTTGTCCTTCCTTAGGAAAGTGAAATGTAATGCAATTTTGGTAGGCTTCCAAAAGAGAATTTTGTAGCATGAGTTGTCATAGGTATACAGATTACGTGACCATTCAAGTCTATGCTAAGCTCCTGCTATTTAGGAATTTGTGGATCTCAATGAAAATGCTTTCCCTCCTTGATTAATAGGAAGAGGATTTCCTCTTATACCCATTCTTCTCATTGTATTAACAATGATTGATACAGTGTGGTATTAGGACCAAAAAGCAACAAACAGCAGATCAATTTGAATCTCAGACCTAATCAAACAAAGCAAGGAATTAATCTGCCCAACAATGCAATAAACATGGACCCAAAACATCAACTCCAATGCATTAAGATAACATAGAATCAACGGGTAAAAGACTCAACTGTACCCAAACAAACATAGACTTAAGCAGCAGATTTTGATTTTGCACTGCTGAGACAAAGGGCTCAAATAATGGAAGTATGCAATAAACAAACACTGCAACACGAGGCTCCATGCATCCCAGTACTACTCCATCAGATGAAGGATGCAAGACCAAGACTTTACCCATCCTGATTCCCAAGCATGTTAACTGGAATCTGAGTGCAGCAAATCTAATACAAAGACTTCAATATATATTACAAGTGATCACACCACAGACTACCCTTGAACCCAAACCCAAAATTCAAGCACAGACAACAAACTCAAGAATATCGTGCACCACATTAATTAAACATGGGCTTTCAACAACACCCAAAAAGCACTAAACCGAACAAAGACAATAGAGCAGAAGTTCAAATGCATTGGAATTTGGAACTCAGAGGACCAAAGCTGCCTCAAAATCAACCATAGTGAATTTGCAAAATGAAATTTTCAATCATCCAACTGCATTCAGTTTTCTCTCTCACATATATACGCCATAGATATTTGCCATAGTATGCAATACTTAGGGTCATTTTACTTGTAAATGTATATCCACATCAAAAGACCGGGGTCTTCTGTGGGGCGTCTATGTTCATAGTTCTCTGTAGTCTCTCTCATTGCGGAGGTTTGAGTCCTAGCAAACAAGGACTTGAAATTTGAAAAAAGAAGCTTAAATGCAAAGGAGCTCAGAGGACTAAAACTGCTCTCACAATCCATAATATTAAATTGGAATTCTGAAGCATTCAGTTCACATACAATAAAAACACAACTTTTGTCATTTTACTTGTATATGTGTATCGATAGCGAAAAACCTAAACCCAAACTGAAGGACCAAACCAGGGGCCTTCTGTTCATTTGACCGTGTGTCCTCTTTCAAGAGGAACCTGTGTTGGCAATAGAGATAGATAGATCATACAGCAGAACAAACAAATTGCACATTTGAATGCGAAAAAAAAAACACTTACGTACCTATCATAGACGCTTGTCAAAGAACCCAAATCAGGAACAAGAACACGGCCATCCTTCTTCTCGGCCCCTGCCCAATAGGACATTCCACCTAGTCTCTGCAGACAACCCAAAAATCAATACAAAAATTCCCAACTGGAAAAAAAATATGTAGAAAGAAAATGCACTAAAGCACAATAGGAATATATAAACAGGGACATAACATACCCCTTTCCCAAACCCAAAAATACCATGAACCAGCACAATGGGCACCAATTCATGGCCCTCAAAATATGGGCCATTCCCAATATCCATGCCATTCCCATTGGATTCCACAATATTAGGTTTACTATAACTATCTGCTTCCCAAGCCCAAATATGCCATAGCCTGGACCTTATAAGTCTATGGCAATTAATAATCTCAACCAAGTCCAAGGCCACTGCAGTGCTGAATATATAAAATCCATAACAAAGATGAATTGCAGAACTAATAAACAGCTCTGCAAGTGACAAGGCCGCAAAAGCCATCCCCAATATCCGCATTTTCATAAAACAGGTCAATCCCAGATCAAAAACAGTCAAAGACAAGCCAAATCTTTGTTTTTATGTACTATCATGTTTCTTCGTCATTCTCTTTTGTGAATCTGTAGCTTCTGAAGACTGAAATGGGTATCAGTAAACTTGATTTGGGTGTCTTAAACTAGTCAATCTCGGATCAAAAAAAACTTGAAGACAAGTCAAACTTATATTTTTATATCCAATCATGTTTTTTTTCCTCCTCTTTTTTAACCTGCAGCTTGTATGAGTTGAATTGGTATCAGTAAACTGATTTGGATGTCTTAAAAAACCAGTTGTGCGTCTCTAACATCCAGTTGGGTTTCTCAGTTTGAGTGCCGATTCATCCAATCGATTGTTGTTGCCTCCGTCACGACAGCGACTGCAGAAAAGTGTTAAATTGTAAGGGTCGGCCTCTTGACCTTTTCAAGCCTTGTTTATCTCGTGGGTGTCTTTGGTTTTGCTGTGAGAATTGAATTATGGCGAAATTCCGGGATGTTTCTGAGAAGATTTGGATCTCCTCGGAACTTGGGAGGATGTCTTCCTCCATAGCCAGATGAATGTGATGCGTGTCTTAATAAGACCCCTTCATAAGTTTCTGATTAGGTTTAAGCCAAAATGTTTTGGGCAACTTATCTAACTAATGATTGACTTCAGGGCATAATCTTTCTGTTTAAAAATTAAAAGAGGAGGGATAGTTTGTTTAAATTTGGAAATAAGGTTGGTGGGTTTTCTGACATAACTAAGCTGTTTTATTGGCACTTTTAAAGCGTCCAAGCCCTAAAGAGTCCAACGGGAGGAGACATAGCCAGATTTGATACTCTTAGTCTAGGCTCTGCTACCCAACTTCCAAGGATGAGGATAATATAATCTAAAAGCTAATCCATAGTTTATGTTAAATGAAACAAAATCTCATCATATCATTATCCAAACATAGAATAATGTGAAATTATTTCACTAAGGCTATGGACATTATGAACTTAATGATCCAAAATTTCATCCACAATAAGTTTGTCCACAAGATCAGATAATAATACAATAATAATAATAATAACAAGAAAGCTAAATACAAATCTTGTCCACAAGAAGATTGTGGCGAATAAAAATCCAAGAAATAAGTAAATAAATGAATGCCACCTAAGGCCACATTGCTTGTTTATGTTAAACAAGTTGGAGATTCACGAAACCTATGTGGTTGTGTTAGAGAGTGGTTAATGATAACCTTATGTGGTTGTGTTAGAGAGTGGTTAATGATAACATTAGTGTTCACTTGGAAAAATAAAAGTTCTAGGACACGAGTAAATGGAGGACATTTAAGGATGAATTTTATTAGTTGGATAGTTTCTCAATTCTAGAAGTATAGGCCTTCTAAGGACTAGCTTCAAACCCAAGTTTAAACTAAATAATCCAACAAATCTCTCGAGAGAAATTCATGGTCACGGACTAAAGGAAATAATAATAATAGATTTATCCTTTTATTTTTTGTGGTATTTAATTTATAGTTTGAAAATTATAATATTTAATATGTTTTAATATTCTAAATTAAATAAGGAGAAGAGATTGTTTGTAGAATTGAAATGAGAAGATAAAATTTAGAAAGTTTAGTCACTCTATATTTTTGCCACCTAGAATAATGGTGTTGTAGGCACCATTAGGGGCTTGTCTTAGGAGGTTGAATAGTAGCAATCAAGCCCCACAAAATATTTGAAAGATTTGATAATGATTGTTCTTGGGAAATATGCATGATCAATATAGTTGTGTGGAGGTGTAACTATGGAGGTGTAGTAATTGTTGGAAAATAGGTTTCATTTCCACCATTAATCCTTAGAATAGAGTTGTGTAGTTTTATAGATCTAGAAAAAATCTTAGCAACATAATGGCTTGTAAAATCCACTTTTAAAGAAAAAATAGAATGAGAGAAAAGAAGAGAAGAGAAGCAACATTTATTTTTCTTGAAGATTTAATACAAAAAAAAATTGATAGTATGCAGAGACTTATGCTCTATACCTTGGACTCGAACTTAACTTTCCTTGAAAGAAAAACTAAAAAAATCCTTATTCTTTTAAAACCTTCAGTACATAGTATACACTTACTTCTATATTTCCACTTGTTCTATCAACTCTACTCTACATTATCTAATCACATGTTTTCTTATTTGACAAAAAATGTACTTTAAACCCCCTAACATTCTAGTGGTTCCTTGGTACCCTTTCAAATGTACATAGCCTTCTTTTTCTAACTTGATCTTACCTTTGAAATTCATCTCTTGGAAGATTAAAAAAAATGGTAAGTCTAGGACTTGAGCAAATATATATTATTTAAGTAATCTCATTCCTGATCGACAAGTCAGCATTAACTATCATATTAGCACTTGCCATGTTATTCTCGTATTTATCATCCAACATTATTTTGCTTTCCTTAATAAATGTGTTTTTCCTCATTTCTAAGAGTACAATTTTATCAATCCATTCCTGATCGACATGTCAACATTAACTGTCATATTAGCACTTGCCATGTTATTCTCGTATTTATCATCCAACATTATTTTGCTTTTCTTGAAGGGAATTTGTGAATAGAGAAATCAATACTTTATATTTTTCCTTCCAAACTACACAATTTTTGTTACTTCCATCGTTGCTTTTTATATTAGGTAGTTGAGACTTCACAAAACTTTGGAACTCAACTTTTTCCCCCTTAAGTTACTCCCTAGTTTCTCAACAGACATTACAATGTCAAAAAGGAGCTCACACACATTATTTATTACTGAAATCTTGGGGGAACTACTACATATATGTATATCCAGCTTTGGCATGAATTGTTCATACTTGGTATATTCAAGGTGTCTATTTTTCCTCTATATTTAGCAATCTTGGTCCTATTTGATCTACTTGGTGAGATTCCTTGTTATTATCAAAATAGCCCTTCCATAAATCATCACCAAATTTGATTAAAATCTTTGCTCTAGAATTGAACACACTCTAAATCATTTCCTCAAGATTGGCCCTATACATCCTTGACTTCTCTGAGGCCTCTTCCTCTCATTCCTACAATTTTCTCAACTAATATCTTAGCTCATTTATTCTTTATTTTGATTTCTTATTCCCTTGTCATGTGATTGGTAGTAGAGGTGGATGAGGCATCAATGGTCTTTGCCAAAGGATTTGAACTTGTGGATGGAGTTTAGGTTTCAAAGAAGAACCAATTTCCCCGATTATTCTTGATTTTCCACTCGATTGAAATTAAAATGGTCAAATAAATTCTTTTAATTCTTTAAACAACTTGGGTCTACAATATTCTAATTTTCTCAATAAGGGACTTATAGAAAAAACTTGAAAAGTATTTTATGCAAAGTATCGGTGATCCTTATCCATATGAATGGACCATAATTGTGCATAGGTTTGAGATCATCCCTAGGTGATTAAATTGGTGATATATACTTTACACCCAATCTGTTATCCCATTCATTTGCCATAGCAAAGAGAAAAATGTAGTATAACAATGAGTATCTTCTAAACCTTATTTTAGTATTTGGTTTTCTAAATTGCATAATTTCACCATGGATACTTTATGCCAAGAACTCTGCAAAATCAAACAAACTTTTATTATGTGGGTTCTTGAATATTTGCAGTTAAAACCAAATCTCCTTGAGATATTTTATCATTTGTATCTACCCCAAATAATTGGCATAGGCTTTGGTGCACATCTTAAAAATAGGGTTTAAACTTGCTTGCATCTAAGGGTTCAACTTCATCATTAGGAGTGGACCTTAAAATAGATTTACCATCTCTAATCTTGTTGTGTGGCAATTTTACTCCCTTGTAGGTGTTATAATATTTGTTGTATGAATCAATTGCCAACAACTTTAAGTTCAATGGTATTTTTGCTTCAAGTGTTAACCCAAACACCCTTTGAATTAACTGCTCATTTAGAGAGAAAATGATTTTCCCTTAGAATCCCTCATTACCCTTGCATTCTGATCATAGCACTTGCATGCCCATTCCACTATTTTGGTGATAGGAAGCAATCTAAAACTACTACTTTAGTTGAATCTAAATTCCAAGCATTGCTAATTGATCCAACTTTAATTCTCTTTTCATACATTATTTTGTACAAGTTCTTGCCTAAAATTATGGTTATGGCATCCCTTATGTTACCTCTATTATCTTGGAAATGGTTTGCCAACACACTTTCCCTCCCAATAGAATTCTTATAGTTTTTTCATTGTATACATGATTATTTTGAAGTATTTCTACTGGAAATTCATTTTGGGTGGACATTTATAATATTTAGGAGAATGAAGGATATAGGATTTTGTATAAGTTTAATAAAGTGAGAACTCACCCTATGGTTTTATTGTTAACTAGGGCACAACAACTTGAAAATATATTCCTCACTCCAACACACAATTTTTAAATTCAAGTATACCCCAAAGAGCTTTTCCTTTATAGTTAACCCAAACCCTCCTCCTCACAAATTCACAAACTTCACATATATCAATTATTTTAGAAAATGCTAGAGTAAGGAAATCTTTTGAACTTACCAAGAAATATGTAAACCAGTTTTGAAAGATTTCCCTAACTTGCAAGAAGCATTTTGAAAACTAGGGCACAATTGGTCAAGAGCACTTGTGCAATTGAGATGTTTGCAAGTTCTTAAAATGAATTCTTTGCTTGCATTTTAATGAATTCCTTCATTAATGGTGCCTCTTTGTCACTTATGTTGATAATAACAAATTCTACTTCGAAGAATCTAATTATCACATTAATTAAAAACCTTTTGAAAGTTGGCATAGATCAACAACTAAGATTAATTCCCTTATTTTTTTTATCAAAGGTTGCAAGAATTTTGCATATTAATAATAAGGATGCAACTTGATCACCTGCAACTATAAATTCAATGCAATGAATGAAAACTTGTCATGTAGACATTTGTAGGGAAAAAGTGTCTACCTTGGGTCCATTGTTTACCTAGCCACCAAATGCCATGAGACTCCACATGACAAAATTTCATTTGGTCCCCTTTCCAAAGCATGGGATACAATGTAATCCACATCCTTTACTTTGACCAATTAGGAGTGACCACACACTACCAAATATTTATTTTAATATACCTTTTGCCACATCATCTTGATTTGGTAAAAGTCAAACATGATCAATGACATGTACTTTTAATGAGTTACAAGATCAACAACCAGTGGATTGTGGCATAGTAGGAAGAATGGTGCAACTTGATCACCCATAGCTACAAATTTACTGTAGTGAATCAAAACTTGCCATGTAGACCCTTTGTCTTTTACTAATCAAAAGCGGGAGCCTTGTTTGACACCTAAGCATTTGAAGTTGCTAGATATAGCCTATGCCATAAATCAACTGTACACATGGTCTAATAAAATAATGCCAGATCACTTTCTCTATCCATGCACCATCCACATCAGATATTTTGTGCATCTATGACATGTAACATGTGGCTTATCAGTAGATAGTAGGTAATTTGAGAAGTTAGTTTACTACAAATGTTATAACTAGTAAAAAATCAATAGATAACTACAAGGGAATGACTTGAGTGATTGGTTATGGATTACAACAAGTCAAATTTGCTTTATAATAAAAGTACATGACAAAACTTGAGTTACAAGCCAATGTAACAAATAAATATACAAATCAATTTGCCACAAATTTTAAGAGAACAAGGTTGAAGTTATAGACACAAGATTTATGCAATGAATTAGTTAGAATGATCAATATTGGAAAAAAAAGAAGCTTCAATTTGACTTAGAACTCTCCTTTTGAAAAAATTGGTAGAGTGCTAGCACCACCTATACAAGGTCCCTTTTATGATGATACACCATCATCTTGCACCATTTAGGTCTAAGCTCAATAATATGTTGAGCACATTACAATATAAAGTTAAAATAAAAAATACTATGTTGAGTGTGATTGTTAGTCACACTCAAGGCCTAAATTCGACGGTTGACCTTTTTTGTCAAGCAATTTTTTTGTGACAGCTATCTATTCAAATTTGCCTTTCAAATCTTAAGACATTAAAAATGTTTATCATAGATCAAATATATATTTAACTATAATTCTATATAATTTTTTATGGTCTATATACAATATTCCCTTTCATGTAATAGAGTCTTCCCAAAATTTAATTGTATTTTATAGTAAAAATATCTAAATATGATTATACATCCATCAAATTTAAGCCCTGGTTGTGCTAACATGTTCATCTCTTGGTTAAAATTATGGTTTAAAATGTGGCGGATTGGAGATTAAGGTTGGTAAATACTTGTCAAGAATGTGTTAGTTTAAGTGGTTTTAGGTTTGACTCATTTGCAAGAGTAGCATGTTGTGTGGTGGTTGTTCACAAATTAATATGACCTCTATAGTGTCGATAATGGGCTATTTGGAGTAATTTTATAAATATGCATTTTGTAGAAATGACATTAAGTATGAACACATTTCAGTCAATCTATTCTTAATCTTTTTAAATACCACTAATTTTAGATAGTAGAAAAGGTAGAAGTAAAGGTAAATAAAGGTAATCAATAAGTAGAAGTTTGTAGACTATCAGATTATTTTCACGAGTGCAACTCATTGCCATGAGCACAAATCTAATCCTGATCTACGAACTTGATCCACCCAGTGCAGACTAGCTATCCAAATCTTGAAGCTAGCTATATACTATCATATTCTATTTTTTATCACAAGTCATCAATAATTAAGTGCATTAACAAAATTATCTTTCTCCTTCAAACACATAGCTAAATACCTTTATTTTATCATATTTGTTTTCTACACTTTAATATTTATTATTTCAAAATATGTTTGCCCACAATACATTCATTTATTAATATAGGTTAATGTGTGATTATTTTATGCATTTGATTGAATTAGCCTTGATTTAACCACAGGGAAAGTATATTTTCCTTTACAATTATATACCATGAATATTATACTGATGATTATTCTCTAGTATTTATATATTTAATAATATTTATAATATATTGATAATATTATATTTATAAATCTAATTCATATATATATATTTAAATGGAAAGTAATTATATAATATTTGATTATTTTTTATAATATTAATGAGTGATTCTATTGGGCCCCCTTCTTAGAAAATAAAAATATATAAAATTCGTAAAAAGACACATAGGTCAAGTCAACAGTATAAAGAGATAAAAAATTAATATTAAGAAACATATGACCAAAAGACCAACAAAGCTAAAAAAGAAAGATCAAACAATAGAGGACACAAGGACAAACAAGGAAGCACAAACCACCATCAACTAATAGGGCAGTCACACCCCAACCACTAACACCTCCTAAAGAAGAGCCACCACCACTGAGAATAGAAGCCACCCAAACCCCTTTTGTGTGAGCCTCTGAATCCTCTACAAGAACAACAAGCTAAGGGAAATTGACCCCATAGATAACTCTACCATATGTGTAGACTATATCAAATTACTTTTAAGAGAGGGAAGGGTATGCACACTACTAACCTCCAAGGTGCCTTTAGCACGAGCCATTAGAATAATTTCACCATTGACCGTAAGTTACCACAGAAGGTTCAAATTTCCTCTAGCTTATGAGAGATCAAACGTCCTTCAGCAAAGAACTAATATCATACTTGGACAATGAGAGCTTGACATTCTCATGAGTCAGTATTGACAAGCCTGACTACACAAGGTTAGAGGAGGACCCCTCAAAAAGAAAAAAAATCTAGACATCCAAGACCTAATTGCCTCGTCTTCTACCTTCACCCTTAATTTACTCTAAAAATCCTCCCAACTTGTGGCTTTGCTTCAACCAACCTCGTGAGAATAAAGGTCATCTTCACCCAAAATACATTCAACCAAACTAATGTCTATGGGATTAGAGTAGTTAAAACTTGCCTTCACATACCCATTTGACATGACTCCCTTGCATAAGGGATCTCTAATTTGGACCATTTGTAGGCCATAATGAAGTAAACCAAAGAAACCATGAAGAGGGAAGCCGACACAAACCAACCACTTGCAATGACACACAAGAAAACAGAAAGCTCAACACCACAACACCACCACCTTACAAAACAAGCCATAGGATATCAAGCAAGGCATTGCTCATGTGAAGAGCTTGACACACATTGAGTCAAGAAGCAAACATATAGAAGCCATGGCAAGGAGTTGCCACCTCCCAAACACTATGTTAGCTTAAATGAGTGTAATCAATAAAATAAGTGCCCAAATGAATGACACTTAATAGTGAGGTGTAATGGAAAGAGCACCCACTACTAATCAAACATTTAATAATCCTCAACACAAAGTAAAAAAAAATTACAATGGGAGATCAATTTCTACCAAATCTTGTAGGCCAACCCACAAGCATTTGGAAATAAAAAAGGGGATTGGCCCACCTTGACATTAGCCAAGAAGTCTACTACCATTTTGCATCCCCTATAATAATGGATGAAAGATATTTCATTAAAAAACTTGTGACAAGCTTTTACTTCTTGCAAGAACCTAGTCACCTTCCAATTAGGACTCAAATTCTTAGTGAGCTTGCCTATGAGTACTATAAAATCACCTTCAATGTAATGAGATTCTTACATCCTACAACTTTTGCAAGAGCAATGCTTTCTAAAATCACTTGTCATTAAGCTCTATTATTGATATTTGTGCCAAAGAAAAAATGAGCCACCTTTAACAAATAGACCACAATCATCACAATAATAATCCCAACATCAACAACACTACGGTTACCCCTAGAGGCACCATCAAAACTCAACTTAAAAGAAAGTGAGCTCCACCTAGCCTTTTATCCATTACCCTTTTAACAAGGGATATAATATTTGATTATTACTCTGAATAACACAATATCCAATATAAGTTTAGATAATTTCATAATTATCATAAAAGAAATTAACCTTGACATATAATAACTTATGATATTTATATCAGGATTCAACTATGTAGTTTTTGAGTCAAACTCATTGACCCATATTTCATGAATAGTGGTTCACACAAACCCATCTGTCATGAGAATGAATGGTCCACTTAGCACTCATTGCATCTAGGTGATGCTCAGAGGGGTGAAGCATCGAGACTTCCCAAGAGGTCAACCATCCATGTAATACTCTGACTCAAGTGCACTTAACCATAGAGTTTCCCCAATATCAAGCCCACTTAGCTTGCCACCCCATTTACAAAACCTTCAACAAGTGGCTGTGCCTTGTGACAATAACTTAATTCAAAACCCAAATCTTAAAATATTACATATGCAATTGTATGTCCCTTTTGTTGATAACTGAGAGGGGGGGGTGAATCAGTTATCCTAATTATTTCCCTTATTGAACTTTCTTTTTAATTGATGCAGCATAGAATCAAACACAAAAACATTAATCATGAAATAAGAAACACATGACACAGTATTTTTGACGTGGAAACCCTGTTAAGGGAGAAAACCACGGGGTGATTAACCCAAAATTATTCTCTGTTAGAAGAATAGGAAATTACAAAATGGCACTTGCCAATTAGGGCTCACTGCCCGAGCACACTGCTCACAAGAGGCCCACTGCCTACAAGAAGACACACTGTCTACAAAGTGATAAGAATCACAGTCTTGAACTGATTGGAAGCATCTGCATATGCTGGAGTTCAGTTCCGGTTAGGCTCAGTACACTGATCTGCTGCACTTCATCTTTCCTCTGTTCTTTATTCTGCTATCTTTCACATACCGGATCCTTTTGCTACCTCTGCTCTGTTCTGGACTTATTCGCATATATCTTCACACCATCACACTCTTCACAACTAAATCCATCCTCTATATATATCCGTACAAGTAATTTCATCACCTTTCTAGTCGGCATCCGGAACAGTCTAGTTTCTTACAAACTCTTGTTCTGTCGGCTGAATCCTTCCTCACCAAGCAATGCGGATCAAGCATATACTTGTAGATATCATTATTCATGTCGGCCAAACATGATTCATGCCTTCACAACCTCTATCATCAACAGTAACACATCCGGAAAGTAGTCTGATACTCTGTCAGTCAGTTCTTCCTCTGTTTTCACTGTCTCTCAGGAATCCGGTACTCAACTATTCATATCTTTTTCCTTGTCCATCACCGGAGGCTAAATCCTTGGAATATACCACTCAAGGTAGTCCTCTTGACTTCCCCAAATCCGCACTGCACCAAGACACTTCCTCTGAGAGATCCGGACCAATCTGTCGGACCTTGCCACATGCTCTGTTCTTGTTCACCGGACCACAACATTCTTTATTCTGACTTCCGGTAGAGACACATCATGACTTGCGGATATGTGGGATGACCTTTGTTGCCATCAATGACAACAACCATGAATCCATATAGTGTCTCTTGCCAACAATCTCCCCCTTTGGCATTGATGGCAACACTTAGTGAAAAATGACTAAGTGTTTACACTATGCTCCCCCTTTGCTGATGCTCTGTCTTTATATACAATTTCCGGAACTCCCCCTTAATTGGATTCCTCATTTTTCACTGCTCCTCACTCCCCCTTTGACATCAATGGCAAAGGGTAGGGTCCGCATATCAAAATTTTCAAAAATTTTCTATACATAGCCGCATATTTACATACTCACATATACTGAAGAATGTCTGCAAAGGATGTCTGCAATTGGATCATTTCTGTAGCCCAACTTTGCTTCATTCTATCCAAAATTGAAATGTGACCACTCAACAAAAATGCAAAAGCTTCTGCCCGCTTGAGATCTGTCGGATCTTTTGTTTGGGCGGTGGTCTGAGCATCACTGATGGCCTCATGCATAGTTTCCAACTTAGGGATTATAATCCGTCTAAGTTCTCCCATCCGGTTAGTGATGTTCTTCCTTTCCTTCTCAAGATTCTTTATTTCATTCAAGACTGCAATAGTCTGACATTCTTGATTTATTATGGAGGAAGAGAGAGGATCAAAACTTTGAGATAAGCTTTGTAGCTTGTCCTGTTCCTCTTTTGTTTTCTTGTCAATTGCTGCTGTTGCCTTTGGCCAGGATATGCAAAATTTGTAGATGTCACCGCCATCCTTAAGAGCATTTTCTAAGCTCTTTATTCCAATGCTGACAATCTTCCTATCTTTAGAGATTAATTCTAATATTTCTGAAAATCTCTTATCCAAAAATTCCTTCCGGACCTTTTCTTCAGCTGATTTTTCTAGAGAATCAAAATGTGTATCAACACTGCTGACTAAGGTTTTTAGATTACCGGAAGTGGAGGCTGTCGGATCTATCTGGATTGATGGCATAATCTTTACAAGTACTCCGGAAGCAGCCTCTATCAACTCACAGTCTTCCATATGAGACTTCAGGAGTTTTTCATTTGCCTTGGCATTTGCAAATGAAGCTATCTTCATTGTTTGTACCGGAGAGAGAGAGTCAAAGTCGAATGGGCCTTTTAGAATCTCCGGTTCATCAATCTCTAAGGTTTCTTTGCTCAAAAATTGTTGAACAGTTTGTGCAGTGTCTCTTGCCGGAGACAGATGTTTCTTTTCTTCTGCAGTCTTGGAACTGTCAACCTCTTTGTCTTTCACCACTGCTTCCTTCTCCTGTAATTGCTCTTCTTCTTTGGATCCGGAGACTGTAGGGGAAACCGGAGGAGAGATGCTTGTATGTTCAGGGCCCACTTCTTCTGGAGCAGAGGGTTCCAAGTCCTCAGTTGTTTCTGTACCTAAGTCCCCTACAACAGGAAGATTGAACCTTTTGAAGGCCTTCCGGAGGATCTCTTCTGTTTCTTGGGCCACTTTGTCAGTCTCACCAAGCATGAGTTGATTCATCCTGGCTTTACTTCTGAACTCATCTTTGCAGTCCTTGAAGATTATGTTCATTGTCTTGGGATCAATTTGAGGATATAGCTGAATAGCTATCTGCTCCCGGATCTCAAGATCTTTGGCATGAGCATTGTTCTTTCTTACTTCTAATTCCTTTTCTAGGCTTTTAGGAATAAGAGATATGATCTCAATGAAAGCCTTATTGTATATGTTCAGATATTTGACTGTGGCTTCCTGAAGAGTCTTTTGGTCAGCCTCACTGAAGTCATCATAAGATTTAGTCATTGGTTGAAGGTTTCCATCCACCGTGACCGACTTGATTACATTCTCTAGAGACAGAGTGGGCTTTTCAACAGATACCTCCGCCATTTCATCCTTGTCTTGGCCTGTGGAGGGTTTACCGGATCCTTTCTTCTTCTGTTTCTTTATTTCTTTTACTCCCTCATCTGACTCTGTTTCCTCTTCATCCTTTTGGCTTCCATAAGCCCTTGTGGCTTTTATCTTGGATCTCTTACCGGATGCCTGGACTTCCGGTTTTGAACTTTTGGTTGAGGGAGGTGCAGATCTTTTTGATGATCTGGTCCGGGTGGGAGTTTCAACCGGAGCACTTTCTTTACTTTTCTCTTCTTCCTCAGCCTTCCTCCTCTTTTCCCGGCTGGCATCAAGTGCCTCTTTTGAGATGCCAAGGCCTTGAGCAATGTGCTCTACTTCTTTTCTCACCTTTCTTTTAATCTCAGGTTCCCTGAGTTCTACATGTATTTTTACACTCAGCTCCTCAAAGGTTCCAAACCTTTCTGCCTTAGGATCTTTGGGCTGACTTAGCATGTGTTGAACATGCAGCTCCACTATCTGTTCATCCACTTCATACTCCATGGGCATGATCCAGACAGTCCTTGGCTCCACTGCCTCCATTAGGCACTGATCAGTGTCAACCATAAAGCACACTGAGTCCTTGTATTTTTCAACAAGAGACTGGGGAATTCTCTCTCTTTCTTGCATCATGCTCTGAAAGTTTTTGAAGTATCCCCATAGAGCTGTATTTCTCGCTTTTGCATCCCCAAGTCCATGCAAATAGTCTCTTATCTGGACTGCAACAGGTTTGTCAATCTGCCATACCCATCCACTTGATCCGGGTAGCTCATTCATGAAGTAGAAGAATAGACATACAATAAGAGTACCATACTTAAAGGAATTCTTCTTATCCTTCTTGATTTTCTGTATATTTTCCATTAATTGGCTTAGCAGTAGTTCGCAGAGATCATATTCTGCATTCTTTCTTAGCATTTCATAGGCAGTGTATACTGCAGTTCCGGATACAGAATTCTCCCTGCTGGAGTGATAGATCTTGTATCCTATTATCATGGATGCATATTTGATATCCGGATCCGAAATATCTTCAATGGTCATTGCCCTCTTATCAAATTTTGATCCGGTGGCCTCAGTTACAATGTTGTTCTTGACAGATTTGAGGATAGGTATCCCTCCGGAAGAGTATAGACCAGTTACTGCTCTAATTGCCTCTTTTGTGATTTTGCAGGGTCTATCCAGCCATAGAAAGTTGTCATGCATCCTGCTCAGTACATACCGGACCCATTCATCTTCTTCAAAGTAGGGGAAATGAATAAATTGCTCAAACTGTTTCTTCTGGATATCCTTATACTCTGGTTTAAGCTCAAAAGCATTGTCTATCAGTTGCTTGTGATAGAGGTCTCTTAATTTGAATTCCCCAAATTCCTCAATGCTTGCATGTATGTAAACCCTAATGTCTTCAGTATGTAAAACTCCGTGAGGAACACTAGAGAAGGCTCCTAGTGGATCTACCTCCAATGATTTGTAGGGATGTTTCTTGAATGAGGGGCGAGGTCTATCAGAGATCTTAACTATGTTTGGAGTAGCCATTCTTCAAAGATTTGCAGTGAGGTAATGGAAAACGGAGAATACCTTATGCGCCTTCGACTTGCACGGAGTGATTGGATTGATTTCTTTATGTAATGACTTCGGCAGGAGATCCTTGGTGTGCTTGATGAATCTTGTTGCAGAGCTCCACTATTCGCTTCTTCTTGAGTGCAGAATGAGCAAATGACTTTTGAGAAATCCCTTATATTGCTCCGCGAACCCTAATATCTGTCTGCAATAAATGCTTCACCTACATTATTCCGGTTCGCCTTGTCTGGATAGCTTGGAGTATCCCGGATTAGTCCTGATCTGTGAATATCATCCGGATCTTTCAATCATGAATAAATAGAGGTAACATATTACAAGAACATCCCAAACATTCTGTCCAATCCGCAGAACAAGATAGTGCACTTCCGGATCTCTCCGGACCCTTTTGTAATCCTTTGTCATACCGGAGCATCTCCCTGAACAGGTCTTATTTGATCGATTACAGCTTCTCCATAACTCCATGCGGACCTCTGAAAACTTGACTGAAGCATCTCAAGACTCATATCTGCAAACCCTTTAATCCGCATCTTGTGCCACATTCGGCACCACTTGTTTGGCTGGGGGAACAGGATTTTCTTTGAGTCTCCCCCTGAGCCTGAGCTCACTTTTTAATTTCTGGAAGAAATATCAGCACCAGAGTCTGGTGCGGATCCAACCTCTACATTCTCTGAACTTTTCTTCACCCAAATCTTGCTCATCTGATTCCTAACTTCATCCGCATTCATCTTTTGTTTACCCTTGTCTTGATTCTGATTATACACCGGACCTCTTTTGTCCTGATACTTGTTTCTGCAGACTTTAGCATTATGACCGGACCTATTGCAGATTTGGCAAATAACATTTCTTTGCATATTTGACTGATATCCTCTTGATCTGTATTGATTAGCCATATGACCTACTCTATTGCATGTGAAGCATCTACCTTTGAATGATTTGTTTACTTGCATAATTCTGCATTCATGGGATTTGTGTCCATACCTTTTGCAGTTGAAGCACTGTCTGGAGAAGGATGAATTAATCTGATTCATTCTCATTCTGCACTGATTAGCTTTGTGACCAAAGTGGTTGCAGCTGTGGCAGTATCCATTGAAGGATGGATATCTTTGAGCATTTGGCTGTCTTACCGGAGGTCTTCTAGGCCTGCTCCTTGGATTTTCTGATCCAAGATTCTTCTGACCGGATCCGGAGCTTTCTCCTTTCTCATATCCCAAACCATACTTGTCATCTGTCCTCTTTTGACTTCCAAGAAGAACTTCAAGTTGAGCAGAACTTATCTTGAATTTCTCTTTATATTCATTTGCTGTTTGAAGGTCTCTTTTGAGAGAGGCAATTTGATCCTCAAGTTTTTCTTCATTATCTTTGGCATCTTCAAGATCAGATTCAAGATGTCTGATAATCCTGTCCATCTGGTGGCATTCTTCTGATTTTTCTTTAAGAGATTGTCTTAGATTGTCTTCAGCCTTTCTTTTTTCTTCAATCTCTTGAGTAAACTTTATAGTTCCTGATTCCATTTCATGTCTTAACATAATGACTTCTTTTGATAACTTTTCACATAACTTGGTTTGCTCAGTCAATTCTTCATTTGTATTGCTTTCTTCACTTTGTCTTGCCAACTGTTGGAGCAGCTCCTTTCTCTTTTTCATAGAGAGACTTAATTTGTCTTTTAATTCTCTCATGAATTCATCAGCCTGTTTGAGTCTTTCCTTTAATTCACTGACTTCAGAATTTGACTGTTCAAGATCCTCAAGAGCAGTCTTGAGTTGCTCCCTTAAACCATATGCATCCATTTGAAATCCCAGATCTTCCTCAAGCTGTTAGGCTCTATTTGGAGGAACTTAGCTCTGATACCAATTGTTGATAACTGAGAGGGGGGGTGAATCAGTTATCCTAATTATTTCCCTTATTGAACTTTCTTTTTAATTGATGCAGCATAGAATCAAACACAAAAACATTAATCATGAAATAAGAAACACATGACACAGTATTTTTGACGTGGAAACCCTGTTAAGGGAGAAAACCACGGGGTGATTAACCCAAAATTATTCTCTGTTAGAAGAATAGGAAATTACAAAATGGCACTTGCCAATTAGGGCTCACTGCCCGAGCACACTGCTCACAAGAGGCCCACTGCCTACAAGAAGACACACTGTCTACAAAGTGATAAGAATCACAGTCTTGAACTGATTGGAAGCATCTGCATATGCTGGAGTTCAGTTCCGGTTAGGCTCAGTACACTGATCTGCTGCACTTCATCTTTCCTCTGTTCTTTATTCTGCTATCTTTCACATACCGGATCCTTTTGCTACCTCTGCTCTGTTCTGGACTTATTCGCATATATCTTCACACCATCACACTCTTCACAACTAAATCCATCCTCTATATATATCCGCACAAGTAATTTCATCACCTTTCTAGTCGGCATCCGGAACAGTCTAGTTTCTTACAAACTCTTGTTCTGTCGGCTGAATCCTTCCTCACCAAGCAATGCGGATCAAGCATATACTTGTAGATATCATTATTCATGTCGGCCAAACATGATTCATGCCTTCACAACCTCTATCATCAACAGTAACACATCCGGAAAGTAGTCTGATACTCTGTCAGTCAGTTCTTCCTCTGTTTTCACTGTCTCTCAGGAATCCGGTACTCAACTATTCATATCTTTTTCCTTGTCCATCACCGGAGGCTAAATCCTTGGAATATACCACTCAAGGTAGTCCTCTTGACTTCCCCAAATCCGCACTGCACCAAGACACTTCCTCTGAGAGATCCGGACCAATCTGTCGGACCTTGCCACATGCTCTGTTCTTGTTCACCGGACCACAACATTCTTTATTCTGACTTCCGGTAGAGACACATCATGACTTGCGGATATGTGGGATGACCTTTGTTGCCATCAATGACAACAACCATGAATCCATATAGTGTCTCTTGCCAACACCTTTTTCAATTAATTTATGTTTGTGGAGCAAAAATCCACTCCAATATTTCTCATGTGCTAAAGGGAGATGCTAGAGAAATAATTATTAATTTTTTGCCTCAATTATTAAATATATTTTTGAATATGTTGAAAATGGTCCAAATAAATATTAAAATATTGTTTAATTGCTCAAATGGGGCGTGAAAATTCATAAAGTGAGCATTTTGTAACATCCAAGGCATTTGGCATCTTCTTTTATGACATACTCTATGACAGGGTTATATGTTATATTTTAGTATTTTGCTACACATTTAATTAATAAGAATCGTCTCTAGCATAGTGTGAAGTTTCCATTTATGTGTAGATAGAGAGAGAGGTCTGATATGGCCTAATGGCCCCACTCTTCTATTAGGTGAATAGTGGGCCTAATCCTAATCCACCTTATCTATATGGCACTTTGGAGTAGAGGCGGGGGGAGGGGGAGCAGGGAAGATTGTCTATCTCTCTAGTATTGTTTTTGTGATCAAAACTACATAGTTTATTCAGTTTTTATCACCATATGCTCTCACCTCACCTTCATGGGACCTTGCTAATAAAAAAGTGATTAAAATATGTTACAAATTATTTGTTGTTGGTTGCATAATCAGATTTTAGGAAAAACTATTTGTTTGGATCATGATAATGTATGTCTAATTTTCAAGTGGATTTGAGTGCACACCTCTTTTTGATTGTTATGGGTATTTGATATTTTAATATATTTTATATTTAGTTGTTAAAAAATCATTTAAGAATATATTTACATAAAATTTACGTTTGGAACATTACAACAACCATAATATATACTTAATAATGCATAATAAAATAATTACGGTGAAGGCGTTCCCTTTGTGAGAAGAGGGGCTAACTTTGTAGATCAATGGTCTCAATTGCTGCATGCCTTCGTGCAAGACGATTATATGGAATCTAGTTGTCCATTTTTTCTCTCATTTTTCTTTCATTTTGCCATCGTTTTCTTTGTCGTTTTGCTGTCACCATCGCTGCTTTTTCGTCAACGGGAAGATTCAAGAGCGGCTTTCTGAAGTGCTAGCCTCCAAAATTTGTACAGGAAACCACCAAATCGATGCCAACCATGTCTTTAAAACGCTCGTGAAACCACTAAATAGAACCGAAAGCGGTTTCTCAAAACTCTGGCCTTCAAACTGTACGACATGTTAAAAACGGCTTATCGGACCTGGTCTAGCTGTCTGCCTGCTAATATGAAAACCACTTCCCGTTCTCGGCATGAAATAGGTTTCTGAGTATTCGCAAAACCGCTCTCGGTAGATGGTCACGATAGTCGGGTTTTGGTTGAGAAAAGTAATCTTTACCCTTCATTTCGTATGGGTTCAAACCATGCCTTGGTTTGTTTTCCGTGAAAAATATTTTCCTTGTTTTGGATTTTTTTAGGGAAACATATTCTGTCATGTTTTTCTTTGTTTAATTTTTCGTGTAAATATAAACATTTTGAGTGGGCTTTGTTGATCTATTGTATTGAATGATTTTATTATCCTTGCAAATATTTTTGAACATCTTACTTCTAATTGAAATGGTTAAAAGTTTCCAGCAATGTACTAGTTTATTAAAATTAATTGTGTAGTTTAGAATTAATTTTATTTATTTAAATATTATCATAATTTATAAGAATTTTTTTCTTATGATTATAAATAGTTTATTAATTATTAAATTTAGGTATATAATAGTGAAATTAATATATTAATGTTATTTCTTATTTAATTGTGTTTATTTGGATAGTAATGTCATTATAATTTATATTTTATTAGTAGTGTATAAGATTTTTTTTCTTAATGATTATGAAAAGTTTTTTACTAATATTTAAAAAATGTCCGTAGTTTAAGCATTAAAAGAGTGTAAGTGGATCATTTTATAATACTTTACTATGTGAATATCATCTTCTAATAAAATAAACATACAATTAACTTAGAAATTAAATGTCACACAAAAATGATTGCCTTTGTTAGAGAATATGTAGCCTCTATTTGATAAGTGTCTCAAAACTATGAAGATTGGTTCTAAATGTTGTGTGTTTGATCTTTGTTGTAGATTTGATTTGCCACACAAATCTAATAGAATGATCTTATAAAATATGTGCTCTAGGAGAAATGACCCAATACCTTGAGATAGTTCCAAAGGTTGAGGTAGTATTTGTGCATTTAAGGCCCAATATTTTTAAAAGTTTAGCACTAGTAGTTGTGACTTTAAGGTTGTTAGTGTTGACTATAAGTACTACTAATTGAATGAAATGTGCCCTTTAGATCTAAAAAGCAACCAATCATGTGATGCCACATCAACCCACCAACAAAACATGACTTAATGTACACATATTGGTTCACCCTTTTTTGGGGGGAATTATTTGACACCTCAACAAAAAGCATGTTGATGTGGCCCTAAAACTTTAGTTATAAGCAGGGGCCTTGCCAAATAAGCTACTGTAAAAAAATTGGTGTGATTTGAAATTGTGGTGTATGATTTTGAGAGGCATGAAGTTAGGGTGCTCAACTACTGGGTCCTCTCCCCTAGATGTCCTCTTTATTCTCCAAATCTAACATATTTTGCACATGGTTTCCTTATAAAATTAAATGCATAATGAATGTCTTTAAATACTATAACATAACAATATGTTGGCCCATAATAACTAGTAGAAAGGAATGAATCATAAAGTTAAATGATAATTTCAAGGGCAAAGAACATATATGCTTCAAATAATATACATAGGTGACAACTAATGGAATGCAAGTGAAGTGCATGAACATGAAACTAGAAAGGAGATGCATGCAAATAGAGGCTATACACGTAATATGAAACCTCACAAATTTGAAGTAGCTACTAAAAAAACATAGGGATCTTGAAATCCATTAAGATTATAGAAATTAATTCACGACACTTGAGAAAACAAAAAATAACATGGACCATAAAGATACAAGGGAATCATCATTCACTTAAAAACATAACAATTGAACTTCTACAACTCTTCGGCGTACCCATTGCACACCAAGGTGCAATTGCTAGTAATAACCCTTTATAATGATTTAGGAATCCCTTTATTTGTTAGGCAGCCCTTGTTTTCTTCATGGCAAATTATTTCTTGAATCTGCGTATAGTCAATCATTTCAAACTTTTAGTTGCCATACACGAGATTCCCTTAAAGTATAAAAAAAGGAGAATTTAAGTCTGTTTTTTTGGCATTCCTTGGCCTTAGCTAATTGCACACGATTTTTGTTGAATACGCGTTCGGAACATTCTCGAAAAAAGCATGGCCACGAAATTTCTAGACTCGATTAAGAGGCGACTACTTTATTTTTTAATTATTAATTATTAATTATTAATTGCTTATTGTGTCGACACGTATCCCGGAAATGGAATCGCTCATAATTCTCTTGGCCCTTATTTTAGATGATAAAGTCAAATCATATTGTCACGCTTTTGTCGCATTAAAAAATTTTCTTCTTGACGGTTTTCACTCATTTTGTAGATGACTTGTGGGAATTGTTCACACATTTTTGGGATGACTTGTGTGATTCACAATATATTTAAGTTTGTCACCTTTTTCATAAAGGTTTGTTTTTTTCCTTGGCTTGTAAAATTTGATAACATTTTGTTTGTTGAACCACAAGTTGGATTGCGCGTGGCACATAAAACTAGTGGTTGATTCAAGTGACTTCTAAATTAAGGGAAATGAAGCCAACAACCTTATCCAAAGAGCCTTCTTTAAGAAATCATTTCCCCCATACCTTGAGCTAATTTGTTAGGAATTCTTCTCCGTCGTCTCTCTGTCTTTGTCTTCTTTTAGATTTTTTTATTATTTTGTATCTTTGCAGTGTTGTAAACATCATGTTATAAACAGCTGTATTTTGTTAGTATGTAATGTTTGAAGTTTAATCTAATATAAAATTTGTCACTAATTTTTTGGGTGAGAGAAAAATTATTGATGGGGTTTTGAAATTTTGTAAGGGAATAAAACTACTCAAACATGAAAAATTATTGATGGGGTTTTGAAATTTTCTAAGGGAATAAAACTACTCTCACACATAAGTATAAAGGGTTAAGTAAATGCTATTAGGAATAATAAACAAATACATTTAGATATTTGAGATGGAATAATAAATAAATATGTATGTAAAGTAAATAAATAAAATTGGATATTTAATTTTGGATTTAGTTTTGATTTGATGGTGATAAATGTCGCTAAATGATTAGCTTCTGAGTTAGTAACCTGGATTTTATCAAATGATGTTTTTGGACTAGTAAATTCACTATATAATGTCGCTTTCATTCATTTCTATGCTTGCAAAAATGATCCATGTACTTGTGAATTTGATCCCTATCTATGAATTCAATCTTGTTTTGCATATTTGATCTGATAGATTCTATACTTCAAATTCACACTCGCCTCAATATTTGATTATGCAATAAATGATTAGTGGTGTTTAGGAACACCTTTGGAAGCTTACTAAGCGATGATCTTCTCCTTGGTCAAGCCCTTGGATATGATTTAACGATTTTGGAATAATGATCGAAGACATGCCAAGTAGGCATAATAGGAAGTCATATGAAGATCCGTTAGGCACGATAGGAAGCCATCATAACCATGATCTAATCATTGTGATCCTTGTCATCAAAGAGCATTAGTGATATTATATTCCCTCCTCCAATTGGTTGTATACAAGAGATGTAAGGAGTTGGAGGAGAGAGAAAAATACATGATCATGTAAACTCAATATGCATATCATAAGTGTCAAAGATATCATTGTGACAATCAACCAATAATATATCAAGATGTAATTGTGTAACCCATGTAGGAAAGGGTGAGAAGATGCCTCCACTGTTGCCCCCAGTGGCAAAGACACAATGGCAATAATCATTTAAATACATATCATGTGATGCAAGGGCATCGTCGGTTAAAGGTAGTTCTATTTGGTTAAGAGAGGAAGTTGAGGACATTGTAGCTCCGTCACCTAGAAGAAGTGTTGGAAACAAGGTAGATAACTGAGAGGGGGGGTGAATTAGTTATCTCTAATAACTCTACTTTATTTTTCCTTTTATAATTTGAGCAGCATCAAAACACATAAGCATATATAATCATGAGAGCATAAATGAAATCAACACACATAACACAAGGATTTTAACGTGGAACACCCTGTTAAGGGAAAAACCACGGGGTGACTAACCCAAGATTGTATCCTCTGTTAAAAGAATAAGAAGTACAAAATGGCACTTGCCAATTAGGGCTCACTGCCCGAGCACACTGCTCACAAGAGGCACATTGCCTACAAGAGACTCACTATCTACAAAGTTTATAGAAGGTAACCAGGTGTTTGAACTGATGAGAGGCATCCATATATGTTGAGGTTCAGTTCTGGTTAGGCTCAATATACTGATCTAATGCACTTCATTCTTCCTCTGCTTTAGTGTTGTTGTTATGTCACATACTGGACTAGTATTGTTGTTTCCACACTTATCTCTACCTTTCCTCGCACACTATATTTTCACACACACACACCTTCATACCAAAATCCATCTGGTATATATATCCACACAAAGGATTTCAACATCTTTCTAGTCGGCAACCGGAATACTCAAGATATTTACAAAACACTGATCTGTCGGTTGATTCATGCTCAATATGTGATGCGTATCAAAAACATAGACATAGAAATCATCAATCATGTCGGCCAACCATGTATGATCCCTCAAATAGCTTGATCAACATCAATTACTCATTCGGATTGAAGTTTGATGCTCTACCGGTCAGTTCTTCCTTAGTCTGCTCTGTCTGTCAGGACCCAACACTTAGATGCTCATATCTTTTCAATGTTTTATCACCGGAGGCTCAATCTCTGTAATACAGTAGTAATGATACTCCTTTTGACTTGTCCAAGTCCGTAACTTGTTGAGTTACACCATCTGAGAGATCCAAACCTGATTGTCGGACCTTGCTGCATGCTCTGTTCTTGTTCACCGGACCAAAACACTCTTCAATCTGACTTCCGGTATAGACATACTGTGTGTTGCGAATGTGTAGGATAGCCTTTGTTACCATTAATGACAACACTCATGAAGCCACACAGTGTCTCTTGCCAACAATCTCCCCCTTTGGCATTGATGGCAACATTTAGTGAAAAATGAATAAGTGTCACAACAAACTCCCCCTTGGATGATGCTCTATCTTATGCACTATTTTACCAGAGCTCCCCCTTAGCTGGATTCCACATTTTTCACTACTCCTCACTCCCCCTTTGACATCAATGGCAAAGGGGGGAATCCACACACCAAAATTTGCAAAAATCAACCTATACATAGCCGCATAAGTATATATACATGTTATACTTACATATACTTAAGTATATCCGTAAAAGTGGTCTTCAACTGTACAAATTTTGTTGCCCAACTCTGCTTCATCCTGTCCAAAATTGAGATGTGACCACTCAACAAAAATGCGTAAGCTTCTGCCCTTCTTAAGTCTGCCAGATCACTGGTTTGGGCTATGGTCTGAGCATCAGTTAAGGCCTCATGCATTGCCTCTAACTTAGGGATAATTATCCCTCTAAATTCACTCATCCTGCTTATTATATTCTTCTTCTCCTTTTCAAGCCTCTTTATTTAATTTATAATGGCAATAGCCTGGCACTCTTGATTCATTATGGATGTGGTGAGGGGATCAAAATTCTGAGATAAACTTGACAGTTTACCTTCTTATTCTTTCACCTTCTTTTCAATATCCTCTGTCACTTTAGACTAGGATAGACAAAATTTGTATATTTCTCCACCATCTTTAAGAACATTTTCTAGGCTCTTTATTCCAATATCTAGGGTCCTCCTATCATTAGCTATGAGTCCCTATACTTCAGTGAATCTCTTTCCCAAAAACTCTTTCCAGACTTTCTCTTCTGCTGATTTCTCTAAAGAATCAAAATGGGTGCTAACAGAGTTAACCAGAGATTTCAAATTACTGGATGGAGAGGTCGAAGGATCCTTTTGGAAGGATGGCATGATCTTCTCCAGCATCCCGAATGCAATCTCTATCAGCTCACAGTCTTCCATGTGAGACTTCAGAAGCTTTTCTTTTGCTTTAGCTTGAGCAAAAGATGCTATCTTCATTGTCTGGACTGGAGAGAAGGAATCAAAATTTAGTGGTACTTGAAAAAGTTCCAGTTCATCTATCTCCATCAACTCTTTGTTCAAGAATTTCTTCACTGCCTCTGTAGTGTCTCTTGCCGAAGACTGAGTCTTCTTTCCTTTTGTAACCTCATAACTGTCATCAAAGATCTTCTCTGTTTGTTCTTCTTCTCTTCCCTTTTCCTCCTCTTCTTGACTTAATTTCTCCTCTTTTCTTCCTTCTCCTTCAGTTCCTGAGTCTGCAGGGGGATCCGGAAGAGAGATGTTAACTTCTTCATGGACTTCCTCTTCCGGAACAGAGGAATCCAAGTCTTTAGACTTCTTCTCATCTATCTCTTTTGACTCTTCTATATTTTTCTTAGTAGATTCTTCTTTTGATGCACTTAATCCTTCGACATCCATGGTAGAAGGTTCTTCATCTATTTCCTCTATAATAGGAAGATTGAATCTTTTGAAGGCATTCCGAAGGATGTCTTCTATTTCTTTTGCTACCTGATCAGTCTCTCCAAGCATAAGTTTGTTCATTCTTGCTTTGCTCCAGAACTCATCCTTGCAGTCCTTAAAGATCATGTTCATTTGTTTTGGAGTAATGGAAGGATAGAGCTGAATAGCAATCTATTCTTAGATCTCTAAGTCCTTTGCCTTAGCATTCTCCTTTCTAAGTTCAAGTACCTTCTCTAGACTTTTGGGAATTAATGAAATGATTTCAATGAAAGCTTTATTATAAATATTTAAGTACTTGACTGTAGCTTCTTCCAGGATCCTTTTGTCTGTCACTATACTCATCATAAAATTCTGTTACTGGTTGTAGATTCCCATCCACAGTGATTGCCTTGATGACATCATCAATAGAAAGAGTGGGCCTTTCAACAAATTATTCTACCTCTTCTTTATTTTTACCAGCAAAGGATTCCTCGGATGTTTTCTTCTTTTTCTTTTTTTTCTTAACTTCCTCATTAGACTTTGTTTCTTCATCATGCTTTTGGATTATGTAAGCCCTTGTGGCTTTTGCTTTCATTCTCTTTTCTCCCTTTCCGGATGTCTTGGCTTCCGGTTTTAAGGCTCTTGAGCTCTTAGAGGTGGCAGGTGTAGAGCTCTTGGAGGATCTAGTCCGGGAGGAGGCTTGCACCGGAACACTTTCTTTTTCTACTTCTTGTTTCTCTTTCTCAACTCTTTCTATTTTCTCTCTGGTTGCATCAACTGCCTCTTTTAAAATGCCATATTTCTTGGCAATTTCCTCTAGTTCCCTTCTAACTTTCCTTTTTATTTTCGGTTGCCTTAGTTCAACATGAATCTTTACACTTAATTCTTCAAAGGTTCCAAACCTTTCTACCTCAGGGTCCTTAGGCTGACTTAGCAAGTGTTGGATATGCAGCTCCAAGATTTTCTCATCAACCTCATATCCCATTGGCATAATCCAAATTGTTATGGGCTCAACTGCCTCCATTAGGCATTGATCAGTGTCTACCATGAAGCATTCTATATCCTTATATTTTTCAACTATTGTTTGAGGAATTCTTTCTCTGGCTTGCATCATCCTTTGGAAGTTCTTAAAATATCCCCAGAGTGTTATGCTTTGAGCCTTGGCATCATCAAGCCCGTACATGTAGTCTCTGATTTGTATGGCAACCGGTCTGTCATTTTGCCATACCCAACCACTTGATCCGGGTAGCTCATTCATATAGTAAAAGAACAGACATAGTATTAAGCCACCATATTTGAATGAGTTCTTCTTATCCTTCTTGATCTTCTACAAGTTTTCTAACAGTTGGTTCAGAAGAAGATCACATAGGTCATAATCAACATTTTCCCTTAACATCTGATATGCTGTATAAATTGCAGTTCCGGACACAGAATTCTCCCTATTGGAATGATATATTTTATAACCAATTATCATAGAGGCAAATTTGATATCCAGATCTGTAATATCTTCTATTGTCATTGCTCTTTTGTCAAACTTAGATCCGGTAGCTTCACTTACTATCTGGTTTTTGATAGATTTGAGTGCAGGCAACCCACCGGATGAGTGTAGTCCAGTTACTGCCCTAATGGTATCTTTTGTTATCTTAAAGGGCTTCATCAACCACATGAAATTGTCATGTATTCTGCTAAGAAAATACCAGACCCATTCATCTTCAGCAAAACAAGGAAAGTGGATGCAATGTCCAAAATGCTTATCCCGGAGGGCCTTGTATTGAGGTTTGAGTTCAAAGGTTTCATCTATTAATTGTTTATGGTAAATATCCATCAGCTTAGATTCTCCAAATTCCTCAATATTTGTGTGGATGTACACCCTAACATCTTCTACGTGCAGAACCCCATACAAAATGCTAGAAAAAGTGCCTAAGGGATCAACTTCAAGGGATTTGTAGGGGTGTTTTTTAAACTTTGGGCATGGCCTATCAATGATCTTAACAACCATTGGAGTAGCCATCTTTGCAAAAAAATTAGAGAGAGATATTCAGAAATGGAAATACCTTTTTGCGCTTTTAGGGTTCACAATAAGAGTTGGAACAGGTCGCTAGTTGAATCAGATTCTGCGGTTGATCTTTGAGAAAGTTGTAAAAACTTGATGTAGAGCTCTTTCTTTCTTCTTCTCAAATGCAAATGTGCAAATGATGAGTAAAAGAACCCTTTTATCTCTGTGCAAACCCTAATTTCCTTTTGCAATAAATGCACAACTTAAGTCATTTGGTTGCCTTGTTATGAGAGAGATCTTTCTGAATTACTGAGATGCATTTAGAATCATTTTAGTGATAATTGACAATGTATCTTCTTTCCTCCAATCATGCCATGAATCTGCAGATCAAGATATTTCAATTTTGAATCGTACTAGATCTGTCTATGAAGATCCTGCTTTACCGAATGGTTGTCGAACCAGATCAATCTTGGCTGAATAAATTCTTCAAACCTCCTTGCGGATTGTTCATATTTTTACCGAGGGTTATTTAGATATTCCTCTGAGAACCCTTTAATCTGCAACATTCCATGTGCCAAACTTAGGCACCAAATGACTGGCTGGGGGAATTTATTTTCCTTTGTGACTCCCCCTGAGCCAGAGCTCATCTGTTTAGTTTCCGGAAGGAATATCAGCACCAAATTCTAGTGCGGATCCATCCCCAACATTTTTTGTACTCTTCTTCACCCAAATCTTGTTCATCTCCCTTTGAACTTCATCCACATTCACTTTGCCTTTTCCTTTATCTTGATTTTGATTATGATGCACCGGACCCTTTTTATCCTGATTCTTACTTTTGTAGAATTTGGCAATATGACCAGATCTATTGCAATTGTAGAAAACAACATTTATTTGCATATTTGACTGATATCCTCTTGATCTGCATTGATTAGCCATATGTCCCATTCTATTACATGCAAAGCATCTACCATTGAATGAATTATTTATTTGCATATTTCTGCATTCATGAGATTTGTGACCATACCTTTTGTAGTTAAAACACTGTCCGGAGAAGGATGAGTTAGTCTGATTCATTCTTCTTCTGCATTGAGTTGCTTTATGACCAAAGTTGTTGCAACTATAGCAGTATCCATTGAAGGATGGATATCTTTGAGCATTTGGTTGCCTTACTGGAGGTCTTCTAGGTCTGTTCCTTCGATTTCCTAATCCGGATCCGGAGCTTTCACCTTTCTCATATCCCAAGCCACGCTTGTCATCTACCCTCTTTTGACTTTCAAGAAGAACTTCAAGTTGAGCTGAGCTTATCTTGAATTTCTCTTTGTATTCATTTGCTGTTTGAAGATCTTGTTTAAGAGTGTCTATCTGATTCTCAAGTTGTTCTTCATTATCTCTAGCTTCTTCAAGATCAGATTCCAAATGCCTAATTATTCTATCCATTTTGTGGCAGTCCTCTGACTTCTCCTTGAGAGATTGTTTTAGATTATCTTCAATTTTTCTTTTCTCTTCAATTTCTTGGGTGAATCTCATAACCCCTGATTCCATTTCATGCCTTACCATAATGACCTCTTTTGATAGCTTCTCACATAGCTTGTTTTTCTCATTCAGATCTTCATTAGTATCATTGGCTTCACTTTGACTTGCTAATTGTTGAAGTAGTTCCTTTCTCTTTTTCACAGAGATACTCAGTTTTTCTTTTAGCTCATTTATGAAATCATCAGCTTGTTTGAGTCTTTCTCTCAAGTTATTGACTTTAGAGTGAGATTGCTCAAGATCATCTAGGGCAGACTGAAGTTGTTCCTGATGGTGACAGGTTGTCATTGATGACAAAAAGGTGTTTGGTCCTCATGTCATATTTCAGGATGTCTTCAAGTGGGAGAGATTTAATGCAGAGACAATGTATTGGTTATTTGAAATCCTTAATGTCTTGTGATAATCACATCATATGTGTCTTGCAGATGCAGAGAATGGTTCTATACTTCACAGGTTTGTTCTTGCATTATCAGGAGTACATTATCTTGTGTGTTGTTGCAGGAGTGCATCATCAGGAAGTTGCAGGAATACATCATCAAGAGTACATCATCTTGTGTGTTGTGAATATAATGATAAGATTCATTACTCAGGGTGATACAGATGACATATAGTATTCAGTGGCTAGGTTATTTGATCTCAGTATTCAGTTTGTGAAATGATTATGATGCAATTTGTATGGTTGAGATGTAATTTATATGTGTCCTCAGTTTTTCATGTTGTGTGGATGGTGTTGGTTATACATTGGGATCCTATTTATAGTTCACTCATTCAGGATAAGTGTGTTGATCGTATCTAAGTGTATATAGTGTGGTGTCTTCAAGGATGTAGCAGGAATCAAGTTGTTTGATGGAGAATGTCATGATTATCTCAGATTGCATCAGTAACTTCAGTAGGTTCTTGCAGAGTTGATCATCATGAGTGGATGACAAGATGGTGTAACATGTTGTTTCATATTATGTATCAAATGTCAATTGGGGTGCTTGTTTATTTGTGGTGGTAAAGGTGCTCAGGAATATTTGATAGAATTTAAAACCTCCTAAAGATTTGATCTTTCTAAGTTGTTTCCTAAGTCCCTAAAGACTTTGTCACTCTACATATTCTGCCCATCACATGTAAAGTGTTCTTTTTGTTTTAATATTACATTGACCTTTTAAACAGGTCGCGGGGACACTTAAGTGTTAGAACAAAGGGTTTGGCATTGTGTAGAAACCGGCCTCCCTTTATACAATTACCGATAGCATCGGTCTCTTCCAAAAGCCTCGGGCGGGAAATCAATTCAAATGGCCCTCTTCAAATGTTTGTTATGGAGCGCGTTTTTCCTTAGAGATTTTTATAAGTTTAAAAACAATTGAAAATACTTTGAAGGGCCCGCAATATATTCAAAAAGGGAAGGTTTGTTATTTTGTTTAAACTTAGAAACTTTAGTATGTCATATTTTATGACATTTAAATAAAAGGTGCATGGTATAAGGAGGGAGCCCGATATAAGTGGGCACATTTTTTATAAAAGATTTTTGGAAACTTTTTTAAATTTCCATTTTTAATTAAAAGGCTTAAGATTCATTATAGAATTAAGGAGCCTTTATAGGAGATTGCTATTGTTTTTTTAAAAGCAATTTTTTTAGAAAACTATTGAAGAATTTAGAAAAGATTTTTATGAAAAAATTGCAGAGATAACAATGATGCAATGAGAAAGATTCTTTACAGATTGAAGATTTTTTTGAGGCAGATTGGTTTTCAAAGATGAATTGATTTTTTGATTTTATTGAAGATGAAATAAGATTGGAGGAATTTGCAAAGAGGAAGAGAGGAAGAAAATGAACAGTCATAGACATGAAGAGAAAAGTAATTTTTTCACAGATATAGAATATGAAAGGTTTTCATGAAGATATTTTTGAGGAAGATCAACAAGATTGAATGATGTTTTTGTCTTGTGAGAAAATCAAATTGAAGATTTTATTTGCAGGGATAATATTGAATACAGAAATTGTCCAAATTGAAATGTCAAAGAATGTGAAGGATCATGTACAGAGAAGAGGAAGATCAAAAGATTTTTTAATGCATAGAATTGACGGGAAGATATTTTATAGAGAAGAGAATATGAAGGGTTGTGAAAGTATATTCAGATTTTATTTAATGATATTATAGATGCTTTTTATAGAGTTGTGTGGATTAACAAGATGATGTGAGTGATATTGTGCAGATTGATGATGAACTGACAGGGATCAAATACAGATATAGAGATTGACAAGGTGATTAGAAAGACAATATGCAATTGTAATGACAATCAGGTGCATGAATCATGAATTTGATTGATCAAGACATTGAAACTAGTAAGATAGAGATGAAACATACAGTGTTGTGAAGTGTTGTTGAAAATCAAGCAGTGTTGTTGAGAATCAAGCAGTGTTGGTGTTGTAGAGTGGATCATGATACAGGATTGAAATGTCTGAGTTTGTATATGATTTTGGAATGATCATTTGACAGACACATGAGAGAGAATAAATGTTATGTATTGAAACAGAGAAACCCTCTGAATTTATGTTTTCAGTTTGTTCTGTAATAGGGGTTGGTGCTCCTTGAAGCTGGTGCTTCTAAACAGTATGCCAGTGAGGCTTGTAGGTCAGTGAGACCTTAACATTTGTCAGTGAGACACATATTGTAGCCAGTGAGGCTTCTTTGTAGCCAGTGAGGCATGTTTGATCAGTTAAGCCAGTGAGGCAGTTTAGAGTGGTTTTTCTACCCCTGGAGGGTTTTCCACTCATGCAATTCTTGTGTCATAATCTTCTCTGTGTGTGTATGATTTACTTATGAAGTTTTGTTCTCTTTCTGTATTCACATTCATGTGCATATGTATTAGACAGATCAATGCTGTCTTTCTCTCTTTGTACTTTGAAAGTTAAAGTGTGTAAAAAGATTTGAAAATTCACACAACACTGATTCACCCCCCCTCTCAGTGTTGATTGTACTCCTACAGTTCCTTCATACCATACATATCCATTGAGATTCCCAAATCTTCCTCAAGCTGTTAGGCTCTATTTAGAGGAACTTAGCTCTGATACCAATTGTTGGAAACAAGATAGATAACTGAGAGGGGGGATGAATAAGTTATCTCTAATAACTCTACTTTATTTTTCCTTTTATAATTTGAGCAGCATCAAAACACATAAGCATATATAAGAGAGCATAAATGAAATCAACACACATAGCACAAGGATTTTAACGTGGAAAACCCTGTTAAGGGAAAAACCACGGGGTGACTAACCCAAGATTGTATTCTCTGTTAAAAGAATAAGAAGTACAAAATGGCACTTGCCAATTAGGGCTCACTGCCCGAGCACACTACTCACAAGAGGCACACTACCTACAAGAGACTCACTATCTACAAAGTTTATAGAAGGTAACCAGGTGTTTGAACTGATGAGAGGCATCCATATATGTTGACGTTCAGTTCTGGTTAGGCTCAATATACTGATCTAATGCACTTCATTCTTCCTCTGCTTTAGTGTTGTTGTTCTGTCACATACCAGACTAGTATTACTATTTCCACACTTATCTCTACCTTTCCTCGCACACTATATTTTCACACACACACACACACACACACTCATACCAAAATCCATTTGGTATATCTATCTACACAAAGGATTTCAACATCTTTTTAGTCGGCAACCAGAATACTCAAGATATTTACAAAACACTGATCTGTCAGCTGATTCATGCTCAATATGTGATGTGTATCAAAAACATAGACATAGAAGTCATCAATCATGTCGGCCAACCATGGATGATCCCTCAAATATCTTGATCAACATCAATTACTCATTCAGATTGAAGTCTGATGCTCTGTCGGTCAGTTCTTCCTCAGTCTGCTCTGTCTGTCAGGAACCCAACACTTAAATGCTCATATCTTCTCAATGTTTTATCACCAGAGGCTCAATCTCTGTAATATAGTAGTAATGATACTCCTCTTGGCTTGACCAAGTCTGTAACTTGTTGAGTTACACCATCTGAGAGATCCGGACCTGATTGTCGGACCTTGCTGCATGCTCTATTCTTGTTCACCGGACCAAAACACTCTTTAATCTGACTTCTGGTATAGGGATACTATGTGCTGCGGATGTGTGGGATAGACTTTGTTGCTATCAATGAAAACACTCATGAAGCCACACAGTGTCTCTTGCCAAATAGAAGTTGCAAACGAACCACTGAAAGGAAGTTACAACTACCAAACGTCAGGAAGATGAGGAAGTTAGAAACCTTCCAAGCGATGAAGGAAGGATAGAAGGAAAATGTGAGAGCACGATCGGAGGAGAATACATCAAAACCAAGGAGGGATGATGATAGAGTGTAGCCTGGTTTGAGCAGAGGTCGACACCTCAAGAGGAGGATAGATAGAAGTGTTGAAGGCACGGTGTGGGGAGACGTGAGAGAGGGGATGTTGGCAGAGATTAATAAGAAGTTTGATGCAGATATAAACTAGAGACAAGTTGTATGTGAGGGAGTCGAGTTGGAGTGATCCAACTGATAGAAAACTTTGATGAGCAATGTCAGAAAAGACTGATTAGTCTAGTATTTGCCAATGTATGTCCTCTGTATTGAAAGTTGATTTGGCTGTGAACTAAGTAAGAAGTTTCTTGTTGAATAAAGCTCTTGTAATTGAATGCCCATCAATGCTAAGTTATGATTTATTCCTATCACTGAATTAATGAACGCACTTTATTATCATATTGCAACCTAAGTCGGCTACCTGATTGTTTTCCCCTGTTCTTCCTCTATGCTCTTATTTTTTTGTAATGATTTGGATTGCTATCGGTTTGGTATCAGAGCGTATGTTTGTGGACTGCTGTCATCAAAGTAGTATCATAGCCTAAAAGGTTTGGGAAGGGGAATTCAATTATGCTCATGGGATTTTTGGACAAGTATGTGTGTTAAAGTTTTGACAGGTTAATAAGAAGAACCTGGATACCGAAAGACTGGGTAGAGGAAAAAGAGAGAAGCCCTAGGTGAGGTATCAAGAAGCCAAGAAGAAAGATACAAAGATGCAACAATATGCCATAACATAAAGCCTCAGGAAGAAAGACAAAATTAAAATGAATGCATAGAAGAAAAATGCAAAGTGGGATAAAGATATAGTAGAGTTGAGAAGAGATTTTGAGAAGTGTAAGCAGCGGCTTGAGGAAAGAAGCCAAGAATATGGTTGGTATTGGCCAATGAAAAATAAGTTGAAGTGGCCCGTGCAGATGATTGTCAAGAAAAGAAGAGGGTAGAATATGATTGTCTTGAAAAGAGAAGAAGCATTGCCACATGATGAAGATGACATGGAAGTGGAGCTTGTAGAAGAGACAAAGAAGAAGAAAATAGAAGATGGAAAGGAAAATGCTGGTCAGGAGTATGCAACAGAATATGTGAAGAAAATAAAAGATGATGTAAATCAAGATGAAGAAGTAAAAGTATTGATTGATGAGATACCAAAGGAAAAGAAGATTGGCATACTTTTGGGAGTAGTTTGGAAGAAGCTTGAGGAGAGCACATACAAGGTGAAAGGTAAGCAAGTTGATTCCAATGATTTTAGGAATTATGCTTTTGAATCTTTTAATGAAATTGTTGGAGGGAAGATTTTAAAAGAAAAGGATGAAAAGGATATGGAACCAAATAGTGACAATGATATATATGAACGTGAGATGGAGTTTTGGAGGCTTGTAGATGACAAAGACATAAGAAGGAGAAGATACACTAAGAAAAAGGAAAACAAATGAAAACAAATTGAATGCATGGCAGTTGTTCTAGAACGATGTTGGAAGATGCAAAAGAAAAACAAACAAAGAAATGATTTCTGGTTGATGACCTCATGTGCGGGAGCACATGTTTCTTGTCTCCTAGGGAGCCTGATGCGGGGGCATCGTTGGTTAGAGGCAGTTATATTTGGTTAAGAGAAGAAGTTGAGGACGTTGTAGCTCTGTTGCCTAGAAGAAGTTGCAAATGAACCGCTGAAAGGAAGTTACAACTGCCAAACTTCAGGAAGATGAGGAAGTTAGAAACCTGCCAAGCAATGAAGGAAGGATAGAAGGAAAATGTGAGAGCATGATTGGAGAAGACATCAGAACCAAGAAGGAAGGACGATGGCAGAGTGCAACCTAGTTTGAGTAGAGGTCAACGCCTCAAGAGGAGAATAGATAGAAGTGTTGAAGGCATAGTGTGGGGAGACGTGAGAGAGGGGACATTGGTAGAGATTAATGAGAAGGTTGATGCAGATATAAACTAGAGACAAGTTGTATGTGAGGGAGTCGAGTTGGAGTGATCTAACTGATAGAAAACTTTGATAAGCAATGTCAGAAAAGACTGATTAGTCTAGTATTTTCCAATGTATGTCCTCTGTATTGAAAGCTGATTTGGATGTGAACTGAGTAAGAAGTTTCTTGTTGAATAAATCTCTTGTAATTGAATGCCCATCAAGGCTGAGTTATGATTTATTCATGTCACTGAATTAATGAATGCACTTTATTATCATATTACAATCTAAGTCAGCTACCTGATTGTTTTCCCATGTTCTTCCTCTGTGCTCTTATTTGTTTGTAATGATTTGGGTTGCTATCAGTCTGGTATCAGAGCGTATGTTTGTGGACTGCTGTCATCAAAGTGGTATCAGAGCGTATGTTTCCAGACTGCTATCATCATCATGTAAGCACCAAGAGATGTCATAGAAATGTAAACATGTAAGCATAGACATGAAAACACATCCAATATGATGTAATCATGAACACATATGGAGTATGCAAGGGTTAGATCACCTAGAGTAACATGTATTGTAATATAGCACATAGGTGAAAGACATGGAAGATAAGGATAATGGGCCAAAGAAGTAAACCATCTAAATTTGACCCCCATCAAATTGTAAACTAGTAAAACTAAAATACCTATATAATGTGATATATGAATCTATCTTCTAGAATTGCATGTTCACATGAAGAAAACCTAAGAAACTATAAAATAATCTCAACATCTGTATAATCATCTAAACAAGTATCAAATATGTGAAATTACATGTCCTCATAATAGTGAATATGATCATGAAATGTCCCATTTGAATCCAATCCCTAAACATACCATCCACAAATAACTTGTTTATAGCTTCCCAATGCACATATATTGTATAAAAAAACCATTGTAATAAATGCTAGTGTAGACACCTAAAATTGACACCTCGTCAATCCTAACTATTTCTTCTATAATATATTATTTTTAATCAATTATTCCATTTATGACACTCATATTAATTAAATAATATTGTATTATTGAATTAATATTTTTTGACACTTATATAATTTCCCTCCATCACCAAAACTCACTAATTCGTCTATTTCATCCAATTTAGCCTTAGACAAATATTTATTTGTCTAAAACTATAGTCCCCTTCTTCCTCAAATTAAATAATATGCTTATTTATTTAATTTGGATTTTGTCCACTTTTGATTACTTTTCTTAATCATTATTTTCCCTTGCTAATCACATGCACATGGGTTTATTTGGCTTAATCAATGACTACATCCCCCCAAACTTCTAGAGGATCTACTTGTCATATCTTGTACATGACAAGTGGTACTTTGAGGAATGGCCCAATCTTCCATTCCCTTTTCTTCTAATTTTACAATTGACTTGTCCTTACACTTGTCGATTTAAATTTTACATGAAATCCAAAGCTTACCTTTTCATTAATTCCTCCAAAGTCCTTCATCTACCCATTTAATCCTAGCCATACACTAATTCCAAGATCAATCCTCTACCCTTGATTTTCCTAAAATCATGGAAGCCCCTTCCTCAACAAATCCTCACTTTCCACTTGTAATCCTCTCCTTGTTTGAGAACTCTCAAGTAATATGTGGGCCCTTGATCTTCATCCTTAATCCTAGCCCTCCATTTGAGCCTTCAAAAATCTATAAATTGGAGGTGCCTCCATCATTTCAACAACACTTTTAAATGTACAGAAACGCTGCTAGTGTGAGCACTTAAACATCAAGTAAAATTAGCAATTAGTTTAGGACATATCAAAGGGAATTCATGTTTATGGGTGCAAATGATTTGAATTGAATTTCTTTTTTAGTCTAATCTTGAGGTTGCATAAGATTGTGAATGGAGTAGGTTAATTATGTTTTAGCTTGTTTCTTACAGTTCACTTTCTCTTGTATACATTTTAGCACGCTCGGTGGGACCCACGTACCTAACTGCTAATCAAAATTTGTGTGTTTTTTGAATTTTTGTGACGTGCAAGATACAGTTTGGCGGCTATGTGATATAGCTTTTGAACACATTTTATCACTTTTTAACACTTTATTATTCAATTTTTTTGACATGATGCTCTTTTTGTAGGGTGTCATTTTAAACAATAGTTTGGCACAAAAACAACTCTTTTTATTTATTTATTTCTTTTCAAAAGTAAAGAGTTTCCTTCCTTTTACAAAAAATGACTTCAAAAGTCATGATCAAGAGGAATATATCCCTCAGACGCATTTTCAGATATGTAATCTTGAGGTATATAACCCTCTAACTCACTATCGGACCTAACTTCTATGATCTCAATAGTTGAGGGTATGCGAGGATCTCACCTAACCATAGTTATTTCCTCATCTTTAACCCTTTCCAAGTACTCCTTTCTCACTCGCTTGATTCGAGTTAAGGTAGTCACTAGAGTTTCCGTATCACTTAACCAAATGTCACTCTCATCATTGGTTCCCTCAAAGGTTTTGATAATGGCCTCATGTTCTCTTTTTGCTTTAAGGAAATGTTGACTTGAGTTAACAAACTTTCTTGCTATCTTTTTAAAATGTACCATCTTGGCACAGAAATTTTTAAACATTAGCTAACCGCATAATGTTGACTACATGCAAGCATAGTGGTCTCATAAGCCCTAGTGTTGAACTTGGTAGCTCTGATACCATATGTAACATCCACGTTCTAAAAACATAGTAAAACTAGAAATTTACCATAGAGTAACTCAACAAGGTAAAAATGAGATAGAGAAATGTTTTCTTTTATTCAATAAATAATCAAGTAACTATAATTACAATATTTCTTTTACAAAATACATTAAACCATATTGTCTTTCTCATTTACAATGTTTACAAATGTAATTCCATTACATATACAAATTTGGAATAAGTACTACTTCCGAATATCTGACATCTTTATCACAAGTCCTGGCATGTTTCTTGCTTGGAGAGAGAGCATCTTTCCAGTGATTTACCTCCATCCACAGACCAGTGGTCTCCCACACATCTTCCACATAGGAAGTGGCCCTACCCTTCACAATGAATATAGACCTTAGGTGACCAGTGGTAATTTGCCTTTTTGAGTACATAGTGTTGTATTCTAGTCAACTCTATCAACCATACAACCCTAGATACCCTCTAGCTAAATATTATTTTCAATAGGATGAGCAATCGAAATACAGTGAACCAACAATGCATGCAGAAAACAAATGCATTACTTTGGCCAAAGTTTTTAATATCAATATCGTTCATAATAAATGTAGTCGTTGTGTTCACCCACCCCTACACGACTTGGATACTGTCATATTCTTGCAGTTATTCACCCTAACTATCTTTACGTAAATGGTTTAATCATCTTGTCATGATAATAGTTTTCTTAGACTTTGATAAGTCTAAATGACTTAAACCTTCATTTGGTTCATATTTGACTCTAGGGTTTCAAAACAACCCTTGAATAATACAATATTTCTATATTTATCATATCTCATTTCTTGCAAGCTAAGGTTCATAATAGACCTTTGGTTTAACTCAACCATAGTTAGGTATACAATAAATCTATTAAGGTATTAACTTCTATTCAAAAAGAATATGAATACCTATTCAATTAAACTCTACATGATGCCATTGATCATCACTACATATATATACTCATATATGATTTTACGCAAAGTTATTTCTATATAGACATAGTCTATTACTACATAATGGTTTACTATAGGCTGAACTCATCAAGATTCTAGTATAAACATGAGAAGATCTTTTGACATTTTATCTCATTCATCTAACTATCCCTAGTTCTTCTACCATTCCATAGGTTACGCCGTAGTCACCATAGACCACCAAGAATCTAGGTTCTTTGGATAAGATATCGTTTAGACAATGTATGGGAATGAAAACAAGATTGGTTTCAAAATAATATTGACACCACTAAATACATTATCCCATAATACTCTTGGTTGGTAAGTTTTCTAAAACGAATACCATTTACACTAATCTCAATGAGAGTTAATACTTATCTATCCAATGACAAAGTAATCTACTTATTTCAAAATGAATGCTCATTTCAACTGAGTGACTGGTTTTCTAAACATTAGAAGACTATAACAGTTTCTATTAAAGAAAGTTCATGTATTTCCTAAACAATAGAAGGGTCTACCTATCAATTTTAAGACAGATGTAATATTGACTCAATATGATAATTCAAAACTGATATCATTTGCAAAATCTTGCATCGGCCTTTTCAGGCTAAACGACGCTTCTTTGGTTATACTAAAACATACACATACACCATCAACTCAGACAAACAAGTCATATCAACAGTATTCAAGTTGACACAGTCAGCTTATCACATTGCATAGTTTATACAAAATACTAACAGGATAACCAAACTTAGTTAAACGATTGTCCATAACAAACATTCATTATAATTATCTTTGTCTTATAAAACATAACTTGTAGGAGTATCTACCTGACAACGCCGGCTTACAGAGGTGTATGGGCAGGTAGTAAGCTTCTGTGTTCATCCCAGATGACCACGTTCTTCACTTAACTATTACCTGCTTCCTTACTGCCCACCGCGAGTTCCCTTTTACTGATTACCCAGACTTCGCAAACAAAACATATGCACCAAAAGATATGCCATTGACTATCCAAGTCGTGGCTTTAAGAGCTCAAAACAGACTCATAATGAGTCGTCCTCTCTATTCGCTCCCACTCTAAGCAGTTCCAAAACTCAATTAATTCCAACAATATTGCTTTATGGTTCGACTCCAAACACAACTATAAATATGCAAACATTGACAAATGTTGATGATGAAAACATCATTTGAGGAGATCAGCGATGGCGGCTGAGTTATCTGTCACTCCTCTTATAAGAGGTCGCCAACTCAGTAAACTAACTTTGAGCCATTGGTTACTCTTAATGAGTAATTTGATCCATCATGCTTTAAACATTTGCAACACTCCTCAATAGATGCCTAAGGTTGCTCAACTTAAAAACCATAACAATCTATCATGAGGTATTACCTCATTTGACTCATATATATATTTGATTAAATCAAATATTATTTACATATCATTATCTCTATTTGATTTTATGATTTAATCAATAAAAGGATAATACTAAAACAAGAATTACAGATAACGTGATTGGGTTGAGCTAGTCTTCTCATCATGATCCGTCGACAAAACACGTCATCTTAACTCGACGATAAAGTCTTAACGCTAAGAATTGGTTAAAACACTTCAAGTGACTTAGTAGTAATATGATACCCATTTTACGACTATAACGTCATAATATTTACGTTAAACATAAATAGTCATAAATCAAACTCAAATGACGTTGTTAACATTATTAACGACTAAGATGACTTAGAAAGATTGTAAAACAATATCGACTACTTGTTGATTAGGTTCAAAAGTAAACTGACAAGACAAGGCTTACCTCTTATGACACATTGGTTCACATTTTCGTTAAACACTTATAACTCAGTTTGGCAAATAAACCACTTGTAACCCAAGGTCTATATCTCTCTCCTAGAAAGATACTCTCTCTCTCTTTTCTCTAAGAGTCATCTGGTAACCTGTAATCATGTTTCAACTTGTTACCAAACAATATGTGATCAGTGCATCATTATTCAATTAATTCAAATAATAAATCAAATCTCATAATACAAATATTAAATCGATAATAACATAATCATTCCTATAATTTCAATAAATGACATTCTATATAATCCATATTTTTCCTTGTCATTAATCTAAACATCATAATAAATTTAGTTATGTCCAAGTAAAAAGTAAAAGTATAGCAAGACAAAAATTGGGGATGTAACACTTGTTGTTGTGAATGAATCCCCTTATTAGCTGACTAAAACTGGTTTTCCATGTAGGTCCCTTCGTTCGATGATTCTTCTCACATATCAATGGTTGTGCTCTATATTTTAGGTGATTCTGTCAGGAATAACAATATGTTGTATGTTTTAGTTTCGATACATTTATTCTAGATCAACAGTTGTGCTCTATCTTTCAATGGTTTTGCTTTGTCTTATACTTGTGATTTATTTTACTTGGTCTAATATTCCAATTCCTTTGGTTTGTGCTTGATTCTAATGCATATTTTGTAGCCTTTAATCCATAAGTCAAATACAAAATTATAGAAAACTAGTAACGATTTGTCTTGTAACACTATGGTCAAAGGCATTTCATTTTTCCACTAGTTTAGTTACACTAAATTAGAGTAGCGGTAATTGAACTTGTTTGCTTCATCTTAGGATAGTGAGGATGAATTCTCTCCCCTCGCACCCTTGGGTGATATTGGGGATCAAAATTCCTTCACTCTCCTCTTTGTTTTTGTTCAATCTTAGGAGTGTTAAAGCATGTATGCTCTCTCCTTGCACTTCGTGTGATCTTGGAGATCAAAAGTGCCTAACATTTCCTTCCCTTTAGGAGGCTTGCTTGGGGATTTCATCACTCCAAGGGATTACCTCAACCACGTGTGTTGATGGGGTATACAAAGGGGAGAGAACAAAAGTTGTACCTCAAAGAGAAGCCATCGTCGTGTCTACCAAAGCCCCAAGACCCTCGGTTTGCCAAAACTTGTGAGGTGAAGAGAATAGGAGAGGCCCTCCTAATCTCATGCTTGTAGATGAGCCTTTTGTTCATGGACTTATTCCTCAAAGTACCTAGCGTATATTGAGGACTCCCTAATAACCTTGTTCACCCTATCATAAGACCTTTTGGTCGTCTTCTAGTGTGGTGCAAGGGACACAAACCACTCCGTAAAGTTACTCACAATGTACTTCCATGTGTTGAGATAGAATTAACCTTGGTGAATCCTTTTGGTACTCCTTGGTAAGGGATTTATTGTGTATGCAGCTATCCCTATCTATCCCTCATAGGTAGATAGTATTAATGGATTAATCTCCATTTGTGGGCCCACACTAGGAGTCACACCTACTTGAATAAAAATACGATTATTCATGTGTTTGGTGTGTCTTCTTGTGCCATACTAGTAAATAGCTTTATCCTAAAATCCCTTAAAGTCCAAGCCAAGTGCCTTTTTGTGAATTGTTTGATCATATCCTTTTGCCTAAACTACACCCAGTTTAGGGCATTCCTCTCCCTATTTCAGAGATTATGCTCTGACATACTAAAAACTTGGTTTTTGTCTAAACATAGACTCTACTAAAACACATTCCTCAAAATTTGACAGACTCTAAATCAACGTACTCACCTCCATTTCAACATATCCGCCACTTGTTTCAACGGTTTTGCCCTGTCTATCCCAACAGTCTACCAAAATAGGACCTCTATCAATAATAGGTCCTGAAATTCATCTAACTCTGGTTTGGCATATTCGTGACTTATTTTAATAGTTGCGCCCTATCCCCCACAACAACAGTTTGTCGAAACTAGAACATAGTCATGTCTCATAGTCATCTAAAATTTGGTGGTTTCAGGTTTAGAGTATATGTCCTCATTTCAGTGACCATGCTTTTTTTTGGGTGGATACGCTCCCACATGTCACCTATCACCGTTATTCTGTCACTTTGATTTGGTGATTTTATGTCACCTTCGGTGGTCCTGCTCTGTGTTTCAATGGTTTCGCCTCCCAAGCTAAACCAACAGAATATCACTAGAATCCAAAATCACTTTGTTTCTTTGGCTAGACTTTGAACATCAAACATCATCCCCAAAATCATTGCAAACCCAACACGTCATGCTCCACTCCACACCTAAACACTCATCCAACCTCATTCATCTCAAATTTAGGACACACATATTATACCCATCTACCCATATCCTCATCATTACATACCCATCAAACACCACACAATCAAACATTTGCATCTTGGTCTAGAAAATCCAAAGACCTTAACCCTACACATCATGCTCTTAAGAACTTTGCCTATCTCAAGTTCGTAACCAAACTAAGTTTTGTCTTGAGTGAAAGACATTACTTAAATCTGCCTTCTTGCTTAGGAACTTAGCCTATCCTAAGTAGGAAAATCTACATCAAACACTTCAACCAAAATCTTGTTTTATAGTTTGAGACATAAGATCTCCAAATATCCATATCCCAACATCCACGTAACTTCCTTCAACTTGAGATAATACCTCATCCTCATCCACTTATTTCATGCTCCCATCACACGATCACAAGCCAAAAAGCAAACGGATTCCCATAGGAGACGCACCTTTTCATGGAGCACCCAACCCTAAACACAAGTAGATCCCCCTTCACCTCATGAGTCTTCAACAAGTGATGCTGATAGATTTGTGAACCAACTTGAAATGGGTGAAGCCTCAAATCCTACACAATAATATTCCCCTTGATTCATTGACCTCCTTATTGATAAAAGACTACATGACAAATTCAAAAACTTCATGTTAAGGACCATAAACATGAATTCCGCAAACAACTCATTAATGAGGGGGATAAACTCCCTCGTCATTTTGATCAAGATAGATTAAAGACACTTCTTCATAGTACACCACTATCTCCTGTCCATGACAATCCTTGGGCCCGTGTGCTCAACCAAAATAATCACATCTACACCATTGACCAACAAGTAGGGAGTAACATTCCCCTACCACCAAACCTCACTTCATCCCAAATACCACTCTATGGTATGCCTCAAAAGCTCCATGATCCCACCTCAAACCAACATGTGCCTAATCTATCTAGCTTTTTATCAAATGACACTCTCAAATTCCCACAATCCCTTCCCCCTCTTTCCATTCCATAAAGAGACACAACTACACATTCCACTTTACCACCCAATACATATAATCAACCCCCTCCACAACGTCAATCCATATCACATCATTACAACCCCCAAAACCCCTTAACGATCTATGCACTTCACACTTCATGACCCTACCGCAACAACAACCAACACATTACTCATCCAACTACCAACCCCCACCAAATACATTGTATCCACAAAACATTAATCAAACAAATGTGCCTCCCCTCCATTCACAACAAATGGCACTCCAATCTTCATACCAAACCTACAACCTACCACCACAAAACATTGTGTTTCTACCAAATCTTCCTCTTGCTATGCCTTTCGATCAAGAGTGGCAAGAGATGAAAAATGCACTCAAAAACTTATAACTAGGAATACAAAAGAACACTATACATTCGATGAACTCTAGCCCTATCCCCTTTATTGATCTATAACAATCATTCCCTTCCCTCAACACTTTGAAATACCTAAGTTTGACAAATACAAATGGAAGGGAGACCCCCACGATCACATCAAATAATTTTTCATGGCATGTCAAGAGGTGTCATATGATGATCAATATTTACTCTGCCTTTTCCCACGTAGCTTGGGTGGGCAAGCCTTGGAGTGGTTCATGCATCTACCCCATGGATCCATCTCATACTTCATTGATTTATCAGAAAAGTTTGTTTCCCACTTCTCCTATAACATTGAACATGAAATCACTAAGCTCAATCTTTGTAACACTAAACAACGCGATGGGGAAAGTTTCACGCTTTACTTGCAAAGATGGAGATCTCTTGCTAGTTGTCTCCCTTGGACAATTCCTTAAAAATAACTTGTAAAAATTTTCATACAAAATCTAAACCAAGAAATGGCATTCTATTTACAAGTTCATTATGCCTCCATATTTGATGAGATCATCAACAAAGGGGTCACCATCAAAAAAACCCTTGCAGCAAAAGGTTTTGTCAAGATTTACATTAAGAACGATAATGACAAATCCTATAATGACAAACCTAATTTTTGGGCTAAGAACAAAAACATTGTTGGTGATGGCATTATCGATTCTAAACATATACAAATCACCACGTCCAAATTACAAGATACCCAAGTTGTCCAAAATGTGCCTCAACCAAGCAACATTACGATACTACCTGGACAACCTAAACGTAATACCCAAAGCAATCCAAAATGAAAATACACTTCTTTGGGGGAACCCCTCGAAGTGGTATTTCAAAAACTAGTGCAAGCTGACATGGTTGTATTTCCTACAACAAACCTTTTGATGAGAACCAACCCAAACCCGCATAGTATAAGGAAAATGAATATTGTGACTACCACTGCATCAAAGGTCATTCCACATCCAAATGCATGAAGCTAAAGAACTACATCCAGAACCTCGTTGACCAAGGTGACATACAAATCAAAGGGGACAAGTCTACCTCATCAAATGAGCAACTCAAGATATACCAATATCCTCTTCCCGATCATGGTCAAAATTCTTAGCCTTCATCCTCCAATGCCAATCAAAACAACCGCACCAACCACATCCACTATAACCGGACATCTCATAACTATGGCAATTTTGTGGGGTGTATTGACTTTTATTCCATGCGAGTCTCCACTATCAAGATTAAAGGAAAAACCCCCAATTGCAATGTCACCGCATGTTGTGGTCGAGTCACCATCAAGGCATCTTCCCCACCACCCTCCTTGAAAACTTCTGGGTATAATATCCTAGACCACCTTGGAAAAACTCCAGCATAGATACACATTCTAGAGCTCCTCAAAACCTCCCCCATCCATTGATATATACTTGATAAAGCTTTGCAAGAATCTCATGTTCCCACTGAAATCTACCCTGAGCAATTCCAATCCCCGGTTGCCCAATTGTCTCCCACCTACCACCTTGAATTCAGTCAAAACGACACGCCTCCCATCGACCCCTCACATAATAAAAGCTCTCCATATCAAAGTTATCATTGCCAAGCATAAAGTAAAGTGCATCCTTTTAGATAATGGGTCTGGCTCAAATTTATGTACATTAAAGTTTATTAAACAATTGGGATATTCAACGAATGACCTGGAACCATTGGTTATTGCAATCAAAGCATGTGATAACACACACAGAGAGTCTAAAGGTACTATTTACCTTGCTATCCAAGTGGGGCCCATCCTTCAACAGACACTATGCCATGTACTTGATCTTGATCTCCCCTACAATCTCCTCCTTGGCTGCCCATGGCTACACGCCATGTAGGTCGCCCCATCCACTTATCACCAATGCCTCAAATTCCCCCATAATGGCATGGAAGTCACTATTCCTGCCGATCCTCAACCATTTGAATATTGTAAGTCCATGGAGGCCTCATACAACATTTAGAATTCCATTGGTCTAAAACACTGAATGACTACATAGCTATTAATTTGTCCCACATGTGGCTTCTATCAAGAGGTGTAGCAAATCACATTAGAATTGATAGAGAGCCACAAATAAAACATTTGATCATTGTGTATAACAAACCTAATGAAATCGTGTACTCTAAAATTGAGGTAGGTGTTTACACCATAGAAACTAATAAGAAAGCCAAGGAAATCATGTTCATAGGGTTTTCCATTTAGTGGAAAATATTGTAGCAACACAAGATTGTATTGATTCTGAGATTCCTATCTAAGGAGTTGATTTTCACATAAGTAATGGTAAACCCTCCCAACCAAATACAATTGACCATTTTATTCTTATGTAAAAAATGCAATAACATCAACTAAAACAAGAAGGTGAAGTAGAAATTAATGTTGAAATCTCTGAAACTAATAATATGCTTGTTGTCATTCTTACAAGTGAAAGTTTTCAACAGTTGTTCCAAAAACCTAGTCATGACGAGTAATTTTTCTGGCACTTCAGTTGAGTTGATTGATTTATCATTTCCACACTGGTGTTTGATCCATAATAAATGACACTTAAAGTATTATTGTTCCTCATTTCTCTTAGTTATAGAAAAGCTACATGCTAACATTTTTATTAAAACTCTGATTTTATGATGCAAAAGACTAAATTAGCCCATTATAATTTTGAAAATGACTTGATTAACATGGTAATCATGATTCGTGTCTTATTTCTGATAATTCAGTGATTGAATAGGTTGATACATCAGATAATTAAGTTACAGACTTAAAAATGTATGAAAATATAAGCATATATTCCCTTGAATTTGAAGAAAACAAGTCTAAAATAAAGAATTCAATAGTACAAGTGTTCAAAGCAAAGACACGTACAACACTTACATTATTAAATAAGCCAAGAACATGTTAGGAAAAGTGTCTCAACCTTGCAACTACGAAAGGTTACTATTCTTCCCACTTTGGTCTTTTTTAATACCATTTATCTTGGAGAATGGTCTAGAACTTTCAAAGTTTCCAAAAGGGCTAAAAATAGTGGGACTTACTATTTTTAGTAACTCTAAATTTGACCTTGGATTGACATGAAATTTTTTCCAAAAGGTGCAGAACTGCTAAGTAAACATCTCAGGTGAGTTTCAACTTAAGATTATAATTGGATTGCGAGATATTGAAGTTTCTATTTTTTGTTCAACTGCTGAAAAAAGTTTTGAACTCCATTTTGAGGCATTTAGAGGTCCCTAAACATCCCAAAAGTTGTCTTAACCAATGAAGTGGGTTATATCTTGATATATCTCTTCACGAGCTTTTCGATGCATTAAACGGTTCGTCAATCGGACACCAGAATCAAAAGTTATAACCTCCAGAAGTTGGACCTCCTATTTTTGGGAAATGTGAAAACGTATTGGACACTCAAAAGCGTTGTAAAGGGGAGAGTTACATGTGTTGGTGTGTGATTTGGCACATCAAAATGCATCTTTGATTGGAGATAATTTGGGTGCCACTTTTGGGTGGTTTTGGCTCATGGTTTTGTAATTACCGTTGACGGTTTACTGTATTGTTGCTACTAAATTTTTGTTCACACTAAAATTAGTTAGACCTAAGTGCAGTTGTTCAAAAGGAATAAAACAAAACTTTGAAATTATGCATTTAATGAACAATTGATGTCTTGACAAAGTAGAAAGAGAGATGGAATCTAGTTGACAGGATAACCCATTAGTCTAATCAAGACTGATGAATCATCATGACAAGAGAATCAAGTTGTCAAGGTATCAATCATTCAAGAAATACTGTTGATTTAACATAGTGTTATCTTTCAAGAGTTATAAGATAGATTGATTATTTAGTTAATCACATTTGAAAGAAAGAAAGAAAGATATTTGTATTGAATTGTTATTTCATGTCATGTTTTGAAAATACATTCAATATCTATTACTTTATCCTATGCATTGATTGAAAAAGAAATACACATACATCAAGTGCATAAGATACATTAACCAATCATGTTTAAAAGAGGTGTTCAAATGTGTCCCACACAAGCCGTGGTAGTAACTAGACTGAACAATTGCAGACATGCAAGCTATACATCTGAATGATAAAAGAAGTAATAAGAACATATGATAAAGGTAAACATCCATCATTGCCTAAGCAAGAAGGTTGTTTTGTTGATGTTGGTCTTTAGTCTTCATCTTTAGCTCCTATCATCAGTTGAACCTACAAAAAAAAATTAGGGAAAGTCCTGTTAGAGCTCCGGATGTTTAAAGTTATCATATGCTTTTATCAAGCAGATATATCAACTTATGACATCATGCATTTCATAGGAAAGATCAGATCAGACAAGTGGTACAAGTCAGAATATCATAAAGAAGATCAATCAATACCATCAGGTACATCTTTTATGCTAACTTGTTTGTTCACTGTGCAGGTATAGGAAAAGTAATTTTTGCTGATTCAAGGACAAAGCATATGGAGAAAAGGTGGCTCCCACAAGGGTCGAGTCTAGCATGCTCAAGTGATACCATTACATGTTATGCTATATCCAATAGCTCATCAGTGATCAAATTCCAAATGATATGCAAGAAACAAGGTACTGTTCTACTTTATTTATCATTAATGAAGTATGATTTCTTATAACAATCCCATGCCATCAATAGATACAGAAAGAACAATCAAGGATAGAAAGACACATATGCCCATCAAGTCTCAATTGCATATCAAATAGAAAGAATAGGCTACAGGAGCCATCATTTTTCATACAACAGTTGGAGACAAGTCTCAGGTCACACTTATGTATGTCATTGACTTTATCAGTCACATAAGTATTTACATGGTTACTTGATAAAGATTAAGCTATAGAATAAGGCTTACAGGAGACATTTGTGTATCATTTACATGAGATATAGGATACAAACATGAAAAGCATCATCTGATTATAATCAAAGGAGTAAGTAAAATGATCAGATACATGTATTCATAAGGATCAGGTGGTGCAGGAGCACCTAGATGTCTAGGTTTTGGTTAATTTGCAAGTAGTTTGTTTGGTTAAATAAGGTCTATGAGACCATATTCAATTTTGTATAAGGATTGAAAGCCATGTTGTAATGGACTATGTCCAAATAACTAGAATCTTCTATGGTTATAGTATTAGTCCTAGGTAGGACAGTCTTGTAGTCATAGGTAGTTTGCAAGGGTCATTTAAGTTTTAATGTTTATATAGGATAGTCATCTAAGCTTTGGTGTTTGTAAGCCTATAAAGGCATGTCTAAAGTTGGGAGGGTGTTTAAAACCTTGTCATAGGTTAAACCTTATGTTAAGAAAGCATTCTAATCATGAAAACAGTTGGTGGACAGTCAGTTGCAAAAACAGTTTCAAAGAGGACAGTTTCTAAAAAGAAGAACACTCTTTTGTTTCTGCAGTTTTAAAACAAGAAAGCACGATGGTGGGCAGTTGGATCGACCCCCACTTCACTCCATGCATTGTATAAGGCTTGTTTTAAGCCAAGGAAAGTTGTAATATGTAGAGATCATTCAATAGTTTGGAGAGAAATAACCAAAAAAATACTGTTTTCTACCTTTTTCTGGTTTTCTAATTTTTTCTATGCTGTTTTCCTACTGTACCTGCGCCTGTACAGAAATATTATGGCATATGTTTGTAATGGAATGTGAGAAGGCTGAAGTAGCTTTGATTTAAAGCTTATTGGAGGTCTTGACATTAAACTTGGAGGGGGAAATCTCTGTTATGCCCAAAACTATTTTTAAACTGCTGTTATCATCCTTTAATTCTCTATTTTCTGCATAAATCCGTACTTGTACGGCCTGTGGGTGAGTGGTATTTGTAATGCATGATTAGGTTGATAAATTACCTGCCCTTTGCATCTTGTTTGGGCTTTTGACACTGCATTTGGAGGAAGAAACAGTTAGTTTTCCATTGATTGCCCAAAACCCTGATTTAGGGCTCCTCCTGAGTAGAATGATGGTTCCACCCTCATTCCACTGATCTTTTCTATTTTTGATCAGTGGGATGGAGTGTATTTTAGTTGTTTCAAGGTCTTGTGAGGATAGGGGAGGTAGGAGAATGGTGTAGGTGAGTTTGGCATGTGAAATGACCCTGTAGAACCATAGTTAGGAATCCAGAGAAGGACAGCAGCAACCAAGTTTGTTTGTCATGTTTGTCAAGGAAGACATTACATGTGTCTGATATGATATTGCTTTGGAGACATTAGGTGTTTGGTGTGTCACAAAGTTGGCATGTTGAATAAGAGGGAGTTGTGTTAGAGGGAGATCATCCCAAGGAGGTTGTTGTAGCTGTTATCCTGATGGAACAACAAAGTTTGACAGTCAATGAGGCTGCTGTCCTACAGACCCTGCAAAGTGGGTTGTATGGAAACATTGAATGGAGTTAGACACCCTGAGTTAAGTGTCATGAAGCCACTCACTCTTGTGTCATGAACAAGTTGTTTGATTGTGTTAAGCCTTCATTAAGAGAAGTCTGATCTCAGTGAGAAAATAGTGAAGCTTTGAGAGCCTTTGCATGTGGTGTTATGAACCATGATACTGTTGTCCTAGATGCTCTACATCATTTGTGGTATCAGAGCTAGCAAGTAGATCCTTAAGAGTGTAGTGGATCTTGTGAAGAAGATAGGGGGTTTGTGAAAGTTGTTAAGATGCCTCCTAGAAATCAGATGGCAAGAGAGAATTTTGAGTTGAGAGAAGCCTTAGAGGCAAGAGAAAAGGAGTTGAGGGACAGAAGAGAGCAGGATGCTACAAGAGACAGAGAGTTGAGGCAAGTAAGAAGGGAGAATGCAACAATCTTGGCAAGATTGGAAGCATTAGAGAAGAATCCAAGAAAGGATGAACAAAATGAGTCAGAAGGAGATGAGGATGCTGATGAGAATCCTCCTGAGGAAGAGTTGGATGCTAAAGAAAACAAGTTTGTGAGATTGCTGAAGGCAGTCCAAGGAAGTGGAACAAAGGCAAACATAGAGCTACCTATCTATCAGGGGAAGATGGATAGTGAAGAAGTATTAGGGTGGATAGATGCCCTGGAAATTTTTTTTGAGTATGAGGAGATGAGTGATGAGAAGAAGATCAAGTTTGCAAAAACAAAACTAAGAGGAACAACACTTACCTAGTGGAGTAGTGTGCAGACAGAAAGAATGGCTAGAGGTGCATCAAGAATCACTTCTTGGAGTAGGATGAAGGATATGATGAAGGACCAATTCCTTCCATCTGATTACTCCATTCAGACAAAGAGGATGAGACAGAATCTGAAGCAGAAGGACATGGATGTTATGTCCTATATTGAGAAATTTGATAAGCTTAGTATTAGAGGTGGATTGGAAGATGAAGAAGAGAAAGTGGCAAGATACCTTAATGGGCTTAGGTATAACTTGCAGGATGAGATTGGGTTGGCAGTACCAAAAACACTTGGAGAGTGTTTTCAGTTAGCCATCAGGGCTGAAGAGAGAGTGAAGAGGAATCAAGAAAGGCAAGGAGGTTATGGAAGAGGAAACAGAGGTAGGGGCAGACCTACTAATGAAGTTCAAAACAACAATGAGAAGGGTAAGGAGATGTCTACAGAACAGAGAGGAGGATATAGAGGTGGAGGTAGATTTGGATCAGGAAGAGGAGTGTTCACAGGAAGATGTTATCATTGCAATGAGGTGGGACACACATCTTTCAACTGTCCTAAGAAGGATGGTGTTGACAAGACCAAGGATAGAAGAGTTCACTTGGCACAATAGGAGGAGAAGCCAGAAGAACCAGAAATGTCATCAGCCTCTCCAATGATGGATGGAGAGATGCTCATGGTGGAAAGAGGCAAGATGCAGCAACCACCACAGGTATCTATTTTCAGAACAAATTGTTTAAGCCATGGAAAGATATGGAAGTTGATTGTAGATTCAGGTTCTCATGATAATCTAGTTTCTTGGGAAATGGTGAATACGTTGGGATTGAAAACTTTTGATCATCCTAGTCCTTACAATGTCACTTGGGTCAGTCAAGAGCAGCAGGTAATGGTCACTAAGAAGGCTTATGTTGATTTTACAATTGGTCCATATCAAGACTATGTTTTGTGTGATGTTATTCCAATGACATGTGGGCATATAATCTTGGGTAGACCATGGCAGTATTTGAGGAGAACTATTCATGATGGGTATACTAATACCTATGTAGTGCACAAAGATGGTAAGAAGTTCAAATTGATTCCTTTACCTTGTGAGGAGAAGAAGGAACAAGTTACAATTTGCTTTGGAGAGAAACTACAATTGAGTATGCAGGTTAAGGATGATGAGAAGTAGCAGGAACAGTTGCAACAGCAGAAGGTGGATGACAGTCCTAAAGAGCAGCAGGCTTGGGACTTGACTTATGTCAAGGTTGGAGACATTGAGTACCCTATAAAGAGGTAGAAGAAGGAAGGCAAACAGCAGATGGCATAGGGAGGAATGAATCAGGACCTCCAGTTGAGAAGAGCTGAAGCATTGCAGCAGCAAGGTCCTAGACAAGGACACCAAAACAAGTTTTATGGTACTAACACTGTTTACAGGAGCCATGCAGGTTGGTGAAGGAGGAAGATCACTCTTGGAGAGTTCCTATTTCCTAGTCAGAGGAACATCCCAACAGGATGGAAGAATGGTTGGAGCAGATCCCCTAACTCTTGGGACAAGAGTTTTCATCATACCGGGGAGTATGGTGTAGGAGCACCTAGATGTCTAGGTTTTGGTTAATTTGCAAGTAGTTTGTTTGGTTAAATAAGGTCTATGAGACCATCTTCAATGTTGTATAAGGCTTGAAAGCCATGTTGTAATGGACTCTGTCCAAATAACTAGAATCTTCTATGGTTATAGTATTAGTCCTAGGTAGGATAGTCTTGTAGTCATAGGTAGTTTGCAAGGGTCATTTAAGTTTTAATGTTTATATAGGATAGTCATCTAAGCTTTGGTGTTTGTAAGCCTATAAAGGCATGTCTAAATTTGGGAGGGTGTTTAAAACCTTGTCATAGGTTAAACCTTATGTTAAGAAAGCATTTTAATCATGAAAACAGTCGGTGGACAGTCAGTTGCAAAAACAGTTTCAAAGAGGACAGTTTCTAAAAAGAAGAACAGTCTTTTGTTTCTGCAGTTTTAAAACAAGAAAGCATGATGATGGGCAGTTGGATCAACCCCCACTTCACTCCATGCATTGTATAAGGCTTTTTTTAAGCCAAGGAAAGTTGTAATATGCAGAGATCATTCAATAGTTTGGAGAGAAATAACCAAAAAAACACTGTTTTCTACCTTTTTCTGGTTTTCTAATTTTTTCTATGCTGTTTTCTTGCTGTACCCGCGCCTGTACGAAAATATTATGGCATATGTTTGTGATGGAATGTGAGAAGGCTGAAGTAGCTTTGATTTAAAGCTTATTGGAGGTCTTGACATTAAACTTGGAGGGGGAAATCTCTGTTATGCCCAAAACTATTTTTAAACTGTTGTTATCATCCTTTAATTCATTGTTTTCTGCATAAATCCGTACCTGTACGGCTTGTGGGTGAGTGGTATTTGTAATGCATGATTAGGTTGATAAATTACCTACCCTTTGCATCTTGTTTGGGCTTTTGACACTGCATTTGGAGGAAGAAACAGTTAGTTTTCCATTGACTGCCCAAAACCTTGATTTAGGGCTCCTCCTGAGTAGAATGATGGATCCACCCTCATCCCACTAATCTTTTCTGTTTTTGATTAGTGGGATGGAGTGTATTTTAGTTGTTTCAAGGTCTTGTGAGGATAGGGGAGGCAGGAGAATGGTGTAGGTGAGTTTGGCATGTGAAATGACCCTGCAGAACCATAGTTAGGAATCCAGAGAAGGATAGCAGCAACCAAGTTTGTTTGTCATGTTTGTCAAGGAAGACATTACATGTGTTTGATATGATATTGCTTTGGAGACATTAGGTGTTTGGTGTGTCACAGAGTTGGCATGTTGAATAAGAGGGAGTTGTGTTAGAGGGAGATCATCCCAAGGAGGTTGTTGTAGCTGTTATCCTGATGGAACAGCAAAGTTTGATAGTCAATGAGGCTGCTGTCCTGTAGACCCTGCAAAGTGGGTTGTATGGAAACATTGAATGGAGTTAGACACCCTGAGGTAAGTGTCATGAAGCCACTCACTCTTGTGTCATGAACAAGTTGTTTGATTGTGTTAAGCCTTCATTAAGAGAAGTCTGATCTCAGTGAGAAAATAGTGAAGCTTTGAGAGCCTTTGCATGTGGTGTTATGAACCATGATACTGCTGTCCTAGATGCTCTGCATCATCAGGTACAGCTGAAACAAGTGATACAGTCCATGCCTCTAGAAAGACAGAACCAAACAAAGTTTATCATGAAGAGCATCTAACAGGCATAATTGAAGAAGATACATCAAGAAAAGATCAAATGACTGATACAGTTTCAAGGAATCATCAAGTATTATCATTATTTCCCTGACATAATGATAAATGTATCTACAGGTATCTGATACACAAGAGAAATCAAAACATGCTATAGTAATACCTCTGACTGGTGATAGTCAAGTATTTCTTGTTCATACTTCATAGCTACTAACTGATAGAATGATGGAAGTGAAACAATAGAGGATCAATTATATGCCATATATGATGCTACATTGATACTACTAAAAGAGACACAAGTTGTGCTCATTACTTCTGATTGATATAGTTTTGATAGTCATATGCCATAATGAAGGACAGAAAGAATCAATGAAGTGTCAAAGATAAATTCTCATGTATAAAGACTATCTTAATATCTTTTACAGAAAAGGACTGCGCATTATTGTTCAGGGTTATAGAAATGACAAATGTTTTTACTTAGGATTATCAAGTTCAATGAAAGAAGCTACAGATTTAGAGAAACAACTCTCAAAGATAATAGATGGTATTTCTATGTTTTAACAGTTTAAACCCTAATGCTATTTTTCTGAATAGAGTCTTATGCACAGAAATGAGGGAGAATGCTTAGAAAAGACAAGAAGTATCATGAATGTTGCAATGGAGCCTTTTAAAATGCAAATACTTGAAGAGGGTTTGAAACCCTAACACATTTTCTTGCATACAGTGAAAAGAATCAACCCAATATATTTATTCTGTCATGGTCGTGACTAGGGAGTAGAGTTTGTGCCTGAATGAAGACACCTATCTATCCAAAGTTTAAAACCCTCATTTTCACGAAACCCTAGTTCTTTGTGCACAGTAAAAAGAAAAGTTATAGAAAAGAATTTGTATGTCATAGCCGTGCCTGAAAGAGTGGTTTTCCTTGATACCCATATGGATTTTCATAAAACCCTAACATGGTTTTTGCCATTACAAGAAAGGAATGGTTCTACAGTATATCTTTTATCATGGCTGTGCATAGAGAAAGCAGATGTCATCATCATTTGAAGTGAAAACCCTAGTTGCAGGTTCAAGCCCCTTTTCTCATTTTTGCAAAGAACAGTCAAGAGGTTCAAAATATGTATTTTTTGGTATGTAGTAAGCATAAAATGCATTTGTAGGCATTTCTGTGTTGAAACCCTCATGAAAAAATTGAAACCTTCAAAGTTTCTTGTCAAAAACCAGTGGATATGATACATAAAATGACAATGGCTATGGCCATACAAAAGGAGAAGGATATTGAAAATACCTAGATGGAAAATAGTGAAGACCCTTGTCTCTTTTGAAATGTGCAATGATAAGTTAAATATCTTCAGCAAAGAGAGCAAGAGAGTTACCTTCCAACTGTAGAGAAGAAGAATGTAATGGCGACGGCCTCCTGTAGGTCTTTCTTTTCTTTTTCTCAGATTCTCTCATGTTTTGCAAGAAATTTTCAACAGAGAGAGCAAAATATATGTCAAGAAAAGAATACAGAAGGAGAAACCAGAGAAGGCCGCGGCCATTAATGTTAAAGAAACTAGAAAATGATGAAGTAAATGATAATCAGATACAAAAATGCCACACTTACCACTTTCTGCAACCTCTTTTATGCCAGAAGATACAAAGAAGCCATGGGGTTCAACACAGAGATGCAAGGAGAAGCCATAAAAAACTATCAAACCCTAAGTGTCAAAGGAGTTGCAAAGCGGCGACCAACATACATGAGCATATGAAATGACAAGTGATTAGGGTATTCCCTTCACTTTTTGTTCAAAATTCCTTTCTCTTTTTTGATTTTTTGACTTCTCTAATGCTAAATCATTACCATATCCAAATGTCGATCAGGGTCAACAACATCAATGATACATTTTCCTAGAAATCATCATAAGGAGTGGCCAACAAAGAGGGTGTATTTTGCATTTTGTGTGAAGTCGATGGTGATCGACAATCAAAGGTGAGTGTTATACTTTACAAAAATCAAACAATGCTTATTACCTTGAGGTCGACTACAATATAGTCGAAGAACATCACATTCCCTAATGGTATTATGCATGGTCAAAAACTTCCTTGTAATCATTGGCTAATGTGAGGTGACTGAATATGGTCAAGTTTGGTATTCTTCTTTTCTTGCAAAATCATCATTCAAGGTAAAAGTCAAAGATATGCATGAAGACAAGTTGAGTTTACAAGGTGGTAGATAATGGAGAATAGAGTATATACTTTGCATGATGGCTCTTGTGACAAGGTGACATACATGATAAATATATATGGCAAAGAGATTATATTTTGCATGAAGGAGATATGAAGAGGATAAGATATATTTGGCATAATGATGCATATGGTAGAGTAACAAAGTGACTTTGGGTTATATAATGCATGATGAATATATATGGCAAGTGAGGCCATTTTTGCATTGTAATTGGAGTGATAAGGCAGAGTTAGATATTTGTTTTCTTTTTGATACAAATATTGGAGTTATAAGGGATTTTTATTTTCTCCTAAGTCCTATTTTTGCTCAAATCATGCAAATTAGGCATGTGTAAATTGGAGAGATAAGGAGATCTATTTTTCTCCTCATGCATGATTTTACAAACAAATCAAATGTAAATAAATAATAAAGTAATATTCTTCAAATTACTTTATTAATTTTCATAAATTGTAAAATTTAAAGTAGTACAAGTTGTAACCAATAATAGAGTAATTATTTTAATTAATTTATTATTTACTCACAATCAATTTTGCAAAAGCAAAATCATGCAAATTGATAAGTTGAGTTAACTAGGCCATCTAGGGGATTTTTGTATGATTTGAGGAGCAATTTGAGGGATCTTGGTCAACTTCTTGGTCAAGCATATAGAGAAGACCAAATTGGAGCTATTTTTGCTCAATTTGTGGCAATTTGAGCCCTTATTTTTAGGGATTTTTGAGTTTGCTCGTGGATCACTTTGGAGGACTTATTTTTAGAGGCAGTTAGCTGCAGTTCATTTTTTGCATGCCTCTTAGTGAGAGCATGCTATATACTGTAAAGCAAAAACTTGATTTTGCTAGTTCTTGCCTTTTTACTCTTATACACTTTGAGAGAGAAGAAGGTTTTGTAGCACATTTTTGACAGTTTTATAGAGATCACAGCAGGTTACAGGTTCTATTTTTGTTTCTCTTGCAATATTTCCTTTACTTTTTGGAATCAAGTAGTTGCCTTTCCATTTGATGCTAATTGTATGAAGTGATTTGATGAATTTTTACGGTGTTTAATTATCAAAACCTTTAAAATTATTGTCTCACTCTTACTTGCAGTATTAAGCATAGTGATATTACAGGTCTTAGGCTGTGTTACAGAAAATAGTCCTTTTATGTTGTGAAAAGTCATTTTCCTTCATAAAGAGTTTATTTTCTAGCCTTCCTCAGAAATACTTTTTGTGATATTTATGCCAAGATTGGATTGTGTGGGTTAGATTTCTGAATTCTATTATGAACCAGATTGCAAATTTTTCATCCTTACTAGGTGCATCACCAAATTTTACAGTTTTATTTCCTTATAGTTTCCTTCTTAACCTTTTTCAAAATAGAAAATCATAGTTTCAAAAAATAGAATATTTTAAGGGAACCAACCCATAATCTGGAGGTTCAAACTCATTATAGGTCACCCACAGCCTAAGTTTGTCCCCATGTTTCGAAGGATTGCAAAGTGTCACAGCTTTGCATAAGGGTGCAATCCTCATTGGCAACAATTGTATCTCCTATATATCAGGAGCTTGAGATGTAGGTTGTGTGTAAGAGTCTTATAGATGTTGAGTTGCCTCCTGGATCTCTAGTTTTTTATACTCCTGTGAAATCTTGCTCTACAAGTATATTTTAATCTTCTTGATTCCTGAATAATTTATTAGGCATCTTTGGAGGGTGGGGTTTTTTACCTGAAAGGGTTTTCCCCACGTATATCTTATGTTGTGAGTTTTGCATTTGGAAGTTCTTATTACCTTTCTATTAATATGCATCTTAATCTATAATTGTAAAAGTTAAAATTTGAATAAATCTTTCCTCAGGACCAGTGTAGGAAGTGTTTCCACATACCTTGCTTCCTTTTAGTTGGTATCAAAGCCTAATCACCTTTGGTTCTAGTTGTTGGGTAGAGGGTTTTTGAGCTGATCTTCGTTTGAGTGGGAGCTTGTGCAGAGTATTTTGAAATCTTTGTTGCAGGAAAGAGATGGCGAGCACATCTAGGAGGTTTGAGATAGAGAAGTTTAATGGAAGTAATTTCGAGTTGTGAAAAATCAAAATGGAGGACATGCTTGTAGATCGAGATTTATGGGATGCCATATCTAGTACAAAACCAACGGCAATGTATCAAGCAGACTGGGATCTCAAAGATAAAAAAGCTAAGGGTTTGATAAGACTCTATTTGGCTGATTCAGTGCTCCTAAATATCCATGAAGAGAAGATTGCAAAGGAACTTTGGAAGAAGCTTGGAAATGTTTATCAGGCTAAATCCCTAGTGAAGAAGTTATTCCTGTGAAATAAATTGTATTCTCTGAGGATGGAAGATGGAGGATCTGGTGCTAATAACCTGAATACATTCAATATGCTTGTTGCCTAGTTGACCTCTGTTGGTGTGAAGATGGAGGAGGAGGATCGATGTATGATATTACTGTGTTCCTTACCAGATTTGTGGGATCACCTTGTTATGGCCATTGGGAGTACCACTACCACCTTCAAGATGGATGAAGTGGTTTCTTTGTTATTTTCTGAAGAGATGCAGAGAAAGTCTTCCAAATAGGCTAAGGAGGCTCTTGCGGTTTGTGGTAGATCTAAAGAGAAGGGAAAGAAAAAGGATAAGAAAAAGGAAGAAAAAGGAAGATCCAAATCCCGTGGGAGATCTAAGTTTCCCGGAAAGTCCAAGGCCCTATGTTGGAATTGCGGCAAACCTAGTCACTTCCACAAGGAGTGCAAGGAGGAGAAAAATAAAAAGAAGAACTATGATTCGGATTTTGACAAGTCATCTTAGGATGAAGGAGAAGAGCTTGTCACTGCCTTCGTAACACATGCATTTAAGGATGTGTGGCTTACTGAATCTAGTGCATCTTTTCACATGACCTCACATCGGGGTTGGTTTTCGAAGTATGAAGAATACGATGGTGGAAAGGTGTACTTGGGTGATGATTCTCACCTAAAGATTGTTGGTCATGGAAGAGTCTTGATTAGATTCCTTGATGGATGAGTGAAGGGAATCAATGGTGTTCTGCATATATCTAGTTTGGCACATAACCTCCTTTCTGTAAGTAAGTTGAATGATGTGGGTGTGTAGGTTGTTTTCTCAAATGCAGGATGGAAGATGACTAGAGGATCTATGGTATTGGCTAAGGATGTTCAGATTGGCACTTTGTTTTAGCTTGATGCATGCGCAGTTCAGTGTAATAGTGCCTCTATTTTGAAGAAGAGAGCTTCAGAGTCTTCATTCTCACCACTGGAACTATTAGCGAAGAGAACTATTGCATCTACTTCCGATGGTCATGCTTTCTAGGTACCTAAGGGTGCTCATTCTATGGAGATTAAACTTCCAGCTGAGAAGACAATGTTATGGCACCAAAGGCTTGGTCACATTGGTGAAAAGGGTTTGAGGACCCTTCAAAATAAAAATCTTGTTGAGGGTATGAATGACTGTAATCTTGAGTTTTATTTATGCAAACATTGCATTTATGAAAAACAAAACCATGTTTAATTTTATTCCAGTTCTCACAAATCTTCTGAGGTGTTGGATTTGATTCATTCTGATGTGTTTGGTCCTATTACTGTTCCTTTGATTTTAAAATATGTTTACTTTGTTTCATTCATTGATGATTAAAGTAGAAGGACATGGGTGTATTTCCTTAGAAGCAAATCTAAAGTCTTTAGTAGATTCAAAGAGTTCAAAGCTCTTGTAGAGAATCAAAAGGATAAAAAGATTAAGTGTTTGAGGACTGACAATGGTGGTGAGTTCTGTTCAGTAGGTTTTGACAAGTTCTGTAAAGAACAGGGGATTGAGAGGCACAAGACAACTCCGTATACCCCTCAACAGAATGGAGTTCCATAGAGGATGGATAGAATGTTGATGGAGAGGGTAAGGAGTATGCTAAGTGGAGTTAGCCTTGAACAAAAGTTTTAGGCTGAAGCTGTTGAGCTACTGCTTGTTACTTGGTTAATAGGTCTCCTACATCAACGCTCATTGATAAGACACCTATGGAGGTGTGGTCTGGTAAATATCCTTCATTAAGACACATTCAAGTATTTGGTTGTTAGGCATATGCAGCATGTGCCTAAGGAGAAGAGGTCTAAGTTGGAGAACAAGGTTGTGAAGTGTATCTTCATCGGTTATGACATTGGTGTGAAAGGGTACACGCTTTGGGATCCAACAACTGAGAGAGTTCTATATAGCAGAAGTGTGATCTTCAGAGAGATCAATCCTTCTTTTGTTGTCTTGCAGCTAGAGAAAGAAAAGAAGAAAGAGGATGTGGTTCATCTTCCTTCCACCCCTGAGAAAGTTGAACCAAAAACATATATTGGACCTGATAATGAGGAGGGCTCTAGTAGCTCTAAAAATTTAGAAGAAGATGAAGAATCTCAACCTCAATCCTTGAGGAGGTCCATGTGGATAAGGCGGAAACTTGATAGGTTTGGTTATTGATTGCATGATTCTAGTTGTATTTTTGCTTTGATTTCTAACATTGATGAGCCTAGAATTGTGAAAGAGGCTATGTGTATGAAAGATGCAAGTTCCTGGAAGGAGGCCATGGAAGAGGAGATGGCTTCTTTGAAAAAGAATAATACTTGGGACTTGGTGCCTTTGCCTGAATGACGAAAACTTGTTGGATGCAAATGGGTGTTCAAAAAGAAATTTGGTGTAGATGGCAATGTTGAGAAATATAAGGCTAGATTGGTTGCAAAGGGGTATTCTTAGGTGGAGGTAATTGACTATGGTGAGATTTTCTCTCATGTTGCAAAGATGACATCTATATGGTTCCTGTTATCTCTTGCAGTAGCATATAATCTAGAAGTGGAACAGATGGATGTGAAGACAAAATTCCTTCATGATGACTTGGAGGAGAAAATCTATATGTCACTGCCAGAGCACTACGTGGTGATAGGTAAAGAAAATCTGGTTTACAAGTTGAAAAAGTCTTTGTATGGTTTGAAAGAGTCTCCCAGGATGTGCTACCAGAAGTTTGATGCCTTTGTGTTGAGTATTGGATTTCTAAGATCAAAATCAAATCATTGTGTTTATTACAAGTTTGACAATGATCACATTCTCATTATTGCATTGTATGTCGATAATATGTTACTCATTGGGAATGGTAAAAGTTTGATTTCTGATTTGAAGTCTCAGTTGTCAGTATAGTTTGAGATGAAAAATCTAGGGGCAGCTCGGTACATTCTGGGGATGGAGATTAGAAGAGATAGAGCAAACATAAAAGTTTGGTTAGGCTAGAGTAAGTATGTTAACATTGTGTTGGAGAGATTCAGCATGGTAGATTGCAGACCTTTGACTATTCCTATTACAATGGGGACAAAGTTATCTATTGTAGATTGTCCAAAGTCTCCTTTTGAGACTGAGGATATGAGCAGAGTTCCCTATGCTATTGCAGTTGGCAGTTTGATGTATGCGATGGTCTGTATAAGACCAAACATTGCCCAAGCAGTGGGAGTCCTTAGTCAATTTTGTTTTGTATGGAAAATGAGGGGTAGTTGATTTTAGGGGTTTATGTGGAATCCTCCTTTCACACCAAACATTCCAAGGGCATATCAACTGAGTTGAATCTCCACTAAGCAAGTGCAATCACCTATTGGGTTGGGCTGCCACTTGGGAAGATGTGGATTCTTGGATGTGTCAATCAATATCTTAATTTAATGCTCAATTTCACTTAAAACCCTAAATATGCAAAACGGTAAGCAAATTATCAAATCACGGCAAATCCTTTTAGACTGAGATAAGGGATAGAGATATTTAACTCACTTTTTTTTGAAGTTCAAACGGCAGAGAAGTCAAGGACACAAGGACTCGTGCCCAAGTCCAAGGTACATCTTTCTTTGCGGAACCTAGGTCTCCTTCTGACACTAATCTTCACTGTATCTTTCATTTTTGTTCCTGAAAAGGTGGAGGACAATGGTGGGAGCGCCCAAGTCCAATGCCAGTCAATCTTCGGGGTATAAGAAGCTCTTTGGATGTTGATTTCCACTATTCATCCTATTTCTACATCAGCAACTTCAGAGGACACTGGTGCTAGCGCCTGTGTCCCGGAAAAGCTCCAATGTCCCGCTTTCTTTCGTATCCTGAATCCTTGTTGTGTGCCAACCTCCTCTGCAACTCCACTCCATCTAGATGTGACACATGTAACCTGCAATCACAAGGAGTGTGGGAGGGGGTTGTGGTGTTTAGAGGCTTGCCTCAGTCAAGCCCTAGAGAGACATTCAAGTCTTTTGAACACCGTTGTCAGATGAGAGTGCGTATCCCGGTGGGATACAGGCAAAAATCCAAATGATAAATGGTTGAAAACACAATAGATATCATCTTGTAGTGAATATCTCATGGAAGGAAGATGCTCTTCATGTCATGAGGAGATGGATGTCAAATATACAAATACAAACACAATAACAACACAAAATATTGCTCTGCAACACAATGAATACCTTGAATCACTTTCACATAAGCTTGTCAATCAAAATGTCCATATAGTTTGCAAATGAAACCTAATCATGCTTGTATATGCAACTACAAAGATTCCTGCTAAGAATTTCATAATTGAAACTTTAGATGTTGGCATAGGACCTAATTAACGGTCATAAAATTGACATTTGAAATTAGGGCAGACCCAAAATAGGGCTGGACTAGGGCGCTAGCGCCCAAGTCCACCTTGCCATTTTTGCTCAAGATTCATCAAAGTGCAGCCCCCTAGGTCCTATTTGTCACAAGACCCAAGGGTTTTCTCATCGGGAGTCAGAAATAACATGCAAGATGCTCTAAATGCAATTACAAGACCCGTGAGCTAAACCTTAATAGGAAAAAGCCCCCAAGGTTACTTTTTCTGACATAACAGATTTAAATGGATAATCCTAGATGGGTACATTGGGATGCAGTGAAGAGAGTGTTTAGATATTTGCGAGGTACTTATGAGTATTCCCTATGCTGTCATGGTTATCCTACTAGATCTCAACATTCTGTAAGTATTCGTGGATATGTGGATTTTGATTGGGTAGGTGACATTGACAGCAGGAGATCCACCAGTGTTTATGTGTTCACTATGTTTGGTGGTGCTATTAGTTGGATGAGTAAGCGACAACCCATGGTCGCTTTGTCCACTATTGAAGTTGAGTACATGGCAACAACTCATGCTTGTAAAGAAGCCATTTGGCTTAAGAGATTGTGTTTTGATGTTGGGTTTGATGCAAGGAAGATTACTATTTGTTGTGATAGTCAGAGTGTCATATGTTTAGCGAAGAATCCTACTTTCCACGTGAGGACTAAGAATATTGATGTCCAGTACCATTTTGTTTGTGACATGGTAGAGGATGGGAATGTAAACTTGGAGAAAGTTAACACTTTGACGAACATTGTAGATTCCTTGACAAAACCTATGAGCACAGAGAAGTTCAGATGGTGTTTAGAGTTTATGGGCCTCTCGGCCCCTAGAAATTAAATCTTGGTGTTGATACTCCCTTTTCTCTTGCAAGGTGTTTGACAAGTGGGAGAATGTTAGGAAAAGTGTCTCAACCTTGCAACTATGAAATGTTACTATTCTTCCTAGTTTTGGTCTTTTGAATACCCTTTATCTTGGAGAATGGTCTAGAACTTTCAAAGTTCCCAAAAGGGCTAAAAATGGCGGGACTTGCTATTTTTAGTAACTCTACATTTGACCTCGGATTGACCCAAAATTTTTCCCAAAAGGTGAGGAACTGCTAAGTAAACATCTTGGGTGAGTTTTGACTCAAGATCTATCTGGATTGCGAGATATTAAAGTTTTTTGTTTTTTGAAACTGCTGAAAAAACATGTTGGATGCTCAAAAGAGTTGTAAAGGGGAGAGTTACACGTGTTGGTGTGTGATTTGGCACATCACAAGGCATCTTTGACTGGAGATAATTTGGGTGCCACTTTTGGGTGGTTTTGGCTCATGGTTTTGTAATTACCATTGACAGTTTACTATATTATATCACCTATATATCAAGAGCTTGAGATGGAGGTTGTGTGTAAGATTCTTATAGATGTTGAGTTACCTCCTGGATCTCTGGTTTGTTATAGTCCTATGAAAGCTTTCTCTACAAGTATATTGTAATCTTCTTGATTCCTGAATAATATATTGGGCGGCTTTGGAGTGTGGGGTTTTTTACCTGAAAGGGTTTTCCCCACGTATATCTTGTGTTGTGAGTTTTGCATTTGGAAGTTATTATTATCTTTATGTTAATATGCATCTTAATCTGTAATTATAAAATTTAAAATTTTCATAAATCTTTCCTCAGTAGATTAGTGTAGGAAGCATTTATGCATACCTTGCTTTCTTTCAGAACAATAAGAAATCAGTTATGGGTAATGAAATTTAATGACTCTAAATCTAAGCAAGGTTGTGGTGCTAGAGTAGAGATCACAAATCCAAGAGGTAAATTATTACTTGTTGCTTTTAAATTGTAATTTACATGCATTAATAATGTAGTTGAGTATGAATCTCTCATTCATGGACTCATTTTTTCCCTCAAGAAGAAAGCGAAATATTTGCATGTCTTGGGAGACTCAGAGTTTAGAATTAGACAAGTTAGAAATTAGTATGCATGTAATAACAAACATTTATCAAGATACCATAATAGAGAATGGGACATGATATACTTTGATACATTTAATATACAAGTTGTCCCACGAAGAAAGAATCATATTGTTGATGTATTAGTATTATTGGAAAGTACCTTGGAATTAGTTGTAAATTCAAAGCTGAAAAGGTTTTTAGTTGAACTTGTGCCTTCTCCATCCATCCAAAACAATGTTAGAGATTTGTAAGTATTTGAGGACGATCAATGCATCATATAATTAATCACAAATTTAGGTATATTTGAGTTCCATATTATTGATGAAATTCATAGAGATGATTTTGAAATGGATGATGATGGAGTGATAAATCTAAAAAATAATCTATAACATTCCTAAAGGAATGGTTGATATTACAAGATTATTTGATATAGATCATAAGTTGAAGGGGGAACATCATCTACTTTAGAAACTGGAATGTATGAACCATGCAACTTAGAAGATGATAATGAAACAAAGAATGTTTTCCTAGGCAAGGCTTGCATGGATTAAGAAAGACAAGGTATCATATGTAGATTTAAGGACTATCGTGAGGTCATTGCTTGGAGCTACAAAGACTTGAAGGTAGATGATACCTCTATCATTACTCATACTATCTTATTGAAGCTTAATGTGAAACCTTTTTGACAAAGGCAAAGACTAGTGAATGTGTTGCTAGTGTACTTCCAAAAATTGCATATCCTACAATTTTGACATTATGTTGTGCACTTAGTTTGGTGTTCATCCCCGTAGTGTGACTTAGGGTCATTTCTCTCAGATATGAGTGTCAATTTGACTATTTTATGTCAGCTTGCTTGTGTTTTAACACTTCATGTATTTGTCACTTTTGATATCTCATTATCTTCATATATTTTAGATGTTTATGTGATCACACGAATATCTCTGTAGTTGCACAAACATCCACATGGTCATGTTATCATCCCACCAATTTTAAAAAATTAAAAATATATATTAAAAAACACAAAGCAAAACCATTTCAATTTTCTTCTAAATGCCTTATTCATTTCTTTTCATACTCTTCTTCCTAAATAAAATAAAAAGGGGAAAAAAAGAATGTGAGACATTTTAAAACAAAAAGAAATTTAAACTATTCTAAGTATAAATTCTCACATTCACTAGATATGATTTTAACATTTAAAAAAAGGTGTATCATATTGATTCTTAGTTTTTTTTAAAAGAAACTTGTATTAATTTTCCTTGATCCCACGTATTAATACCAGTAAAAAGGAAAATGAAACATTCAAAAATAAAATGATTTCTTTGTTCTTCTTCAACGTACCATTTCCTTCTATTTGTAATACCTCTTCCGTAGTTAGATAAATCATTCCATTTTATTCTCCTTAAATGTCATCCACTTCCATGGTCACAGTTGAATATATGCTGATGTGGAAGTATGAGTCCCTCATCCCTTCTATTATGTCCTCTACCATTAAATGTTTAAATATTAAACATTAATCCCTCATTGACACAATAACATGAAATGGCTAAATAAAATAAATATCCCAAAAAATAGTATTGTAATCATGAGATCATAAATTGACAACAAAATTAAAGGAATATTAAAGTTGAGAATAAAATGAACACAACATTAAAGAATATTAAAGTTGAGAATGAAATTAATATAGCATTAGTCAAATTATTGGTGAATATCTCCACAACTGAGTATTGGAGTACAAACAACACTGAGAGGGGGAGTGAATCAGTGTTGTAGATAAAAACACTTCATTTATCTTATATCAAACTTTAAAAATTAGAAAGTAATGATGATGATCTGAAGCTTTATCAAAGCAAGAAATTGTGCATTAAAGAACTGAACATTAAAATATGAAGGATAAATGAACTAGACTAAACATTCTAGTATGAAGGACAAATGAACCATGCAACAAATGAGACCATAACACAAATATTTCAAGAGTGGAAAACCCTCATGGGGCAGAAAAACCACTTAGTAAATGTCTCATTGGCTTAATCAGAAAAAATCACCATATACAGAGCCTCACTGGCTTTTTGTCTCACTGACTTGTATCATTGCCTCACTAGCTTATCATTTTCACTGCCTCACTGGCATAATACATTCTCATGAATACAATGGAGAAATTGAAATCAATACAGAGGGTTTCTCTGTTTCTTTACAATTCAGTTCTTGACTATCTCATTTATTTGAGACCCAAGAATTCATATTCATTAGTATGCACAATAGCTTAGGAAAGTTCTTGCATCAACACACTATTATAATCTCAATGATAGTGTAAACACAAAATCATCAATACCAAAAAAAGGTGTTTTCACTTCCATATATTTATACTGTCTTACATCCTTTCATTTCTTTCATCAAACAGTTTATACTTGTAATAGAACCAGTTCAACTGTCTCTGGTAGTTTTTCTTTGTGCCCATAACTGTTAAGGATATGTGGTCGAACAAACCCATATTTGAGTTATGTAAAACCTTTCACAATGCCCAAATAACAAAGGCTTAATCAAAGGGATTACAATCTGTTAGAAACCATGGTCTTAATTAATTGCAACCTTCACACATTCAAAGCATGGTCAAAAACAAAAAATGTCTTTAAAACTATTTCCAAGAAAGTTTTATGAAACCCTAACTCCAAATGCACGTGGGTAAAACCTTCTCAACCCCTAACCATGATTTTATCAACAATTTGCAAACCCTAACCACAACCTTGACTGTTTACAACAGAGTATAAAGAAGTTTCATAATAAACTATTTGCCGTTCTCAAATCTTAACTACTTGTCAACAGAATAGATAAGTATAGTGTATATGAGACAACAAACCCCCAACTCAAAGTCAAAGAAACATTAACCTCAACATTCACCCAAGAAGGAAATATATCACATGTATGCTACCGGCCAATCAACAAGAACATAACTATGCTTTTGAACTTTGTAACTGTCAAGCTCCTTCAACTGCTTCTTAGCTCAGCATTGTCAAATTACTATATTTGCCTTAGACTTTCACAGATTCTCCATCATGATTTCTCAGAATCTCCAAGATTTTCAAACTCTTCAAACCCTAAGTTACAAACATCATTTTGCAAAGTTCAACATTATGAAATGACCAACAAAAAACATCTTTTTGCCTGATATACCAAGGTCACCGAGAGTATGAGTTTGCCCTAAAATGGGCCAGTGACCATCAACCAAAAAACATAACCTTTTACTTGATAAAGATGCCCAAAACCTTCTAGACAGGTGTTGGTTTATAGATTTGTCATTCAACTCTATATTCTCTCACCCAAAACAATGACAAATGTAACCAGAGTTGAGCCAGTTACAAAAGTATTTTATAACTAACTCTCTGCTTCTTTTACAAGGTGGAAGCTACCTTTAAATGATATACAGTGAATTAAACTATGTTGCTTTTAACTAGAAAGCAAGAGAAAGGTAATGCTTTTAACCAAAAAGCTTTGAAAGGAGATTTCATACATCTACAATAAAAAAATTCTAAACAAGCTCAAAGGCTTTGAATGATAATCAACAAAGAAATAATTCAAATTCCCATCACCATGACATATTCATTCAAAGATAAATATTCACAGTAATGAAGCAACTGAACATTTAACTCTCTAATATAAATAAAGATAACCAATGGTAATGCATTCAAAGTAGGAAGAATGATAATTCAAACACCACAACTCAAAGACTATATCTACTTGAGCACCCAACAATATATCTCTTTCTATATTGAAGGAAACTGAAATTAGAACATATATCAGAGATATCTAACTTAATGAGAAAATCTAAGTTTTGGCCAAAAAGGAAGATCTATACTATGTCCCGCATAACATATTTATAATGTCCACATAATAACTGTCTTTTAGAAAAGAGAACGGTTTCTTGAAGACAACAATTTTTAAATAATAAAGTATTAGAAAAGTCTTTGAGCCAAATATCAAGAAATGCATAAAAGAAATAAAAGCTAAATCGCCACCCCTTCGCCTTCCTTTAGGTCTTCAACGCTTTCCCCACCTTGATCCTATGCCATCTTCTCTCGCACCTTAATTATTAGCTTGTACTTCCGATACTTGGTTATAACAGTAGTGATGCTCTTGCTTCCTGGAGTTGTAGTAATATGCAACCTGGTTTTGAATCTTGCCAAGGTTTTACCTATTTTTGCCATATCCTCTTGAATATCATCGCCTCTATTTTTGAAACCATTAAGGTAGACTTGCATAAGGCCCATTTTACCAAGTGACTCCCCAGTGATATAGTCAGGATCTAAGAGTTCTTTGTAAAGCATGTCCTTAGCTTCTTTCGTGATTTCCTTAGGATCTCACAAGTTCTCTCCAAACTCATCTAAAATGTTTACGTCCAATGCTCTGCAATCATTTTGAATGCCAATCATTATATCAAGATAATCACGCAAGGCTTTGTTAATTTGTTCGATGAGATTATAATACATGCCTAATTTCCATTCCAATGAATCTGCCCAGGATGGATCAATCTCACAGGGATCACTGGCCAAAATTTCTTTCAGAAGAGTTAGAGAATCCATGGAAACTAATTCAAAAAATTCTCTTGAGAGTACATAAGTACTACCCTGCTCCTTCCTTACCTGCTGCAGTTCACTGACTAACTCTTTCCTTTTATTATGTACCTGAGTATAACATTTTGTTGCTTTGGTCAAGAAAAACAAAATTTCACAGGATAGTTTCTCTACCCACCCAGTAACAGCTTTGGCAAAATTTAGATTCTTTTAAATTTGCTGCACAATATTCGCATCCACTCTTACCACTTCTAAACTAGGTGCATCCTGAGATGTGGGAGTCACAATGGATTGAATAAATCTACTCAAAGATAAAATGTGAGATTGAAGTTTTATATTTTCTTTCCTCTCCTCCTTGGCTCTCTTAATCAAAGCACCTACTGAGAAGTTGGCATGATAAGCTTCTCCCTCCAGAGTAGAAGGACCTAAGTCTATGTGACTTATCTTGTAATTTGCTTCAGTTATCTCATCTTCATTTCGGTCCTTAACCAGGTCAGCAATTTCTAACATCTGATGTCCTAGAGCAGCATCATCCACCATCCTAGATATCCTTTTGGCCTTTTTAGGCTTGGAAGTAGTTTGCAACAACTTGGCAACTGTATCTACCTCCACTACTATTGTGGGCACAACTTTTCTCTTTTTATCCACAACCTTCTTTAACCATCTTGGTGAAGATGACACCATATCAGTATTCACATTGCTTGAAATAGCTTTGACTTGACTATTAATAGGAATAGAGATGGATACTTCTTTAGTGATAGGAGAGGAAGGAATTTCCATGAATGGAGGAAACTATTTGTTTAGGTCCAGACAACTAAGAGGGGGGGCGAATCAGTTGTCACATATTTTAATCTTTTCTACCATTGATCTTCCTTTACAACTTATAATCAAATTAATGATATAAACATTTCAGCATCAATCAATAACACATGAGCAAAAACATAAATAACACACTTGACACCAAGATTTTTGACATGGAAACCTAGTTAAGGGAAAAACCACGGTGGGGGTTAACCCACAAAAATTAATACCCTATTAAAAGTATTTTTACAAATGAGAATGCACATGGATTTGGGTTCACTGCTCAAATAGAGGCTCACTACCTATAGAAAGATTACAAGAGAATAACAGAGATTTTGAACTGATAAATAGCATCTACCCATGCAAGAGTTTCAGTTCCAGTTAAGTGCAAAAATTGATCTTACACATTTCGTCTTTACTTGCTCTTCTTACTGCTTTGCCTTCATTCGCTCCTTGGATTTTTTGCTCTTCTCACAATTACACCACATTCGCACACACACCAAAATCATCCAATTCCATCGGATATATATATATCCGCAACATGATCTACAATCATTTTACCAATCGACTTCAAGAACATTTAGAACTTTGTAGACTACTCTGCTCTGTCAACTAGATCCATACATAATATGAGATGCAGATCAATACTTACAATTGTAAATCTTCAATCATGTCGGCTATCATTACTTATTATCACCAATTGCCCAATAAACAAATTCTATACATCCAGAAATAAGATTATTTACAAGGTCAACCTGTTCTTCTTCTGTTTGTTCTATCAAACTGAACCCTGATACTCAAAAGCTAATATCTTTTGAGTCCTTCATCTCTGAAGGATGAAACTCTAGATTTAGAGTGTCTGGACAATGCATACAACTACCTTAGATCTGCAGCAAACCATACCTTTCCACCAGATAGATCTGGACCAGGATACCGGACCCTGTCACCTACTCTGTTCCTGACTGCCTGGACTTAGACAAATTCTAATTTTGACTTCCGGTGTGAACAAATTGTGTTATGTGGATGATTGGGATGATCTTGGTTGCCATCAATGACAACACCTATCATGCCTAGCAATGTCTCTTGCCAACAATCTCCCCCTTTGGCATTGATGGCAACACTTAGTGAAAAATGACTATGTGTCAAAAGTAGCTCCCCCTTTGCTTGTGCTTCATACTACTTTCTGGTACTCCCCCTTAGCTGGATTCCTCATTTTTCACTGATCTTCACTCCCCCTTTGACATCAATGGCAAAGGGTGGGGTCTGCAAGCCAAAATTTTCCAAAAATTTGTATGAAGGACCGCATATGTACAACTAATCATTAAGTTCTATTTACATGGACTTGAGAATGTCTGCAAAGCTAGTTTTTATTTGCACAAGTTTAGAGGCCCAAGTACTCTTCATTCCATCCAAAATAGAGATGTGCCTACTTAACAAAAATGAATATGCTTGTGCCTTTGATGGATCTGATGGATCACTAGTCTGAACTGCAGTCTGAGCTTTAGATAGGGCATTATACATTGTCTCTAACTTAGGGGCAATCAATCCCTGGAGCTCACACATTCTCTTCATAATGTTGCTTTTCTCTTTAACAAGTCTCTTTATCTCATCAATCAAGCTAATTACTTGACATTCCTGACTTATGGGTGAAATGGTTAGAGGATGAAAATTATTGGATAGATTTGACAATTTTAGTTCTTGTTCCTTTATCTTCTTCTCAATATCCTCATTTACTTTGGGCCAGGATAGACAAAATTTATATACATCACTTCCATCACTTAGAGCATTTTGAACACTCTTTATACTGATAGCAAGTATAGTCCTATCATACCCTATTAGACTCTTAATTTCACTAAATCTCTTATCCAAGAACTCATTTCTAACTTTTGTCTTTGCAGACTTCTCAAAGGACTCAAAATGAGTATTTACAGAACTTACAAGATTTTTCAGATGTTCGAAGGGGAAATTAGATGGACTCTTCTGGTAGGAAGGCATTAATTTTTCCAAAATCCCGGTTGCAAGCCCTAGTAGCTCATTGTCCTCCATGTGGAACTTTAACATCTTTTCTCTAGCCTTTACTTGGGTGAATGATGCAATTTTCATCAATTGAATTGGAGAGAGAGCATCTGGATTGGCTAGACCTTGGAGTAGTTCAGGCTCATCAATCTCAATCATTTCTTTTTCAAGAAGACTTTTCACTACATCTATAGTGTCTCTTGCAACATTTTCTGAACCATCCTTTGGTTCATCAGATTTCTCAGTATCTGCTTTAGGTGCTTCAACATTTGCACCATCTTCTTCTGCTTTATCTTTCTTTCCTTTTTCTTCCTCTTTCTCTGCTTTACTTTTCTCTGTGTTCTCTGCAGAGGGACTCTTATCTATTTGTTCACCACTTGCTACCTGATCCAGAGGGCTCTGTGAAGTAGTAATAGTATCTTATTTTCCTGATGGGTCAGGTGGATTAGGAGTATCTCCTGCATCAACTACTTTATCCATCATTTTTGTATCATCCTAATTTACTTGTTCCACTTCTGGAATAGAGGCTTCACCCAACTCAGATTGTTGCTCAATGATGTTCTCTTCTTCACCATCCAGAACCTCTTCTGTGACTATGGGAAAATTGTGCTTTTCCAATGCTTTCAAAAGAATTTCTTGAGTTTCTTTAACAATTTCACTTGTTTCTCCAAGCATGAGTTTGTTCATTCTCCTTTTGCTTCTAAATTCATCTTTGACTTCCTTGAATATCATATCTATTCGATCAAGGGAAATCTGAGGACACAAATTTATTAGCTCATGTTCCCTGATTTCCATGTCCTTGCTCTTGGCATTTTCTTTTCTCAACTCCAAAATATTTTCCAAACTTTGTGGCAACTCAGAAGTTATCTCAATCTGTGCCTTGTTGTAGATGTTGAGATATCTAACAGTTGCTTCCTCCAAAACCCTTTTATCCACATCACTATATTCATCATAGAATTCAATCATGGGTTTTAGATTCACTTTATCACATCCTCTAGGGAAAGTGTGGGCTTCTCAACATATTCCTCATATGCTTCTGTCTTTTGCCTTTTACTAGCCCTTTTTCTTCCGGAGAACTTTTCTTTGGTTACTTTTGCAGCTTTTGTTTTGGTGGCCTTTATTTCCTTGATTTCAATGTCAGAATATGTATCTTCCTCTTCTTCTCTTATGTTTTCATATGTTCGGGTTGCTTTTGTTTTCTTCCTTTTCTCCCATTTCTAGATGATTTTGCTTCCGATTTTGTAGTCTTGGAGGTAACAGGGGCAGCAACAGAGCTCCTAGTAGTTCTTGAAGTGGAAGAGAGTTCCACCGGAGCATATGTTTATTTATTATCTTGTTTCTCTTTCTCTGAGTTTCCTCACAGCCTCTTTAGTTAGGCCCAGATTTTCAGCTAACTGCTCAACGTTTTTTCTTACTTTCCTATTAGTTTCAGGTTCTCTGAATTTAGTATGTAGTTTCAAATTCAGCTCCTCATAAGTTCCAAATCTTTCAACCATTGTGTCTTTAGGCTTGCTTAGAAGATGTTGAGCATACATATTCAAGATTTTTTCATCTACTTCATACGCCATGGGCATGATCCAAGCAGTTCTGGGTTCCACTACTTCCATTAGACACTGATCAGTATCAACCATGAAGCATATATCATTTTTGTACTTCTCAACAATTGATTTAGGGATTCTTTCCCTTAAGGGCATCATACTCTGAAAATTCATTCTTTCCCATATTGCAGTTTTCTGAGCTTTGAAATCACCAATGCTGCAAAGATGATCTCTGATCTGAATGGCAAATGGCTTATCCTTAGTCCAGTGCACACCTTTTACCCCAGGTACCTCATTCATAAAGTAAAAGAACAAACATAGAACCAATGTACCATACTTGAAAGTGTTTTTCTTAGCTTTCTTGATTTTGTTTAAATTTTCAATCAATTGATTTTGTAGTAATTCACACAAATCATAATCAGTGTTTTCCTTTAGCATCTTGTATGCAGCATATATGGCTGTTCTGAAAATAGAATTTTCTCTGCTCAAGTGGTAGATCTTGTACCCAATCACCATGGAGGTGAATTTGATATCCGATTCTATAATATCATTAATGGTCATTGCCCTTCTATCAAACTTAGCACTGGTAGCATCAGTCACTATCTAGTTTTTCATGGCTTTCAGCATGGGCAATCCTCCGGTTGAGTTTAAGCCAGTTACAATTTTGATAGCATCCTTGGTAATATTGAATGGTTTAAACAACCAAATGAATTCATCATGCATCCAACTCAAAACGTATCAGACCCATTCATCCTCATCAAATGTTGGAAACCCCATAATCTGAAAAAATGTTTATCCTGTAGTGCCTTATACTCGGGTTTAAGTTCATGATTTTCATCCCTGAGTTGTTTCTCAAAAAAGTCTACATACCTTGAATCTCCAAACTCATCTATGTTTGCATGAATATAAACCCTAATGTCTTCAACATGCAGTACACCATACGGAACACTTGAAAAAGCACTTAACTGGTCGACTTCAATTGATTTGTGAGAATGCTTCTTAAATTTGGGTCGAGGCCTTTCAGTAATATCAACAACATGAGGAGTAGCCATCTCAATAGATTTCAGATTCAAAGCTTTACAGAGAGGTACCTTTTTCTTTCACGGGGGTAGGGTTGATCAGTTGCCTGGTTGAATTCGCTCTTTGCCTTAGTCTCTGGATTTGCAGCTCGAATGCTCTTCTTCTTGTTTCCTTCGAATGCAAAGTGATTAAAATGAGTGACCAAGTGAACTTTTATATTTTGCAAAACCTAATTTGGCCTTGTAATAAATGTGTTGCCCTAACTATATTTGGTTACTCTATTTTTGACAGTTCTTCATGAATCACTCCGCAAGTTTTCATATCAACATCTTTTCTTCTGGAAATCCTTCCAAAGGTTCTAGACCAATTCAAAATATTCTCTTTTAATGTGACAGATTCAAGCACCCACTTACTGACCAGGGCGATTTTGATGTTCAATGCAGCTCCCCCTGAACCAGAGCTCTTAACGTAATTCCTGGAGGAATTGTCAGCACCTGATTCTGGTGTGGACCCATCATAGTTGTTTATTGTATCTTTCTTTACCCAGATCTTGTTCATTTCACTCTGTATCTCATTCACATCAATTTTTAGTTTGCCTTTGTCTTGTCTCTATTCATCCAGTTTTCTATTTATCGGACCTCTTCTTCCATTGTTCCTACTTCTGCAAAATCTTGCTATATGGCCAGATTTATTGCAATTAAAGCATACAACATTTCCTTGCTTATGAACTTGATTTCCTCTTGATCTGCATTGATTAGCCATGTGTCCAAACCCATTGCAAGCAAAACAGTAACCATTGAAAGAGTTTCTGATTCTTCTATTGTTAGCAATATTCATTATCATACTTCTGCATTCATTTGATCTATGACCATACCTCTTACACTTGAAGCATTGACTAGAGAAGGATGGACCATTTGGATTCACTCTACTTCTGCACTGAGTAGCTCTATGACCAAATTTATTGCAATTGAAATAATTTCCATTGAATGATGGATATCTTTGAGCATTAGGCTGTCATACCAGAGGTTTTCTAGTTCTGTTTCTTTTATTCCTTGGTTGAAAATTTCTTTGTCCAGATCCAGAGCTTTCACCTTTCTCATATCTAAGATCATTCTTGTCATCATCCTTTTTCTGTTCTTCAATTAGTGCTTCAAGTTTAGCTAAGCTTATCTTGAACTTCTCCTTATACTCATTGGTAATTTCTAGGTCATGTCTGAGAGTGATAATTTGTCTCTCAAGTTTTCTCTCATTGTTTCTGCTTTCTTGTAGATTTGATTCTAGGAGACCGGCTATTCCATCCAATCTACAGCATTCTTCAGTTCTCTCCTTCAGATTTTGCTTCATTTCTTCTTTAGTTTTCTTCCTATCTTCAATTTCCTTGGTTAGCCTCATTACCCCAGTTTCCATCTCATGTTTTAAGACAATAACTTCTTTAGCTAACTTTTCACATTCCTTTGTCTTTTCTTTCAGAGCCTTGTCTTCCAGTTGAAGAGGTTGCTCCTTTCCTTTTGCATTGGATTTGCTTAATTTTTCTTTTAAAATTTCAATGAAGTTTTCATCCTTTTTGAGGTTATCTTGCAGCTCTTGGACCTCTACCTTGGACTGCTCAAGATCATCTAGGGCAAGATTCAGTTGCCCTTGAAGGTTATATTCATCCATTTTTATTGACTTCCCAGATCTCCCTTAACCTGTTAAACTTTTCAAAAGGAACGTTGCTCTGATACCAATTGTTGGTTTGGTCTGGACAACTGAGAGGGGGGGTGAATCAATTGTCACATATTTTAATCTTTTCTACCATTGATCTTCCTTTACAACTTATAATCAAATTAATGATATAAACATTTCAACATCATTCAATAACACATGAGCAGAAACATAAATAACACACTTGACACCAAGATTTTTGACATGGAAACCCGGTTAAGGGAAAAACCACGGTGGGGGTCAACCCACAAAAATTAATACCCTATTAAAAGTATTTTACAAATGAGAATGCACATGCATTCGGGCTCACTTCCCAGAGCTCACTGCTCAAATAGAGGCTCACTACCTACAGAAAGATTACAAGAGAATAACAGAGATTTTGAACTGACAAATAACATCTACCCATGCAAGAGTTTCAGTTTCAGTTAAGTGCAAAAACTGATCTTACACATTTCATCTTTACTTGCTCTTTTTACTGCTCTGGCTTCATTCACTCCTTAGATTTTTTGCTCTTCTCACAATTACACCATATTCGCACACACACCAAAATCATCCAATTCCATCAGATATATATATCCGCAACATGATCTACAATCATTTTACCAGTCAGCTTCAAGAACATTTAGAACTTTGTAGAGTACTCTGCTCTGTCGACTGGATCCATACATAATATGAGATGCAGATCAAAACTTGCACTTGTAAATCATCAATCATGTCAGCTATCATTACTTATCATCACCAATTGCCTAATAAATAACTTCTATACATCTGAAAATAAGATTATTTACAAGGTCGACCTGTGTTTCTTATGTTTGTTCTGTCAAACTGAAACCTGATACTCAGAAGCTAATATCTTTTGAGTCCATCTCCGGAGGATGAAACTCTGGATTTAGAGTGTCTTGACAATGCTTACAAATACCTCAGATCTGTAGCAAACCATGTCTTTCCACCGGATAGATCCTAACCAGGATACTGGACCCTGTCACCTGCTTTGTTTCTGACTACCCAGACTTAGATTAATTCTGATTCTGACTTCTGGTGTGGATGATTGGGATGATCTTGGTTGCCATCAATGACAACACCTATCATTCCTAGTAGTGTCTCTTGCCAACATAAATGAACTATCATCAATAATTTGTTTAAAAATAGAATCAGGGACTACAGGCGCAGGTTTAGCTAGGGTATTTTTCTTTTTTGGAGTAGGCAAGGGTAAACCTGTTAGATTTAGGGCAAACAACTGAGAGGGGGGGTGAATCAATTGTACAAAACTTTCTTCCAATTAAACACTTAACTCCACTTTGTAGTTCAGCAGCATAATAATAAATCAATCATGGAAACACAATGCAATAAATCAAGAGAAGAAACACATTAACACATGAGACACCAAGATTTTGACGTGGAAAACCTGGTTAAGGGAAAAAACCAAGGGGTGATTAACCCAAGATTGTATTCTCTGTTAGAAGAATAGAAAGAACAAAATGGCACATGCCAATTAGGGCTCACTGCCCGAGCACACTGCTCACAAGAGGCTCACTACCTACAAGAGACACACTATCTACAAAATAATAAGTATCACCTACTTGAACTAGAAAATAGCATCTTCACCATGCTTGAATCAGTTCCATTTAAGCCCAACTTCTGCTCTGCCTTTCGCTCTTCTCCTTGCTACCACACTCTCATCTCCATAAGACACACTTTGAAATGACTTTATAATTCCTTATTTATACAAGAGATTGACTTAGGAATGATCATCTAAGTCGGCAAACATCTACAAGAACATCCGTAGGATGTGTAACTCATCCGATCGGCCAGTCTTAGGAAGAACACCATCATCTGGAAGTTATTCTTTAATTGCGAGATTCAACTCCAATGCGGACCATCGACACGAACTAGACACGATCTAAAGACCTCCACAAGCTTGCCTAAATCACCAAGAACATACACACTTCATCTGCTTACTGAAATCCTTCTCTCCATCTGGAACCTCAAGAACATAGTCTGTCATCACTGTCATAAAGGAATAAATGCTTGCAGACCTTCAAACCATGAACCAATTGAGTTGACACTTCAAAAAGACTTCCTCAACACTCCCTCAAATCCACAGAATAGGACAATGCATTTTTGGATCTCATCGGACCTGTCTGTATCACTCTATCACCTCTAAACACCTACCGGAACCAGTTTTACTTGAGCGGTCACACCTTCTTCAGATCTTCATGCGAACCTCTGAAATCTCTACTGGACCACCTTAAGACACATATCTACAAACCCTTTAAACCGCATCCTCTAATCCTCATCCTATCTTGGACTTTTACCTTACTGTCATCACTGTTCCTGATTGAGACTACTTTTCTCAATATTCTCAGCACATAGCTCATCCAATCCTTATCATTAATGCAACAGGAGTATGTTGACATCAATGACAACACCAGTTAGGTCCATAATTGCAACAATCTTCCCCTTTGTCATTGATGGCAACATATGATGTGAAAAACTATTTTGACCATTAAGACAAGAACTTCTCCTTACTGTCACAACTCCCCCTATTAGCAACAACCATTCTCATACCTTCTCTTCCTTTCTTGCTCCCCCTTTGATTAGCAACCACTTGTTTTTCACATGTCTTCTCTCCCCCTTTAACATCAATGGCAAAGGGAACATACTTGCAATTCTACCACTTCAGACTCATATCAGCTGTTCCCCCTTAGTAGCAGCTCCCATCATCAATCTGGACCACAAGATATGACTATGATATCCACCGGACTGATGCACATCAGTGCACCTTAGTTCATCACCAGAGGGGCAATAACCCCTAACTTCTCCCTGAGATACTCAAAAGAGTCCTTAGGTAGAGGTTTAGTAAAGATGTCTGCAATCTGATCCTTGGAAGGCACAAACTCCAATCTGACTTCATTCTTGTTCACTTGCTCTCTCAAAAAGTGAAACTTGATGGATATGTGTTTAGTCTTTGAATGCAACACCGGATTCTTAGATATGTTTATTGTACTTAAATTATCACAGAAGATTGTGATAGGCTCCTCATACTCCACTCTTATGTCTCTTAGCATTTGCTTCATCCACAAAACTTGAGTGCAACTACTTGCTGTTGCAATATATTTTGCTTCTGTAGTGGATAGAGATATTGCCTCTTGTTACTTGCTTAGCCAAGAAACCAATCTCTTCCCCAAACAGAATGCTCCAGCACTGGTACTCTTCTGGTCATCCACATCTCCTGCCCAATCCGCATCTGTATATGCATGAAGAGAGAAATCATGATCTCTGGGATACCACAAACCATACTCAACTGTCCCTTTTAGATATCTAAAAATCCTCTTGATTGCCATGACATGAGATTCTTTGGGATCAACTTGGAATCTAGCAACAAGACCAACAACATTCATAATGTCAGGTCTGGTTTGAGTGAGATACAACAATCCTCCAATCATTGACCTATACTTTTTCTGATCAGCCTTGGGAGAGTCATCATCCTTGCTCAACTTACATCTGGTTGCCATGGGAGTACTCATTGGCTTTGAGTCTTCCATCCCAAATTTCTTCAACAATTCTTTCACATATTTGGTCTGAGAAATGAAGATTCCTTTCTTTGTTTGAGTGATTTGTAGACCCAAGAAGAAATTCATTTCCCCAAGCATGGACATCTCAAATTCACTTTTCATTTGATTTGCAAAGGTTTTACACATACTATCTCTTCCTCCAAAAATGATATCATCAACAAACTCTTCAACAATCAAGATGTTTTCATGATCAATTTTGAAATACAAATTACTGTCAGCAGTACCTCTGTTGAAACCAATCTTCAAAAGATGCTTATCCAATCTTTCATACTAGGCTCTTGGGGCTTGCTTTAGTCCATACAGTGCTTTCTTCAACTTGCAGACCATATCACCATGATCAGACAATTGAAATCCATCCGATTTCTCAATGTACACTTCTTCTTCCAAGTCACCATTCAGGAAAGCAGACTTGACATCCATCTGATATACCTTGAAATCCTTGAAAGCAGCAAAAAGAAGAAATAATCTGACTGCTTCAATTCTTGCCACTGGAGCAAAAGTTTCTTTGAAATCAACTCCTTCTATTTGAGAGTAACCCTTGCAGACCAATCTCGCTTTATTTCTAATTACCTCACCAACTTCATTCAGTTTGTTCCGGAAGACCCATTTGGTTCCAATCACATTCTTGTTTCTAGGTCTAGGAACAAGATCCCAAGTGTGATTTTTCTCAATTTGCATCAGTTCTTCCTCCATTGTTTTAGTCCAATTTTCATCATTGCAAGCTTCATTCACTGTCTTAGGTTCAATCTTTGAAATTAGACAATACTCATCTGAATCTTGAGCAATCCTCCTTGTTTGTACACCTTTGCTTTTATCACCTATGATCTGATCTTCAGAGTGGTTCAGTCTTACATACCTAGGAACTTTGGGAATTTCTTGCACATTTGATTCTTGATCAAGCTCATTAAAACTTATCTCTTCTTCCTGATTTACGGATCAGTTTGAATCTGACTTTCAGAAGAGGCTTGGCCTCCTTGAATCAGAACATCATTCTGATCATCTTCATCATATTCATAAAACCTTGAGGGTTTTTCAATTCCTTCATCAACCTTCACATTTGTACTTTCTATCATCTTTCTCAGTCTCTTGTTATAGCACTGGTATGCTTTGCTTTGAGTAGAGTAACCTAAGAATATTCCTTCATCACTTCTAGCATCAAACTTTCCTAGATCTTCATCTCTTTTAATGTAACATTTGCTACCAAAAACTCTGAAATACCTCACAGTAGGAGTGATGCCAAAACAAAGTTCATAAGGAGTCTTACCGGTATTGCTTCTAATTTGAACTCGATTGAGAGTATAGACTGCAGTGCTGACAACTTCTCTCCAATAGATCTGAGGAACATTTGCTTCCATCATCATGGTCCTAGATGCTTCCTGGATGGTCCAGTTCTTTCTTTCCACTACTCCATTATGCTGTGGAGTCCTAGGAGTAGACAACTGTCTATATATTCCATGCTTCTCATAGAATTCTATGAACTCATCGGATGTGAATTCTCCACCTCTATCAGACCTCAGACATTTCAATTTTAATCCCATTTCATTCTCTACCATAGCCTTGAATATTATGAATTTCTCAAGAGCTTCTAATTTCTCTTTTAGAAAGGTTACCCACATCATCCGAGAATAGTCATCAATTAGTAACATGAAGTATCTATCACCTTGCACACTCCTAATTCTTGTCGGACCACAAAGATCAGTATGAACTAAGTCCAATAATCCAGTAGAAGACAGTTCCTTACTCTTGAATGTGACTCTGCTCAGCTTACCCAATTGACATTCTTGGCACAAGCTATTAGTAGGTTTCACCAATTTTGGAAGATCTCTTACAACCTGAGTATTGCTTATCTTGATGATATTATCAAAATTCACATGACACATCCTCCTATGCCATAACCAACTCTGATCAACTTAAACAAATAAGCAACTTTTACCAGTACCAACCAAATGGAAGATATTACCTTTAGTTTGAGTACCGGATGCAATCTCTGTTCCAGAACTTTCAAAGATCTTACATTTTCCATTCTTGAATCGAAGATCATAGCCTTTGTCCACCAACTGTCCAACACTGAGAAGATTGTGCTTCAAACCTTCAACATACAGTACATTACCGGTTTTGTTCCTTCCATCAAAAGAAATAGTTCCTCTACCTCTGATTCTACCAGCAGAATTATCACCAAACTTTACCACTCCTCCTTCATACCTTTCCAAATCTATGAACTTATTTTTGTCACCTGTCATATAGTGAGAGCATCCACTGTCAATGACCCAATCATCCTTTTCTTCAACTTGGGTAGCCAGAGCTCTTTCTACAACTTTGTGATTGACAGATTCAGAGGGCATTGGATCTTCTTCCTTGATGGCAATAAACACCCAATCACTTCCGGATTTGTTTCCCGTCTCTGATTCATCAACTGTTACTCCTTCATTATCATCTTCCTCATGAACATAGTAACAATTCTTTTGGAACCTTGATTTGTTAGGATTTGGCCTTGAAAATCTTTTCGGACATCTTGAGGCAAAATGACCAATCTTATTGCAGTTAAAACACTTAAAAGGCAACTTCCCTTCATACTTACCGGATCCTCTTGGTAGTCTTTTTGTAATAAGAGCTTCAAGTTGAGCAGTTTCTGCTTCTTCTTCTTCGAGGTCTTTTCTTGCTTTTTCATACCATGATAGCTTCCTTGAAGGGTTCTCTCCTGGATCAAATCTTTGTTTACCTTTTACAGAGGCATTGGCTTTGAATGCAGATTCAGTCTTGGGAGGGGCATCTCCAAACTTGGTCATTTCAAATGCAACCAATTTACCAGCCAATTGATCTCTTGTGACAGTTGTATGGGATCTGAATTCTTCAATGGCAGCAACCTTGATTTTATAAGAAGCAGGAAGGGATCTGAGAATTTTGCCAACAATATCATTTTCATCCAAGACTCCACCAACATTTCTAATTCCACAAACAAGCTCATTTACTCTTGGCATAGAAGTAGTGATATTTTCATCTTCTCTCATCTTCAGATTTTTTAACTTTCCTTTCAGAATTTGTAACCTTGCACATTTAACATACTTGTCTCCTTCATGCAGAAGTTCCAGTTTTTCCCAAATCTCAAAAGCACTTGGTAGGTCAACAACATTTGAGAGCTCTAAATCAAATAATGCGCTTAGAAGAGCTTCTATAGCCTATAGATTGTTTTCAGCATCTGTGATTTCATTTGGAGCTTTCGGGCCACCCTGTGGACAAGTATTCTTTGTTGAAGCCATGTTCCAGTACTGCATTCCCATACATTGCAAATGACATTTCATGCAACTTTTCCAAAGATTAAAATTGGTTCCATCAAACTTCAGACTATCCTTCTTGTAGGATGAAATCTTGGATGTCCTCAAGCGGTTAAGCTCCTTTGAGAGGAACTTGGCTCTGATACCAATTGTTAGATTTAGGGCAGACAACTGAGAGGGGGGGTGAATCAGTTGTATAAAACTTTCTTCCAATTAAACACTTAACTCCACTTTGTAGTTCAACAACATAATAATAAATCAATCATGGAAACACAATGCAATAAATCAAGAGTAGAAACACATTAACACATGAGACACCAAGATTTTGACGTGGAAAACCCAGTTAAGGGAAAAAACCACAAGGTGATTAACCCAAGATTGTATTCTCTGTTAGAAGAATAGAAAGAACAAAATGACACATGCCAATTAGGGCTCACTACCTAAGCACACTGCTCACAAGAGGCTCACTACCTACAAGAGACACACTAACTACAAAATAATAAGTATCACCTACTTGAACTGGAAAATAGCATCTTCACCATGCTTGAATCAGTTCCATTTATGCCCAATACTTCTGCTCTGCCTTTCACTCTTCTCCTTGCTACCACACTCTCATCTCCATGAGACACACTTTGAAATGACTTTATAATTCCTTATTTATACAAGAGATTGACTTAGGAATGATTATCTAAGTCGGCAAACATCTACAAGAACATCCGCAAGATGTGTAACTCATCTGGTCGGCCAGTCTTAGGAAGAACACCATCATTCGGAAGTTATTCTTTAATTGCGAGCTCCAACTCCAATGCGGACCATCGACATGAACTGGACATGATCTAAAGACCTCCACAAGCTTGCTTGAATCACCAAGAACATCCACACTTCATCTGCTTACTGAAATCCTTCTCTCCTTCATCCGGAACCTCAAGAACACAGTCTGTCATCACTGTCATAAAGGAATAGATGCTTGCTGACCTTCAAACCACGAACCAATCGAGTTGACACTTCAAAAAGACTTACTCAACACTCCCTCAAATCCGTAGAACAGGACAATGCATTTCTGGATCTCACCAGACCTATCTGTATCACTCTGTCACCTCTAAACACCTACCAGAACCAATTTTACTTGAGCAGTCACACCTTCTTCAGATCTTCATGCAGACCTCTAAAATCTCTACTGGACCACCTTAAGACACATATCTACAAACCCTTTAAATTGAATCCTCTGATCCTCATCCTATCTTGGACTTTTACCTTACTGTCATCACTGTTCTTTACTGTTCCTAATTGAGACTAATTTTCTCAATATCCTTAGCACACAGCTCATCCAATCCTTATCATTAATGCAACAGGAGTATGTTGACATCAATGACAACACCAGTTAGGTCCATACTTGCAACAAAACCATCCAATTCACAGGCCAATTTTAACTTCAAAATCTCCTTTGGCTTTTATCGATCACCTCCATATTGTGAATTAGAGTTAGATTGCAATGTCTCTTGCCTCTCAGAAGAAATACGAGCACCAGAACTTTGTGTGGGCCTTTGCTCATTAGTTCTGGAACTTCCTTGTTCATGAGGAGAACCAACACATCCACACCATCTTCCAGCTAACCAATCCTCACTTCTTTTTATCACAACAACAAAGAACTCTCAAATCTACAACCTCCTTCTCCGACCAATTAATTCGAGGAAGGGGCTTAGTGATAAGGGTTTGATATTCCTCATCAATTATTTCAAAATTTTCTTCCACCCCATCTAGGATACATATAGAAAGGCCAAAAACTTGAATTTGACTCAAGTTGAGTCTCATGTAATTCCTCCTTTGGACCTCCCGGTCATCTATACAATCCTCCCAAAAATCTTCTAGACTTGGACGATGTTCATAAGAAATAGAGCCATGGAAATTTTGTTTCACATAACTCTTACTGTCAAAATGGGGTCTCATTGACAAAGAATGCAAATTAAACTCAGCTAAAACATGTTCTGCTCCTTTAGCAATATCATTTGTTTTGCATGAATAGGAAGATAGCTTTAGTGGGAAATCATACCCTTTCTTTCTCATGTTTCAGTATTTAAAATTTACCACAGAAATTTGTTTACAAACCTCCAGAAAAATGACAAAATCACTGGGGTACCTGGGCAATTTTGTTGGGGCATTTTCATAACCCCCCACCCTCAGATAGGTGAACCTATCAAACTGAATGTAGAAACTTCCAAATTCCATGATTAAGGAGGCAACTTCAGGTGAACTTCTCAACTCAAAATTATCATCCAATTTTCTCACTAAAAACATTAGAAAGGCATCATTTACACGGTGGTAGTCTTTCATTCCCACATCCTTTTTCAGTTGAGGAAAATAACTATACACAGGTGTGTTTGGAGTTAAAGACCCATGTGGCCTCAACCCAACCCAAACAACCTCTTGATTGGCTAAAATGTATACCAGGTATGAGCACATGTGAAAGGTTAAAGTCTCTTGAAACTTAACTAGTTGCTCATTCAAATGAAAACTAATGATTTCAACCCAATTTATAAACTTATCTTCACTACATATTAACAAAATGAAATGACACATCCAATCTTCAAAATAATTTGTGTTCTCACTTCCCACTACACGATGCAGTAAAGTAATAATGTCTAAAATTTCATCTTTGAAATGGGCTCTCTTTAGCTTTTGGGGCAACTGAGACTTACCTCTCTTCTCAAACTTTACCCAGTTTTGCGCGATGGAATTCTTGCACTAGTCCTCATTAGTTTGGAAGAACTCCACTCCAATGGCCACATACATATCTTCAAACTCCTGCCTCTCTGGGATTCTTAATGCACGAGTGATGGTTTCTGGATCAATCTTTCTGACCACCATCCCATCTTTAGCTCTAATTTCGAAGGCTTTAGGAACATATCTTCTTGCGCAAGCCACAACCAAATCTTCACTCTACACAGAGATAGGGAAGCCTCCTACATGCGCTAAACCACTCTACAATATTTTCTCTACAAAAGGTCATTTATCCTCCTGTCGTAGATGAGACCAGAATTCTTCCAAGTCAATATGGCCGAGCTTAGTATCGCATATGCCAGACGAGCTGTTCTCAATACTAGAGTTATGAGGGGCTCCTTGATATTTGAATTTCATCACCGTTGGAAGCACAGAAGAAAATGGTGAAGTACTGAAAAAGGAATGACATAGTACGAGAGTAATAGTAGCTGCACAACTTAGAGAAAAATCTGCCACTGGGAGCATATATGTATGCTGGGAGAATGCCATGATATGTTATAAATGTGGATCTAAGGTGGCATTAAATTTGTGCCTTGAGAAAATAACTCTGAGATTTGCCCGTTCTCTAAAAATCCTGCAAAGACATTCACTTTGTGTGCAGTATCCATCATTAAATGATCATTATGAGCCTTGAAAATTGGCCCACCACCTTCTATGTCATGTAGTCGCTAGTTTTTTAAACTTAGAACCTCAAGTCGAGGGTTTCGAAGTTTCAGAAACCTCCGACTTGGCAACTATAAAGACAACCATTGGGAGAAAGACTTAACAACGCAGTGCATGGTCGGGAAGTGAGCGAGTTCAGTAACTTTGGAACTGTGCGACAATGGTTACGAACTTTGAAATATTAGCGACCAGGTTAGGAAAACTTCAGCACACACGACTCTTAAGAATTTTTCAAAGGCAACAAAGGGGAACACAAAACCTTTGGACTTAGGCAAATAATGGATGAAACACGAGAATAGGCAATGAAAAATACAAGACCCAGAAACAAATATAAGGGGTAACAACAGGTAAATAAATTAAGTGATCTCTGAATAGCCTTGTTTCCACATTATTTTTAAAACAAACATTAACCAAATGATGCCCTTTTCTAAATATGAAGTTAGATAAAATGAAAACAATAACCCATCATTCAAGTGATCACCTTGATAACTAAGCAAGTATGATCCTTGCATTTTTATCCCTTTGATCATGCCTTTATTTGCATATTGCTTTGAGATCAAGTGAAATAATCAAATACCTTTTTCAACATTGAACTTAGATGAAATAAGATCATAACCTTGTACCATCAAATGACACAAAAGATATCATATTAGCAATCTATGTAGCACACCTCAAACATGCCATACTGCCTGTGTAGGTTTGACATCCATGCCAACTGCCATTGGGGTTAACACTGAGCAATTGTTATGTTGGGCACAAATATAGAAAATTTAAAGGAAAGTGCCTCACTCTTTTGACATTGGACAAAAAAGGACAGTGGTGCAATTATCTTGTTGTTTGTGCGACCCTCTCACACGAGCAAGGTCACTGTCACCAAGGAAATCTATTCAAGCACAATAATCAAATCCATCATGAAAACCTGATCGAAGCTAGGATCAATACACAGAGTAAAAACATCTCTATTGAGCATCATCCTCGTGCCATCACACTTGCATTCCACCTACACAAAATTCATTCACTAGAAGATTAAAAAACCCACTGATAGTAAAAAAAGAAAAAAAACCAAGGGGGCACTCTTTCATTGGTAAAATCAAAGACTTCATCATAGTGGAGAGGGATTTTTGATCATCCAACTTATCTCCAAGATAGCCTTACCATCTTTGGTGTAGACTAGGAAGCTAGAAAGGATGGTATGTAACCATATGATTAATTAAATAATAAAAATATGTAGGACAAAATATAGAGATGATATGTATACCTTGTGGCACAATGTAAGAAGTGGTTTGCCCTAGGCATCCATGTGAATAAAGTGGTTGGAAGTGAGGGCATATGCATTCACTCTAAATAGGAGATCTCCATTGGAATCAAAGATGGTGAAGCCCTCGCCAAAATTTATAGAATTTGACAAAGAGAAATAGATATTTTTGAGATTTAAATCAAATCAAATATGCTAGCTACTTTAAAATCAAACATAAAATCACATAATTTATTTTCTACAAAACTAAAATTATACAAGGTTTCCTCAAAAAACTATAAGACTCGATTAATGGATTCTACCAAGATTTTCTCAAGAAAATAAAAATATTTTTAATAACCATTTTGAACACACATACAATCCTTAAAAATGGAATAATTAGCACAAGAAAATTCATATGTGATCTCTCTCTCTCTCTCTCTCTCTCTCTCTCATTTAGTAAGAAAAATCATATGCTATATACTTATAATTTTCTTATTGTGCAATGTTTTAATGAATAGGCTATATGGTTAAAATAATTTAATCACTCTCTTGCACTTATGAAGAAATGATAGTTGTAGGATGCTTCTATTATATACTCCTACACATGCCTAACATGATAAAATAGAAGGGATTATCATATTACATGTTTATAACTATAACACATTTTTTGAGGCAACATCAACCTATAACATTGTTTATTTAATATATTTTGATCCAAGCACATTAAACACATGCACATAGGATCAAATGATCATGAATTCACCCAACAACATTCTATGAAATAAAATCTTAAATACAAGAACTATGAAACTTATGTAAAAACCATATTCATTCAAATGATTTTATCTCATTTTTATTATGCATTTCTTTTAAATATGGTAATCATGAATAACTTTAGAAATTCTAATAACATTCCATAGAGTATAAACACTTAATATGTTTTGACATCATGTACTAACTCAAAAGTAGTAATTACACTTAATTCACATATTTGCTCAATGATGACAAAATGCAACAAATTAGCTAAATGAAATATGTTTATTCATGTGAAGACTAAATAGAGTTCTTATCTCCATCTAAATAAATTTAAATTGAATAGAGAAATAAATGTAAGCTCAAGATCTTATTGGTTCTCCATCATTTATGACTATTTAAATAGGATTATTTTAGAAAATGTAATAAATGTAAGGTCGAGATCTTTTCCATATATCACAAATGTGGATTTATTTCCATATATCACAAATATAGATTAATTGCAACATGACAAGGTTCCATGTCATAATCATGTATTTATTGCAAATTGTATTGTCAAGATTTGTTTGATGGTAGTCCTTTTAATCTCTACCATTGATGTATATATTCATCTAGTGCTCCTCACTAAGGGAACACTTATCAACGTAATAAAAATTCTCTTTATAATATTTGTTTAAAAAATCAATTACCAATAATAACAATATACAATATTTTACTTGTACAAAATGAATTATTTACATCTTTATTGTATTAGAAATTTTTAATCTTAGTAAGTGGTTAAATAATAATACTATTATAAACTGAACACTCAAATGTATAGAAATTGAATTGTATAGAGCTTATACTCTATAGGATTTGGTCTATGTTTAAACATCACGAGAATAACTCTAATCATTGGTTTATAAAATCACTACACCACAATCAACAAATGTTAAATAATGAAATTACACTTTTTGCTATCTTCTATTATGTTTCACCTATCAAAGAAATGCATTTTGCTTTTTTCTGGGGGTTTTAATTTTTTCTTTTAAAAAATGATGTTGCTAGATCTCATGTAGGTGATCATGGACATGTGGCTATTAACATTGACTACCAATATTACTCACGCCATTTAGGGTTTTTATTTTCAAAAGAACTATTATTATTGTACTTCGATTAGGACAATTACAAGCTTAATGCGCTTTGATTTCAAGGTTTTGGTATAATTTCAAATGGAATAGATTATGCGCCACAAGGTCCAACACATATGTGAGGATCCATTTTCCTATGAGGACCTTGTTTTGGAGATATACTATGACAAAACTAGTTCAAACTTCCAAGTGTCTTGGGTTATGAATGATAGAGTAAATGACTTTTTTGAAGGGCAATGCAAGGGTTGATCATGTCCCACCCAGTTTTATATCAAAAAGAAGTCTACTCCTTCTCTTAACAATACATTAAGAAGGAACGACTCATTTTTTCAGTACACTACATAAGATCTTCACTTACTAACTCATATCAAAATACTAACATTAATTAGTAATTTTACATCCCTTAAGGACTAACGTCATTTGTGTTTTTTAATTGTGTCTAGATATTTGTGTTCTTATGGCCCAAATGATTATCGAGAGGTTGATGAGCTACTCAATTTGATAAATCATTGGTCCCAAAGAGTGGTAATGGAAGTATACCTAGCCAAAAAATGTAGAACATGTGGATGTTGATGCCACTTTACAATCCACATTATGCATCATAGGCCAGATCGTGCTCTATTATCCTTCTACCAAGTTGATCATGTTGACAAGAATAGATTTCCTTGTCATGTTCAAGAGGTTGAAGCTTTCAAAGGGAGTAGATCTTTCTTTGCACTTCACGTCAATAAAGAATTCGAATATTAGGTGCAAAATATGTTATTTTTTAGGTTTATCTCCTAATGTAGTTTATATGAAACACAAAGAAATGGTCATGAAGAATTTAATATTGTTTAAAGTACAAATAGAAAGAGATGACTTCTTGAATAAGAATGACATACAAAACATAGAGCGCATTTAATCAAACAAACAAAATATGCTCTACATACTAATGATGCACAATCTTTTCAACAACGGATGGTTGTGAATCCTAAAAAATGGTTTGCCTACTAGGAATTCAATTAAACTAGTGTTGATGGAGATGGAGATGGAGTTGGAGATGTGCCTTTTGTTTTAGGAATTCAACTACCAAAATAGTTGGATCGAATGATACAGTATGGACATAATAGCATGCTAGCAATGGGCTCAACATTTGGAACTAATGCAATGAAGGTAAACATGATGTGACTTTTTTTCTTGTCATGTTTTTCTTTGTATGTGGAATTTATAATCTTAATATTTGTATTCTAATTGTACACATTGCTTGATTTTGATGCCCAACACATGTGGCTACCAGTTGTATGGATAATAATGTCTAGATCATGTATATCTAACTTAGCATATTAGATGGAACTTCTTCTACAAAGAGTTCTCTTAAAGAAGATCAAGTGGAAAATCAATGCATTTATGGTAGATGATGCTATTATAAAAATTAATGTTATCAAATAGTTTTCATTTATGTAACTAGTGTATTGTTAATGCTTGTTTATATATAATTGAGATTTTGATTATGGTTTTATTGTGGCCTTATAGGGAGGTTTTTTGTTGTGAGATATATCTATGTGCTTGATGCGTTAGGAGGGAATGGTTGAAGAACTTGATAGCCAAAGTGAAGGATGATTTTTCTAGGACAGTTATGTTTGATATGTTGGATCCATCATGCATCACTCTTCCAATGAGGAAATGGTAGTTATAGATGCTTGGTTGTTTATGCATCATTTTTGAGACATGCATCAAAACTTTGTTGACTATTTTCAAGAGTGGCAAATCCATAGGGTGGGGATTTGGTCTAGATGTTGCCATACCCTTAAAAATATTCGTCAAGAAACAAATGGTGAAACTAAATCATACCACTCACATTTGAAGAACTATTTTTTGAAGACCATTCAACATGCATCACATAAGAGGGTGGATTGGTTGGTTAACCAATTGACTATGAATGTATACACATATTATTGGTGGATGTCAGTTAGCAAAGAAAATGGGTTATATAGGAACTTTGGTTTGGAAAAGGTTGTGAATGTGTCTTGGGTGCATGCCTTGTAGATTCCTGATGATCATGTGATGTTTGATGCCATCGATAGCCATATTTCATGGGTTTAAAGTCAAATAGATCTCAAAATTCATTATCAAGTTTACAGATCAATGACAAGTATATCTATGTTCATGCAACTTTTCAACTTAGGGTTACACATGCAAGCATGTAGGCAAGGTGAACATGATGAGGGAAAGAATTGGTTGCATCAATAGAATGACATCCCCCTTGTTGATGACATTTCTATCATGAGTGCTTGAGTTTGTGGAGAGGACATTGACATTAATATATTGTTGGCCCACAATTGCCGTTAAACCAAAAGGTCAACCCGTCAATTTCTGATACAAGTGCCAGAGTTAATGAATCCATGGGAGGTGGTTAGTCCATGTCACGAATCCCATGGGGAGCGCTGACCATTTTCCAATAAACTCCCCCTTAGCATTACCCGGGGCGATTCGAACCCATGACCTTTCACTCTGATACCACTTGTTGGAGTACAGGACCACTGAGAGGAGGGGGGATGAGTCAGTGGGCTATAAACTTTAAAAGCTTTTGCACTTTTTAACCCACAGGATAGACAATGAGAAAGATTTCAATGATTTATCAAAACACATATGCACAAGATGATGAATAGTATGAATCAGGACCTTAAGAACAAAGCATTAGTACACACATACAAAGACAAATAATATGAACCATAACACAATGATTTTCATGAGTGGAAAACCCTCATAGGGATGAAAAACCACTCTAAAAATGCCTCACTGGCTTAATAAAAACATGCCTCATTGGCTACACAAAATGCCTCACTGGCAAACAAGACCTTCACTAGGTACAATAGGTATCTCACTGATACACATATGCCTCACTGGCAGATAGGTGCCTCACTGGCAAAAACAATCACCTTGAATACAAGAAAAACAATTCAGGGGGTTACCCTGATTCTCTACACAACAAAACCTTATATCTCCTTTTGTTTTCAATCAACAAAGTCTCCTTCAACCACAAATCACTCACACAAATCAAACTTCTTTCAATCTCTGCAAACAACAATAAATATATATAATTAATCTTTTACCAACTATAATTTTCTTGCTTGCATTGAAGATAACCTCTGTATACTATAAAATGGATCCTCAATCTTCAAGCTATTCAAACATTATGATTTCCTTCACAAAACTGATCAATCTGCATATTCACATGTAGATTTATCCTTTCATAACACATATCATTGATCAAAACCTCTAAAAACAACTTACAGTCATCTCTTTGCATTTTCTTGGCCCTTCAATAGATAAAAATCACTTCCAAAAATAGTTTTGAGCTATATAAAGCAATTGCCCGTCAAATTTGATTTAGAAGTGTGACCGTTTGTATTCAAAAATCACTTTAAATTCTATCTTTAGATGTTCTTTTTCACACCTTTCTGAGATTTAATCAGAGCCCTCAATTATGTATTTGGTGCCCATCACAATGTGACAACCTTTAATTGTTGGTTTCCTGAAAAGTGGGCCGGTCACCAATATGATTAAAGAACCCCTTCAAATGGTTCTTTAAGTGATGTGAATTCTTATAGCAAGTCACTTACAAAATAAAACAAAAGCACCCCTTTTATGTGATGGGCTAGGTTAGATCGTAATAACAAGGATTAGGGTTTTATATAATATAGGTTTGAGCAAACAAAACCCTAGATGTATCAACACCCTAGATCTATCTAAGTTCCAGAGTACCATCAGAAGAAACCTTTATCATTGAAGAGTTTACTAGGACTTTAGATGTCTTTTAATCAACTCCATCTTGAGTCACCATTATCAAACCGACATTCTACCTCTTTATAGCAGTCTTCATTACACTTCATATCATGAGACATTATTGTATGAAGTCCTGAAATGAGAATATGAGTATCTAGAAACATGAAGATGAACATCATGAAGCAGTCATAACATAAGGCATCTTGCAATGATCTCAAACACAAATTAATTTCTAAGCTCTGCATATTTACCACACTTTGATATGAATAGGGATATTAAAGCATCCTTGTGATGAACCATCCTAAAACAAATTCAAAGTACCTTCATCACTTGATATGATAACTTCCTAAACATGAGCATCATGTTATGAAGCATGAAATATGATGAATGAAGATCCAACTCCTGAAAGCACCAAGCATCTTATATGAAACATATGAAGAATAGCATGAACATGAACAACTCCTGAGAAATCAGTATATCATCTTGAACAACTTATACATCTCCTGAGAAGATGTATCTCTATCACACTAGCAGAACCATCAACATGAGACCATCCATGTGGACTAATGAAACATGACAAACAACATCATCATCAACCGATGGAAACTCCTATTAATTTTTCTTACCTTCTCCTAATGATCAACCCAACTTTGACATCAATGACAAACAATGCAAATGCTTCTACATATATTAGATCACCTTATGAGTGTCTTTTTGTAAATTTTTACATAATTGTTACCTTCTCTTTCAATTTAGATGGTTATTGTTCCCATACTAATTGTTTCTATGCAAATGGATTAGGATGTAGTGGATGACCCACCATCTACATTAATGCACCTAATAACGTTGAGGAGGATAACCTTGATGTCACTCAAATGTAATGTGTCTTCAAACACTCATGTTATGTCCATTACTTTTTTGTATATTCTATTAATATATTTTTATTGACCTTAATGTTTAGATTCAAATCCAAGAAGTTGGAGAAGGCATAATGAATTCAAAGATGAGGGTACAAAAGTTTCTTGAAGATTTTTTGCAAAGCACAGATGATGATGGAAGAATAGCCTTTTTAGAAAAGGGGTTAGAAGAGTTGATAAATAGGGGTAGAGGATCACTTAAGTTCATTACTAGTTCATTTTCACATGTACAGGTTTAAGTTTATGTAGTAGTTCACTTTCATAGACATAGATCTGAACCTAAGTAGAGTACATTTAGTTTGCATATTTTGAGGCATTTACCTAATCAAGCCCTTAAATTCCACAACCTTAGAAATCAATGTACGCATCTCCCACACCATATTTTTATCATTGTATCACATTTAATTTATTTAATTTTCCACATTTAATTTTAATATCAATTCCAACTCATAAATCTATTTTCATTATTATTTAATTTTTTTGCTTAATAAATTATAGTGAACAATATTTATCTTCACTGCAACAAATAACAAAATTATACAATTATGTTATTAAATATATAATTTAATAATGGTTACATTATTAAATATAATTACAATGAAGAAAATTTTATATTATAAAACATTAAAATTAATAATAAATTTTAAATCTTTTAATAAAAAATACATATTAATGGCCCCTATGTGGGGGCTCGACCCATTTAGGACTATTCCCCTATTAAAAAAAAGAAAAAAACACTTTAACAAATAAAATAAAATAAAAATAAGCCTCTCCCTATTTCAACCTCCCTCTCCTTTGGTTGTCTCACACCTAGACCATTGATTTGTTGCCATCAACATAAACATATACTAGCACTTGTACCATACAAGCACTTGCACTCATAGGAGGTTCAAGGAATACGCCGATAGGAACAACCAATGAATTTAGAAAAAAATTTCGGTGTGATTTTTTTTTTACGGTGTGAGACAATTCTGAGCACTATAATGCTCACATATAAAAGCCTATCGGCTAATAATAAAAGTGTGTCTTGGTGATTAAATTTGACAAAGACGTGTGACTGCCCCTGCTTCTCTATAGCTTCAAAACCACATTCTCTCTACAGATGAAACCAACTAATGATAGTTAATCCGCTCGTAACTATTACTAAATATAATTAATGCTTAAATACATGATATTTTCATAGTCCATCTAATGAATAACAATTTTTCTAAAAAAAATTGTCTAAATCCTTTTTGCATTGACGTTTCAGATCACACTCCATGATCCATCAAAGAAGAGGATAAAAATGATATACATAATTGCAAAACCAACTCCTTAAAAACAAAGAAAAATAAGAAATAAAAAAATGAATTAATTAAAACAAATAGTATATAAGTAAGAAGTGAAAATATGATAACAGAGAGAAAAAATGAAGGACAAAATATATAAGTTAATGTAAAGGCGCTGATGCAAATAAGGTAATCATGCATCAATGTTTAAAGTATGAGTTAAGAGAAAATGAAATTAATAAATAATAACTAAATATAAACAAAGAGTAGTGATGAGAATGGAAGATAATGAAAGCATAAGTAGATATTATATAGATAAGGCAAAGAAAAAGGTAGAAAAATGATAAAAATGATGAATGAAAATGAAATAAAGAGAAACAAAAGAGAATGTAATTAACTTGTATACGTAAAAAGAAGAATGAACTAGGGTGAAGGAAGAGATACAATGGAATGAGAGATAAGAAGAAAGACATAAAGAAGAAGAGGGTAGAAATGGGAGATATAAAAGTGAGCAGAATAAAACGATCCCTAAGGAGAGGTTAAGGGACAATATGAGGTGAGGCAAGAAGAAGAGGAGGTGGGGGGAGTGAAAGGAGGGGGAAAGATCCCAAAAGAGAGGATAAGAGAAATTGAGGAGGGGGGAACAAGTCGAGTAGGGGAGGCAGGGCTTAAATTTGATGGTCGACCTTGCTTGTCGAGCAAATTTTTTATGACAGTTATACATTTAAAGGTGACCTTAAAATACTAGGACATACTTTAATATAAGTAAATTATATATAAACCAAATATATAATTCATCATAATCCTATATAAATTTTGACAATCTATTCAAAATCTCTCCTTTCATGTGATACAGTCTTTTTCAAAATTTTATTGTATTTTACGGCAAAAATGTCTAAATACAGCTATACGGCCATCAAATTTAGGTCCTGAGGGGAGGGGAGGTGGAGTTGGTTTGGAAGGAATTTAGAAGTCGAGCTTGGGCTCCATCCATCATCTCAGTTTAGGTTGGTGAGGTGTTACATGAAACATGACAAACAACATCATCATCAACTGATGGAAACTCCTATTAATTTTTCTTACCTTCTCCTAATGATCAACCCAACTTTGACATCAATGACAAACAATGCAAATGCTTCTACATATATTAGATCACCTTGTGAGTGTCTTTTTGTAAATTTTTACATACTTGTTACCTTCTCTTTCAATTTAGATGGTTATTGTTCCCATACTAATTGTTTCTATGCAAATGGATTAGGATGTAGTGGATGACCCACCATCTACATTAATGCACCTAATAACGTTGAGGAGGATAACCTTGATGTCACTCAAATGTAATGTGTCTTCAAACACTCATGTTATGTCCATTACTTTTTTGTATATTCTATTAATATATTTTTATTGACCTTAATGTTTAGATTCAAATCCAAGAAGTTGGAGAAGACATAATGAATTCAAAGATGAGGGTACAAAAGTTTCTTGAAGATTTTTTGCAAAGCAAAGATGATGATGGAAGAATAGCCTTTTTAGAAAAGGGGTTAGAAGAGTTGATAAATAGGGGTAGAGGATCACTTAAGTTCATTACTAGTTCATTTTCACATGTACAGGTTTAAGTTTATGTAGTAGTTCACTTTCATAGACATAGATCTGAACCTAAGTAGAGTACATTTAGTTTGCATATTTTGAGGCATTTACCTAATCAAGCCCTTAAATTCCAACACCTTGGAAATCAATGTATGCATCTCCCACACCATATTTTTATCATTGTATCACATTTAATTTATTTAATTTTCCACATTTAATTTTAATATCAATTCCAACTCATAAATCTATTTTCATTATTATTTAATTTTTTTGCTTAATAAATTATAGTGAACAATATTTATCTTCACTACAACAAATAACAAAATTATACAATTATGTTATTAAATATATAATTTAATAATGGTTACATTATTAAATGTAATTACAATGAAGAAAATTTTATATTATAAAACATTAAAATTAATAATAAATTTTAAATCTTTTAATAAAAAATACATATTAATGGCCCCTATGTGGGGGCTCGACCCATTTAGGACTATTCCCCTATTAAACAAAAGAAAAAAACACTTTAACAAATAAAATAAAATAAAAATAAGGCTCTCCCTATTTCAACCTCCCTCTCCTTTGGTTGTCTCACACCTAGACCATTGATTTGTTGCCATCAACATAAACATATACTAGCACTTGTACCATACAAGCACTTGCACTCATAGGAGGTTCAAGGAATACACCGATAGGAACAACCAATGAATTTAGAAAAAAATTTCGAGGTGATTTTTTTTTTATGGTGTGAGACAATTCCGAGCACTATAATGCTCACATATAAAAGCCTATCGGCTAATAATAAAAGTGTGTCTTGGTGATTAAATTTGACAAAGACGTGCGACTACCCCTGCTTCTCTATAGCTTCAAAACCACATTCTCTCTATAGATGAAACCAACTAATGATAGTTAATCCGCTCGTAACTATTACTAAATATAATCAATGCTTAAATACATGATATTTTCATAGTCCATCTAATGAATAACAATTTTTCTAAAAAAATTTGTCTAAATCCTTTTTGCATTGACGTTTTAGATCACACTCCATGATCCATCAAAGAAGAGGATAAAAATGATATACATAATTGTAGAACCAACTCCTTAAAAACAAAGAAAAAAGATTTAACACCAAAAAATAAGAAATAAAAAAATGAATTAATTAAAACAAATAGTATATAAGTAAGAAGTGAAAATATGATAACAGAGAGAAAAAATGAAGGACACAATATATAAGTTAATGTAAAGGCGCTGATGCAAATAAGGTAATCGTGCAGAAATGTTTAAAGTATGAGTTAAGAGAAAATGAAATTAATAAATAATAACTAAATATAAACAAAGAGTAGTGATGAGAATGGAAGATAATGAAAGCATAAGTAGATATTATATAGATAAGGCAAAGAAAAAGGTAGAAAAATGATAAAAATGATGAATGAAAATGAAATAAAGAGAAACAAAAGAGAATGTAATTAACTTGTATACGTAAAAAGAAGAATGAACTAGGGTGAAGGAAGAGATATAATGGAACGAGAGATAAGAAGAAAGACATAAAGAAGAAGAGGGTAGAAATGGGAGATATAAAAGTGAGCAGAATAAAATGATCCCTAAGGAGAGGTTAGGGGACAATATGAGGTGAGGCAAGAAGAAGAGGAGGTGGGGGGAGTGAAAGGAGGGGGGAAGATCCCAAAAGAGAGGATAAGAGAAATTGAGGAGGGGGGAACAAGTCGAGTAGGGGAGGCAGGGCTTAAATTTGATGGTCGACCCTGCTTGTTGAGCAAATTTTTTATGACAGTTATACATTTAAAGGTGACCTTAAAATACTATGACATACTTTAATATAAGTAAATTATATATAAACCAAATATATAATTCATCATAATCCTATATAAATTTTGACAATCTATTCAAAATCTCTCCTTTCATGTGATACAGTCTTTTTCAAAATTTTATTGTATTTTACGGCAAAAATGTCTAAATACAGCTATACGGCCATCAAATTTAGGTCCTGAGGGGAGGGGAGGTGGAGTTGGTTTGGAAGGAATTTAGAAGTCGAGCTTGGGCTTCATCCATCATCTCAGTTTAGGTTGGTGAGGTGTTACAAATAGAAGGAAATAATTAATGTTAATAGTAGGGTTAATCGTAAAAGGAATTTAGAAGTTGAGCTTGGGCTCCATCCATCATCTCCGATGAGGTGTTACAAATAGAAGGAAATAATTAATGTTAATAGTAGGATTAATGGTTAAAAGGAATTTAGAAAATCCCGATAGTGATGTGTCCAATATATGTCTTAGTTTCGATAATATAAATTAGAAAAATCTAAAAAATCAAAGGTGAGGCTTTAATGTTTAATATCCCTGGAGGGTAGGATAGAAGAGTTGGAGACCCGTACTTCTACAACAACTTTTATTCAACATTGACTGTGGAAGTGGATGACATTTAAAGAGAGCCCATCTAACATGTCATTTGTTGATTATTTACAATATAAAAATAGAAACTTATGACGCCTCTTTTTTAGATAAAATCAAACGACTTTATGCTGATTTTCAACACCCTTTTTTAATGGCTATATTCTTCAGAGATTTGAGTGTTGTACATAGCTGGAAAAATAATCAAAAAAACCAAACGCCTCTATCCTCACGCCTGCCTTCTATTCTGAGTTATGGATGTTTTGTTTGCTGATTTGTGACAGAAAAATCAATGAACCCTACGCGTCTTTTTATCATAGCTAAAAAAACAAGCAGCCTATCCTTTCAAACGCCCCACTCTCTTTTAACAGAGATTAAAAGGAACAAAAACCATTTTTATTGCAAATGTTTGAAGGTCAATCTCTGTATTCTTTGAATCGTTGTGTGCTACAGGCTCCCAATATTCATGACTGGTTTTGACATGCAAAGGCAATATTCTTGCAACTTCTAGCAATCTCCTTACAGAATTACCAAGACGCTTATCACATTCTGAAGCTCTTCTACATGATTTTTGTAACTTCATTAAGTGTTCTTTACTCCATATCATTTTTATTGCAAAATCTCCAGGGTTTTTGCAGGCCTTCCATTATTGTTTATAGCATCCTTCTTGGTGGAGCTCTCCATTTGATGCAGGAGCATCCATTCCCTGATTGGCGTTTTCTTTCCTGATAATTTGGTTACACTTATTTCTTGGAACCCACCATAGGTATTGTCCTCTGAATTTCCTAACAAAATTCAGATCAGTGGTATCGGAGTAGGATTTGAAGCCTGGATTTTGTCCCATATGAGTAGCTTCGATGGCAATGGCCTTCACTGAACTCTCTACGCCAATGCTGAGGTGGGAGCTATGAACCGGAGTTTGAATGTCCATTTAAGCAGAAATGAAGGCGGATTTCTATCAGATATTATAAGTTGGAAATGAGGCGGCAGTCATGTATGCAAAATGTGGATTCACAGCAGGCCGCGCACATGAACTTTTGATAGTGTCTCCTAGTTCATGAAGAGGACATGGAACTATGCCAAATTCGCAACCTATGCCAGCGTCCCTCATACTTGTGCTGAAATGGGAGTTTTGAATCAGGTTAGGGTATTCATCAACGCATAAAGGAAATTTTTTGTCAGATATTATGATTGGAATTGCTCCGTGAACAGAGCACGCGACCTGTTTGACAAAATACCTCGAAGATGTCTATGGAAAGTGTGAAGCACAGCAAGCATGCGACTTGTTTGACAAAATGTCTCACTCAAAATAATCTAGTCTCATGGAAAAAAGCACGTGAACTGTTTGATAGAATGCCTCGGAGCAATGTGGTTTCATGGTGCCATGGTCGCTAGATCTGTACGAAGTTGATTCGTTAAAAAACCTTTAGAAACTTGGTATTCATCACCACCACATTCAATTCCAGAGTTCACAAAATCAGATTAATGTTATGAAGTCTTCATGGTGTTGTAAAACAGAGCCTTAATAAATGCATACCAGTATGTTGAGACAGTAATGAATATTATACAATATGATTTTCTTTGGAAAGAAACGTGATGGACGAGGCATCATTTCAGTGCAATATCTAATTTGTGGATGTAATTTTTAAGTTCCCCTTCCTTTAGAATCGACCAGGGAGTAACAAACAAGGCAAAACGAGAATGCAAAATGTGAAACCATAGACATAGCGTGTAAACCGTTTGACAGAATTCCTCAAAGACGGTAGTTGAGTTTGTACCCGCTCGAGAATGGATGAGAATTTGCTTTAAAATCCTTGAGATGTTGAAAATACATAAGAAGGGTATTCAAAAGACGTGAATACGTTTGGGTACATTGCAAAGACAATTGGTATATAGGATGTGCTTGTCACTTTTTGAACAATTTAAAGGTCTAGGAACATTAGAACCATGTCTGTACAATAAAGATAAAGGTCAGACTGCACAAATGTCAGATGTAAAAGGTACCGTGGCACCTGATAAAGTTTTGAAAATATTGCGAAAGTACAGGTCCAAAAAGTCTGAAGCTCCAAGCAGGGATGTATCCTCAACGGTACAATCTTTAAATGGTAAACCACCTTACAAGACATCTTATGCACAATCTGTGGTGACAAATGGAAATTGAAAGACTGAAGATCCCAGTCATGCAAAAGATAAATAGCACAGTTGATTCTATATTGAAAGTATTGCACAAGTTTCCACCACAAGAACCCATAGAGAAGACCGGGTCTCCCATTACTGCACCAGTAGTCAGGCAGTAGGAACAAGTAGCCTTTGCAAGTTTCCAGCCAGAAAATAGTGGGTTTTCAGATGATTCTCTTAATGTAGGACGTGACGATGAGAAGCCACTTAAATCAGTTGTGCAACATGCTGCTTCACATGTGTCTGATACTTCAAGTATTACTGTTGTGAAGGCAGGAGAGAGAAAGTCTCTTATAAATGACAAAAGCAAATTTAAGTACTTTTCAAACCACAGGAATAGTTTTTTTACAAACACAGAGAACGTTGCAACTTCTGAAACTCTGCCTTCTCTCTCAATTAGTGGAGTTTCTTCTTCCTTAATATCAAAACACATAATAGGCAATCAAATAATTAAAAAAAATGTCAGTGGCCAATACCTTTCAGTTTTAGGCTCTCCATTTTGATTTTGAATGAAGACATGGATGTGGTGACTTTTCAACTTCTTTGAAAATATACAAATGAGTTCAATTCAAAGCCAAAAGGTGGGAAGTTCGAGGCACATATCTCATCTTCTGAGTTTGCTAAAATTCGGCATACATCTCACTTGCCGAGTTTGCCAAATTTCGGCATACATCTCTCAACGAGTTTGCCAAATTTCAGCATACATCTCACCTGCTAAGTTTGCCAAATTTTAACATACATCTCACCCGCTGAGATTGTCAAATTTTTTGAACTCTCCCAAATGGAGTCTCTAGGGCATATATCTCATCGGTTGAAATTGCCCAAATTAATATAATCTCTGATAGAGATAGCAGGTTCATCAGTAATTTTTGGTTTGCACTTTGAGCTATGATGGACACCAAACTAACAAAGTCTACTGCATTCCATCCACAGACAGATGGGCAGACTGAGGTGGTAAATCACTCCAATACACAGTTACAACTGTGCAATGCATAGCTCAACAGGCAACAGTCCATTTGAAGTATGTTGGGATACCAACCATTGGCTCCTATGGATGTTTCCCTTCCAACCATGATGAATGAGCTATCATCACATGCCAAGAAGGAGGTAGACTTAAGGCATCCAAGTTTGTTGACAAGATTCACCTTCTTCAACAGCAAGTTCATGAGATACTACAACACACCAAGCGCCATGACCAGCATCATATGCCTCATCAGGGCAAGTGGTTTACCAAGGTGCACATTGCCCAACACTTTCCTCATTTGCTACAAAACATCAATGCAATGGGGCCCATTGCCTCTCAAGGGCGAGGAATGATCCAAACTGAAATTAATTAATTATTTGTTTGTTAATTAGTTATTCCTCTTCAAAGATTGCGGTGACCTTTGCTGATCGTGACCTTTGAATATGGATAAATATTACTTTCTTCAAAATGAATAAGACAGTTGGAATCAAGCATACATCTCTCTTAATGAAATTTCTAAATACTCAAAACTGATTATTGTTAATCTTTATAATACCACAGGGTTTTCTCACCAGGTATTGTCCTCTGAATTTCCTAACAAAATTTAGATCAATGTCATTGTAATTTTGGTAGTGCTAGCAGTTTGTAATTTTTAGGCTATTCTTAAACATCATCCATTTCAACAGTCAAAAGTCAAATTTGGCCAATAAAAACAGGACGAATATTTACCATTTTTTGTTGTGAATGCGGTGTAAAATTGTCATTGATTGTTTGACTATTGAAATGAATGATGTTTCAGTAGAGTGTAAGTTTTCACTCTTGATTCAATAATTCTAGCTTCTCGTTATTTCATTAAATGTTTTAAAATTTTGATGTTCTATTTTCCTTCAAAATGGTTCACTTGTATATGAGAGTTGTTGTGAAACTAGATGCCTTTCATTAGACAACCTAGTTTCGACTGCATCACCATTGGGCCAAAATACCTTCTACTCATTGTTTTGTGTGGGGTAAATATTTTTGTAGTTCCTCAAAATAGGATAATTTAATCTTGTGGTTTTAATCTAGGAGATCTACTCTTCATTTCTCATTTATTTATTTTTAAGGAATCCTACATGCCATATTCTTGACATCTTTGGGATCTTGTCAATCCATGTAACCTCTTTTCATGGTATGTATATATATATCTTTCTCCTCTTGTTAATCATTTTAATATTGATGTTACATCTATTAAATAACTTTGTGACTTTCTATTGTATTGATGATTTTGTTTGCAGACTCTGTTGTTCTTGTGCAGGTTCTAGCAAGCAACTTTAATTTTTTTATCAACTCCAAATGCATGTGCGACTTCTAAACTACAGTGTGAGTACTAACGTCTGCATTCCACAATTTCATCCAAAAACACAAACAATACTAGTTACAACTCCCAAGACTCTTGAAACAATATTCTCTATATGTAAAATCATAAAGTCTTCATGCCACTAAAATGCACAAGGCCCTTGTTTACCAAAATACTAAAATTTCCAATAGGACGAAAAAGTCTTAACCCAACTCCTTATGTTAACTAGATTGGCTTTGAAAATGAATGTTGTTTCAATAAATTAATTTAGTTTAATGTTAGTCTAGTTAACACATTTTAGATTGGTAATAAAATTTAATTGATCCATAAAAGTAGCTTAAATTTTACATTACATTTTGGTGAGCTTGTGTTTCCTGATTTTTCTACAATTCTCCTCTATTATTATTGCTATTGTTGTCATGCATTTGTAGTTATTTTGTAGGTGTTTAGTAGTTGTGTGTCTTGCACTAGTGTTTCCTATTTCTGCATCTTGTTTTTGGTTCATGTCATTCATCTAGGATCCAAAGTGTAACCTTTGAAAACTAGGTTCATTCTTCCCATTTTTTGGTTTCTATTTCCAATGTAAAAACATAATATTATTGTTAAGAAATTGATCTCATTACATTTATATCTTTCTATTAGAAATTTTTGTAGTAGTGATTTAGTGTCAGCTTATGTTTAGAATAGGACTATTTATGCTCTCTACAATTTAGTTTTTTTCTTGTCCAATCTTGTCTCCAATTCCCATGAGTGATTTTGTCATTTATGATAACCCTCTCTTTGATGACAACTTATCTTTTGCCGATCATATTAGACATCCACAAATTACCTCTCCAAACTCCTTGGACCTCTCATGAGATGTTGAATCCCTTTCTTCTTTCCTCTCTAACTATGATGGGATCCTCTTCTTAAGGATGGTTATATTTCTTCATCACATGACAATTATTCTTCAATTGATGATTTTACTTCAACTAATACATAAAGACGCACTTCTTTCCTCCCTCTTCTCTAGATGTACATTTCCCTACTTCCTCCTATCATTCTCTTTTGTTTAGGAATAAACTACATCTCAAGGACCATCTGGAGCATGATACCATCATTGACCATTTTCTTAGTATAATCTTACCTGCTCTCCATGCGAACACTTTTCCTTTGCTTGATGATGTATTAGTGAAGTTCCATTCTATTTATGTCCCAGTTGATGTGTTAGACAATCTAGAAGACACTCTTCTAGCTCCCTCCCCTACACTTGATGTTCCTATGGTGGATGTAGACGGCCATAGTCGATTAGAGTCGTAGTCGACTGTAGTTATATTTGGCCAAGTAAATAATAATGAATTAAACAATACTTGTGCACAGTTAGTTTATTATGAGTGTTATCAGGAATTAACCCTGACAGTTGGTTAGTTGTGTAGTCGTTGCCAACAATTGGTATCTCAACCAACCTCGGCTAGTTATATATTGGTTCAATACTTTGTAGTCGGGGACCCGACATTGTGATATTGTGATGTAATACTGATATATTCAATGAATGGAAATAATGCTTTATACTGATATATTGGGAAGATTGTGCAAATGGTGTGGACCGGGTGATCATGAAGACAACGACTACCCCAAAGACAAAGGCATCAATATGTTAAATGTGGAGGAGTAGAGCCAAGAAGTATTGGCGGTCACCACCAGAGCGCAAACAAAGAAGGTCATCTACCTAGATCCACGTACGAAGAAACAAAGAATGCAAGAAGCAAAAGCAGAAGTGGAGTGGACGATGATGAAGGAACAAAAGACCACTCTGGAAACCCCAAGTACCTCATGGCAGTCAGAAGCAGAAAACAATATCATAGGGTAGATACCGCAGACCACCATACTCATCAAGGTGACTGACCTTCTCCGGACTATGCCACAACTTGTAATGGAAATCATGAATTTAGTCAGGGATGACCAACGACAACGACAGGAAGGCCAAAGGAAGGAGTTAATAGCAGAACCACCACCGCATGGTGAACAAGCCATTAACCCAATATTTTTTATGGTAAACATCGGGAAGAGGTCGGAGATCATACAAATGGAGATTAGAGGGAAAATCCTAACAATCACGATCGTCGACAGAGGGTTGGGAGTCAACTTACTACTCGAAGACACATGGAAGAGTCTCAGGAAAACTACACTCTGGTCACCAACATTCCAATTGGTGGGCGTCGACTAGCATGGCATCAATCCATTGGGAACACTAATGGCACGAAAGGTGATGATCATAACACAACCATTCTTGCTAAACTTCGTAGTCATCCTGGTGCAGAAAAAGGCATACGGCGCATTGCTTGGAAGAGGCTGGATGGTGGCAGCCAGAGCAAATCATAACTGGAAGAGAAACACGTTGTCCATAGAGAGTAACAGAAGAAAGTATGTGATCGACCTAATAAGTAAACAGTTAGCGAAGAATTGGCATCATCAAATTCAGAATTTGAAGGAGGATGCAGAATGGAGGAAGAAATGGGAACTATAGAACTGAACGATGAAGGTATTCTAAACCTCCATGAATGCTTAGAGGACAAGACAAGTTCACTAAATGGATTATTCCAGTGGCAGATGGAGGACTATGAGGTATTCCAGCAAGACTGTAACACGTTGCAATTCAAATAAATTGAAGGGGAAGAAGAAGACGGAGCGTCGACGAGTCAAATGTTCCCTCCAGAGTATGGAGAATATAAGGAAGGAGTGGCCAGAATATATGACACACCAGCACACCACTTCGAAAGAGACAAGGTGATCAAGTATGAGGAACCGAACATGACAAAAGTCAATTTGGGAGAAGAAGATAATCTTTGTATGATCTTGGTTCGAGACGATTGGAATCTAGTGTTAAAGGTAGCAGCATTCAAGATTTTCATAGAGTACAAAGATGTCTTCACATGGACATACAAGGACTTGAAAAGTGTACCTCCAAAATTGTGCGTACATAGAATTCCATTGGTACCAGGAGCACAACCCGTATGGAAGAGACCATACCGGATGAACAAAATTTATGCAGTGAAGGTGCAAGAAGAAATTGAAAAAATGTTGGATGTAGGAATCATATTCACGGTAAGAATGAGTGATTGGGTGTCACCGATCGTGATATCATTGAAGAAAGAATCGGGGCAGATTCACATATGCACAGACTTTCGAAGCCTCAATGCAGTGACAATAAAAGATCAATTCCCGATTCCATTCACCGACTCAATATTGGAAGAAGTAGCAAGTCATGAGATGTATTCATTCATGGATGGGTTTTCGGGGTATAACCAAATAAGCATAGTTGAAGAGGACAAACCCAAGACAACGTTTGTGGTTGAAGACATAGTATACGCATACAATCGGATGCCATTTGGTCTATGCAACGCCCTAGCGAGCTTTCAAAGGATAATCTTGCACATATTTGACAAGATGTTAATGGGGAACTTCAAGGCGTTCCTAGATGACTGGTCCATCTTCAACAACAAACAAACACACTTGAAGGCACTCCAAGAATGTGTGGAATGTTGTAGGGTGGCACAACTGACACTTAACCCTAAGAAGTGTCGGTTCATGGTACCTCAAGGGAAATTGCTCGAGCACATAGTTTGTAAGGCTAGACCGAAGACCGACCCTAACAAGATCCAAGTGATCAAACAGATGGAACCACCTTAGAATGTCACTAGAGTGAAATTGTTCCTTGGACACGTCAAGTACTATAGAAGGTTCATCAAGAACTTTGCCCAGATCTCATATCCATTGGACATACTCACAAGGAAGGGGCAATCATTTGAATGGGCTAAAGTACAAGAGGCAGCCTTCAAGGAACTTAAAGAACGGTTACTCAGTTCATCATTCCTGGCATACCCAGATTGGAATAAGGAATTTCATGTGCACGTGGATGCTTCGAACTATGCAATTGGAGCGACACTAGCACAAGTGGGTGTACATGGGATAGACCATCCGATGTTCTTTACTAGTTGGTTGTTGTCCAGAGTAGAGAGGAACTACAGTATGACATAATGGGAGGCACTTGGAATGGTGTACTCTATACAGAAATTCAGGCATTACTTGTTTGCAACCCCCTTCACGTTCTATGTGGACCATCAAGCATTGATGTACCTGATGAACAAGCCTATCATTCAGGGGAGGGTAAGCTGATGACCTTTACTCTTGTAGGAATTCACATTCACCATCATCATACAATCGGGGAAAAGCGATGTCATTTCCGACCAACTATCAAGAATTTGGTCTGGCGAGCCACCCGAGGGAGTGAATGAAGACTTTATGGATGTACACCTTTTTCAGATAGCAGCTCTACCTCTGCGGTATGAGAAGATCAGCGAATATCTGTCAACGTCATCATTCCCAAGGGATATGCCACCTGTCGAATGACGGAAGTTAGTACTAAAGAGCAAGACATTCCAACTCATCAATGGGTTGCTATAAAAGTTGGGAGTCGATCAAGTGCTCTGATGATGTGTCATGGAGGAAGAGATTCCTAGCGTACTAAAAGAGGCACACGAAGGATTAGCAAAGGGACATATGGGGCCCGACACCACAACATAGAAGATATTGTTGGCACGACTTTGGTGGCTGACAGTACATACAGACGCTCGAGAATGGGTGGTGGGATGCGATACATGCTAGAGAATCGGCAAGCCACTGAAAAGGGATTTTATGCCACTTTTCCCATCACATCCATAAGAGTTGTTCAAACAGTGGGGATTAGATTTTATCGGGCCACTGAAGGTCAGTCAACTACATAGATGCAGATACATAGTCGTCACCACATAATACTTAAAAAAATGGGCGGAGGCTCAGGCACAGCCAAATAACATTGCAGTAAGTACGGTGAGGTTCATGTATGAGCAAATTGTCACAAGGTACAACATCCCAATTCAGATTACGAGTGATAGGGGAAGCCACTTCGTCAATCATGTCATTTGACTAATGATGACAGAGTTCAAAATTGTGCACAACTTTTCCAGCCCATACTACCTAAGAGCGAACGGTCAGAAGAGTCAACCAACAAGGTGTTTATCTCTGTTATTCACAAGTCATGTGGTATCAAGGAGGTAGATTGAGAAGAAAAGCTACCCACCATACCATTGGCATATCGGATGACCTACAAGGTAACCACTGGCCACACACCATTTCAACTCATGTATGGTCAGGAAGCATTCGTACCAGTAGAGTACATGATGCCGAGACTACGAATTGCAGTAGAGAACAGACTTGGTGATATGGAGAGTCTGAAAGAAAGATTGTTCCAGTTGAACAAGTTGGACGAACGACGAGTGCTCGCACAATGGGCGATGGAGGTAATGCGGAAACGGAGAAAATATTGGCATGAAAAACATCTCTGACGAGCAAATTTCCAATCGGGATAGTTAGTTCTAAAATATAACAGCCATAACGAACTAAATTCTAGTAAGTTTAAAATAAGGTGGTTGGGGCCATTTAGAATTCACGAAGTTAGGGAAAATGAAGCAATCAGACTAGAGAGACTAGATGGCACTGTACTAAAAGATCCTATCAACTGGTCTAAGTTGAAAATTTACAAGGAAAGGAGAGAAGATCCAATGCAAATCAACATGATTGGATACGCGACCAATGAAGTTGAACTAGACCAGTATGGGATTGAAGGAGCCGACAAACAACCTATGGATTCAGTTGCAAAAAGTAAGATCGATGAAATGACTTTTTCCGACACACACCTCGAACTAGTCACTAGATTCTTTGGACCGAGAATCTGATCAATGAGGATTGAAGATAATTACTAGAGGCTATATTCACCCTACACTGGGGTGAGGCAAGGTATAGTTGGAGACATCCATTTTGACCCCTAGGCAAATCAAGAAAAGTGAGATGCTAAGGAAGTAGCATGGGATGAGTGGATCATAGAATGCAATAAGGTAAGGGAAAAATTTGATTTTTGGTTACCAAAGGAAGTGAAGGCTACACCAAAGAAAAAATACTTAGCCGAAAGTATGTTCATCGTTGAACACTCGGTCCACTATGATAAAATTTGGGAGTTAAGAGAGACAAACCTGCCAAGCGGAACACCTTAGAGTGCATCGCTCCCGAGAAGTCAAATCTGAAAAGCAAAGTATAGAACTAAAAATCTCAAAATGAATAAGGATGGAAATACCTTCCAATGGACCCAAGAACCCATGGGACTAAATTTGATAAGCAATAAAGACCAATCGGTGTCCATTGATCAAAATTTCAAATTGGAAAGTATGTTCATCGTTGAATGCTCAGTCCACTATGATAAAATTCAGGAGTTAAGAGAGAGAAACCTACTAGATGGGGCACCTCAGAGTGCATCGCTCCCGAGAAGTTGAATATGGAAATAGAGTATAGAACTAAAAATCTCAAAATGAATAAGGATGGCAAAACCTTCCAGTGGACCCAAGAACCCATGGGACTGAACTTGATAAGAAGTAAAGACCAATTGGTGTCCGTTGATCAAATTTTTGAATTGGAAGAGGTCAACCAGTGTTGTTTAAATGACTGACTGCAGAGAACCTACCTTGACTGCATATTCCATCACATGTCAAAAATCAAGGTTTTAGAGGAAGATGAGAAAATAGTGAAGTCCGGAAGCTGAGAAAGAGAAAATAGATTAAACAAAAGAGAAAAAAAAATGGAAAAGTTGAAAAAGAATTTTTATAATAAAATAAAGGGGGTCGTACGACCCCCACCCTCCACAGCATGATAAATCCGTACAAATTGGTTTTTCCTAAAGTTGTATGAACAAAAGAGTAGTTGTCTGTCATACGAGTCTTGTCGTATGTTGGGAAACCTTTTGTGAACAATATGAAAGTGTCGTTCGAGGGAAGGAGAAATAGTGTTGTATGAGTCTGATGGTTTTGGGACTTCCGTCGAGCAAAACAAGCATCCATCGTACTAGTCTTTCACATGCCACCGTATGAGTCTTCACCCTACATGTTGCTATACGAATACAAAGTCATTGTGCAAGTTGCTTTCCTTCATTGTCATATGATACTGCTCCATTATATTGCCAAAGGAGAAAGACACTGTTGTAGTAACCGTTTTGAACATAGAATTAACTACCAAGTGCTAAGATTGCCACAGAAAATGCCAATACGGACAAAGGGAATAGATTTGTATGGGCCAAAAATTGCATCGGCAAAGAAAAAGAAGATGAGCAGAGATACGAGAGTGGACGACATGCCTTGGGAAAGTCTAACAAGCAATGAATGCAAACAATGGTGGAGGAGTACTGAAGACAACCACGTCCTAAAGATTGCACTAAGGCACACACAAGTGGACAAGGTGGTTCTACTACCATTTTTTAATGCTCAGGAGTTCGAGCCCTACTTGAAGGCCATGGTGGAGAATTACTGCCAACACTCACACAAGTCAATACTTGAGTACAGAGGATGCACAGTTACAGTGTCATTCTGGCCACAAGACTTCACCAAGGTAATGGGAATTCTGGCAACAAGTGCAAGAGTCAATAAACCAGGCAGGATGACATAGCAACATAAGGAGGCAATTGTGAGGAGAGTGTACAAAAGTGACCTAACATAGTAGGAAAAAGACCGTATATGGAGTTTAGGCAATCATGGGTTGCGGAAGAACTTTCTAGCTATGCTAGAATAGAAATGCCTCTTGGACTTAATGAAATGTAGGTTGACGGTGGCAAGCCGATCATCAGATGTAGCGATTTGGATGGTGGAATATATGGTGGGATTGAGCATGGGTAAGGTATACAACTGGTCACAGCTACTTTCAGACAGGATCAAGGAGTTCTTGGCTTAGACACATAAGGCATTTTATATGACTCAACACGTGATAGCATTATTCCTTGATGTCGTTCATATATAGGTTCTGATAGATAGATGGCGAAGGTTGCAACCATTGACACACTTGGAACCATGGTTGCGTACTACTTTCTACTGGAAAGAACTAGATACCAACTAGGGAGAAGAGTCTTCATAGCGACGAAGAAAGAGAAAGCAAAGGGAGGCATTAGTAGAGAGTGAGGAGGAGGTTGAGAAGGAGCCAAGTGACCAATCTTCGTCAACATTGGCCAGTAATTCACCATTGGTGGAGGAAGTTTCATTGGTAGGGGATGCTAAGACTACACTAGAGATGGACGTCGAGGAAGCATTTACAGTTGCAATACCACCCCTACGACCAGCATCCTTCACCCTTCCTACACCGCTAGTTGGTACATCAGCCCCATTCATCACAACATCAGCACCAGTCATAGCTTCAACACCGTCGGTATCAGACACCACATGGGTGCCGACCTCAACAGCAGGATTAGTGACATCATGGGGGATGATCATAAAGTTGATGGCAGTCACACCATTTGTTGTAGTTACAATGATAGCATCAGCACCAGCAGTGTCATGCATATTATCAGGCGAGTTGTCCAGTGTAAGGGTCAGGCCGCCAGCCTCATCATCTGGACCGCCAACACCATTGGTGGGACTACCAGGAGTAGCACAAATTGATAGATGGTGAGCATAGTCAGCTTCACACTAGAGGTGCCCGAGTTGCCATCACCAAGCCCTTCAAAGACTTTGGTCAAGGGTTAGGATGAGGATTGCACACTGAGAGTGGCGGAGAGTGCAGATATGCAGTCAATTTTCACCGCCATGATGATAGAAGGTGAGGGTACACAACACAACATCCTGCCAGGTGATGCTAAGTAAGGGATAATGGAGAAACAACCACCCATAGCCATCTAGGATATTGGGGGACCATCACAAGAGTCTCCCATGGTAGTCAAGGGTTCACCACCGCCCACCCCATCAGGCGAGGAGGAGTCTAGTGGGTCAGAGGGATTGGCATTGGAGATGTCTAAGCTTGATGCTTCCAATCCACTAGGGACAATACAGAGGTATGTTGAGGACCTTCAAAGTGTAGCAGCAGTCATGCATCAGGCGAGAGAAATCTCAAAACAACTCAAAATTGGCCAATCACCCATAGTAGCAAAGGAGGTCCAAAGGATCCTCGGATTTGTTCAGGTGGGGTGCGAGCAATAGTTTGCACAATGTTTTACCACCAAGGGATGGCCAAAAGTAGAGACCTGCAATTGTAAACGCATGATGGGGAGCACGATCATTGATTGTAGGTCTTATGTCATAAAATGTTCCCCTAGGACTTTTACCTCCTAAGTTTAGCTACCGGGTCCCTTCATTTTCATCATGCATGTTAGAAATGAATCCTGAGACAAAATGCCCTAAAACCCATGACAAATGGGACTTAGGGGACATTGTAGAGCTTTACCCTGACCCAAAATAGGTCCTAGGACAAGGGTGCCCACACCTGCACCCTGTCCTATTTTGGCGAGGTCCCAAATTTCAATGTTGGCAAAGTTACCATTAAAGGTGTTCCTTGACGACATCTTAAGTTTGAATTACGAAATTAAAGCGGGAATGCATATATAATCGTGTTTAGGACTTCATTTGTAAACTAGAAGATGATTTGGATTTTAAGGTGAACTTATGATCATAGAGCATTCAAGGCATTCATTGTGTTGCAGAGCATAATTGTGTTGTTGTTGTGTTTGTTATTGTAGATTTGGCTTCATCTTCTCATGTTGTGAAAGATATTCATCTACTTGAGATCTACACCTCCGAAGTGATATCTATTTGTGCTTCAATCAACCATTTATCAATTTGTTTTTGCCTCTGTCTTGCAAGGACACACGCTCTCTATCTAACAACAGTGTTGGAAGGCTTGAATGTTGTTCCGAGGCTTGACCAAGGCAAGCTCCTAAACACCTCTCCTTGTGATTGCAGATGACAGGTATCAGATATTTCAGAGAGGAGTTGTAGAGGACTATTGCAGAGAATAATGAATCAAAATCTAAAGAAAAATGCGGGAAATATCTCATGAAGGGCTTGGGCACCCACTCTTTTGCCCCTCGGTTTCGTTTCACGGAGAATCTTTGAAGTGATTGCAATCAGTGACAAAAAAGATCTCGAAGCCCTCTGAAAAAGTAGTACCTTGGGCTTGGGCGCCCGCTCTTTAGCCATTAACTTTTTCGTATTCCAGAACTCAAAATCTGGTATGTATCTAATCTGTATTTAGTCTATCTCTGTGCGAACATTTATCAGGTTTCATTCATTTGTGTATGATTTTGCATAATTAGGGTTTTAAGCTTAATCAGACCAAAATCAAACACATTAATCAATTAATTCCAAATTTCCCTATCATTCCAAGTGACAACCAACTTGTAGTTGAGCCTTCTTGTAGAAGTTGTGATTCAACTCAATTAAATGTCCTTGAATGTATTGAGTGAAAGGAGGATCTAACTAAACCATCCATCAATCCCATCGACTCTCTTTTCATCCTTTACATTTTGGTGAACTTGTGTTATTTACATTTTGCACCTTGTTGAGTGTTATACTTCAAATTTGTATTCATTCATTTCATTGTCATCATCATACATTTGAAAATCTTGCATAAAAAATGGAAAATTTGAAAAAATCAAGCATCCTAGGTTTGCATTTAGACATAGTTTACACTATTTTCATTGCATCTCATCTAAATCATTTAATTCTTTGATATTTGCATTAGATCTAATATAAATTATAGCAGTACATCATTACATAATCATTCACCTTGCATTTTCATACTTCATTGTTAGAATTTGCTTGAAATTGTACGTTTTTCATATAACCTAGTCTTTGCAAAAGCTAGGGTTTGTGGTTAAAATCTTGTTTCAAATTTTACTACTCCTTTGAACACTCTTTCAAATCTGATTTTGGACTGTAGTGTTGTTGCATTGTATGTATTTGCATTTTAGAACATTTACATTGAAAAAAGCAAAACAATCAAGCATTCTAGGTCATAAACAAGCATAGTTTTGCATCTATTTCCTTGCATAGGTGTTGGAAATCTTTTGAAATATGATCTTGAATTCATTTGAAAACATACATACATTGCTCAATTAAAAATTTGGCATCATTTCACACTCTTGCTTGAAAACTTGCATGTTTTTAATTACACATTGTGAATTTCAACATTAAGGGTTGTACACACCACCTTTAAACAAACTTACAAATCACTCATATTGAATTGGTGTGTTGCATTATTTGAAAAGAAAGACAACCAAACCTGAAATAACATTCACACCTCATGATAGAACAATTGGAGATATTGAAGGACCTCTTTATATTATAGTGAAAGTAATGGAGACTCCTATGCATGGAACACTTATAGATCCTAATTGCATGACTAACGTGGCAACGAAAGAGTTCCTTTTTTCACATGATTTGATACAAGAATCTTATGAACCTACGGATATAATGATTAAGACACATACTGGAGCTTTTATTCCTACTTATTGGAAGATATCCTTATTGGTTACGGTATTTGATGTCATCCCTTCATCTAACCTCTTCTGCATAAAATTAGGACATCCATGGCTTAAAGTTATGAAAGTTGTCCCCTCAACAATTCACAAATGTATAAAATTCCCTTTACATGGACAAGTGCATACTATTCATTGTAATACATGGAAACCCATGGTTACTCAAAAGAACTTTACTCATGATTACTTTTGGCCATGACCTGATAGAGAACCCGAGCCACGAAGAGATCAACTTTTCTTAGCATACAAACAATATAAAGAAAAACTACTATCTAGAGTGGTTGGGCCTTCTATTCAAACAAGAGAAGAACAACCCACATTAGAGGAACTACCTAGGTTGAAATTTAAGGGACTCTATGCTAAGGTTCCTCTTGTTGCAAGTATGTGCTAATTGGTGTTGTCATTGATGTCAACATGTTTGTGTTGTCATTGGTGTCAATTGTATCTTCTAATGTTGTTGTTGTTGGTTGGTTAAGTTATTGTGTTAAGGTGATTTGAATGACTTGCAAAAGTGTTGATGATGTTAGTATATTGTTCTTGTTGTTGGGTTTCCAAGTGCTTTTGAGAAAATTTGATAAATACTGACGACAGTGTTGTGAAGAAGTATTCTGGCTTACAGGATACTGTATGAGTTTTTGCTCCGCATTTCTCTTGTGTTGAAGACTGGAGTGTGAGGTTTGGATATGTTTTAGAGAAGTGGTTGAAGTGCCTAGCAGTGTTTGTAGTATGACTGGGAGAAAGTATTTTGCTCCGCATTTCTCTGCAGTTTGGTTTTTGGTCTTGCAGTTCTGGATGAGTGTTCATAAGATCCATATCTATGTTCCATCCAAAGGACTTGTGATTTGGTGCTCGAGAATGTAGTTTTCTTGAGTCGCAGAGCTTGGCAGTGTTGGTTGTGAGCAGTCTGTGAACTGTCTTCAAATGAGATTTGTTGTAGCTAGATTTGTTGGCTCCTAGGTGATTACATGTTCGTGGATGTTTCCAGATTGTGTTAAAGGCTTGTGCTTGGTCTGCAAGTTATGGTTGTGTTCTTGGAAGCGTGTGCCTCAGTGTTCTTGGTGTTTACACAAGTTGAGCCGACTTGGGTGCTAACACTAATTGTGGATGTGCTTCATGGATTATGGAAGCATTTTGAAGTGTGTAAAGATGTTTTTAGGTCTAATCTAAGCTATGAAGTGTTCTATCCTCATTACTTTGCTCCACGGGATTGTTTAGGTCCAAACCTAATTTGAATTATGTATGTATACGAGCCTTGGAGATTGTTTCAACAGTTGTAGAGTGTGTTACCGGCCTTGGTGAACGTTTCAAGGTTGATGATTGATATAAATAAGTATAAAGGATTCATGTGTATGTGTGAGTGAGTGAGGATGGTGATGTTTATGATGTGAATTTGAATCAGAGGCAAAAAGGACTTTCATGTTATAGAAGACCTAATGTAGTGAGCAGAAGTCATCTACTATTTTTAGAGAAGTTGTAAAGGTGATGTTTGTTGCACTTCATTGGAACTGAACTCAGGCATGTGGTAGATGCTATCATATCAGTTCATGGCAATGAGCCCCCCATTTGGTAGTGAGCCTATTGCAGTAAGCATTTCTTTGGACAGTGAGTCCTTGAGCAATGAGCCCTTTGGTAGTGAGCCTCTTTGTAATTCGGTATTGATACTACTTTATATTGTGAGCTAATCCTCACCATGGTTTTTCCCTTTTAGGGTTTTCCACGTAAAAATCTGGTGTTCTCTTGTGCATGGTGTTAATGTGATTAAGTTTATGTTATCTATTTTTCATGCTTAATATTCATAATAGAATAAGGGTTTAAATGAACTGATGTGGATGTGCTTATGTTTGTGAGGGTTTAAAATTTTTGATAGAACTTATTCACCCCCCCTTAGTTGTCTTGTGCATTCAACACCTCCTCCATCATCCTTACAAGGATCGGGAGGTGATCATTAAGAACAAAGCACTTCATCAAAGCAAATTAGATTTGAACAAGCTTCTTCCTCTGAGATAAGAAAACCTACGAAAAAACATGAGACTCCTTTTGAAGATATAAGCGATAAAATAAAAGGAATAGACATGCAAGAGAAAAGGAGGAAGAGAAGACAGGCTTTCTCCCAACGAAATGCTCCTCAACAAGAAAACATTCTACCTAACATTGAACCAAACAAAGAAAAACTGAAAAAAAAAAAAAGATATTAAGAACAATGGAAAAGTTAGGCTATTATACCTTATGTACCTCTTTCCTTTGGCATTCGATATTGGGAAGACGATGAATTTCTTGTCGACAATTGCTATCCACCTAACATTGAACCAAACAAAGAAAAACTGAAAAAAAAAGATATTAAGAATAATGGAAAAAGTTAGGCTATTGTACCTCTTTCCTTTGGCATTCGATATTAGGAAGACGATGAATTTCTTGTTGACAACTGCTAGTAGGCTATTGTACCTTATGTACCTCTTTCCTTTGGCATTTGATATTGGGAAAACGATGAATTTCTTGTCGACAACTGCTAGTTCAGTTGTGCAACAAGTAATTATTTCTAACCCTGGTGGTCACCTTTGTCATAGCAAATTTTGCTCATTTATGTGGCCTCCTCTCTTGTGTTGTGTTCCCTCGTGATGTGTTATGTGTTGTTTAGGCCTTCTAGGATGACCCTTCATACTCTTGTAAGGTCAAGGATACTAGGAGACCGCCTCTATTATGACCATTATTCTATTTGTATCATCATTCTTCTATCTTGTTTCTCCTCTATTTTATTGTTGTGTGTTGTGTCTTAGGTGTATAGAATTGCAGTTGATGACCTGGGGGCATCCTCCTACATGATTGTTCTTAAGGCACTTGTTCTCCTCTCTCATTTTATTGTTTACCTTCTTCTAGTGATTCTATCTAGTCGGTGGATGACGAAAAACAAACAACTAACTAATACAAACCGCGTGTCCCTTCAACAAGTAAGAAAAAATGGACGTAGTCCATACATGAAGATGGGGTTGATTTATATATATCCAACGCTTGGCTAGTAGAATCACTCCGTGTGATACTTGATGTTGTCTTATCTTTTCTAACAAATTATAACAATACATCTTCTTTGTGCACTTTCATTGTCTTGTATCTTTCCTTGTTGTTACACTCAGTTTTGAGATGCTTGTAGTATAATCCCAATGGCTATACTCAGATTTGAATCCGCATGTGTAGCCTTGGCTTCTTTGCTTTCATGCATAGATTTCATGTTTTGCTTAGATTAAGATGTGTTTATGGGAACATTCGGCGATCTTGAGCACATGTCACCTTGGGGGCATTGGCTTTGCGGGAGCTCTTGTTTCCTTGTGTGTTTTCTCTCTACCTTGATGTGCTTGATATCCGTACACAACATCAACCACCTTAAGGTGGAGGCATATATAAGGTAAGCTATCTGATGATTTTGGTACTAACGAAGTATGTTTGTAAGCCCTTTGTAGAGGTAGGATGTTGTATCTCCAACGCAAGTGCACATCTTTATCTATAGTGTAAGCAAAAAGGCCTCTCTGTGAGGCGGGATAGCATATCCTTTTATTCAAAAGCCTTCTGTAGAGGTGGGATAACGTATCTCTTGAGCTAGTGCATATCCTTTTATTCAAAAGCCCTTTGCGGAGGTAGGATGGTGTATCTCTTGAGCTAGTGCACATCTTTTTATCTCAAAAGTCCTCTTCGGAGGTAGGGTTGGATCTTGAGACTATCCTCCCTTAAGCGTGTCTTTGGTGGTTGTTGTGGCATAAGCCCAACCATCAGGTGTGCCTGTAACGTGTTTGAGATGGTGGGAACTTAGCAGTAAGCTCCTTCCATCACCTTTTTTGTCATGTTTAAGATGTATAGTATGTCTATGGCATGCTATACGTCGCTTGTGTCTTTCATGTGTTTTCCCCCTTGCGTAGTGTAAAGGGTGTGGCGATGAGTTTCCCCTATGCTTGGGTTTTGTATGGCGTGTGTTCCCCCTTGCATAGTGTAAAGGGTGTGGCAATGAGTCTCCCCTATGCTTGGGTTTTGTATGGTGTGTTTTCTCCCCTTGGTGTAGCATAAAGGGTGTGGCAATGAGTCTCCCCTACATTCTTGAGTTGTGTGTTGCAATTTTTTATTTTCATGCAATTATATATATGAAAATGAAAATGTTATATCATTGTATTCATCATGTTTTGCGTGTCTTCAATACTTTCTTCTTTGTGTCTTAGGTGCCTGTTACCATCTTCTCCCTGTCTTGCATGCTTGTTACTGTCTTCTTCGTGTTTTTGTGTGTCTACAATGTGTTTTTCTAATGTTTATCTGATACCGAGGGCTAGAAATAGTTCCTCAATCTTTGTGTATGCATTAGCTTCAAGTGCTTGGCATGTTTGTTGTGTTTTCAACAATACTTTAATGCATGTCCAGGTTGTAAGATCGTACATACATTAAAGTGGGGGCTAAATGTTATGTCATAAAATATCCCCCTAGGACTTTTACCTCCTAAGTTTAGCTCCGGGTCCCTTAATTTTCATCATGCATGTTAGAAATGAATCTTGAGACAAAATGCTCTAAAACCCATGACAAATGGGACTTTGGGGACATTACAAAGCTTAATCCTGACCCAAAATAGGTCCCAGGACAAGGGTCCATGCGCCCTTGCCCTACCCTATTTTGGTAGGGTCCCAAATTTCAATGTCGGCCAAGTTACCGTTAAAGGTGTTCCTTGTCGGCATCTTAAGTTTGAATTATGGAATTAAAGTGGGAATGCATATATAATCATGTTTAGGACTTCATTTACAAAATAGAAGATGATTTTGATTTCAAACCAAACTTATGATCATAGAGCATTCAAGGCATTCATTATGTTGTAGAGCAGAATTGTGTTGTTTTGTTTGTTCTTGTAGATTTGGCTTCACCTTCTTGTTGGATCTAGGGCATACAACTGAGAGGGGGGGGGGGTGAATCAGTTGTATACAACTTCTTCTCTTTCAAACACTTGATTCTTGGTTGTTAGTTAACAGCATATCAATTAATCATCCATGAAAGCATTATACATAAACACAAGAGCAGATAAACATCAACACATTGAACACCAAGATTTTGACGTGGAAAACCTGGTTAAGGGAAAAACCACGGGGTGATTAACCCAAGAATTATTCTCTGTTAGAAGAATAAGAAAAAGAATGGCACTTGCCAATTAGGGCTCACTGCCCGAGCACACTGCTCACAAAGAGGCCCACTGCCTACAAGGAGACACACTGTCTACAAAGTGATAAGAATCACAGTCTTGAACTGGAGAATGACATCTCTACCATGTCTGGATCAGTTCCATTTAAGCCCAAAAACTTCTGCTCTGCCTTTCACACTTCTCTTCACTATGCCACACTCATCCACACAAACCACACCTTGAAATGAACTCACAAACCGTTATTTATACAAGACATCGACTTAGGAACAAACATCTAAGTCGGCAAACAACCATAAGAGTATCCGCAAGATGAATAACACATCCGGTCGGCCACCACAAGAACATTCGCAGGATGAACAACTCATCCGGTCGGCTAAACAGAGCAAGAACTTCATCCGAAAGAACAACTTCAATTCCGGGCTCTACTATCAATGCGGATCAACAACACAACCTCAACACGATCCAGAAAACTTCACAAGCCTGCCTGAATGACCGGATACATCCGCATGTCCTTTACTTGCTGGAATCTCTTGTCTTCCTCATCCGGAACTTCAAGAACACAGTCTGTCGCCACTGTAGAAGGTACTTCCGGACCTTCAAATCATACATTATCAATGCGGACCAACAACACAACCTCAACATGATCCAAGAACCTTCACAAGCCTGCCTGAATGACCAGGTACGTCCGCATTTCCTTTACTTACTGAAATCTCTTATCCTCCTTATCCAGAACTTCAAGAACACAGTCTGTCGCCACTGTCATAATGCAAGAGGTACTTCCGGACCTCCAAATCATACACAGCTCGAGATGGCACATCACAAAAACATCCCAAACACTCTTTCCAATCCGCAGATTAGGATTGTACAATTCCGGACCTCACCGGACCTTTCTGTGATCCTCTGTCACCTCTAAGCACTTGCCGGAACCGGTTCCACACAGACAGCCATAACTTCTTCAGGTCTTTATGCGGACCTCTGAAAACTTGACTGAAGCATCTCAAGACTCATATCTGCAAACCCTTTAATCCGCATCCTCCGGTTCTCAACCTATCTAATATATTTGCCTTCTTCTCATCACTGTTCTTCACTGTTCCTGACTGAGGCTAATTTTCTCAATATCCTCAACACACAGCTCATTCAATCCTTCTTGTCAATGTAATATGAGTATGTTGACATCAATGACAACACTGGTTCACCTCATACTTGCAACAATCTCCCCCTTTGTCATTGATGGCAACATATGATGTGAAAAACCATCAAGACAAGAACTTCTCCTTTCTGTCACAGCTCCCCCTATCAACAACAACTTTTCACATGTCTTCTTTACTGCTCCCCCTTTGATCATTAACCACTTGTTTTTCACATGTCTTCTCTCCCCCTTTGACATTAATGGCAAAGGGCTCATACTTGCAATTCTAATACATCAGAATCATACTAGCTGCTCCCCCTTAGTAGCAGCTCCCCATCATCAATCCGGATCACAAGATATGACTGTGATATCCACCGGACTGATGCACATCAGTGCATCCTAGTTCATCACCGGAGGGGCCATGACCCCTAACTTCTCCCGGAGATATTCAAAAGAGTCCTTGGGAAGAGGTTTTGTAAAGATATCTGCAATCCGATCCTTGGAGGGAACATACTCCAATCTGACTTCTTCCTTGTTTACTTGTTCTTTCAAAAAGTGAAACTTGATAGATATGTGCTTAGTCTTAGAATGCAATACCGGATTCTTAGAAATATTAATTGCACTTGAATTATCACAGAAAATTGTGATAGGCTCCTCATATTCAACTTTAATGTCTCTTAGCATCTGCTTCATCCATAAAATTTGAGTGCAACTACCTGCTGCTGCAATGTATTCTGCTTCAGTTGTAGACAGAGATATTGCATCTTGTTTCTTGCTTAACCAAGAAACCAATCTCTTCCCCAAAAAGAATGCTCCACCACTAGTGCTCTTCCGGTCATCCACATCTCCTGCCCAATCTGCATCTGTGTAAGCATGAAGAGAGAAATCCGGATCTCTAGGGTACCATAGACCATACTCAACTGTTCCTTTCAAGTACCTAAAAATTCTTTTGATTGCCATAACATGAGATTCTCTAGGATCAGCCTGGAATCTTGCCACAAGACCAACAGCCTGCATTATATCTGGTCTAGTTTGAGTGAGATACAACAATCCACCAATCATTGATCTATACTTTGTCTGATCTGCCTTTGGAGAATCATCATCTTTGCTTAACTTACATCCGGTTGCCATAGGAGTGTTCATAGGATTTGAGTCTTCCATACCAAATTTCCTTAACAATTCTTTCACATATTTGGTCTGAGAAATGAAGATCCCTTCTTTTGTTTGAGTAATTTGCAGACCCAAGAAGAAATTCATTTCACCAAGCATAGACATTTCAAACTCACTTTTCATCTGATTTGCAAAAGTTTTGCACATACTATCTCTTCCTCCAAAAATGATATCATCCACAAACACTTCAACAATCAAGATGTTTTCATGATCAATTTTGAAATATAAGTTACTGTCAGCAGTACCTTTGTTGAATCCAATCTGCACAAGATGCTTATCCAACCTTTCATACCAAGCTCTTGGGGCTTGCTTCAATCCATACAAAGCTTTCTTCAACTTGCAGACCATATCATCATTATCAGACAATTGAAATCCATCCGGTTGTTCAATGTAGACTTCTTCTTCCAGATCACCATTTAGGAAGGCAGACTTGACATCCATCTGATATACCTTGAAGTCTTTGAAGGCAGCAAATGCAAGAAGTAATCTGACTGCTTCAATTCTTGCCACCGGAGCAAAAGTCTCTTCAAAGTCAATTCCTTCTATTTGAGAGTAGCCTTTGCAGACCAGTCTAGCTTTGTTTCTGATTACTTCACCAACTTCATTTAGTTTGTTCCGAAAGACCCACTTGGTTCCAATTACATTCCTGTCTCTAGGTCTGGGAACAAGATCCCAAGTATGATTTTTCTCAATTTGCATCAATTCATCTTCCATTGCTTTGGTCCAATTCTCATCATTGCAGGCTTCATTTATTGTTTTAGGTTCAATCTTTGAAATCAGACAACATTCATCCTGATTTTGAGCAACATTCCTTCTAGTTTGTACACCTTTGCTTCTGTCACCTATGATCTGATCTTCAGAGTGGTTCAGTCTTACATACCTTGGAATTTTGGGAGTATCCAGCACTGCTGTTTCTTGATCAGGCTCATTCAAACCTATCTCTTCTTCCTGATTTACCGGATCAGGCTGACTCTGTCTCACCGGAGAGGATTGAGTTCCTTGAACACTGTCTTGGTCATCTTCATCAAGCTCATAAAATCTTGAAGGTTTCTCAATTCCTTCATCAACTTTCACATTGGTGCTTTCTATCATTTTCCTCAATCTCTTATTGTAACACCGGTATGCTTTGCTTTGAGTGGAGTAACCCAAGAAAATTCCCTCATCACTTCTAGCATCAAACTTTCCTAGATCTTCATCTCTTTTAATATAACACTTGCTACCAAATACTCTGAAATATTTCACAGTAGGAGTGATGCCAAACCAGAGTTCATAGGGGGTCTTACCGGTGTTGTTTCTGATTTGAACTCGATTTAGAGTGTAGACTGCAGTGCTGATAGCTTCTTTCCAAAACATTTGAGGAACATTTGCTTCCAACATCATTGTCCTAGCAGCTTCCTGGATGGTCCGGTTCTTTCTCTCAACTACTCCATTCTGCTGTGGAGTCTTAGGAGCAGACAATTGTCTCCTTATACCCTGCTTCTCACAAAAGTCAATGAATTCACCAGATGTAAATTCACCACCTCTATCAGACCTTAGACACTTTAGTTTCAATCCGGTTTGATTCTCTACCATAGCTTTGAAGATTTTGAACTTCTCAAATGCTTCTGATTTTTCTTTTAGAAAGGTAACCCACATCATCCGGGAATGATCATCAATTAACAACATGAAATATCTATCACCTTGCAGACTCTTGATTCTTGTCGGACCACAGAGATCAGTATGTACTAATTCCAACAATCCGGTAGAAGACTGATCTTTGCTTTTGAAAGAGACTCTGCTTTGTTTACCTAACTGACATTCTTTACACACACTATTTGTAGGTTTCATCAATTTTGGAAGATCTCTCACAGCCTGAGTATTGCTTATCTTGATGATGTTATCAAAATTTACATGACACATTCTTCTATGCCATAACCAACTCTGATCAATTTGAACAAACAAACAACTTTTATTTGAACCAACCAGATGAAAGATATTACCTTTTGTCTGAGTACCGGATGCAATTTCAGTTTCGGAGCTTGTAAAGATTCTGCATTTTCCATTCTTGAACCGGAGATCATAGCCTTTGTCCACTAACTGACCAACACTGAGAAGATTGTGCTTCAATCCTTCAACATATAGTACATTACCTGTTTTGCTCTTTCCATCAAAGGAAATAGTTCCCCTACCTCTGATTCTGCCAGCAGAATTGTCACCAAACTTTACCATTCCTCCTTCATATCTTTCCAAATCTAAGAACTTATTCTTGTCACCAGTCATATGGTGAGAACATCCGCTGTCAATAACCCAATCATCCTTTTCTTCCACTTGAGCAGCCAAAGCTTTTTCAACAACTTTATGATTGACAGATTCAGAGAGTATTGAATCTTCTTCCTTGATGGCAATAAACACCCACTCATTTCCGGATTTGCTTCCTAGTTCTGATTCATCGTCTGTTACTCCTTCATTGTCATCTTCTTCATGAACATAATAGCAATTCTTTTGAAACCTTTGTCTATTAGTATTAGACCTTGCAGATCTTTCCGGACATCTTGAAGCAAAATGACCAATCTTATTGCAGTTGAAACACTTAAAGGGTAGTTTTCCTTCATACTTACCAGATCCTCTTGGCAGTCTCTTTGCAATGAGGGCTTCAAGTTGAGCTGTTTCTGCTTCTTCTTCTTCCATGTCTCTTCTTGCTTGATCATACCATGACATCTTCCTTGAGTTTTCTCCCGGATCAAATCTCTGTTTGCCTTTCACATAGGTACTGGCTTTGAAAGCAGATTCAGTCTTGGGAGGATCATCTCCAAACTCGGTCATTTCAAATGCAGCTAGTTTGCCAGCCAGTTGTTCTCTTGTGACAGTTGTGTGGGCTCTGAATTCATCAATGGCAGCAACCTTGATTTTGTAGGCAGCAGGAAGTGATCTTAGGATTTTGCAGACAATCTCATTTTCATCTAGAGTTCCACCAGCATTTCTAATTCCACATACCAGCTCATTCACTCTTGGCATAAAGGTAGTGATGTTTTCATCATCTCTCATTTTCAATCTTTCAAATTTCCCTTTCAGACTTTGCAACCTTGCACTTTTGACAAACTCATCTCCTTCATACAGAAGTTCTAGTTTAGTCAGGATCTCATATGCAGTTGGTAGGTCAATAACATTCGAGAGATCTGAGTCATTCAATGCACTTAGAAGAGCTTCCTTGGTCCGCAGATTGTTTTCAGCTTCTGTGATTTCATTCAGAGTTGTCGGACCACCTTGTGGAGGTACATAAGGTTTTGAAACCATAGCCAAGTATGCTTTTCCCATACATTCCAAGTGACACTTCATGCGACCTTTCCAAAGAGTGAAGTTGGTTCCATCGAACTTCGGACTATCCTTCTTGTAAGACGACATCCTGGATCTCCTCAAGCGGTTAAGCTTCTTTCAGAGGAACTTGGCTCTGATACCAATTGTTGGATCTAGGGCATACAACTGAGAGGGGGGGGGTGAATCAGTTGTATACAACTTCTTCTCTTTCAAACACTTGATTCTTGGTTGTTAGTTAACAGCATATCAATTAATCATCCATGAAAGCATTATACATAAACACAAGAGCAGATAAACATCAACACATTGAACACCAAGATTTTGACGTGGAAAACCCAGTTAAGGGAAAAACTACGGGGTGATTAACCCAAGAATTATTCTCTGTTAGAAGAATAAGAAAAAGAATGGCACTTGCCAATTAGGGCTCACTGCCCGAGCACACTGCTCACAAAGAGGCCCACTGCCTACAAGGAGACACACTGTCTACAAAGTGATAAGAATCACAGTCTTGAACTGGAGAATGACATCTCTACCATGTCTGGATCAGTTCCATTTAAGCCCAAAAACTTATGCTCTGCCTTTCACACTTCTCTTCACTATGCCACACTCATCCACACAAACCACACCTTGAAATGAACTCACAAACCGTTATTTATACAAGACATCGACTTAGGAACAAACATCTAAGTCGGAAAACAACCATAAGAGTATCCGCAAGATGAATAACACATCCGGTCGGCCACCACAAGAACATTCGCAGGATGAACAACTCATCCGGTCGGCTAAACAGAGCAAGAACTTCATCCGGAAGAACAACTTCAATTTCGGGCTCTACTATCAATGCGGATCAACAACACAACCTCAACACAATCCAGAAAACTTCACAAGCCTGCCTGAATGACCGGATACATCCGCATGTCCTTTACTTGCTGGAATCTCTTGTCTTCCTCATCCGAAACTTCAAGAACACAGTCTGTCGCCACTGTAGAAGGTACTTCCGGACCTTCAAATCATACATTATCAATGCGGACCAACAACACAACCTCAACATGATCCAAGAACCTTCACAAGCCTGCCTGAATGACCAGGTACGTTCGCATTTCCTTTACTTACTGAAATCTCTTATCCTCCTTATCCCGAACTTCAAGAACACAGTCTGTCGCCACTGTCATAATGCAAGAGGTACTTCCGGACCTCCAAATCATACACAGCTCGAGATGGCACATCACAAAAACATCCCAAACACTCTTTCCAATCCGCAGATTAGGATTGTACAATTCCGGACCTCACCGGACCTTTCTGTGATCCTCTGTCACCTCTAAGCACTTGCCGGAACCGGTTCCACACAGACAGCCATAACTTCTTCAGGTCTTCATGCGGACCTCTGAAAACTTGACTGAAGCATCTCAAGACTCATATCTGCAAACCCTTTAATCCGCATCCTCCGGTTCTCAACCTATCCAATATATTTGCCTTCTTCTCATCACTGTTCTTCACTGTTCCTGACTGAGGCTAATTTTCTCAATATCCTCAACACACAGCTCATTCAATCCTTCTTGTCAATGTAATATGAGTATGTTGACATCAATGACAACATTGGTTCACCTCATACTTGCAACACTTCTCATGTTGTGAAATATATTCATCTACTTGAGAGCTACACCTCTGAGGTGATATATATTTGTGCTTCAATCAATCATTTATCAATTTATTTTTGCCTCTATCCTACAAGGACACACACTCTCTATCTAACAACGGTGTTGGAAGGCTTGAATGCCATTCCGGGGCTTGACCGAGGCAAGCCTCTAAACATCACAACCCCCAACCCCTCTCCTTGTGATTGCAGGTGACATGTATCAGATCTTACAGAGGAGTTGTAGAGGATTGTTGCAGAGCATAAGGAATCAAGATCTAAAAAAAGATGGGAAATAGCTCAAGAAGGGCTTGGGTGCTCGCTCTTTTTCCCCTCAATTTCGTGTCATGGAGAATCTCTGAAGTGGTTGTAGTCAGTGATGGAAAAGATCTTGAAGCCCTCTGAAAAAGTAGTACCTTGGGCTTGGGTACCCACTCTTTAGCCCCTGACTTTTCTGTATTCCGAAACTCAAAATCTGGTTTGTATCTAATCTGTATTTAGTCTATCTATGTGTGAACATTTATTAGGTTTTGTCCATTTGTTTATAATTTTGCATAATTAGGGTTTTAAGCTTAATTAGACTGAAATCAAACACATTAATCAATCAATTCCAAATTTCCCTATCATTTCAAGTGACAACCAACCTGCATATGAACCTTCTTGCAGAAGTTGTGATTCAACTCGGTAAAATGTCCTTGAATGTACTTAGTGAAAGGAGGATCTAACTAAACCATCCATCGATCCCATTGACCCTCTTTTCATCCTTTACAGCAGGGAGGGATGGTCAGGTGATAACAACCTTGTTTAGCATTGAGAGGGCTTTTCAGGATGTTTTTTACCTGATGAAACGTCAGAGGGTAGAAATAGAGGTAGTAGTGTAGGAAAAGGATGAGGCCTTTCAGGTAGCACATAAGATGAAGGAGGATTTGGTTGGGCATATGCAGAAGTTTTAGGAATAGTTGGCTTAGCAAACTCAGATTAGCAATATAGAGTGAGCTCGAACACTGGCCTTAGAGGCTAGGGTGTCAGAGATAGAAACGATGCAACTCAAAAGATGAGGGAGGTGGAGTAAAAGGTGAAGTACTTGGAGGTGGAGCTTGTAGGGAAGGGACAGGAGGTGGACTAGGTGAAACATTAAGTGATGGAGGTTGCGTGCATGGTGAAGGCAGCTAGGGAATGTGAGATTGTGGCTAAACACTAGTTACGACTGCGTAAAGACAAGGTCCAAAGATTATGGGAGCTACAGTCACCAATGTCCACCCTGACATCCTCGATCCATCCAGGGACATCTCCACACCCCCCTTCTTCTCAGTAGTTCATTTTGTTGGTCACTCAGCCCCATTCTTGGTTGTAATGTCATCCGGAAGATGACTTGTTTTGTGGGGGGATGATGTAGACGGCCATAGTTGGTTAGAGTCGTAGTTGGTTGTAGTTAAATGTGGACAAGTAAATAATAATAAATTAAATAATACTTGTGCGCAATTAATTTATTATGAGTTTTATTGAGAATTAACCCCGACAGTTGGGTAGTTGTGTAGTCATTGCCAATAGTTGGTATCTCAACCAACCTCAGCCAGTTATATATTGGTTCAACACTTTGTAGTTGGGGACTCGACATTTTGATATTGTGATGTAATACTGATATATTCAATGAATGGAAATAATGCTTTATTCTGTGCAATTCCCGTATGAATGTTATGTTTTATAGTTGTTACTTTTTACTCCATGTTTCTCTGAGAAACCACTTAGCGAGTAAACAATGGACACTCTCCTAAGTAAATCTTTCTTCAAGCAACTAAGTTTATTGCATCTTCTATGTGAAACTTAATCATACTTCATTCAATAGAGTGCAACTTCTCACAATATTTCTAATTTTCCAAGGATCACTATGTGTGGGGTTCCCAAACTCACCCCCACCTCACTCAATTATATTTGTTTATGCTTTTCTTTATGAGCATGTGACTTCTTCTATTCACTGTCATGTCATAGGGAATACCTACAACACTCAACAAAACTATAAGTCAAACCTATGTATGTTTCCCTTCCTCCATCAACTCCTTGTGCTTCTCCTAAGAGCACTAAAGAGTATGATCTTTTTGAACAAATTCAAGCTACTCAAGCTAAGTGTGATAATGATATTTGCATACCTTATCACATATTTATCACTATTTTAGCCCCATTATCACTTGTGCATGTTTTGTCACATTTTAACCATTTTCTCTAGCTAGCGTTATCACCTAGCCATGGCATTTCCCCTTTTACCATGTCACCTTACCCCTTGTCACGTGTGGTAAATGGAAATTTCAATTTAATTATGTTGAACACCTAGAATACCGAGAGGGGGGTGAATCAGTATTCTCTTAAACCATTCACTTATTAAACCAATAATCCATTTGCCCATTCAGCAACATTAAAGAAAATTAAATATAGAATGAACAAACACAAAACATAACACATAGACACCATGATTTTTACGTAGAAAACCCAAAATGGGAAAAACCACGGTGAGTGTTAGCTCACAATATATTATGTAGTAACAATACTGAATTACAAGAGGCTCACTACCCTTAAGGACTCACTATCCAAAGAAGGATGCTCACTGCATACAAGCTCACTGCTATAATGAAAGAAAGAGAAGGATGGCTCACTATCAAAATGAACTTCTAAGATTGCATCTGCAAATGCATGGATATAGTTCCAATGAATCTCATAAAATTGATTCAAAACTCTTCATCATGCTCTACTCTATCACATTGCTATGCTATTATAAGATCTCTGTTCTTCTACACTTGTCGCCCTTACACAATCACAAGACTTCGCATATTGGACACACACACACACTCATATTCGCACTTACTTCCTCATATTTGGAATACACACACCAAACACCAAAGTGAATCTCATGTAAATATCCGTAACAGTTACAATCTTCAAATTAGGTTGGCATACAAAGATGAAATGTGTAGTTATGCCTTGTGTAGTTTGTCGGCCTAATTCTTGCACCATAACACTTTGCGGACCCAATTAACACTTGAAACACAATCTCATATGTCAGATTCAATCATAGAACCACTTAGAATAAAGTTCCAATCAATGTATCATACCACACATTGATCAAAGTATTAGGTCAGCCTTAAACTCTGTTTATCACTGGTTCAGTTCATCTGTCAAATTGCAACTTTCAATACGGACCACAAGAATTGCTCAAATTCATATCCAAGACTCTTCAGACATCTCAAAACATAACTCTAGAACTGCAAAGCATGATATCAACTTGCAGTGAAATGCAAACCATTAGATCATATGCCCTGTCATAGTCAAACAATGTCAAACCTTATAGCAATACTCAGTAGCTCATAACTATCTTTCTAGTGGACTCCAAGATCTAAAACTTTGGATTTGAGACCTTCACACAAGTGTTTACAACACCTCAAAATTGCATAATAAAATATCTATTACTAGAGGAATGCAGACCAAAATACTTAGGTGTTCTGCTCTCTTTAGTACTATATTTTGTCATGCCAGACTTAGGCTACTTGAAGGTACACTTTCAGAGATGATCAACAACTAAAACTTTGGGTTTAAGACCATCTAAGGACTATAGACATCTTACCAAAACTACAAGGTCAGAACTTCAACTACGGACCAACGTTGATCAAAATATTGTCTCTATGTCTTTATCTCTGCACTTTGCCAACACTTAGCCAAACTACTTAAGTATGCTTTGCCAGACCAAAATCTTTGTTCCAACCTTGTTGAATCTTTGTTCCTTTTCTTGTTTCTATCAATGATAACACCATCAAACATCATGCTCATCCAAACCAAATCATACCAACAGTGTCTCTATTAATGATGTTTGCCAAGTTGCCAACAATCTCCCCCTTTGGCATTGATGGAAACACTCAATGTGAAAAACTATTACACTGCTCCCCCTTACTCTTTACACACTGCTCCCCCTAACTTCATGCTTCTCTCCTTATTTTTTAGTTATTTTTTTGTTTTTCACATGCTTCATTCTCCCCCTTTGACATCAATGGAAAAGGTGTAAGATACAAAAATATGTACAAGTGACCAACACTCCAAAACTGTTTGTACTATCTCTATATATATACAAGTGAGTTCAAAATACCTTACTGGCTAAAATGGAGAATATCTCAGTAGAATTTCTTTAGTTGCACCACATCTTCAACCCATTTGACCTTAGCATCACTTAAAACTAATTTATGCCCATTAACCTGGGACACCAACTCTTCTGCCCTTTTCACGATAGCAAGGGCCTCAGTGATTTTTCTTGTCTTATCCATTGCTGCTACTAGCCTAGTCATGGATGCAATCTTGAAGCTTACTATCTCCCGAAGCTGGCTCATTCTATATTTGATGACCTCCTTCTGGGTCTGCAACTTATGTATATTAGAATGAATGGTTTCAATTGTAGCCCTTTGATTCCCAATAGTATCTTTCTCTGGATCATAAGATTTAGATATTTTAGTAATCTAGGCTTCCCAACCATCTATCTTGTTCTTTAGATCCTTGGTTTTCTCAGGCCATGTTAGACAAAAATAATATAGTTTGTTGGCTTCTTTGATGCCCATCTCTAAATATTCAACACTTTTATCTAACAAAACTTTGTCTTGAGAATATTTGGTGCAGTCACGGTAGAAGGGTTCAGAGAATGAACTATCTGGACCATGCAGCAAGAGTAAACACAATGGAAACAACTCAAAGAAAGAAAGTAAATGTAAATTCAGTCATTCAATATAACATAGAATTCAAATAGAGATCAGTCGGCAACATGCAAGCTTACAATTAGGGCTCATAGGAATGACTACATCATGCGCAAGATAAAGCTTTGAAGCTTCTTCGCACAAAATCTAAACTATTAACTAATTCATATGATTGAAACTTGATAAATACTTTCCTAGGGATCTATTACATCAATATATATCCAATCCAGATCAATAGATTCCTCCGTGTCGGCCAAGGAAGATCACAAATTCTAAAGAAGAGGTGTAACGTGTGACCACAGATAGGTTAGACCTAAATGCATAGAACACTTCCTCAAATGAATGGAACAACATGCGGACCCTTGGGAAAAGTCGACCATGAACCAAATAATAATGAATGATGTGTCATTGAGATCCGCAAGCCTTCTCCCACAGTTGATTTGTCTGAGATTGTTAGGATGCTCTGCTATGAGAAAATAGTTAATCTTTTGATAGCGATATCTTTCTGATAACTAGTCCAAATGCTCTGAATTCTTGATATGATGTAGATGAATGAATGCATATGCTAAGTCTAGATTTGCAAGATGTGAAATGCCAAAACTGGACCACGAGCTGAAACTGCTTCTGACTGAACTGCCTGAACTGAATTGGGAAATGAAAAGAAACAAACTGAACTGCAAACAAACTGAAATGCAATTTTTTTTTGGTTGATGCAAGATTGCTCTTGAACCAGGGATGCTCCTGCATCAGACATCCGAGGTTATTGAAAAAGTGAGTCCCTCACTTTGCTGGGGCTAGGGGAGAACCAAGACAGTCCACCTTAGCTTGAGAAATCCATGATGAATCTTCTTTCGGTGTGCCTTTCCACCTCACAAGATAGTCTTTGTATTGTCTTCCTCTAGTGTTGCGTCCAACTTTGCTATTCAAAATGTCGTCAATTTGCTCCGGTGCTTGTTGTGGTAACTACTTCTTCAAGTCTTCTACCATACTGTCAATGAATTCTGTTTCATGATACTGATAGAGGACTGCAATGTTGAAAATAGGTGATATACCCAAGGTCTCTGGTAACTACACTTCATATGCATTTCCTGAAGCAAATTTCTTGAGTATCTTACAAGGTCCAAACTTCTTCATCTTCAACTTGTTATACGTCCCAACTGGAAATCTTTCTTTTCTCAAGTACACCATCACTTCCTCTCCAACTTTGAATTCCTTATGTCTTCTCTTCTCATCTACCTTTTCTTTGTACTTATTATTCATATCATCCAAATGCTTCTTCACCTAATTATGCACTGTCTTCATGTGATCTACAAAGTCTTCTGCTTCTACACTCCTCTTTTCTTCCATGTTGATATCTCTTAGTTTTGCAACTCCTTTAGGGTTTACTCTAGTAACAATCTCAAAAGGTGTTCTTCCAGTACTCCTATTTATTGAATTATTATATGCAAACTCTGCTTGTGAAAGAACCAAATCCCAACTTCTGGTTTTTTTCCAACCAAACATCTCAACAAGTTTTCCAAACTCCTATTCACTACCTCTGTCTGTCCATTTATCTGTGGATGAAAAGTTGAACTGAACTTCAAGTCTGTCTTCATCTTCTTCCAAAGTGTCCTCCAAAAGTATCCAACAAACTTTGTGTCTCTGTCTAAAATTATAGTCTTAGGTAATCCATGCAATCTCACAATCTCCTTGAAAAATAGGTCTGCTACATGCACTGCATCAGTTGTCTTCTTACAAGGTATGAAATGAGCCATATTTGAAAATCTGTCAACCACTACAAATATTGAATCATCTCCTCTCTGTGTCTTAGGCAATCCCAACACAAAATCCATGCTTATGTCATCCCAAGGTCTCTCCGGTACTATCAAAGGTTTATACAATCCAGGTATTCTGACTACCTCCTTTTGTAACTTGACAAACTCTACAACTTTGCACAAATCTCTGAACATCCTTATGTATCTGAGGCCAAAAGTAATTTTCACTTACCAAAGCCACTGTCTTATCAATGCCAAAATGTCCTTCCAATCTGCCACTATGCTTCTCCTTGATCAAATTATCTCTCATTGAATGTCTAGGTATGTACAACTGATTTCCTTTGAACAACATTTCTTCTTGAATGAAATAGTCCAACCACTTGCTTCTATCTGTCACAATAGGTTCCTTACATGCTCTCCAAGGTTCTGCAAAATCAGTGTCTCCCTCATACATATTCTTCAATTCACCAAAACCCAACACTTCAACTCTCATTTATGTCAACAAGTTTCTTCTTCTACTCAATGCATCAACAATTTTGTTTGATTTTCCACTCCTATGCTTCAACAAAAAAGTATAACTCTACATGAACTCTACCCATCTCAGGTGTCTCTGATTCAACTTACCTTAACTATTCAGATATTGCAAAGCTTGATGATCTGTATACAACGCAAACTCCTTAGGCAACAAGTAATGTCTCCACTTCTTCAAGGCTTGAATTATGGCATAGAACTCTTGATCATAAACTAAATATATTCTTGCATCATTCAATTTCTCACTGAAATATGCTATAGGTCTACCTTCTTGACTTAAGACTACTCCAATTGCATTTCCACTTGCATCACAATCAATTTGAAATACCTTATTGAAATCTGGTAATGCCAAAATAGGTCACTCCATCACTTTCTGCTTCAATAACTCAAAACTTTTATCTACTCCTGATGTCCACTTGAAATCGTTTTTGTCACCTCTCATTGTTTCTATCATAGGGTTACAAACTGAACCAAAATTTCTTATGAACTTCTGGTAGAAAATAGCCAATCCATGAAATGATCTAACTTCTCCAATGCTCTCCGGTTTAGGCCATTCAACAATTGCTTTCACTTTCTTAGGGTCCATCTTCAATCCTTCTGCAAAAATCACAAATCCCAAATATACCAACTCTTCCTTCATGAAACTACACTTCTTGATGTTTATTAGCAATTTCTCTTCTCTCAACCTCTGCAAAACTTGTCTAATATGCCACAAATGTTCCTCTTTTGTCTTACTAAAAATCAAAATATCATCCAAGTACACAATCACAAACTTACCCAAGAATTTCTTCAAGACTTCATTCATCAATCTCATGAAAGTACTCAGTGCATTTGTCAATCCAAAAGGCATCACCAACCACTCATACAATCCTTCATTTGTCTTAAAACTAGTCTTCCATTCATCACCTTCTCTGATTCTGATCAGATGGTATCCACTCTTCAAATCTATCTTTGTGAAATATTTTACTCTAGTCAAACAATCCATGATATCATCCATCCTAGGTAAAGGGAATCTATGCTTAACTGTGATCTTGTTTATTTCTCTGGAATCAATACACATTCTCCATTCTCCATCCTTCTTCGGTGCTAGCACTGCAGGTACTGCACAAGGACTCAACCTTTCTCTGATCAAACCTTTCCTCAACAATTCTTGTATCTATCTATTCAATTCTTCATTTTCTACTGGTGTCATCTGGTGTGCTGCTTTGTTAGGCAAACTTGCTCTCGGTATAAGATCATGTGATGACTGATACTCCTTATAGGTGGCAATCCGTCAGGCACATTATCTTATATGATGTCTTCATACTCTGTCAGTAACTTTCTTATCTCCTTCAATTGTGATTCTTCTTTCTTCAATACTTTAGGTTTCTTAGGAATCAAGGCATAACACATATTCTCATGTCTCAAACCATCTAGAAATTTTCTTCCATCTACCAAGCAGATTCTAGCATTTCCACATACCACATCTTTAGGATCATCTTCTAAAGGAATCAAAGTAATTCTCTTTCCATTTGCTATTATAGTATATGTATTCTTTCTTCCATCATGTATAGCTTTTCTATCATACTGCCAAGGTCTACCTAAAAAAATATGACATACATCCATAGGCATAATATCACACAAGACTTCATCATGATAAGATCCAATATGAAATTTCACCAAACATTGTTCACTCACCAGTACCTTATGATCATCCTGAATCCATGCTATCTGATAGGGATTAGGGTATTTCAATCTTTCCAACTTCTACTTAGTCACCATCTCCTCTGAAACTAGATTATCTGAACTACCACTATCAATTACAACTTTACAACACTTACCTCCTGATTTGCATCTAGTTCTGAACAAGCTCTTCCGCTACGGTGGTTCCTCATTTATCTCTGTTTGAAATAGTTCTCTCCTCATCACAAGTGATTCTCCTTTCTATGGTTTACCAACTAAACAGGGGTCATCTAACTCAACAGGTTCTTCAACATAGGCTACTCTTCCACTACTTTTTGTCCTCTTACTTGTACTACCCTAATTACACTCAAAGGCTCTATGCACTTCACCTCCACACTTGAAACAAGTACCTCTGAACATTCTCCTATCTAGTCCTCTTCCTTCTCTATTGTATCCTTCATTCTAGTATGCACTAGGGTTTCCTCTCTGGTAAAAATTTATGTCATCTCTCTGGTAAGCATTGTCATCTCTGTCATCCTTCTTCAATGGGCTGTCAAACTTATTCTTCTCCGGATATGATCTGTCTCCTCCGGAATAAGTCCTACCTCTCTGAAATTTACCTCCTCTTTCTCTCTATCTCTGATCATGTCTTTTGTTCATATTCTCTTCAACTTTCAGAGAAAACTGATATGCTTCCTCCAAAGATGTCATCCTCGCCAAACTTAGTTCTTCTTGAATGGTCAATCTTAGTCCATTGATGTATCTACCCACTTTCTCCTTGCTTGCTTCATTATGTCCTGTTCTTATGATCAACTTATGAAATTCTTCAGTGTACTCCTTCACAGATTTCTCCTTTTGTCTCAGGTTTTGCAATCTTTTCAACAGCTCCAACTCATAGTCAACAGGTATAAACTGGTTCTTCAACTTTGACACCATCCTATCCCATTTTGTAATTTGTTCTTTTCCTCTTCTATTTATTTCCAACTGAACTTATTTCCACCATTTAGCAACATGTCCTTTCAACTTTGTCTTTTCAAATTTCACCTTCTCTAGATCTTCAATTTCCTCATATTCAAAGTATTCTTCCATATCATTTATCCAGTCAATCAATTCTTCAGGATTCATATTACCAGTATAATTTGGCACATCAACTCTAGGTCTCTTTCCAATCTTTGAAATAGCTCGCAACATCTTTACCTGATTTGATTCTTCTTCTTCATCATCTCCTAGGGTTTTTTCAGTGTGTTCAACAGATTGAAATTCTTCCTCATTGTCACTTTCAACATTAGGTCTCGGTGTCAATCCTCTTTGTCTATCCTCTTCAACAACATCCAATCAGATTCGCATTATTTTCATTATCTCCATCAACTCATCTATTCTACCAGCCATTGTTCCAACAACAGCAACTCTCCTCAACGCCATTCTTCCTAAGATCAAGTGTAAACTGCCTTAGGTTCGGTGATCGGGTTGCAAGGTGACAACTGCCTCACAATCAATGATTGGTTGTAACACAAATAGCTTGCCTTAATTTGGCAATTTGTCCACAGCAAGATCTTACGAAGTTTTCTCGCCAACTTCTCTCAATTTGCTCCAAAAGATTCAAACTTTTTCTCTTATACCACTTGGTGCAATCACGGTAGGAGGGTTCACATAATGAACTATCTGGACCATGCAACAAGAGTAAACACAACGTAAACAACTCAAAGAAAGAAAGCAAATGCAGATTCAGTCATTCAGTTTATCATAGAATTCAAATAGAGATCAGCCGGCAACATATAGGCTTACAATTAGGGCACACAGGCCTGACTACATACATGCACAAGATAAACCTTTGAAGCTCCTTCGAACATAATTTGAACTATTAACTTATGTGTATGCTTGCAACTTGATAACTACTTTCCTAGGCATCTATTACATCAATATATATCCAATCCATATCAATAGATTCCTCTGCGTCGGCCAAGGAAGATCACAAATTCCAAAGAAGAGGTGTAACGTGTGAACACAGATAGGTCGGACCTAAATGCATAGAACACTTCCTCAAATGAATGGAATAACATGTAGAACCTTGGGAAAGGTCAGCCAGGAACCAAAGAACAGTGAATGATGTGTCATTGAGATCTGTAAGTCAAGGAATGATTCACAAGCCTTCTCCCACAACTGATTTGTCTGAGACTATCAAGATGCTCGGCTATGAGAAAATAATTGATCTTTTGATAGCGATATCTTTCTAATAACTGGTCCAAATGCTCTAAATTCTTGATATGATGTAGATGAATGAATACATATGCTAAGTCTAGATCTGCAAGATGTGAAATGCCAAAACCGGACCATGAGCTGAAATTGCTTCTGACTGAACTGCCTGAAGTGAACTGGGAAATCAAAAGAAACAAACTGAACTGCAAACAAACTAAAATGCAAATGTTTTTTTTTGGTTGATGCAAGATTGCTCTTGACCCAGGGATGCTCCTGCATCAATATTTATCATTTAGCTCAACTAATCTCTTGTTGTCAATCTCTTCCCTTACCTTCTTTTCTGTAGCTTGTTCAAGGGATTTAAAATGAGAGTTGACTAACTCCATAAGCTTCTTCAACTATGTAGTAGGAGCCAAGGATGTATCTCTCTTTATTCCAAGCATAATATTTTCAAAAATTGTCGTTGCATCTCCTATCAACTCATTGTCTTCCATCTAAGATTTCAAGATCTCTTCTTGTGTTGTTGCTTGAAAAATTGACCCAAGCTTTAATTTTTGCAAGGAAGACATTGTGGCCAAGTTTATTGGACCTTGTAACAACTCAGGTGCGAACAAAATCTAAGTCTCCTTATGTTTCTCCAAAAACTCTCTCAAAGAGTTAGTTGAATCCTTTCCAGCAATGTCTCTTTTGTCTTCTTCATGAGACACCTCAACATGATGCCTTTCTGGAGGGTCTTCTTGAATAAGCTCTTTCTCATTTCCCTCTATTTTTGGAGTAGTATTGTCAACCATTTGTTCATTTGCTTCTTCTCTCTGCTCACCTTGTCCTTCAGAAACAATTCCCTTAGATGCTTCTTTTATTTCTTCAAGATTCTTTTCTTCCACAAGCTCTTGTATTTCTTCATCCTTTCTTAAGTTCACCACAGGAGTAACTGCACTACTTTGTTCAATATTCTCATCTGGAACTGTATTAGAATTGTCAGCATCAACATTTTGTTCCTCTTCATCTATACCTACCATAGTTGAGATATGGAGTTCATGTAGCCCACTTAGTGTTATCTCCTCGGTCTATTTAACCAGTTTTTCAATGTCACCAAACATTAGAGTATTGATCCTTTTCTTTCTTCTAATTTTTTCACCAATCTTCTTAGTGACTTTGACTTTTTCTTCACCGGTGATATTTGGGCAAAGTTTCAACAAAACATACTCCTTTATCTCAGCATCTTTGGCCATGGCCCCTTCTTTTCTTGTTGTCATGATGCTAGCTAGACTATCTGGTAAGTCATCTATGACTTCAATTAGGGATTTATTAAACATATCCAAAAATCTTACAACTGTTATTTCAATAATTACCTTGTCTGCATCCGAGCATTCATCATATGTATCAGCAATTGGCTTCAAGTTCCCATGCTCATCCATTGCATTAATTGTGGCTTCCAGAGACATTGTAGCTTTATCTTTCTTGATCTCAATTTTCTTTTCCCTTTTCTTCTTCTTATCTTTTCCTTCTCCTGAGGGCTTTACTTCTTTGCTTGTAGAAGCTTCATCTATTTTTGCCCTCTTTGCTTTTATCTCTTCATTAGTCTCTATTTCTTCTTCTTCTTCGCCATCCCCAAGGCTCACATACATTCTGTTTATGGCCTTTTTTTTCTTTCTCTTATGCTTTTTATCTACAAGCTTCTTCTCAGGCATCTTTCTTTCAACATCAGTAGTGACAGAAGAGGAGGCTCATGTTCTTCTTCTTGAGCTAAAAGTAGTCTTTTCTTGTCCAAATTTTTCTTCTTCCTTCTCTAAAGCTTTTGTTGTCTGTCCTTCTGGAGCACTTGCAGCCTTAGAGGCCTTAGACTTCACTTTAGGTCTCATTGAAGCCTTTTCTTGTGTAGTTTTCTCTTTTGTATCCTTTGTTGCTTGAGATTTGGCTCTAGCTTGGTCTATTTTCTCCTTTGTGAATCCCTTGCTCGTAGCATAATCTTCTACCAACTTTCTTGCTTTTCTCTATGATTCTGATTGAGTTTGTTCTAGATGCACTTTGAGAGATTTTTCTTCAAAAGTTCCAAATCTTTCCTCTTTGGGGTCTTTAGGTTTGCTTAACATCAAATCTACCGACCCAAGCAAGATGTCATATGTGACTTCATATCCCATTGCTAGGACCCACACTATTATTGGTTCCATTGCCTCCATGAGGCATTGATCCTTGACCTTACCATAAACACAATGTCATATTTATACTTCTCAACTACTTTTCTAGGAATTCTAACCCTATCCTACATTTTCTTCTGGAAATTCTTAAAATATCCCCATAGAGCTACGTTTTGTGTATTAGCATTTCCTAAACTCTGTAGATGATTTCTAATTTGTACTGCTATAGGAGAGTGATTGAATCAAACAATGTTAGTCATACATGGTAATTCCTTCAGAAAATAGAATAGTAGGCGAATGATTAGAGTACCATACTTGAAAGGGTATTTTGTATCCTTTGTCCTCTTCAGATTCTCCATCAATTCTTGCCGGAGCAACTCACACAGGTCATAATCGGCATTCTTCTTTACCATCTCATAAGATGTGTAGATGGCCATTGTAGAGACAAAGTTCTCCCTGTTGGAGAAGTATACCTTGTATCCAACCACCATTGACACAAACCTTATTGCCGGATCTTCAATATCATTAATAGTTAGTGCCCTTTTGTCAAATTTGGCACCAGTTAGCTTCATCATTGTATCATTCTTCATAGATTTCAATGTCGGAACTATTCTGGAAGAACACATACATGTCACTACCTCAATGGCACCCTTGGTTATCATATGCGACATATTTAGCTAAAAGAATTCGTCATATAGATCTTTCTTAAGGCATACCTGACCCAATCACCTTCAGAGAAAATAGGGAAATTGACCCATACATCTAACTTCTTTTCATGCAGGGCATTGCATTCTTCCTTCTATTCAAACTTATCATTCATCAATTTATCCAAATAAAGTTGCCTTAATTTCATATGATCATATTCTTCTAGATTTGCATGAATATATGCCCTAATGTCTTCCATATGCATAACACCATACAGAACCTCAGAGAATGCACCATCCAGATATGTCTCTAAGGATTTGAAAGGCTGCTTCTTGAACTTAGGTTGAGGCCTCTCCATGATCTCGACAACTTGTGGAGTTGAAATCTTTTACAGCTTAACAAAGATTTTACAAGAATGAGAACTGTAAATACCTTTTGCTTCCAGTTAGGGTTTCCTTACACTAAACACTTGAATTCGCTTCAACTTATCTGCTCAGATCTCCTTGGTTGTTTGAGTGTTCAAATGCAATGTAAATTTTCTTTGAATAAGATTGCCTATAAACCCTTTTCATCAAAACCTATTCACCATAAATGCTAGTTTAAAAAGTTGTTAGACACTTTCTCTGTCATTCACAGTAGATCTAAATTTCTCCGCATTAAGTTCTTTTCTACCAGAACTTTATCCAAAAGTTCTGATATATTGTTGTTTAAGTCATATCCTCGTGTTGAATGTCAACACCACTTTTCTAGCTAGGGGAACAGAATATTTCAGTAAAGCTCCCCCTGAGTCAGAGCTCCCAATTCACTTCCTAGAGGAAGTGTTTGCACTAATGTCTGGCACAGACTCATTCTTGGCTTTAATAATTTACTTCTTAACCCATACCTTGTTAATCTCCTTCTTGATTTCTGTTGGATCCACCTTTTGTATCGATTTCTTCAATTCTGTCTGATTATCCTTCTTCATATTCTTGCTTCTGCAGAACTTTGCCATATGTCTAGGCCTATTGCAATTGAAGCATACAACATTTCTCTAACCATTGTTCCTTCTATTTATCCTTGATCTGCATTGGTTAGCCTTATGTCCAAATCTATTGCATGTAAAATATTTACCATTGAAAGATTAAGCATTCCTTCCATTGTTATAGCCATTTCTTATCTGACTTCTGCATTCACTAGCTCTATGACCAAATCTCTTGCATGTAAAGTAGTTACCTCTGAAAGATTGAGCATTCCTTCCATTGTTGTAACCATTCCTTATCTAACTTTTGCATTCATTAGCTTTATGACCTACTTCATTGCAAGTAAAGCACTGATTGGAAAAAGATGGAACATTTTGATTCACTTTGCTTCTACATTGGGTAGCCTTATGACCAAAATTATTGATGAATTACAATAACCATTGAAAGATGGGTACTTTTGAGCATTTGGTTGCTTGACTGGTGGTTTTCTAGGTCCATTCTTTTGGTTTCAGATCTGCTTTCCTTTGTCCTTCTTGATCTTAGCATTCTTTTCTTGACCTATTTTAGAAATTTCACCTTTCTCAAATCCCAAGCCTTCTTTGTCATCAGAGTTCTTTTGGCTAGCAAGCATCTCATCAAGTTTTGAAGAACTTATCTTGAACTTTTCTTCATAACTCTTTACTTTCTCCAAATCTGACTTCAGGTTCCCAACTTCCTTAAATTCAAGCTTAGCAAATTTTTCTGATTTGCCTTTCACCAATTGATTTAGATCTACTTTTGCTTTTTCCTTATCTTCAATTTGCACTTTCAAATCATTCAAGATTTCATTTTCTGATCTCAATTATTCACTAAATTCCTTATGTTTTTCTTTGAACTCCTTGACTTGTTCCCTCAATTTTTTGATGCACTCATCTACTTCCTTGATATTTTCTTTCAAATCCTTGTTTTCTACTTCAGTCCTTTCAAGATCTTCAAGAGCAGCTTTGAGTTCTTCTTCACTAACAACCATGCATTCTTCTTCTTCTATAGTTTCAGTTGAATCAATTTCTTCAGGAGTAGAATACCTTTTACCTACCATGTGTTCAATCTCCAAGATCTTCCTTAAGCTGTTAGACTTCTTCCAAGGAACTTGGCTCTGATACCAATTGTTGAACACCCAGAATACTGAGAGGGGGGGTGAATCAATATTCTCTTAAACCATTCACTTATTAAACCAATAATCCATTTTCCCATTCAACAACATTAAAGAAAATTAAACATAGAATGAATAAACACAAAACATATCACAGACACCAGGATTTTTATGTGGAAAACCCAAAATGGGAAAAACCATAGTAAGTTTCAGTTCACAATATATTATTTAGTAACAATACTGAATTACAAGAGGCTCACTACCTTAGGGTTCACTGCTCAGGGCTCACTGTCCAAAGAAGGATGCTCATTGCATATAGGCTCAAAGCCATAATGAAAGAAAGAGAAGGATGGCTCACTGCCAAAATGAACTGCTAAGATTGCATCTGTAAATGCATGGATATAGTTCCAATGAAGCTCAAAAAACTGATTCAAAACTCTTCATCCTACTCTACTCTATCACACTGCTCTGCTTTTATAAGATCTCTCTTCTTCTGCACTTGTCGCCCTTACACAATCACAAGACTTCGCATGTCGAACACACACACACACACACACACACACACACACACACACACACACTCATATTCGCAACACACACACCAAATACTAAATGAATCTCATATAAATATCCGCAACATTTACAATCTTCAAATTAGGTCGACATACAAAGATGAAATGTGTAGTTATGCCTTGTGTAGTTTGTCGTCCTAATTCTTGCACCAAAACACTTTGTGGACCCAATTAGCACTTGCAACACAATCTCATATGTTATCTTCAATCATAGAACCACTTAGAATAAAGTTCCAATCAATGGATCATACCAGACATTGATCAAAGTATTAGGTCAACCTTAAACTTTGTTATCACTAGTTCAGTTCATCTATCAGATTGCAACTTTCAATGCAGACCACAAGACTTGCTCAAATTCATATCCAAGACTCTTCAGACATCTCAAAACATAAATCTAGAACTGTCGAACATGATATCAACTTGCGGTGAAATGCAAACCATTAGAACATATGCCCTGTCACAGTCAAACATTGTCAAACCTTATAGTGATACTTAGTAGCTCATAACTATCTTTCCGGTGGACTCCAAGATCTGAAACTTTGGATTTGAGACCATTAGACAAGTGTTTACAACACCTCAAAATTGCATAAGAAAATATCTATTACCAAAGGAATGCGGACCAGAATACTTAGGTGTTCTGCTCTCTTCAGTACTGTATTTTGTCATGCTGAACTTAGGGTACTTGAAGGTACACTTCCAGAGATGATCAACAACTGAAACTTTGGGTTTAAGACCATCTAAGGACTATAGACATCTTACCAAAACTACAAGGTCAGATCTTCAACTACGAACCAACGCTGATCAAAATATTGTCTCTCTGTCTCTATCTCTATACTTTGCCAACACTTAGCCAAACTACTTAAGTCTGGTTTGCCGGACCAAAATCTTTGTTCCAACCTTGTTGAATCTTTGTTCCTTTCCTTGTTTCCATCAATGACAACACCATCAAACATCATTCTCAACCAAACCAACTCATACCAACAGTGTCTCTATCAATGATGTTTGCCAAGTTGCCAACAAATTATTAGTCCCACCCTATGTCCTAACTATTAGTGTAAATAGTATCATTATCTAACTAGTTTAAATATCACCTCTTTGAAGGTTTGACCTATTCACACATAGGATTAAGTGTACTTGGTCTTTAGGAGTTTGTCTCATTTTGAAATGTGTACTCACACATGTGAGACACCTCTTTCCTTTTTACTTTCCACTTGCCCTCACACATGTCATGTGAGTTAGACAAGTGTTGCACACTTGTAGGGGTAGTTAGTAGTTTAGTCCTACCTTCCTACCTCCTCCTCCTTGCCTATTTATGCAAGGATTCTCATTGTATTTTACACACTCTCATTGTATATGATAAATATGCACTTGTGCTCCATTTTTTACTTGTGGAAGGTTTCATTCTTTGTGCTTGTTTATCTTGGCTACTCCAACATGGTGTCAGAGCCATGTTTGCACATTCCTTCCTAGATCAGTGACTCGAGCACATAACCCTATCATCAGAGTGTCATGAAGCCAAATGGATCACGTTGTTGTGTTCAAAAGGCTCAAGACAGTCAAGGTGACCCTTCAAATGGCATTTTTTGGTAAAGTTAATTTTTTTGCAAAATTTTTGCCCTCATGCTTGAATAGTACAATTTTTGGTTTTTAAAAAGTAATTTTTTTTAGCCTCATTCCATTTCATCTTGCAGGATTTTTAAGAAGGTATCTCACCTACTCGGCCATCCAATCCATGTTGTACACATTTTGTAAAAAAAATACAAATTATTTTTGCAGAGGGCAATGTTGCCCCTACAATTTTTTATATTATGGATCGATTTTATTGTGTAAGATTCATTTTTGCAGATTTTGTGGCCTCTTAGCCTCTGCAAACTCTTCACATGCTCCTTTTTGTGCTCATCTACATCATTTTAGGCCCCATCAGGCATACTCATACATTTCAGGCTTTGGATCAGGCCCATTTGGCCGCCCCTGTTCTTGGTTCAGGCCCCTATATTTAGTTTGGGCTTCATCTATATTTTTGGGTAGACTCAGCAATATTTGTTTGGATTGGGATTTTGCAACCAGTTTGAGGTCTTCGAGTCCTTCTCATAATCCTTTTGCCCTTTCCCTGCACAAAATTTGGACCTCATCTCAACTGCAGCCACAATCCTCTTTGGCTTTCCTTGTGACTGCATTCAGTCCTAGATCAAGCCTCGACAACCCCCTTTGGCAGTATCCTTGCCCTTGTCCTCACCAGAGTCACTATTGTTGATTTTCTCACTTATCTAGTAGTTGTTTGGTTTGGACGGCCCCGAGGCCCTTGCACCTAGTCCTGATCAACATCATTCATTGACCTCTCTCACAACTTTATGATCGCCTCTGGTTCTTTGGTCGAACCTGCTCACCGACATCTTGCTTGGCCTCCCATTTGGCATTCATTTTGGTCTCTAATTTACTTGACTCTAGGATTTAGAGTCCCACACAAACTCTCAACATCCTCTGTACACCATCCATTCGACCTTTTTCGTTGAGTGTTCTTTTGTCTTCCATTGCCTTTTTGCAGGCCAAAGACCTTTATCTTCTGTCATGGATCAAAGGTCACTAGTTGGAGTCATTGTTTCCCGATCTCATTCACACAACCCACTCAACCTCCAAACTCACCCATGTAGATCCATATTCAGCCAAGTTGTCAGCTTCTGTAGTTTTTTGACGCCAACAATTTTTTTTGGATCTGTATTTGCAACCGCTCCCACATTTGCATTTCTTTACAGTGTTTCTAGTCTAATTGACATTCATGGTCCTGATCCCCACTAGCACTAGCATTTTAGTCTATGTTTTCTAGTCAACAAACTACCATTTCCACATCAGATCGGCCTCTCTACCTAGGCTTACGGACTCTTTATATCATTCCATGGCGTCACACGCACCTACCAGCCTTCATTAAGGAAAATCAACCCTCTACAATCTTTTTCAAACTCTATAGCCAACTCTTACATAGTTCTTGGCCAATTGGTATTCGCTCTCAGCAGTTCTTAGGCAACGGTTGAAGTTGTTGTTATGTTAATAGCTAACAATTCAATTTAGCATTGAATGCCATATCTTCTGTACACTTACAGTTTATGCCAATCATTGGATTTTGTGTACCAACTGGCCTTCTTTTGTAACTACAACATTTAATGTTGCAAACATAACTTGTAATCACATTTGTAAATGTGGCATTTTTAGTGACCCCTAGTGGTTAGACAACAATCCACATTGACATTTTATGTAAAGGTAAACCTCCACCTCACTTTCAAAAGTGCCTAAACTAGGAATTTTTTCATTTTGTGACAACTTTCACCCATGGAGGCAATTTTTCACAAAGTTCTAGTCAATGGAAAGGTGTTTTCATCCACTTCACTTCAGTGAAGTCAAACTCAAAAAAATTGTCTTTTTTGACAGGTTTTAAATCCCCGAACCCCATTGTACTCGCAATTTTCAATAGGGCATAACTTTTGCCCACAATATCAAAAATTAGCAATTTTTTTTTAAATTGCTCAGAATTTCACAAGGAATTCATTAGTGTAGGTAAAATTCAGTTTTGGAAAGTTGTTTTTCCAAAATTTGTAAAAATCTTCGTGTGTTATAAATGGATGATTTAGCTTCCAAACTTGCACAAGTTGTAATTTTCTCTTGCATATCTTTCTGAGGGGCTTCTAAACCAGTCATACACATTTTTTTAGGGGGGGGAATTTCATTTCTGCTTTCATAGTGCTTCAATTTGATCATGTCTCTCACACACAATCCTTTCCATTTGAGTATTGTCAATAAACCTTGTAATAAATGGAAGATCAAATGTGGATATTATAGGCTAAAATGACATACAATAGAAGAATGCCATCATCGCAAAAACAATGAACTAAGACAACAAATTCTTCATGCATATCAACTTTCTATTGATCTTATTAGAACACAAAGAAATACTAAGAGGGCGGTGAATCAGTATTTACCACTTTTTAAAACAATTTTACTGCAACCACAAGATCTCTATTGCATTATGAAAGAATTATACAAGCATAAGAAAAATCACACATCCACACAAAAGACCATAACACCAGATTTACATGGAAACCCAAGATGGGAATAACCATGGTGAGCAAGTTGCTTGGATCTACTATCCAAATATGGCCTCACAAAAATGAAACAGTGAATTACAATGTTTTGTAGGCTTCAACCCACAAGACTTTCAACTCGAGGACTGCAATCCTTTTTACAAATATGTAGGCTTCAACCTACTAGAGACTTCAATCTCAAAACAAACTGAGCTTCAACCTAGCTATAGACTCCTACCTATCTGAGGCTCCAACCTCCCACAGAAATTGAGCTACAACCCATCAATAGGTTCCAACCTATTGGAGGCTTCAACCCCCACGCACAATCTGAGCTACAACCCAACAAACTGAAATAGTAGTAAAGAAGATTCAATACTTACACAAAATTGAGCAAACACAAGATCTTCAATTCATACTTTTCACACACTTCAACTTCACTTCTTTGTTCACGCCTGATTGCTTGATGTATTTTTCTTCTCATTCACACTCGCAGACACATTTGGATTTTTTTCTTTTAGGCACACATACACTTTGATATCGATACATCCTATTGCACAAACTGATCTTCCTTATATATCCTTCTGTAGAAAAATAATTCCCATGTCATCTAGGTACAACAATAACATTCTCCAAGGTCGGTAGTAGTATTTTTTGAATTCCAACATGAAAAGGATTGGACCCAAATTAAAATTCCAATGTCTACACGCTTGAAACAAGGCCCAATTTACACTTACTTAGGTCAACCCAAAAAATAGGTCAAAACTCAAACCTGAGAAATCCACACACTACAGTAATGGTGCCAACATTTAACTTTCTAATCTTTGTTTCCAAGTCAGCTAAATGTATATTTGAATATTTGAATACTCTAGCCATTAAACTATCTTTACCAAGTCGTCCTTAACTAGGATATTTAAACCTTTTCCTTTTGCATTAATTAAACTTTGTAGAGTGTCAGAGATCGGGCTTCTAGTCTTCCACCTTCCTCTATGAAATCCTTGGAGTGTCACCTCCAGTCCCGTTGGATTCTTCCTTAATAGAGCTATCGAGTGCCGAGCTATCGGGCAACAGGTTTTCATTCTACCACCTTCCTTATCGGGTGTCGAGATTCCTGTCTATCGCTTCCCATTTTGAATTGATTAGCTCTACCCTTCGACCCCTAATAACTTAGCATTTATTAGAGTTCGCGCGCTGGGCTTTCTAAGTAACATCTTCTCATTTGAATTCAACAAGGAACGTCTCTGCCTTCTGAATCTCGGTAACTTAGCATATATTGGAGTTCGCACACCGGGATTTCTAAGTAACATCTTCTCATTTGAATTTGGCAAGGGACATCTCTGCTCTCTGACTCCTAATAACTTAGCATATATCAAAGTTTGTGCAATGGGCTTTCTAAGTAACATCTTCTCGTTTGAATTTGACAAGGAACATCTTCGCCCTCGAACTCCTGATACAAAGACTAATACTCGCAAGTTGTCAAAGATTCACAATCGAGCCTTCCACTCTTGTCCTTCTTATTTCCTCAACCTAGAGAAGGAGTAAGGCCAAAACCCCAAACTCTGATGATCACCAAAAAACCTGCAAACCAACTTTTGCCGATACTTTAGGCAGAAATCATTCATGCCTTAGCATTTTTTCTTTGTCATCTTCATCTCTGAACTTCCTTTTGACATCAATGATAACACTTCCAACAGATGTTAATAAAGCACTTGTAGAAAAATCTTGTCTCACTAAGCCAACTTGTGAGACCCCACCATTTGTTGGGTATGTACATTGCAGTCAAATGACTTACATTGAGATCCCATCTATACCATCATCACATGTTATTGCATTTGAATCCAAAGTTGATATCTCCATGGCTTCCAACAATTCTCTACACCAGGACATGGTTATCATCTTTCTAGATCTACCACATTGGGATGCATATCTACCTGACATTTCATTTCTTTTCATAGAGTATCGTGCATTGCAGATTTGGGAGACACAAGTGAGGATGTTCATTTTCTTTTCGATGTCATCTTTGAAGAAGTTGCATTAGCCTTGTCTTCTTTAGATATGATTGTTCTTCCTTTTCCTACATCAGCTTCTATAGTGACAGATTCTACATATATTTATGAGTCCACATATTCGACTTTATCATCATGTATTTTGATATCCTTTGTAGTATGATCAGATTCTTCTGGGTCCAGTTATCACCATACATCTATGGTCCCTATATCCAAATATCAACATTCGTCACATGTTAGGATTGGCTTGGAGATCCTTGAGCATCCTTCAAAGACATTATGGGCATCATCTTCATCTTTGAATCATGTGCAGAATTTAGAGACCTTCATACTTCTTCTTGTATGTTCCTATCTGGGATGGGAAGATTCTTTGCACATTTATGTGGTTCGATTTCTTCCTAAGGGGGGAAATGTTGTTCAAATTTTGTGGATCGTCTTCACCATCCACTCTCAAGCATCTACTAACACTACAGGAGGTATTTTGAGGGGAGGCTACATGGATAGTCTTCTCATCTCAGTTTTGGGAGGATCCATCTCTTCGCATGGAGTTCATTCTTTCACATTTTTAGGGTGGTCCCATAGACCTCATATTTATCTCCTATGGGGGGATATCTATTGTAAATTAGTGTTAGAATTAGTCCTTGGGGGGTCATGTATAGTCCTCCTATATTTATTCTTCACTTGTACAATTCTATTTGTATCATTTATCTTTTGGAGGAAAGTTTTTTCCACAGTGTTTTCTTTCTTTCTCCACTTTATGAGAAATTCATCTGTGCATGGGTACCTAACATGGCCTAGTAGTTGGGACCCATCATCATCTTTTTATTCTCCCTAAGTTGCACTTAAGGGGGGGTGTTAGTGTAAATAGTGTTATTATCTAAGTAGTTTAGATATCACCTCTTTGAAGGTTTTACCTATTCACACATAGGCTTAAGTTTACTTACTCTTTTAGGAGTTTGTCTCATTTTGACATGTGTACTCACACATGTGAGATACCTCTTTCATTTTGACTTGCCACTTGCCGCCACACATGTCATGTGAGTTAGACAAGTGTTGCACACTTGTAGGGGTAGTCAGTAGTTCAGTCCTACCTTCCTACCTCCTCCTCCTTGCTTATTTATGCAAGGCTTCTCATTGTATTTTACACTCTCATTGGATATGATAGATATGCTCTTATGCTCCATTTTTCACTTGTGGAAGGTTTCATTCTTTGTGCTTGTTGATCTTGGCTACTCCAACACTAACCTATCCTTATGTGTGTCCTACATTGTTGATCACTCTTCCCTTTTCAAAACATTGACATATGATCAAATTTCTCATCAAAAATTTTCATTCTAAGTATGCCTTAGGCCAGCAGTCCTTCATACCATACCCTCCAATCCACTTTCAATCACCAAAACTCTATTTTTCCATCTAGTCATAGCACATGTTGTCCCTTTGTGAGTGTGCTCCATTTTCACCATCTTGCCAAAAAACCTTGTTAAATCCCAAGCTAATCCCTATCAAAATTACTATATAATTGTGTTTCCATAGCCCACATCAATCCTTCAAAAATCCTCAAAGCCATTTTTCATCAAAAGTCAGTTTGCTACCCAAATGCTTTCTCCCACCTTTACTAGCTTGCATGATTCCCAAGAACCCTAGACAATGTAATATATGCATTCAATATGATTGTCTATATTTAAGGAAATCCAAGGGGTTGGTGTATAGGTCATAATCTTTCACCTTATAACCTTTTGGTTATTGATTTAATTAATAAATAAATTATTTATTTATAAATCCAAACTTTATAAATCACCCTTCACTTTACATTATAAGGATGAACCTTATAAGTTAGGTTCTTATAAATTTTATATATGGGTACTTATATTAAATGCAATCCCCTAATAACCATTATGCTCTAACACTCCCCCTTAATGTTTATAGGTGGTTCATGTGTTGTCAATTTCTTTAAAAAAAGATAAAGTTCCTCAATAGTGCAGGACATCTTTGACAAACATGCCACAAGGATAAAATATATGCCAAGATGAAGATAATGTATTTCAGACTACATGATAAACCTCTTATCATAATTTATATCCCACTTTTCTCATAATGATGTGAGAGGTCTTATAAAGTTTCTTATTGGAGCTCGAGTATCCTCAAAACAATGACCAAGTTCTTGTTACAATATTAATGCATGTAGACCGTCTTATATACAATGTTTGTAGGTCTTATATACAATGCTTTTACAAATAGAAGAAGGATTATAGAGGAAGAGATGCATAATGCTTGTAGGAATTATATATAAAACATGTAAAATATCCATATGTCTTAGATGTGCCCTTACGTCTTATCCAATGCTCATAGGTCTTACGAGTGCCCTTAGGTCTTACATGAAAAGTTAGCCAGTAGGAGGTGTCATTATCATGAAAACTCCCCCTCAATGAAAACTATTTGAGTCCAAGCATTGTAATAGAGGATTTGTAAAGTGGTTGTTGGGATTCAAGCCTAGGCCACCATAATGACAACATATCTACAACCTAATAATTAGTCTAACAGATTGGAGAGTAATTTTATTTTTGAGAACTTTTCCTTGAATTAAATGCACAAAAATTCAATGTTCTTTGTTCTTTGATGTTGGACATGAGTCTTTGGCAATAGAAATACAAAGTTTAGCAATCTTGTAATAAATGGATACTTTCACTAGTACTCATATGAAGCTCATCAATAACCTAATAAACCACATTGATTCCTTTGTCAATTCTATTGCAATCCTATATTCATCTTTTGTATATAAAGGATCCGCAATATGTTGCTTTTAAGTATTACTCAATCCATGTAATAACACCTACACCATATTATGAAGACATGGCCTGAGGTTTATTTCACATCAATAGGATAACTAGCATAGTTAGTATCACAATAACTAAATATATTTTTATTCTTGGTGTAGGAATAATAAAGACAATAATTAGTTATACCTTTAAATAATTTTAATGTTCTTTTTTAGCCATTTTCCAATGATCCATATAAGGATCCTACATAAATTTGGATGTAATACATCCTTCATAGCAATAGGTTTACAATTTCTGATGATGGCATGGTTCGGTGGTTAAGTTGCTCAGTTGTAGTGGCGGCCACCAGAGTTCAAACCCTCGCTGGGCCAACGATCTCGTAGGCTTTACGCCTTCGTTGGGCCAACAAGCTCGTGGGTTTGAAGTGTTCCTTCTTGCGGATGAGGTTCCCCGTGTTGTGGCCTCACCGGTTCTTCGCTCCGGGCAAAAGCGTTAGTGTGGAGCCGGAGGGCATGTCGCGCCAGCGTCACTGGTCACGTTAAAAAGTTTACCAGGTGCATTATCTAAAAAAAAAGCAATAGGTTTACAACATGGCACACAAAAATTTAAGCAAAATGCATGTGTATCTAGCTTGAGACACCATAAAAGAGTGACTATCTTGAAATATAGATATTCCCAAAAAATGATGAAGAAGGCCCCAATCAACTTATTTGAAGTTCACTTTAATAGAAGATCATTAAGGCATTGAGATTTTCATAAGTAGTTATATATTTCCATGCTTCTTCAAGTGGAAAATAGACATTTTACTAAACATATAGTCAAAGAGTTGTAAAAATTTCTCTTAGTAATGGGTGAGCTATGTTTTCTAGATTTGCTCCCCAGATAGTTTATTTTTCATATTTCATATTGTTTACAAATAGATTGCTCATATGAGCATCAACATGAGACCAATACAAGCTCTTTTACGATCAAACACACTAGAAATCAACTATGGAAGACCAAGAGTAACTACTTATAAATCCACTTTATTTAGAAACCACATCCACATTAGAAGCCAACTATGCAAGACCAAGAGTCATAGCTTAGAATTCCACATTAGATGTCCCTATGGGGATTTGAACTTGGGTTTCCACAGTGAGAACCCAACCTTTTGACCAGTTAAGCTCAACCCCTTGGGCCCCAGATGGTTTCTTAGGGTGACACCCACCCATTATAAGTAGGTGCATTATACCCAAGAAGTTTAGAGGATTTTGTCAATACACGAAGCCTATAAAAATGCTAAAGCAACCATTTTGGTGGATATAAAGTATATAATAAGTTTGTCTTTTTCTCCCACACTATCCAAATGTTGCAACTACTAGTTTAGGTCCTTAAATTCACTAATTTTGAATCTATCATTCCAAATAAATGATTATTTTTATTTTTATTTTTAAAAAATATTCAATTGTCATTTTATTTAAAATTGATGATTAGGAATTTTACTAGGATTGTCAATGCAAGTATATCAAATCTTTATAAAAATACTTTTAACAAATGCAAGGATCTTGATTTCTATAAAATTATCTTTTATTAATAATTGCAACCGATTCCCCTATTCAAGAACAACTTATAGGGCTTCTTAGATTTAATAAGCTTGAAAGAAATCCTTACCAAAAAAATGATACTATAAACCTTTGTCAAAAAATGGTAAGCATCTCAATGTTAAAGTGAACACTTTTTAAAAAAGTCTTGAAGGATGACAAAAATCTCATCACAATGTCTTTGAGGTTAGGTTTAAGGAGAGTCGCATCAAATTGGCACATATATTAATTATAATAGTTCACCTTGGAGAAAATGTTGGTGGCAACACACAAATTTCAACATAAGGGCATTTCTGAGAGAGTTTTAAGCAGTTCGCCTCTGCAATGAACTAGAAATATTGTAGGTATAAAATAACATGATTTCTAATCCCTTCTCTCTAATCTAAACAAACCTTGTGGAGAGAACGTACCAATCATAGTCACATATCTCTTATTTCTTGGGAGGACTTTGATGGATCATCACCCAAGAGACTAACATTTTTATGATCACAAAAGTCAATGTTGAAAATTTATATTAGATATTTAATAGATCTAGCAATTAAGTTTAATTCTTGCAAAGATAAATCTGTTCTATCAGCCAAGATTAAGCATATGGATGATGAGAAGTGATGGAAGGTAGAGATGTAATAATGCACCATCCCCCTGAAGATCTAATGTGCCTATCCTTTTTTTACAAGCTACATAATTTCTTGAGTAATGCTCTCACAATAAACATTTATTACCCCAACATCTAGTTCTAAAATAAGTTAAGAAGATTCAAGAGCTCCTATGTAAGGTATTTCTTATAGGGTAGCAACTAATGGTAGATTTATATGAACTGAAAGACAACCTTTTCCACAAGTGCACAAGGCATAATTTTTGTGTATACAATGCTTCCAATGTAGTCATGAACATCCTCTCACATAATCATAATTTTAACATGATCATTTAGTTAAATAGTAATCAATAACTCAAGGACAAAAATAGGAATGTCCTCATCTTTAGGAAAATTTCTCTTTTGTGGTCTTCCTACTACCTAAGTTCTTTCTAATTGCAATAATGAATCTACTTGTAGAAATTTAATCTATGTGAATATGTTGTTAATATGGCCTTGTACCTGGTATAGGAAATTGGGCTTGAATCTAATGTAACTTTTAGTGTCCACTCGTGGCCAAACTTGGCATGTTAGACTCTATAAAATTTATCTTAAAGTGAAAAACTTAGAAGATAATTAATAAATTTCACATTCATTATACTTTGCATAGAGCATTCAGAAGACTATTAAAAGCTGCTAAATCTGGCATTGCCCCAAATTTGACCATGAGGTCAAAAGAATAAATTGCCTCCTCAAACTTGTTTACCTTGGTGTACCTCCGTATAATAATACAAAATATTTCATTCATTAAAAACCTATTTCCTCTTTATAAGCTTGGCCAACATCCACATTAGGCCATATTGTCTTGTTTTACCCATTGAATTAATCATGGAATGATAAATCCTAGGGATGAAATTCAATAGTCAAACAAAATTTGATTTACCTTAGCTAGATAAGAATGTAGATATTGTTGGAATGTGAAGTTAGATTTGTTTGGCCATATGACACGTGTTCACCATGTAGAATTGCATGTGGAAGTGTCACTCGTGCTTTTATGCATGGAAATCTTTCTTTAGAAAGGATTTTTTTTTGCATGTATTTTTTCATGGTTATTTAACTTAGTCAAGCTTGAATGCGAAGGCATGAGAAAAAGTTTTTGTAGCATCTAATTTTTTTTTTAGAATAAAATTAAGATATTTTTTCCCATGGTTTTTCCCTGGTATATTACCAGGTTTTCCACATAAATATGTGTTGTCTATTTGTGTTAATTATTGCTATTTCACTTCTTTTTTTTATGAATATTCCAAAAATCTATATATATAATATAGAAGTTACAATATCCACAAAAAAGGGTTGGGTGGAAAAGGCACACCCCAAAGTCTTAATGGGCCCAACAGCCAAAACACACACAATAAAATATATACCACTGGGTGGAAAAGGCACACCCCAAAGTCTTAACAGGCCCTATGGCCAAAAAACAAATGTTAAAACAAATAACATCAAGCTTCTAAAGTAGCAACAGTAAGAGGTGAATCTTGATCATCATTGTTATTTCCCCATACATTAGTGGAGGTAGAATTATCAATTGATTCCCAACCATCAAGAATGCTAGTATCTTTAGGATTCTCCTCCTCCAGTTGAGCACGACTAGGGGAGATAGTGAGCTGGAATCTCAGGAACTTATTTGAACTCAGCCAGGCACACCTTCCACACTCATGAGAAGAGGTTGAGCTCTAACGAGAGGGCTAGGACCATCCACGAGTGGCAGGTTCGTATGGAGGTTGGGGTTGATCTCCATGAGAGTGAGAGCTACAGTCCTGCATGGTTGACCTACTGCACCCATGCCTTTGGTTGCGAGAAGGAGAGTTGGGTTCGAGTGGCACCTTGGCCATAGTGCAGGGCGCATTCCCCCAGTGGTCTAGAAGTCCCTGCAAATGTGCAACCTCAAGTGCAACCTTTTGAGCTTGTACTTGAAAATATATTATCACATTAGAGCAAACCATAGCTTTAGTGTAAAGAGAGAAATGAACATCTAAAGTGTATTTGGAAAACAAGGCAACATTTTTGTCCTTCCAAATATTGAATAAAATTTCCACCTTGAAAGCATGCCAAATTTAAGTATACTTGAAAGGGAGGTTAGGCCAATCGCCTAACAGAACCATATTCCAAGAGAACGGGGTAGGCCTAAACGGCCAAAAAAATCATGGATCTAATTCTAGGCCTCTTGAGCCTAGGGGTAGAACCAAAACAAGTGCTTAAGACTTTCAATTTGCCCACAGAAAGGAGATTGAGGGCAAGCAATACCAATGTGAACAAGGCAAGCTCTCATAGGGAGCCCTTGATAAATAATACACCAAGAAAAATGAGCAAGCTTGGGTTCCAGCACAACATTCCAAATGTTAGGATTAAGGTACCATCAACCTTGTAAATCCTATGTATTTAATTACTCCTAATATTGTTTGTAAATCATTCATAAAGTATGAAGTATTCACCTAATAGCGATCTTGTTTCAACTGCACTTTGGATCCTTTTACTCAACAGGGGGTGTGGGGGGCTTGCCCCCCACTACTATCACCGAGGGGTCCAGTTGCCTTGTAAAATAATGTAATTTCATACTCAATCTGGATCGTTCATCATTACGTTGCAGATCTGACAGTGGAGGTTATGTTAGGGTTTTTTGCCCTCGAAGGCAACATTCTTTTAAGAGGATATTGTATTATGGTTATGGGTGAGTATTATAGGCACTACAGTATTGAAGACCTAAGACGAGATTCTTAGTGTTGTATTATAAACTCTACTGAAGTTAATACAGACTGGTGCATCTCTTCTTATGTGGAGTTTTTTCCTAAAAGGGTTTCTCCACATAAATATTGTGTTATGTGTTTTATCTTCTATTCTATTATTTCTTTGTGTTGATTTCATATCATCTCCATTTTGGTTTTACACTGTTAAATATCTATATTACAGTTGTAATCAGTTTTCTATTGATAGTTGTTTACCTTCATTTCTAACACCAAATACACTAGAATTGATGATGCCAAGTTCCAATAGAGGACTGAAGGTGCTAGCGATGGTTGAGTTGCTCAACCATAGGTAGATGTGAAATCCACAAATATCCTTTATGGGGCCTGTAATTTTTGAAAGGTGTATCCGGGTACCATTTCCAATCCTTCCACCAAGGTTTGAGAGATCAGATCTTGATCTTGTAAATCATTTGAGGGGGGATATAGTTAGTAACAACCTAATAAGTCTCCTGGTCAAGGTTGTTAAGCTTAAATTTGAGCTTGAACTCTGGCCAAGGTAAGAAATTATTGATGGCTCTGTGAATAAAATTGGGCAACACCTACAACCCTCATTTAAAAAATGTAAAGCATGAATCTAAGACGTCTTGACCAAAGGCTGACCTAGAGAATTAAGAATAGGAGACCACTAGTTGGAATGTTGGTTAATGGATAATCCATTGTGAAAGTCATTACCCACCCATTGAAGCCAAGGTTTTAGGGTTTCCCAGGCTCGCTAAATACTTTTGATAAAAAAGTTCCCTGAATAGTAGCAGGCTCATGCATAGTGAGAAGCATGCCCAAGTCCAAGCCTTTCCACATAGGATGAATTGAGGGTACCCATGTGCTGATGCAATGGCGAACCAAAATTTTCCAAGCTTCATTTCCCTCAAGGGATCCGATGACCCACTTGGTGCAAAGCACAATACCTTGTCGATGAATAGAAATGAAGCCCAAGCCCCCAACCTCATGAGGAAGGCAATAAAAATCCTAGGCAACTTGATGGAAACCCTGGTGTCTATCGCAGGAGGCACAAATGAAATCTCTAAGAAGTTTCTCAATCTTGGCATAGGAATCCTTAAGACTCATCACGAGGAGTAATACACTGTATGCATATCTGCAATAACTTTAGAACAAATTTAAAATTTTCTAGCCAATGAAAGCATCTTGGTAATCTAATAATGAAGCTTCTTCTCGATCCAAGAAACAATAGCTTGCCATAGATCAGCTAAAGAAGCCTAAAAGACAAAGGGGATCCCAACAATCTAAAAATTTATCCATTATCAATCCATTTCCACCCAAAATAATGAAGCTGGGAAAGCATGGGAAGGAAGTATTGTCGATAACATTGGGTTTTTTCCCACTCAATGTTGAAGCCAGATGCCTAGCAAAAAATGTCCAAACAATGTAAAGCTTGTTGAACAGTATTCTATTCCTCACAGAGAGTGAGGAAAGAATCATTAGCAAAGTGACCATTGACAAGCTATTGAGATGAGTTGGGGAGATAAATAATCTTAACTCAAGATTGGGAGACTGCCTAGGCAAGGAAATACCAAAATCCTTCTGTAGCTAAAACATATAGAGCAGGAGCCAAAGGACACCCTTGCCAAATAGATCTGTGTAGCCCAAAGGAGGTGTTACCCATTTTTATTTTTCATCTCAATCAAGTGGGGATGATTAAGTTTTCTAGTTTTGAGGGGTGCATGTCTGTTATTAGTAAGTGTTTTGCCAAGAGAAAAATGCCATAAAAGAACTAGGATGCATAAATGAACTAGATGCAGAAAGCTAGAAGTATATTCACCATGCATAGAAAGAGCACTTACAGGAGGCAGCCAACAATAGGAGTGCTCACTGTGTTAGTGAGGAGCTACAACACATACATGTGAAAATGCAGAGGAGAAAAATAAAGTGTATCTCCATTTCTGAGTTGCAGAGATGAGTAAAGAATGTAAAGATGACAATCTTCATTACAAAGGAGAGGAAGCTTCATACAGAAAAATGAAACCCATATCATTTTATGGAAGCTACAATAAGATATGTATTTTCTTGCATACCCAGATGGCATTTTTTATGAGCCTCTTAGTTATATACAGTGAAGGGTTTTGTTTTGTAAACCCTTATGAGATAAAAGAAAGATAGCAGTGTGTTTTCATTATCAGTGACATAATGTGTTCAAACTTTATACAGATCTGGTGTATTCAATATTTCATGATATATGTAGGATATGCTAAATGAAAAGTGGATCCACAGTTTTGAAAGCTAGAGGATATGCTCAAACTTTGCAAGGAAGGGTCTTTTTTGCATTCAAAATGTATACAGAGCATGAAAGACAAGGATAAGTACTTTAAGCACAGTAACCTAAATGAGAAGAGCAAAGCCTATAAATAGATTATTTTTCATCGGTGCAAATAAATCAGCCTTAAGAGCATTTTTAATCACCTCATTTTGAAATAGAGCACTAAAGAGAATACATACAGAGCAAGCTAAGTCTCTAAGTATTTACTCCATTTATCAGAAGCAAAACAAGTAAAGAATAAGAGAGGAACGAATTTTCCATTTTTCATGAGCCATAGCGAGAAAGCATGCACAACAAAACAACTTTTCACTATTTCCTTTCTGTAGCAGAGACTAAAGAAGCTTGTATGCCTATATTTTTATGGGAGACAATGCTACAAGGGCAGTGTACAGTTAAGGCATGGACTGTTTGTAAGAAGCAACATTGGTAATTTGTACAACTACAATTTCTCTATTAAAAGAGAAGGTTTTTGCCAAACTGTATGATCGAATACCAAAGAAAATAATTCCTTTTTATACAGTGTCTTCATCTTTGCCACCAAGAGGAAAGTCAAGTATTAAATTAACCAAGTGATTTAGTGCAACACTAAATGAACTTTTTAGTAAGTTATTCTCAAAAGATATAAAGAAGCAACAAGAGATGTTAAAGGAAAATAAAACCCATTTCCAACTCATTTCAAACAAGGGTACTCAGAATACCCTCGAATCGCACCTCTACCAGAGTCCAATGCAAGGTAAAAAAAATTTAGAAAAATGAAGAGATATCTACAGTAGAACGAATTACCTCTTTTTCTCTACCGTTTGTTTTGTCAAATCACAGTTTTTCCCTCAAAACAACCTTCATATCAGCCTCAACATAGTGAAAAAGCAATGCAGGGGTGCTCAGCCATGAAAAAGCCAGAAAATGCATAAAAAACCAGTCAAAATCGCAGCCTTAGAGGCCCAAAATCAACAACAAAAGGTCAAAATCTCAGCCAAATATAGCTTACCTTGCATTCTACTCATAGATTCTGCATTGAAACCCTCAGGAATCGTCAAATATCAAGCATTCGTGCTCCCAAACCCTAGTCATAGCAGCTCGGCAGTGACAGGAAGAAGGATGAAATGCATAATGAAAAGTTTTAGGTTTTTTTCCTTCCTTTTCATTGATCGACCCATTTGCATTGATAGTGTTTTTTGACTTTTGTTTTAAAACAAAATCATTGCAATCTATTCGTGCCATGGTGAAGACTCTTGTCTTTTCAAAAACCTAGTGATAATACATCAAGGGGGTTGTGAGTTATGATTTCTACCTTTTGTTATTTTTCAAAGTCAAAGAAAACATCATGAAAGCATAAAGGTTGAGTGCCTTGTATTTTGCTAAGGTGAGTTGGTGTTGGGATCACATGGTGGGTATGATGATATAAGGCATTGTAATGTGTATAGGGAGGCATAAGGGTCAGTTCAAAATGTATTGCATTAGACCTTGTAATCATGGCAAGGTATGTCATGAAATGTGTGAATGGCGAGGGGTTATAGGGTGCTTCGATGTAGCCATGAGATGCGAGTGATGATGCAAAGTATATGGGTAATGATGCAAGTGTATGGAGGTCATGTTGTGCCTAGGAATTACAAGGTGTTTTATGTTGATTTTTGCATGATCTAGAGATAGATTAAATATTGTAATCGAATGATAAAGTAATGAATTATGAATTACTTTATCATTTGTAATAAAAATGCAAAAGGCAATAATAGGAAAATTTATCACATATGGCAAAGTAAGTCTCGTTGATTACTTTATCATTCTTTCACAATATTTAATTTATCCCCAAACCATGCAAAATCGGGAGATTAAATATTTATGTCCTAAATACCATTATTTTCTGCATAGGTTTGTAATAAATTGGGAATGTAAAACATTAAACTAAGTGGTGTAATTATAAACCACTTAGTCAAATGTTAATTAAATGCATAATTGATTGTATTTATGTCATTTATTGTGCACATGCCAAGCATTTATAATGCTGCAGGGGAGGTTGAAAAACAGGTTGAGGAGTTATTTAGATATTTGGTTTGATTTTTATGGCCTTAAAGAGAATTTAAGGGCATTTTCTAGAGATTTTATGGTGGGTGATGACATGCCTTGACTATTTCTGCATTGGGAACCCATTTTGGAGGACTTTAGACAGATATTTTGAGGGCTTTTATGAGATGCATGAAAATGGAGGTTTCTCATCCTTATCTTGTTGCAGCTACTTGGAGAGTATATAGTCATTCATTTGACTCTTTGTAAAGGAGTTATTTTCATGTAAATGCTAGAGTTAGTGATTTTGCTATAATCCTTACTCAGTTTGAGCATGCTTTTGTAATCCCTTTGAGATATGAAATACAGAACAGACCTTGGATTCCATTGATAGTCAGGTTTTGCCTTCTTGTTTATGCAGCACTGTGTATTAACAAGTATTTGATTAAGTCATTTGTGAGGTTAGTTTTATCTCCTTGTGATTTTGTCTCATGTTTGAAATACCTTTCTACAAAAAGTGTGTTTGGGCAGGTTGCAAACTGTGTCTTAAAACTGTATATGCTTTTTTAACTGTGAAGTTAGCTTCCTTTTAAAAGGTTAATGCATTTAGGCCTCTTTGTGAATTATTTTTGTGAAGCATACAGTAATAGGTTGTGTAGGTTTAGTTTATGATGTCTATGGCCAAGTGTATGCAAATCTGAGTTCCATAAATCATATCAAGTTTGGTTTATCACCCTTGTTCTCATTTTACAGTTTTACTTTTCATTTTTTAAGCATTCCTTTTCCCCTTTCCTTTGCAAATCCAGTAGTTTCTAGGTGATAACCAGCTAGGAAGTCATCCTTCCCTAGAGATTCTTTCTATTGCATGTGACCCACAGGCTTGGAAAGATCCCATGTTTCTCCAGATTGCCAAGTTCTACAACTTAGCAAGAGTGCAAATCTAAGAGACAATAGTTTTTGGCACGCCCGGTGGGACTGAAAACTAATTTTTCAGTCTAGGATTCGAAGTCTTATGCTTCTGTTTGGTGTGTGCAATAGTATTTTCAATCTTTAGGAGATATATTTTTAGCATACCTGGCGACTCTGAGCTTTGGTTTAGTAAAATCAATGCATTTCAGCTTATGAAAAGGATACAAACCAGAAGTAATTCTTCATCCTTTGAGTATTTGCAATTATCCCCACCTAGGAGAAGAGGGATTATAGCTGAGAAACCCAAGAAAACTCGTGTCTATTCTAGGAGAACCAAGTCTACTCCTCCTACTGTTAGAACTCATACTATCCCTAGAATCTCAGTTACAATGATTCATGTGGCCAGAAATCAGCCATTTGTTGCATTCAACCAAAGCAACCCACTAAATTTAGCTCAACATAATGACATCCCTATGGCTGCCTTAAAGATTTTACCATATTTTAATGGTGAAGATCAAACTACTCCAGCTGAGCATATAAAAGATGTTGCAAACCTATGTGCTATCCATCATGTGACAGTGGAAAATGTTGCAATTAGATTGTTAGCAACTTCCCTCAAAGGGAAGGCTTTGCAATGGTTCATAAGCTTACCAATCAACTCCATAGATTCATGGGATCATTTGGGTGAGAAGCTGTGCAGTTTCTTTGAAGACAAATCAGACAATTTATCATTGATGGAGCAATTGTCTACAATCAAGAGGGCTCCTCACGAAGTCATGTCAGACTTCAATCACCGTTTTCAGAAGACATGGGATAGAATCCCACAAATGGTAAGGCCTACTGCTGACCACACTTTCTTATATTATTTGAGAGCTTTGAATAGTGATATTTCTATTATGGTTCAATCTATGGGAGAAGCTTCTTTACCTCAAGCCTATGCTATAGCTATAAGAGCTGAAAACAACCTCATACAGGCTGGTAAAATTGCCCCTAGACCTCCTTTGCCAATATTCCCTGTTATTCATCCATTGATACCAATGAATATGACTCCTATAGCTGTTATACCCGCTGCACCAGCATTACCAGCACCTAATATTTAGCCCAATAACCACGAGAATGTTGTTCAAACTCAATCTTTTGAGTTACAGGAGATCAAAGGGCTGTTACAATCTTTTGGTAATGAGATAGTAAACATTAAAAGGTAGCAAGGTCAGAATTCAGGCCGTATTAGCCCCTATTTCAATCTAATTATCAACAGAACCAGCCAAATAGGCCTCCATATCAGCCAAATAATCAAGGTCCAAGACAAGCCTTTAACTCTAGACCTTATCAAGCTTACAACCCAAACACTGCTAGTTCCTTGAAGGAGATTGTACCCACACAAAACAATTTGGATCAGGACTATGACTGGTGTATTCCTTGTAATCAGCCCCATAACCAAAATACATGTACCAATGGGGTGATCAACCAAGCTTTGATGGTCCAAAATAGTCCAACAGTGCAGTCTAATGTGCTTGTAGAAGCTCCTGTCCAACAACAAGAAGAACAGGTGCATGAGACAACACTCCTAAACTGGCAAGGAGAGGAATACTGTGGTATGAACCAAGTTGGTTCTTCAATTGCAGCCAATACATGCAACAAGAAAAGGGCTATAGGTGAAGGGTAGCAATCTGGTAAGGTTCAAACTCATGAGCATCAAGTGCCAAGCGTGGATCAAGGTGTTTCTAACCCATCAAATGTTGAGAAAATTCAAGTTTTATCAAAAAGTTAGCCTTTGGTAGGTAAGGAGTAGCTTAATCCACCAATTCAACTGGCTTATACTCAAGGTGACATGGCTGCCCCCAAAAGCCAAGTTAAATCAAGTACATTTGCTTTCAATATCCTTGAGCATATGAAAAAAGTGAATGTAACTATGTCTATGTGGGATTCCCTAAGTATCCTTGGCCAAAAAGACTTGCTTCAATCAGCCTTATCAAATTTAAGTTTGTCTCAAGAGCCTAATATAGATAAGTCTAAGGCTGTGTTGATAAATATGGCTAGAAATGATAAAGAACAACAAGCTTCAAAGGTCGAGCCCCCACCATTTTATGTGTCCTTGATCATAGGTGACCATTTAGTCCATAACTACATGATTGACTCAGGTGCTAGCAATTTTGTCATGCCCAAACAGATTGTTGACAAGTTAGGAATTGAATATGAGCCATTAAAGAAGGGAGTTGTTCAGCTGGATGGAACTGTTGTTAATACAGTGTGTGTCATAAAGGGACTGAGTTTAACTCTTCATGCCTATCCAAAATTCTCTATCCCACAGGACATCTATGTCATTAAGTTACCTCCTTATTTTGTTATTTGTTTGTCAAGGGATTTTACTACAAAGATAGGAGGTTACCTGTCCTCAGATTGGTCTTATATGTTGTTTAGAACTAGGTACGACACTACGGTGACTATCAAGTCGGAACCCATTGCTAAATACCATATTGAACCTTACACTCCACGTCCCATCAATGCCAACTTGGTTGCAAGTGAACAAGGGGAACAGCCCGCTGTTCAAGAAGGTAGTACACAAATCGAAGGTATACCAAAAGTTCTTCTTGACGAGTGGGTAGATCAGACTCATGTGGTTGGTCCACCTGAGCACCTAGAAGAGGCTGGTTTGGGTGTGTGTAGGATGCATAAAGTTGATTTAGTTATGCCTAACATTGAAAAAGGTGCAGAACAACAAGATGGGCAGCAAGATGAAGAGGTATGGGAACTATTTTTTGATGGCTCGAGAAATAAAGTGGGTGCCAGTGGTGGATGCATGCTTGTTTCCCCAAAGGGTGAGAAGTACTATTCAGCCTTTAGATTTTGCTTCAGCTTTACTAACAACATGGCTAAATACGAAGCTCTTATTCAAGGCTTGGAATGGGCAAGACAAAAAGGTATTGGCTGTCTAAAAGTTTATGGGGACAACGAACTGGTGGTTAATTAGGTGAGAAACCTGAATATTGCAAGAAATGATTTGCTTAAATATTACAAGCATAGGGTATGGGACCTCTTGGAGGGATATGATGCATTTAACTTGATATCCATACCTAGAAATCAGAATAAACATGCTGATAGACTAGCTGTTGTAGGGGCTAAATATGATATTCCAGAAGAGATAAATAGTGACAAGACTAATCAGCATGTCAAGGTTGTTGTTAGGCCTGTTGTACCAGCTAATAACACACATTGGTAAGTGTTTGAAAGTGATCAATAGATTGTAAACTTCTTGAGAGAGGAAGCTAAATTCTCTCATGCTAACCAAGAGAGGCTACAACACCAATACGATGACCAAATCATTCAGCTCAAGAATAACAAGATGCCAAAGGGTTTGGTCACCTTAGGGTCCATTTTTAATACTGATGATAAAACTACAAAAACCAAGTCCAGCATACAAGTTCAGCAAGATCACTATGAAGAGTTTGAGATCTTCAAGGGTAAACTTCTTAAACTGGGCAAGGTATGTACAACAAAAGAAAAACATGCATTTATTCAACTTTTTCAAGAATTTAGTGACATTTTTGCATGGGAGTATAGTGATTTAAAAGGATTTGATCCCTAGCTTGCTCAACATACTATTGAACTTGAGCCTAATGTCAAGCTTGTCAGGCAGAAACAAAGGCCATTGAATCCTAAGTTAGAGCCTCTTATGAAGAAAGAACTGAACAAACTGATTGAGAGTAGCATAATCTTTCCTATTAAGCACACCTCATGGGTTTCCAACCTTGTGCCGGTTAGGAAGAAAAATGGAGAGATAAGGCTATGTGTAGACTTTCATGACTTGAATAGAGCTTCCTTGAAAGACCGTCATCCTTTGCCTTCTATGGAGCAGATACTCCAAGTAGTCTCAGGATCAGAGAGGTTTTCCTTACTAGACAGTTATTCTGGTTACAATTAGATATTAGTGAAAGAGGAAGACTAGTATAAACAACCTTCACCACAAAATGGGGGACTATGGCTTACAAGAAGATGCCTTTTGGTTTGTCCAATGCTGGAGCAACCTTTCAAAAGGCTATGGATATGGCCTTTTAGGGCTTAATGTACAAGACTGTCCTAGTCTACCTTGATGACATTACTATTTTCTCCAAAGAGGTCGAGAATCATCTAAACCACTTAAGGTAGATTTTTGAGAGATGTAGGGAGTTTGGGATATCACTTAATCCCAAAAAGTGTGTATTTGTTGTCCATGCGGGAAAATCGCTTGGTTACGTGGTGTCAAAACAAGTATCACCATTGACCCTAAAATAATAAGAACAATTTTGGCTCTCCCCTTACCAGCACACAAGAAAGGCCTCCAGAGTTTCATTGGTAGAATCAACTTCATCAATAGATTTATCCCTGATATTGCTGATTTGTTAAATCCACTAACTGCCATGTTGAGAAAGAATGTGTCTTTCAGCTGGACTAGAGAAGGAAAACAAAGCTTTGAGCTTATTAAAGAGGCATTGGCAGCTGCACCTACACTTCTAAATCTTGATTTTTCTAAAGATTTCACTTTGTATGCTTATAGTAATGTTGATTCTATTTCTGCTATGTTGGTACAGAAGAATGATTTAGAAATGGAGCAGCCTTTAGCTTTTTTCAGTCAAGCATTGAAGGATTATGACCTAAGGTACACCTTCATTGAGAAACATGTGCTTGTTGTTATAAGGAGTTCTAAGAAATTTAAACACATGTCAAGTAATAAGATTAATCTAATGGTTGCTCATCCGAGTGTGAAGGAATTTCTGTTAAGGATCTCAGTGATAAGAGAGCTAGCTGGGTGATTAAGGTAATGGAATATGACATGGACATTAAGGTTACCAAGCTAGTCAGGGGTAAAGGGTTGTGTGAACAGCTTGTTGATGGTGTTATCAGCAAATAAGAATGTGAACAAGAGGCTATTCTATTATTGCAAGATCAAGAGCAAACAACTGTTTCAATTCCTGTTACTAATTAGGTGCAAGAAATGGTTCATTTCTTGCAGATTGATGAGTGTCCTTAGGACTTGGATAGAGCCAAAAGAAGGTATTTCAGATTGTAGTCTATACCTTATGTAATCATTAACAGTTTACTTTTTAGGAAAGATTTCAATGGAGTATTGCTGAGGTGTATTGAACCTAACCAAGTTGAGAAAGTGTTGCATGAATTTCATGAGGGGTCAGCTGGAGGCCACTTTTCACCTAGAGCAATAGCTCTTAAGGTGATGAAGGGTGGCTACTATTGGCCCAATTTGTTTAAGGATGCACACTTATGGGTCAGAAAGTGCAATGAATGTGCTCTGTTTGCAAGAAAAGAGAAGTTGACAGCCTTACCATTGCAGCTAGTTCAGGTTGAACAACCCTTTATTAGGTGGGGATTAGACTTCATTGGAGTTATAAACCCTCCAGTGCTAGCCATAAGTGGGTTCTTATAGCCACTAATTATTTCACTAAGTAGACTGAAGCAGTCGCACTTAAGGAAGCCAATGAGTCTGTTGTTCTAAATTTTTATGAAGAGCTGGTTATCAGATTTGGAGCCCTTGAGTCTATTATTTCATACAATGCCCTTGCCTTTGTTGGTTCCAAGATCTCTAATTGGGTTGTAAGAAATGGAGTCTATCTGAATACATCCTCCAATTAGTATCCACAAGGCAATGGCCAAGCGAAATCCACCAATAAGAACTTGATCAAAATTATCAAGAAGACCATGGAGGGTAACTAGAGAGCCTGGCATACACAGTTAAAGTCAACATTATGGGCTGACAAAATTACTACAAAAAGGTCAACAGGGCATTCACCTTTCATGTTGGTGTATGGCAAGGAAGCTAGGCTTCCTATCACACCTGAGTTACTAGCACTTGATTTGGTGAATCAGCTGGACATGCTAGAAGAAGAGCTTGAAGAGATTAGGAATGATGCCATGAGAAACATAGAGCATCATCAAGCTCAAATGAAGAGGTCATTTGACAAAAGAGCATCTCCAAGAACTTTCCAGGAGGGTGACATAGTACTGAAATAGGATGTATTAAAAAGAAAACCTGGAAAGCACTCTAAGTTTGATGCTTTTTGGAGTGGGCCCTACATTGTTTTAGAATGTAAACAGCATAATACTTTCCAGTTGTCCAGGCTGGATGGTGACATGGAACCAATCCCAGTCAATGGGATTCACCTCAAGCATTGTTTCTAAGGTAGGATCTTGCATGTTTGTACATATTTCATGAAGTTTTTGTTGTTAAATAAGTGCTACTGCACAATAGATTAGATGCAGATTTCATTTCCCTAAGTGCATTTCTATACAATTGTTAGTTGTTCCTGGGTCTGGGTGTGCACAAGGGTTGAAACTGTTGTAATGTACTATAGTTGTATGAATAGACAACCATCATATGAAATAGTGAATACATGTATTCACTGTCACACATGACACCTATCTCCCTAATACAACTATAATAAATTGCAGCAGTTTGCTGAGGAGGTGTTCTTGTTGATTATCCCCTTACCCATTAAGTAGATGCATATCATTAATGATGGTGATTTTTGTTGGTTCATTGACATCAACTATACACATGCACTTGATGGATTAGAAGAGATTGTAGTCCAAAGTAAGTTGCAACAATGGAAAGAAATGTTTTTCAAGTTTTTGTCAAGTATGAGTGACTCTGTGCCCAACAGATAATTTTAGGTAGCTAGTCTGGGTACTTAGTAGGCAAACACCACGCAGATGTCTCCAGAAATGTTGCCCATTTTTATTTTTCAGCTCAATCAAGTGGGTATGATTAAGTTTTCTAGTTTTGAGGGGTGCATGTCTATTATTAGTAAAGTGTTTTTCCAAGAGAAAAATGCCATAAAGAACTTCAATTAAATGCAATTGTTTACAATCAAGAAGAAACATACAACATTGTAGATTTTGAAAGGCTTTTTCATTATTCATAAATATCAAATAAGATGCTCCCACACAAGTCGTAGGAGTAACTGAAATAGGCTACATAACAGTAAATTTTACTTTTGAAAGGAAACAAATTGCATAGGAAAAGAAAGGGGACTTGTCATTGCCTGTGAATGATGAATCCTATGGTTGAGACGGCTGCTGTCTTCCTCCATCCATTTGAGCTCTAGCGTACCTAGAAAATAGTTTTTGTTAATGCTCAGGGTCTCAAATCTTTTCATACACAATCAGAACTTCAAAATTACTATCTACTTTTATGTAGCAGCAACATCATTCATCGGATATCAACATAAGAGAAGTCAGAACAAGCAAACATAAGTGCCACATCAGAAAGAGATAGATCCATACAAGTAACCCCACATCATAAATCATAGATATGTTGCATATGCTAACATGTTTGCTTCCTATGCAGGTGTATGAGAAATCAGTTTACTGATTCATCTTTTATGAAATGGCATGTGGAGAAAATGGGCTCCCATAAGGGTTGAGCCCAGCATGCACAAAGTATAGCTGTTAATGCTGAAGTATCCTAGTTGTAACCATGCACTTTTAGCCATAATGAATGATCAATCACATTGGAACAATAGATAGAACAGGTGTTTTGCTACCTTTTTGTCATGGATATGATTTAGAATTACAGAGAATCCCTTATGCCATCAAGAATGCACAAAGTACAATCAAGGTAGAATTGACAAATCAGATGAGCAAGTACAGTCAACTTGATAATGCAAAGTTACCAATGAAGAAAGCACATTTCTAGTTGGTTGTCCCAGTCATATAAGATGCAAATGTGTAGTTTGAACAACACATATAGTTGTCAAATGGATAGTCAAATATCAAGTGCATAGAAGGATTATTCATATGGTTTTGTCATACACAGAAAAGCATAAGAATGAGGTGCAGCCATAAGAATAAAGCCATACATATTCATACTCAACACTAACAAAGCCACACACAGTCAACTAAGACAGAGTATGAGATTGTGTATGTCAATGAATGATCCTGTAGCAGTTGGAGTGCATTACAAGAGGACAATAAATCATGAATAGAGACCATTCTTCTCCATATGCAGGAGAAGTAAACAAAGATCAGCAGGTATTGTATTACTTATCAAGTGGATTTACCTGGAACAAGAGAAAAGTTTTTATCAAAGTGATCAAGACATCCAAAGATGACAAATGGTTTGCTGGAAGAGAAGTGATTACCGTTAGTTTTTCATCAATTACAGTTCTAGTTGTGCTTATGTTTTATGCCTTGGGAGTTGAATCAGATCATGAAATGATGCAAATGATAGGTAATGCAATCAGCGATCCTAAGAAAAGCGAGTTATTGATGTCATCAATTTATAAGACAGAAAGCAAGCTAAAACTGTATTACGAGTCTCATAAGGACAGCCAAGTTTTAATGAATGGTAAAAGGTCTAAAAGGAGCAATAGTATCAAACAAGTCATGAAGAGAGCAGCAAATGAAAGGTACATGAACTCATGATTAATTGTACAATTATGAGCCATGAATACATCTACTGTAGAAAAAATAATTGGTACTTCATATATACAGTAGAATGTTAAAAGAAAACAGTCAATAGACTTAAAAGAAAGAACAACATTTCAATCTCAAGCAGAGATGACACAGTGATCTGAATAAAAGTTGAGTAGATGAACATCATGTTAAAACATCTCCAGATATCATAAAGAATGCATGAAGATACATTTAGAATAGTATTGTATCATTGTGAGTGTTAGTGCTTAAATCTATAGGCACCTTCCTAAAGATTCAAGCATTCAAATATGCAAGCCCCTTCCCAAAAAATCCAAAAATTCTAGTTGAAATGCATGTCTTTGTATATACAAGGTTGTTTGTGTATACATGCAGGTCGAATGTACATTGGTGGCCTTGCAAAAATCTCCATCGGCCTTCAAAAAATGGTGAAAAATGAGTTGTATGCATTGTTAAATGCATATCGGTTTGCATATACAAGGGGGAATCTTTCACAGATTTTTGGGAATATTTGCTGCTTGCATATTGAGTTGCATGTATATTTGGTTTGTATGTTCAGACATACAACGGTTAGATACAAAGAAAAGATACATTGCAGGTATATTCCATGGAAGATTCCCGCTTGTATATAGGGGCTTGTATGTCGCCAGTGCATATGCAAAGCAAAATATACAAGGAGGTACAAATATACATTTGCTACAGTGGTGCGGCTGAGATACATGTGGTTGGGCCCGCAAGAATATACAAACGAGTTTGTATATTCGGCATGCAGAGGAAATGTACAAGGTAAAACATGCAAACAGGTCAGCGGCGGTCAACGTCAGAAATGGGGCCTACCAATTGCATATGTGTTCGTTTGTATGTTTGCACATACAAGCCAATATACAATGAAGAAATATACATTCCGAACTTGATTGAAAATCAAATGTAGTGAATAATGTTTCAGGTCCACAGCATGTATATTGGGTGCTTGTATGTGCCAATGTACATTCGAAATATACAAGAGGAGTTAGATACAAGCCAAATTTCAAAGCAACTTCAGCATGCTTCATGATAATTTGAAATCCACGCCTTGTATGATGAACAGTTGCATGTATATGCATTTTGCATATACAAAGGGTTTTTGACTGGTGAACAGTGGCGATTGTATATGCATCCATTCATGCATATACAAGGGTGAAAAAGGCAAAATGGGGAGGCTAAAGGTCAGCAATAGGAATGTGAAGTGCCTACGTGGCACGTAATCATTGGCCCTCGGCTTTTTTGCAGTTTTTGACGCCAATTATCTCGGTGATGGAATTGAAATCAACGGCCAGGTTTTAAAGATGCAGAGTTGGTCTTCCTTGCTTCCTCAAACTTGTTTTGGGCAGGAGAACTTCAGATGTGTTCATTACTGCATCTCGTGGGTAGGTGGGCCATTATTTAGCTAATTGCAGAGGCACGATGGACTAAGTGACGGGCCAACTACCAATTCTATGAGGAATGTCCCCGAACGGCGACACAGAGCTTGATTCCAGCTCCTCCTCGCCATTCCTTCTGCCTACTGCATTGATTGATTTGGGTGCCATTCTTGGTGGATTGTAATTGGTAGAATTTTGATTTGACCATGTACGGTTCTATTGAGGGCACATTCTAAGTATATCAGAGGTGTGTACCTAATTGTTGTGGAAGACTTGGGCAATTTTGGGGAAAAAATAATGAAATACAAGGCATTTTCCTAGCTGTTGTATCTCTGTGGAGTTTATGTGTTGCATTTGAGTTGTATCTTGCACATATGTTCAATTTCAGTGTCAATGTTATATGAAAAATGCTTCTTGCATGTGTTTAGCTGTCTGTCTCCACTTGTTGTATGCATTTCTTCTTTTGAATTTGGTTGCTAAGGGTTTCTCAAATTCTAGAATACAGATTTATGTATTGCATGCTTAGTCTCTAACTTCCATTCAAGGAGTGGATTAAATCGTTTTAGGTTGAGTGTGGAGGAGATTGTATGTCAGCTGGGATATCCATAAGCATAGATAGTTAAAATACCCATTCTTGGGTGATGTTTGTAAGGAAAGCATCAATCTAACCCCTTGAAACTTGAATGCCAGTTGCAAGCCACTCTCATGTATATGTCTATGTTGACTCCTTGCCCTAAGATAGCCACCGGTCTGTTCTTGTGAAGTAGTTATGATCCAAAACCCCTGTCTTGCATCCAAACCATAATTCAAACCATTTCACATTTCTAACCCATTAGTTGTAGGAGTAGGATTAGGAGCCCCTGCATACTCTCATCCATAACCAGACAAATATGTCCAAGAATGTTGCTAACCTTGTGATTTGTCATACAAATCTTGGTCCACACATGAGAGTATTCTGCCTGTTATCACAAAGCTAAATCTTCATGTCATAGGGCAAGTCAAATGTTACATCTTTAGTTGTAGGGATACCCCCCTTGGTGCGGCAGAACCAAAAGTGAAGGGGAGGCAACTCACGCAACCTCCCGTACTCTATTGGCCGAATCTGCCTGTGCATTGGAATAGGCAAACCCTCTGCCAATTCAGAGAAAAACACCAACAGTGAAATTGATTGAATAAAGCATCTTACCAAGTTGACACATGAAGAAGGCTACAAGAGCCATAAATAAATGAAATTGTCATGATGTCATACACCTTTGTTTTGAGTGCACCATAAGGAAGCATTCCTGTACCTGTGTACCATGCCATTATCAATTGACTTGTATGTAATAGAAACCCGAAATAGAGTGAGGTGCAGTCTTGATGGAATGAAGAGTAGCCATGATGATAGTGAGTAAGAAAGAATTTCAATGCTTGGCATCCATTATTGACATCAAGGTATGAGCATTAGATGTTGTGTTAGGTGAAATTATTTGTGTATGAATCAATGTTCATCTTTAGTACCCATGGTTAAATGGCAAAACATCTATCATATAAACTGCCACTATCTACAAAGATATATGAGTTAACACAGAAGTCTATCACGCTAATAGAGTTCCTTTTGAACTATGAATGGAGTCAAAGTCCTCCAATGTATTAGTGATGAGAAATCTACAAAAACTCTTGTAACATCATGTATGGCTTAAAGAGCCTAAATGAAATGTCATTACCAAATCCTATGGGTAATGAGACTATTGTCTCAAAACTAAGGTCTCAGGGGTCCTATTCATTCCATAATGAAACATCACCATCTCACTTTGAATAGGAAGCATGCATTTGAACCTCTTTAAAGGATGAAGGATTTCAGTTCACATTTGTTAAATGGCCCACGGAGCAATCAAATGGCAAAGAATGTTTAAACTATCATGAAGAAATACCATATCAAACACACATTGGAGATAGTCAAAGTGAGTGGATCGTAGAAATGAACTAGGATACAGAAAGCCAGAAGTACATTCACCATGTGTAGAAAGAGAACTTATAGGAGGTAGCCAACAACAAGAGTGCTCACTATGTTAGTGAGGAGCTACATCACATACATGGGAAAATGATGCAGAGGGATAGGTAGTGGTTGTTGAAGTTCACTCAATGAACCTAGATCTTAATGCTTCCTAAAAGAGGTTTACAAATGTGTTTATTATTATAAGTCTACACAAGGCTTCTCAAGGAACTGACATAGCCCAGGACCACACCCTGGTGTCCACCCACACAGGCTATTCAACTTCCCAATGGGGAGTCACTGCTCTAACCAACCCATATACACAATCCACCTTCTAGAACAACAATCTACCTACTAATACCTCTACCACAGGATCTTCACATTATACCAAGCATGTACTTATCAAGGACATGAACCACATGAGGTTTCTAATCCAATGACTAAATTCTGTACTATACAAGATAGTGGACAGCAAGTTACCATGTGACTGTCCTATAACAGTGCCAAAAGAGACTATTTCCTTGTAGTCTTTGAGAACGACTAACACAAGTATATCTTCTCAAATGTTCAAAAGGCAATCAGAATACTTTACACATTCCTATACCCATTATGAACTTACACCTACCCTCCAAGTTGCAGAGCCGTACTCTATTACAGGTTACAATGACAGCAAACTGTCTTTTTTCTTGACAAAGGCCTATTTAGAAGGCAATATGAAGGAAAAAACATCAACTCTGCATGCACAAGATTCACTAAGCTCCTATACTAGTCATTTTCCACCTTCCAACACAAACTCCAACATGTATCTGTCAAAACAATTGACTGTCTTTGCCTTCATACTGCTATCCACCATTGGTTTCTCAACTAGTCACTGTGAAGACTAGTTAGATACATGCCAAACACCCTTGGGAGAAGAGTTTAACCTATCTAAGAACAAAAAACACAAACTCTATACTACCTTCCTCCATCCCACCAAAAAATGGATGATCGCCTTCAGGGAATAGAGGAAGAATGAATCATTTTGTCCAAAACCCTAGCTATGGAGGGTTAAAAACCAGTTCACACAAAATGGACTCAAACAAGGCAGTAAAAATGTTTCAAAAACTCTAAATAGATGCAAATGAAAGGTATTTAGCAACCCTAACACATTTCCTAAATTTTAGTTCATGAACAGTCCGTACCAGGCTGTACCAGCTAACTGTCTACAGTAAAAAGCAAAAAATCACTGTTTTTATCTTGTAAAACTCCTCTCCTTTCATTCCATCGGCATGTTCATACAATATTATGTTTATAGAAAGTTTTACTAACCTTTCCACTTCCCTACTGCCCGTACAATTGCCCATGAAAGGTAGTGAAACGTTGGAAAGATGTTTTTTCTTCAAAAACTCTAAGTTTCAAAAAGAGAATGCCAAGAAAATAGGCCTAAACTAACTTAAAAATGGACTAGTCAATTAAAATGACTAAGTCCTTATTACATAGCATGAAAATGGCTTTCAAAGCCTTAGGGAAAACCAAAATAACAAGATCACAAAGCATGACATAGTCAAAAATGACTAAAACTGGAAGCTCCTGCACCATACTCCCCCTGTGGGAAAAACTCAAGTCCCTTGAGTTGCCAATTGTTGAAGTGTCATGCCATGCTTCAAGATATCTGCTTCAGTCATCTAGGTGGCCTCTAAGTCAGGGAGATCCTTCCATTTCACCAAGTAGTCTTTATAGACACCTCTCCGAGTCTTCTTGAGAATGCACTCCAACTGTAAAGGTTTGCTTGGAGGCAAATCCTTGATCCAATCAGCATCTTCAGCCACCACATCTGATCCACTTTCACCAGGAAATGGAGGTCTGAAAGGAAAAAGATCACAAACATTGAAAATTGGAGAGATACCAAGGCCAGATGGTAACTCAATCTCATATGCATTTGGACCGAATTTGTGCACTATTTTGCATGGCCCAATCTTCTTCATCAGGAGTTTAGTTGGTTGACCCTTTGGCAACCTTTCTTTCCTCAGATATGCCATAACTAAGTCACCAACTTTGAATTGCACTTCTCTTTTCTTCAAATCTGCCTTTTCCTTATACTTTGTGACTAATTTTTCTAGTTGCAACTTGACTTGATCATGGACTATTTTCATGGAGGCAGCAAACTCTTCATCAAGTGCACTCCTTCTATCCCATCCTTGGAGATCCTTCAGCTCAAGTGGCCCTCTTGGATGAAAGCCATATCTCAAAAAGGCTTTTACCAGTGCTCCTGGTCCTTGAATTATTGTAGGCATATTCAGCCTGACTGATAACCAAGTCCCATGCCAAGCCATGCTGCTTTGTAAGACATCTTAGAAGGTTTCCAAGTGATCTATTGACCACCTCAGTCTGACCATCAGTTTGTGGATGGTAGGCTGATGAAAAGGACAACTGTGTGCCCAACTTCTTCCACAAGGTCCTCCAGAAGTGACCTACAAACTTAGAATCTCTGTCAGTTACAATGGACAATGGTAAACCATGTATCCTTACTACCTCTTTGAAAAATAGACCTGCAACATGAGATGCATCATTTGTGCATTTACATGGCACAAAATGAGCCATCTTGCTGAACCTATCAACAATGACAAACACACTATCCACCCCTCTAGCTGTCCTGGGTAACCCAACCACAAAATCCATGCTGATACTTTCCCAAGGTCTGTTGGGAATGGGAAGGGGCTGGTATAGACCTGCATTTGAAGACACACCTTTGGCTCTTTGACAGATTGCACAACTAGCTACATACTTCCTCACATCTGATTGCATCTTTGGCCAAAAATAGAACCTTGTGACTTGTTCTAGTGTCTTGTCTAAGCCAAAATGTCCTCCTAAAGAACCATTATGCTTCTCCTTGATGATGTTGTCCCTCATGGAGCACTTAGGGACACACAACAAATTGCCCTTAAACAAGAGGCCTTCCTGCAAAACAAAATCTGCATACTCTCCATGGAATGTGTTAGCCAAGTTCACACAAACATCATAAGCCTCTTTGAAATTAGAATCTTCTTTATACAGCTCCTTTAAATAGTCAATACCCATGCTTTCTAACTAAATTTCATGAATAAGAAGCAACCTCCTACTCAATGCATCAGCCACCTTGTTAGAGACACCTCTTTTGTGCTTAATTGTGAAGGTATAAACTTGTAGCTATTCCATCCATTTAACATGTCTATGGTTCAATTTTTCTTGACTGTTAAGAAAGCTTAAAGCATGATTGTCAGTAAACACAATAAATTCTTTGGGCAGAAAATAATGTCTCCATTTCTTAAGAGCTTGCACCATTGCATAGAGTTCTAAGTCATAGGTAGAATACCTTTGCTTGGCTTCATTCAACTTTTCTAAAAAGAATACCACCGGATGTCCTTCTTGGCTAAGAACAACACCAATAGCTTGCTGACTTGCATCACACTCAACAACAAACACCTTATCAAAATCAGGGAGTGCTAAGATAGGCAACTCAGCCACCTTTGTTTTCAACAACTCAAAACTATCATCAGCTTCCTTTATCCATTGGAATCTACATTTGACTCCACCCTTGATGGTGTTGAGGATGGGAGCACTAATGTGACTGAAACCTCTGATAAACTTCCTATAGAAAGCCGCCAATCCATGGAAACTTCTCACATCTCCCACTGTTTTTGGGGTAGGCCAACTGAGAATAGCCTCAACCTTAAAGGGATCCATCTTTAAACAGCCATTAGACATGACAAATCCCAGGTATACAAGTTCAGTTTTCATGAACTCACATTTGTCTAAGTTAATCATCAACTTGTGCTCATGCAGCTTCTCCAACACCTGACCAACATGCTTCACATGGTCTTCTCTTGTCTTGTTGAAGATTAGTATGTCATCAAGATAAACAGTAACAAATTTACCAATGAATTCAACTAATACCTCATTCATCAGGCGCATAAATGTACTTGGCGCATTGCTAAGACTAAATGGCATAACAAGCCATTCATAAAGACCTACATTGGTTTTGAAAGCAGTCTTCCATTCATCTCCCTGTCTGATCCATATTTGATGATATCCAAATTTCAAATCAATATTTGAGTAATAGCATGATCCTCCAAGATAATCCAAGAGATCTTCAATCCTTGGCATTGGAAATATGTACCTTATGGTGATCTTGTTTATGGCCCTTGAATCTGTGCATAGCCTCCACTTTCCATCCTTCTTAGGAGCAAGTACACTTGGAACTGCACAAGGACTTAGACTCTTCCTAATCAGCCCTTTCTCCAGGAGATCTTGAATTTTCCTTGCCACCTCTTCATTTTTCTGTGGTGTCAACTTATAGGCAACCTTGTTAGGCAATGTAGCACCAGGTATTAGGTTAATTTGATGACTAATATCCCTCATGGGTGGTAAGGAGTTGGGAACTTCCTCTACCACAAGGTCTTTATACTTACCTAGAAGTTGCTGCACTTCCAATGGAATCTCCTTCTGTTTTTGTTCTTGCTGATCTGATCCACTCTTGGGCTTCATGACCAAGGCATACCCCTGGTTGTCATTTTCCTTCAAGAGGTTTAGGAACTCTTTACCATTCACCAACATGACACTGCTGTCATTTTTCTTCCCCCCGGGCTGCTCCAACATAGGATCCATCTTGAATGGTCTTCCATTCTTGGTGATGACATAAGTGTTCTTCTCACCATCATGCTAAGCTTTAACATCATACTACCATGGGTGGCCAAGAAGCAGGTGACATGCATCCATAGGGATGATTTCACATAACACTTTGTCCTTGTAGTCACCAATTGCAAATTCAACCCAAGTTTGTTCCTCCACCATGAAACTTTGGTTCTTGTTTAACCAGGAGATCTTGTGAGGACTGATATGAGGCAACCTCTTCAATTTGCACTTCTCAACCATCTCAGTGGATACCACATTCTCAGTAGACCCTGAATCCACTATGATTTTGCAAAGTTTCCCATAGGCTAGGCCTTGGGTTCTAAAAAGATTCTTTCTCTGAGGGGGCTCTTGTTTCAATGGCATCTTCAACATAGACCTTTTGATCATCATACTCTCTCCATCTAGAATAGGTGCAGCACTTCCCATTGGTGAATTCACACTCACAATCTTCATCCTTTACCAACTGATTTCTCTTTCCACTGTCATGAGAGCTACTGGCTTTCTCTGGGCATTTGTTCATTGTATAGCCAACTTGGTTGCAGCCATAACACCTCCCAGTGAAGACTCCTGGTCCTCTACCTCCTCCACCATTTCTACCCCTGCCACTAGGCCTTTTCCAACCTCTAAAGCCTCCTCTATGTTCTGTCTCAGGTGGTGTTTCTTGCTGATTGTTATTTTCAATTTTGTTGAACTATCCACGGCCAAAATTGCCTCTTCCTCTTTGGTTTCTGCCACCTCTACCTCTAGCACTTTGTTCACCCTTCCTTCTCAGCTTTTCCTCTGCTCTGGAGGCCAATAAGGAGCATTCATCCACTATTTTTGGTAATGCTAAACTTATCTCATCTTGTAGATTGTATTTCAGTCCATTTAGGTACTTAGCCACCATCCCTTTTTCATCTTCATTATGATTGGCCCTCATACTGAGTCTATGAAATTCTTCTGTGTAGGCAGCCACATCCATGTCTTTTTGTCTCAAATTCTGAAATCTCCTTATGATTTGAATCTCATAGTCAGGTGGCATGAACTTGCTTCTGAGCATAGCCACCATTCTGCTCCATTTAGTGATGGGACTCTTCCCAATCTTCTCCCTCTCACTCTGCATATAGTTCCACCATACAAGTGCAGAACCTCTTAGCCTTGTCTTGGCAAACTTGACCTTTTTGCTGTCATTGAACTCCTTGTAATCAAAGAAGTTGCACATAGCTTCTATCCAATCGGTGAGAGCATCTCCATCCATCTTGGGATCACCACTGTCTCCATGAGCACCCTTAAGTGCATTCAGGAAAGCTTTCTGATCTGCAGACATGTCCTGCTCCTGAGGACTCTCTTCTACCTCTACTTCTTCATTTGTGTCAGAAGAACTTCCCTCTTCTTTGGTCTTGCCCTTAGACTTCTTCTCTTCTTGCAATTTTGCTTCTTGCAATCTTGCTTCAACCATCTCTTCCACCAACTTCTTGATGGCATCTTGACTCATTGTCTTGGGAGGCATTGTACTAGCCTCTGTTTCAATTTCCTCTTCTGACATACACTGCTTCCAATCAGAATATTAGCTCTGATACCAATATGATGCAGAGGGATAGGTAGTGGTTGTTGAAGTTCACTCAATGAACCTAGATCTCAATGCTTCCTAAAAGAGGTTTACAAAGGTGTTTATTATTATAAGTCTACACAAGGCTTCTCAAGGAACTGACATAGCCCAGGACCACACCCTGGTGTCCACCCACATAGGCTATTCAACTTCCCAATGGGGAGTCACTGCTCTAACCAACCCATATACACAATCCACCTTCTAGGACAACAATCTACCTACTAATACCTCTACCACAGGATCTTCACACTATACCAAGCATGTACTTATCAAGGACATGACACATATGAGGTTTCTGATCCAATGACTAAATTTTGTACTATACATGACAGTGGACAGCAGGTTACCATGTGACTGTCCTATAACAGTGCCAAAAGAGACTATTTCCTTGTAGTCTTTGAGAACGACTAACACAAGTATATCTTCTCAAACGTTCAAAAGGCAATCAGAATACTTTACACATTCCTATACCCATTATGAACTTACACCTACCCTCCAAGTTGCAGAGCCGTACTCTGTTACAGGTTACAATGACAGCAAACTATCTTTTTTCTTGACAGAGGCCTATTTAGAAGGCAATATGAAGGAAAAAACATCAACTCTGCATGCACAAGATTCACTAAGCTCCTATACTATTCAGTTTCCACCTTCCAACACAAATTCCAGCATGTATCTGTCAAAACAATTGACTGTCTTTGCCTTCATGCTACTGTCCACCATTGGTTTCTCAACTAGTCACTGTGAAGACTAGTTAGATACATGCCAAATGCCCTTGGGAGAAGAGTTTAACCTGTCTAACAACAAAAAACACAAACTCTATACTACCTTCCTCCATCCCACCAAAAAATGGATGATCACCTTCAGGGAATAGAGGAAGAATGAATCATTTTGTCCAAAACCCTAGCTATGGAGGGTTAAAAACCAGTTCACACAAAATGGACTCAAACAAGGCAGCAAAAATGTTTCAAAAACTCTAAATAGATGCAAATGAAAGGTATTTAGCAACCCTAACACATTTCCTAAATTTTAGTTCATGAACAGTCCGTACCAGGCCGTACCAGCTGACTGTCTACAGCAAAAAATAGAAAATCACTGTTTTTATCTTCTAAAACTCCTCTCCTTTCATTCCATCAGCATGTTCATACAATATTATGTTTATATAAAGTTTTACTAACCTTTCCACTTCCCTAATACCCATACAACTTCCCATGAAAGGCAGTGAAACGTTGGAAAGATGTTTTTTCTTCAAAATCTTTAAGTTTCAAAAAGAGAATGCCAAGAAAATAGGCCTAAACTAACTTAAAAATGGACTAGTCAATTAAAATGACTAAGTCCTTATTACATAGCATGAAAATGGCTTTCAAAGCCTTAGGGAAAACCAAAATAACAAGATCACAAAGCATGACATAGTCAAAAATGACTAAAACTGGAAGCTCCTACACCAGAAAATGCAGAAGAGCAAAATAAAGTGTATCTCCATTTCTAAGTTGCAGAGATAAGTGAAGAATGTAAAAATGACAATCTTCATTACAAAGGAGAGGAAGCCTCATCAGAAAAATGAAACCCATATCATTTTATGGAAGCTACAATAAGATATGTATTTTCTTGCATACCCAGATGGCATTTTTGAAGAGCCTCTTAGTTATATACAGTGAAGGGTTTTGTTTTGTAAACCCTTATGAGATAAAAGAAAGATAGCAATGTGTTTTCATTATCAGTGACAGAATGTGTTCAAACTTTATAGAGATCTGGTGTATTCAATATTTCATGATATATGTAGGATATGCTAAATGAAAAGTGGATCCATAGGTTTGAAAGCTACATGATATACTCAAACTTTGCAAGGAAGGGTCTTTTTTGCATTCAAAATGTATACAGAGCATGAAAGACAAGGATAAGTACTTTAAGCACAGTAACCTGAATGAGAAGAGCAGAGCCTATAAACAGATTATTTTTCATTGATGCAAATAAATCAGCCTCAAGACCATTTTTAATCACCTCATTCCGAAATAGAGCACTAAAGAGAATACATATAGAGCAAGCTAGGTCTCTAAGTATTTACTCCATTTATCAAAAGTAGAACAAGTAAAGAATAAGAAAGGAACAAATTTTCCATTCTTCATGAGCCATAGCGAGAAAGCATGCACAACAAAACAACTTTTCACTATTTTCTTTCTGCAACAGAGACTAAAGAAGCTTATATGCCTGTATTTTTATGGGAGACAATGCTACAGGGGCAGTGTACAATTAAGGCATGGACTGTCTGTAAGAAGCAACATTGGTAATTTGTACAACTGCAGTTTCTCTGTCAGAAGAGAAGGTTTTTAACAAACTGTATGGTCAAATACCAAAGAAAATAATTCCTTTTGATACAGTGTCTTCATCTTTGCCACCAAGAGGAAAGTCAAGTATTAAATCAACCAAGTAATTTAGTGTAGCACTAAATGAACTTTTCAGTAAGTTATTCTCAAAAGATATAAAGAAGCAACAACAGATGTTAAAGGAAAATAAAACCCATTTCCAACTCATTTCAAACAAGGGTACTCAGAATACCCTTAAATCACGCCTCTACCAAAGTCCAATGCAAGGTAAAAAAATTAGAAAAATGAAGAGATATCTACAGTAGAACGAATTACCTCTTTTTCTCTACCGTTTGTTTTGTCCAATCATAGTTTTTCCCTCAAAAGAACCTTCATATCGGCCTCAACACAATGAAAAAGTAATGCAAGGGTGGTCGGCCATGAAAAAGCCAAAGAATGCATAAAAAACCAATCAGAATCGTAGCCTTAAAGGCCCAAAATCGGCCCAGAATCAACAACAAAAGGTCAAAATCTTAGCCAAATACAGCTTACCTTGCATTCTACTCACAGATTCTGCATTGAAACCCTCAGGAATCATCAAATATCAAGCATTCGTGCTCCCAAACCCTAGTCATCACGGCTTGGCAGTGACAGGAAGAAGGATGAAATGCATAATGAAAAGTTTTGGGTTTTTTTCCTTCCTTTTCATTGATCGACCCATTTGCATTGATAGTGTTTTTTGACTTTTGTTTTAAAACAAAATCATTGCAATCTATTCGTGCCATGGTGAAGACTCTTGTCTTTTCAAAAACCTAGTGATAATACATCAAGGGGGTTGTGAGTTATGATTTCTACCTTTTGTTATTTTTCAAAGTCAAAGAAAACATTATGAAAGCATAAAGGTTGAGTGCCTTGTATTTTGCTAAGGTGAGTTGGTGTTGGGATCACATGGTGGGTATGATGATATAAGGCATTGTAATGTGTATAGGGAGGCATAAGGGTCAGTTCAAAATGTATTGCATTAGACCTTGTAATCATGACAAGGTATGTCATGAAATGTGTGAATGGCGAGGGGTTATAGGGTGCTTCGATGTAGCCATGAGATGCGAGTGATGATGCAAAGTATATGGGTAATGATGCAAGTGTATGGAGGTCGTGTTGTGCCTAGGAATTACAAGGTGTTTTATGTTGATTTTTGCATGATCTAGAGATAGATTAAATATTGTAAACGAATGATAAAGTAATGAATTATGAATTACTTTATCATTTGTAATAAAAATGCAAAAGGCAATAATAGGCAAATTTATCACACATGGAAAAGTAAGTCTCGTTGATTACTTTGTCATTCTTTCACAATATTTAATTTGTCCCCAAACCATGCAAAATCAGGAGATTAAATATTTATGTCCTAATTACCATTATTTTCTGCATAGGTTTGTAACAAATTGGGAATGTAAAACATTAAACTAAGTGGTGTAATTATAAACCACTTAGCCAAATGTTAATTAAATGCATAATTGATTGTATTTATGTCATTTATTGTGCACATGCCAAGCATTTATAATGCTGCAAGGGAGGTTGAAAAACAGGTTGAGGAGTTATTAAGATATTTGGTTTGATTTTTATGGCCTTAAAGAGCATTTAAGGACATTTTATGGAGCTTTTATGGTGGGTGATGACATGCCTTGACTATTTCTGCATTGGGAACCCATTTTGGAGGACTTTAGACAGATATTTTGAGGGCTTTTATGAGATGCACGAAAATGGAGGTTTATCATCCTTATCTTGTTATAGCTGCTTGGAGAGTATATAGTCATTCATTTGACTCTTTGTAAAGGAGTTCTTTTCATGTAAATGCTAGAGTTAGTGATTTTTCTACAAACCTTACTCAGTTTGAGCATGCTTTTGTAACCCCTTTGAGATATGAAATACAGAACAGACCTTGGATTCCATTGATAGTCAGGTTTTGCCTTCTTATTTATGCAGGACTGTGTATTACCAGGTATTTGATTAAGTCATTTGTGAGGTTAGTTTTATCTCCTTGTGATTTTGTCTCATGTTTGAAATACCTTTCTACAAAAAGTGTGTTTGTGCAAGTTGCAAATTGTGTCTTAAAACTATATATGTTTTTTTAACTGTGAAGTTAGCTTCCTTTTAAAAGGTTAATGCATTTAGGCCTCTTTGTGAATTATTTTTGCAAAGCATACAATAATAGGTTGTGCAAGTTTAGTTTCTGATGTCTATGGCCAAGTGTATGCAAGTCTGAGTTCCATAAATTATATCAAGTTTGGTGTATCACCCTTGTTCTCATTTTATAGTTTTACTTTTCATTTTTTAAGCATTCCTTTTCCCTTTTCCTTTGCAAATCCAGTAGTTTCTAGGTGATAACCAGTTAGGAAGCCGGCCTTCTCTGGAGGTTCTTTCCATCACAGGTGACCCACAGGCCTGGAATGTTTCTCCAGATTGCCAAGTTTTGCAACTTAGCAAGGGTGCAAATCTAAGAGACAACAGAAGGTAGATTGTTGTCCAACAATAGTGATGCAATTTGAGGCATCAACAAAAAGCATTCGGACCATCTGATGAAAGCGTAACTTGAAACCAAGGACCTGCAGCATGGAAAGAATGAAAGGTCATTCTATGCAATCATAGGCTTTAGCAAAGTCAATTTTGAGGAAGAGGGTCAGTTGCTGAGAATGTTGTGCCCATTCCATCCCTTCCTAAACAACAATAATGTTACCTAAAATAAAATAGGATTTGATAAACCCTGTTTGTTTAGGTTGCACAATTAAAGGAAGCATGGAACAAAGCTTTAGCACAAGGGCTTTGGAAATAATTTTATACAAGACATTAAGTAGTGTGATAGGCCACTAGTGGCAGATCTCCTCTAGGTCCCTAACTTAGGTATGAACTTGATATTGCCTTTGTTTATTAAATTCCCCAAAGAAATTTTGTGAAAAGCTTCAAGGTAAACATTATGCAAGTCACAACCTAGAGTATCCCAAAAAGTTTTATACTCTAGTAGAAAAATAGAAATAAATGACTAAAAAAACTACCAAAAATTGGTCATGTGATCAGTAGTTTGGTCACGTGACCATTGGTAGTTTATTGTCGGTCATTTATCTCGCAACCAAATTTATGACTAGACAAATTTTAGTCAGTAATTTAGTCATCAATTTTGTAGTTTATTTAGTCATCAATTTGGTAGTTTATTTTGTAATTTGGTAGTATATTTGATTATTTGGTAGTATATTTGGTCATTAATTGTTGTTAACTGGTATATTTAGTAATTTGGTAGTATATTTGGTCATTGATTGTTGTTAACTGGTCATTGATCAATAAATGATTAAAAATTGTAGTCACTGTCAGTTCATTTGCATCTTTATTTTAGAAAAACTTAATCCATCTTTATTTTTAAAAAACTTAATCCACACAATCAACTTTTTAATTATAGTTTCATTAATATAACTTTTTATATTAAATTTTGATGAAACAGAAAGAACAATCCCCTTTACAACAAATCACTCACACCTCACAATCACTCACAAAAATCCACAATACATGAAAACCTTTAAGGCATACTCTGCCTAAACACAATATTTTGCCACACAAAGACTTTTAATTTTATTGATTTTCAAAATAGAAGTACAGATATTCCATTTGAGAAGAACTCCTTCCTTAGGCCTAATGTTATTGATTTTCAAAATAGAAATACAGATATTCTATTTTAGAAGAACTCCTTCCTCAGGCCGAGCTCATGAAACATGTCTTAAAAGCTTCATGCGTGCATTTCCAAATCCAGGGACATCACAAAAAGGACTGTCTTCCTTTCCACTACTGTATGCCCTGCAAGGTCCATTGAATGCTGTTAGTTATTTTTGAGGCTCAGAACCAAAGAGAAACACATCTTTCCACTTTTACATACCTTTCAATGGTCTAATAGAAATAGGAAATTGGTGCAGGAGCACCTTGTCCAGTTTAAGCCTCCATGAGGCAAATTTTCAATTTTTTTCAAACATGATGTGTTCAAGCTTTTGTAAGGTCCAAAGAGACCCTATTAAAGGTGTCTTAGGTCTTAGAATATAGTTTTAAGTTCATATTGTTAAAGTTGTTAAAAGTTGTCACAAGTGTAAAAAGGATGCAAACTTAGAATATGAAAGGTCACAGGAATGTAGGGAAGTTAAAAGGTGGTTATGCATAGTTAAAGGAGTTGGAATGGCTTTAAAAAGCCCATATACATGTTGAATAGAGGTTGGATTGTGATTTGGCATACACAAAATTGAATAAAAGGCTGATTTCCACGTTTTTCTCTGTTTTTTAGAATTTTGCATTGTTAGAACAACCCGTACAAGTTTCCTTTTGCCATGAAATGAATTGGGATTGATAGAGTATTGAATCCCCTTCCATTTGCATATGATTTGAGGCTTTTTCATTGAGTATTATTCATTTTATCAACAAATTTGTAAAGGCGGCCTATGTAAGCAATTTGTGCAAGGGTTTTGAGAGTAAAAATGGCTAATTGACCTATCCACCCACTATATAAACCTATGGCTCAGTGGATAGGCTGGTTTTGATGTCTCTAACATGTGTGTGGAAGGTTTTATGTAGGGAAGGAGTCTAAGTGGGTTTTGTGTGATGCCCTAAGGGCATTTTCCAAGGGAAAAGGGTGGCTAAGTATTGGTTCTTTGTGAATTTGAATGCAACCTAGCCAAGTAAGTGTTCCTATAGCACAAGCAAGCCTATTTAAAGGTGAATCAAGGGTTAGTTGGTTCTGGGTTGGAGCAGATGTGAGATTTTCATTAAAACCCCTTTATTTGTGAAGAAATCAAGAGTTTTCTAGTTTGCAACCTAGATGAGCATGGCTATACTAACCAATGGTGGAATTTGAAGTTTTGTGACATATAGATCTTCTTTTCGGGGTTTTGGAGTGGTTATTGAATGATCCTAGGGTACTTGCTTTGTTAATTGTACCAAATTAGGCTTATTTCTAGAGAGGGCCAGTCATAGAACTCAAACTTTTTTTGAAACAAGGGAATGAAATCTTTTGATATGTTGTTCTAATCCATAATGGGTGTCTAAATACTTTTTGGTTTGTGGGTTGGTTGAGTTTACATAAAGTTACGCACATTTTTTCAAGTTTGGAATGCTACTAGGCATTGAGGGTGAGTTGATGCTGAATGGTTTGGGTAAGGGGTTTGAGGTCTAATTCCTTGTTGATATCTGATCATTTTGACTTGATTTAAGGTCCACTACTTTGTATTGAATCAAAGTGGTATTAGAGCTCAAAAAGGTCTGGGCTAGTGAGTTTGTGGTTTTGTGTTTGTGTGTTGTGGTTTTGTGCAGGTTAAGAGAGAACCTAGTTGTTGGCTGCCAAGAGACTAGGTTGAAGATAAGTGGAAATGACCTAGGTGAGGTAGAGAAAGTTGAGAGAAGTTGAGAAGCAAGGAGAAGCTTGCTTGAGTACAAGAAAATGGATTGGTTTAGGAGAGTATTGAATGGTAGCTTGCAAGGTAAGGAGATAACAAATATGAGGCAAGAGATGAAAAAGAGAAAAGATGAGAAGACAGGAAAAGAAATGAGAAAGAAGGAAAAAGAGAAGGCAAGACAAGAGGAATTTGACCAAAAGATTAGAGAATTGACACAAACCATAGAAAGAATGGAAAGGGAACTACATCAGTGGAGCAATTGGCATCTACCATTAAGAAGAATGGTGCAATGGCCCATTAGAAAGATTGTGCAAAGAAGAAGAAGACAATCAAGGAAAGCAGGCATACAGGAAGAGGTAAAGTATGAATCCAAGGTTCAAGATGTGCAAGGTGAGAAACATGACGCTACAATTTCTTTGTTTGATGTTGATAAAGCTATTGATGTTAAGATTAATGATATGGTTGTTGTTGATCAAATGATTGATGAAATTGTTGTTGATGAAAAGATTGATGATGAAAAGGATGATAATGATAAGGTGGATGAAGAAGAGGATTTATGGGAAAAGTTTGCAGCCATTGAGAGTGAAGTTGGAATGAGTGGAGAATTTGTTGTAGGTGGAAACAATGAAACTGATAATGGTAGTAGGTTGCAGCAATTGGTCTTGAAGGACATGGTTGAAGAGGAGTTTGTAATGCAAGGAGGCAAGGAGGAGACCTCAAGGTCTCAATATTTTGTTTCTAACTTTTCATTGGATTATGTATGTGCAGGTTATAAGGAACAAGAAGAGGTGTATGAAGACATAAGAAGTGATACTGAACCATATGTACAAGAAATCAAGTTTTAGAATCTACAACTTACAAAGATGATGGATAGAAGAAGGCACAAGAACTAGAAGACCAGAAGAAGAAGATAATTCAATGGGGCTTGAATTCTTTTTCCCTCGGGAGTTTGGTGCAGGAGCATCTGTTTGACTGCATGCCTCCATGAGGTCATTTTTGTAAAATTTTCTTTGGTTGGGTGTCTTAATGTTGTAATAAGGTCTAGTGGACCATTTTTAATATGTATGAGTCCATTTTGGGGTTTAGGTGGTCATTTTAGAGTCATTTGTTAAAAATTGCAAAAATTGTCAAAGTGTCATTTTGTAAAATTACAAAAAAAAGTGCATAAAATGGAAGATGAAGGGTAAATGGGTAGTGGAACAGTTGGGAAGTTATAAAATGGTTGTAATAACTTAAATATGTCTTGTAAACTCGAATCCCAGGAGGGGGAATGGGTTTGAGGAGTTAAAAAGAATAAAAAAACTATTCTTTGAAATTTCAGTATGTTTTTTCCTGTTCTAACATGTAGTACGGACTTGTACGGATGATTCATGACCTAAGACCACTTGGGATTGAAAGTACTATGAATCTACTTTCCAAATCATTTTATTTTGTTCGATTTCATGGAGTTTTGTGTATTTTATTAGCATTTCTTTCCCAGCAGGTCTGAAACCCTGAACTAGGGTTTTGAAGAACAAAAATGTGTATTTCTCACCTTTTCTTCGGTGAAATATTCTGTAACTTGGTGGATTGAGTGAAATAGGTTAGATTTATATGTTGGGATGGTTTTGGGAAGCAGGGAAGGTGTTTGAATAGGTTTTTGATCACTGCCCTAGGTGATTTTCATTTATTTTTGACTTGAAAATGATGGCTCCAAGTTGAGATTTGCATAAAATGCATGATTTAAGGTTATGTGATAGTTTTTTAAGCATGTGCAGACATATTTTGATGATTTTGAGCCATTGGAAAGGTCAGAAGAAGTGTGGAGTATAGATTTTCACAAAACCCTCATGGAATCAAGCCTAGAAAAGGCCCAAAACAAGAGTTTGGTAGTTGGTTGACTTAGTGAGGGTCCCACCTCCTAAAAGTTGGATAATATGAGGTTTGGAAACCTATAGAAGGACTATTCATAGGATTTAGAGGTTAGGAGAAAGTTTTGAGGGTAGTTGCTTTATAAAACAGGGCTAATTGGGCCTAGGAGAAAAATGGGATAGTCAATTTTTGAAGGGTTTGGTTTGAAACAACCCCTACCCATTTTGAAATATGTTAACAAAAATCCAAATGGGTGCTCAAAAAGGTTTGATATCCTTGGTATGAGATCTCCTTAAAAACATATGCTCTAGTAGACCTATTTTGAGGGCCACAAGGAAGTAGGTCAGTTTGTGAAGAAAGTATAAGGAATCCTTGGAGTTGGTCAGATTTGTGTGTTGGAATAGATTGGTAGGAAGGTAAGAACAATCCACACTGCATCAAAGTAATCTGGTTGGGTCTGTAAGTGAAAAATTGCCTTGTAATGAAAGTTGCCTTAAAAGTTGAATGCCTTGAAAATTGTGAAGAGTGAAGCCCATTGTTGTGAAATATGTTTCCATAGTTTTGAGACCTCCTTATATTGATGCAGTGTTAAAGAATAGAGAACAAAGTGAGATAGAGAAGGTCAAGGGTGAAATGACCTTGAAGAGCCAAGAACATCTTGGAAAAGGTGGTGAGACTATGCAAAGGACAGAATGTTGCTCATTGGAAGCAAAAGAGGAAGTGGGACAGTCATATGATGTCAATACACAGATTTATGAGCCCAATGGGATAGAGAAAACATAGGTAGAGACTCCAATAGCAGGGCTAAAGAGTGAAGAGGAAAGGAAAAAAGAATGAATTGCATGTAGGGAGCCAAGATAGGCTTATGGAGCATGAGGGAATCATGATAGGAACAATGATGTGTTCCTTGTTGGCAAATGAAGGTAGTGGACAGTCAAGCACTGTCAAAACAGAGAAGAAGAGTCACTCAATGTTGATTGGGAAAGAGGGCCACAAATCATAGGTCCTTAAGGTAGAAAATTTGAGGACAATGGAGAGTGAGGTGAGCCCAATTGAAGGGCAAGTGAATGAGGTTGTCACCCCAAGAGGTGAGGTTGTCTCAGCATTAGAGACTAAAGATGTGAAAGGCCAAGAGGAGGCCAAGAGGATGCCAAGAGAAAATTTCTTGTGAGAACTCCAATTGAGTTTCTAGATTGGTGTTTGAGTTTTTGGTTTAATGTGTGTAGGACAGTGCTATGTCCTTTGGAGGAAAGAGTGATTGCGGCCATAGTAGAGGTCATGTTGTCTGATTTTGTGAAGGTTCCAAAAATGAAACTTCAAATTGATGAAGATGGAGTGGGAACCTTGGTGTGTCCCCTAAGTACAAAGTTGGGAGTGGAGCAGATGCAATTTGCCATGAAACAGGTCATAGGACTTCATAGAATGAAGGTGAAGACACCTAGCAGTATGGAAGTGAGTGTTGAGCAAGATTACCAGGAAGAGTGGGTGTATGTAGCAGGTAAGAGGTTACTTGCAGGTGGTGATGAGAGGAAGTTAAGAGAGCATGAGATAGGGTAGTCCATAATGAGGTAGCCACATCAAGTTGTAAATCATGGATAAATGATTGAATGTGAGTATATTCCAAGGGTGAAAATGAAACAACCACAGTTGTAGGTTGAGAGGGGTATAGAGGTGCAAGGTTTGGTATCTGTTATGAAGACAATAAGGCATGAGAGCAAGAGTACATGGCAAGCACCCATGGATAATCCTGGAACAGGTATACTGGTGAATGTAAATCAAAGTTTTTGTACTAATCTTGTGTGTCCAGGTCAGATAGCTTGGAGGACACCATTGACGGGTGTAGAGGAAGCAATGGAGCAGGTGACAGATCCATTTGATAAGGACAAGCCATGGCAAGGCATGGATAGATCAAGGAGTAAAGAGAAGATAGAGTACATAACACCATGGAAGGATAATTCAACTCAAAAAGTTTGTAGCAAGCATGATGATGCTGAGGAGTAGGTTATTCATGGGGCATGAATCTTTTCTACCCCGAGAGCATGGTGCAAGAGCACCTTGTCCAGTTTAAGCCTCCATGAGGCAAATTTTCAAATTTGTTCAAACATGGTGTGTTCAAGCTTTTGTAAGGTCCAAAGATACCCTAATAAAGGTGGCTTAGGTCTTAGAATATAGTTTTAAGTTCGTATTGTTAAAGTTGTTAAAGTTGTCACAAGTGCAAAAAGGATGCAAACTTAGAATATGAAAGGTCATAGGAATGTAGGGAAGTTAAAATGTGGTTATACATGGTTGAAGGAGTTGGAATGGCTTTAAAAAGACCATATACATGTTGAATAGAAGTTGGATTGTGATTTGGCATACACAAAATTGAATAAAAGGTTGATTTCCACGTTTTTCTTTGTTTTTCAGAATTTTGCATTGTTAGAACAACCCGTACAAGTTTCCTTTTGCCATGAAATGAATTGGGATTGATAGAGTATTGAATCCCCTTCCATTTGCATCTGATTTGAGGCTTTTTCATCAAGTATTGTTCATTTTATCAGCAAATTTGTAAAGGCAGCTTGTGTAAGCAATTTGTGCAAGGGTTTTGAGAGTAAAAATGGCTAATTGACCTATCCACCCACTGTATAAACCTGTGGATCAGTGGATAGGCTGGTTTTGATGTCTCTAACATGTGTGTGGAAGGTTTTGTGTGATGCACTAAGGGCATTTTCATACATTTTCCAAGGGAAAAGGGTGGCTAAATATTGGTTCTTTATGAATTTGAATGCAACTTGACCAAGTAAGTGTTCCTATAGCACAGGCAGGCCTATTTAAAGGTGAATCAAGTGTTAGTTGGTTCTAGGTTGGAGCGGATGTGAGATTTTCATTAAAACCCCCTTATTTGTGAAGAAATCAAGAGTTTTCTAGTTTGCACCCTAGATGAGCATGGCTATACTAACCAATGGTGGAATTTGAAGTTTTGTGACATATAGATCTATTTTTTGGGGGTTTGGAGTGGTTATTGAATGATCCTAGGGTACTTTCTTTGTTAATTGTACCAAATTAGGACTATTTCTAGAGAGGGTCAGTCATAGAACTCACATTTTTTTATGAAACAAGGGCATGAAATCTTTTGATATGTTATTCTACTCCATAATGGGTGTCTAAATACTTCTTGGTTTGTGGGTTGGTTGAGTCTGTCAATCCCAATTCATTTCATGGCAAAAGGAAACTTATACGGGTTGTTCTAACAATGCAAAATTCTAAAAAACAGAGAAAAACATGCAAATCAGCCTTTTATTCAATTTTGTGTATGCCAAATCACAATCCAACCTCTATTCAACATGTATATGGGCTTTTTAAATCCATTCCAACTCCTTCAACCGTGTATAACCACCTTTTAACTTCCCTACATTCCTGTGACCTTTCATATTCTAAGTTTGCATCCTTTTTAATATCATAACCATCCTTGTTCACAGTGTACCACTTCTCCATATAGATGAATGAAAACCAAAAGTTGTATCCATTTTCAAATAGAATCCAACCTATCTAAGGATGCCAACATTAATGCTCTAATACATTTTTTAATGAAAATTTGATTTGGAGAAAATAATCCAAAATCAAGTCTGAGTGGCTCTAAGGCATGCTACAAGAATTGGTGCCAAGGCAAGTACAAAACATGACATGAAATTGCAAAATATGCAATGTCAACATTACAACAACACTAACCTTACACTTGCTATCACCTTCAACCAAGGTATTGAAATCTTGCTCCCAGATGATGAGCATTACATGATGTTGCTGCACGACTAATGATGGCATCAAATTTATGAAAGAAGAAACTTGGAATAGTATATTGTGCTTCATATTACATTTGTGTGGAGATATTGTATCAATGTTATGAGGATGTAGTCTCTAGTAATTCAGGGCCTGGTCATGGTAGGGCGTAAATTTATTGAAAGAGTGGGATGTGGCAATTGTATAAACATTATGGGTGTGATATAAACATTGGTCCAGTCTCATCTCTACTCATTGTCAAGATTTAGTCATTATATTGTGCCTCATATAACTCCTATTGTGGTTAGTACTAGGATACTCCACTTGATGAGAATGTTAATTAGTGTTTTAGTCTACTTTGACAGAGACCTCGGCAACAATCCAAAATGGTTTGGAAGTATTATTATCGCTAATATTAATTGGGAACAGTGATCATTGATATTGTGCCATTTAGGAGACTATATGAAGACAAGTTGGGCAAAATCAAAACAAAAGGTGCTAAATGGTGCAAAATGTGAGTAGAGGATGTTGCCTACTCACTCTGTATATGAAGGATATGGCTGCATGGAGAAGGCAGAGCAAAACAAGAAAAACATTGCCGTTAGAACTGAAGGAGAAGCCAAGAGGGCTCGACTTATTCGTGAAGTCATTTCAACTAATCCAGCATTTGTTGTATTGATGTATTCATAGTAATCTGTAGAAATACCTCACACTAATAGTGTCAAATGGTCTAAATAGCTAAACTTGGGATGCCAAACAAGAATAAGATATCGCCAAGAAGAGGTAAAAGGTAAAAACAAGTTCCGGTCACATATTTAAACAATAATTTATTGAAACAAAAAGATATATTTTGCAAACACCCAATTTACAAATAACTAAATCATTATTATTATACACATCGGGCAATCAACAAATGAAACATGTCTTAAAAGCTTCATGCGTGCATTTTTAGATCCAGGGACATCACAAAAAGGATTGTCTTCCTTTCCACTACTATATGCCCTACAAGGTCCATTGAATGTTGTTAGTTATTTTTGAGGCCCAGAACCAAAGAGAAATGCATCTTTCCACTTTCACATACCTTTCAATGGTCTAATAGAAATAGGAAATAACAATATATCAAAACCATCCTTGTTCACAGTGTACCACTTCTCCATACAGATGAATGAAAACCAAAAGTTGTATCCATTTTCAGATAGAATCCAAATAGGAAACAATAACTTATTAAAACAAAAAGATGTGTCAAGTTTCAAATTGAATCCCAATCAGAACTGATCGTGTCTTGAACAAAATTCATTTGCAAAAGTTTGTTAGGGTTTACCTTTAGGGTTTCACATCGAGCAGTTCCCCGGAAAACCAGCCACTAAAACTAGAGGATTGGGGAAAGCCCCCATGGACATGCCTGTGTTGTCCTCCTCCTTTTGACTTGGCCTTCTTCTCCATCTGGGTAAAGAATAAATATAGTGAGAAAAGAAAGGCAGTCACCTTAATCTATGATATCTATAGGAACGAAAATAATATGCCACTATTGCTCGCATTGCAGAGGCCATTTAATTGGCAAGAGTGGCTCCCGACGATGCAAAGTTCACACCATGCTTAAAATTGGCCCCCACCGATCTAAGAAATGGATCCACAAGCCCATACCCCAAACCCTGAGCTACACAAATTCAACACACTAATTTCATCAATCACACAATAACAAACGATTTGGAACTATGAATTGTGTGATGAAAAGCTCAAAATCAATGGAAAGGAGACAATTTGGAACTACGAATTGCACGATGAAAAGTTCAAAATCAAAGGAAAGGAGGTGAGGAAATTGTTACAAATTAAGTCGATGAGCAGGCGGTCGTTACTGAAGCGAGCGACCGAAGGCCAAAATAATGCAGGTCGTATCGGATCCATTCCATCTACAACTGATCGAGTTAGGGTTAGCCTTTAGGGTTTCAACAAGAAGCAACACATGGGTGCCAAAAGTGAAATGAAATTTTTGGCACCCATATAGTTAAAATAGGTTAGGGTGTGTTGTAAAATACAATCAAAATTTTAAAAAGACCCTATCAAATGAAAGGAGAGATTTTGGACAAACTGTGAAAATTTATATAGGATTATGCTGATATATATATTTGGTTATGATATAATCTACTTAATATAAGGTATGTCATAGTATTTTAAAGGCAACATTGAATAGATATCTGTCATAAAAAAATTTCTTTGAGAGGCAAGGTCGACTGTCAAATTTAAGCCCTAGTTAGGGTGAAATGAATTTGGCGCCCATATAATTAAATATATTATAATATTATATTATTATATAATATTAAATATATAATTATATTATATTATATTATAATATAATATTATCTAATATATAATATAATATAAATATAATATTATATTATTGTTATCACTGGGAATTGCACCCGTATGCAAAGCTGGTTAAAGCACTGCAATTCCATGTAACATGGGACTAATCTCAGGTTGTGGGTGCCCTATGACGAGATTAGACCTCCAAATTATGGGTTGGTTCCCTTCAAATGTTCTATTGAGATGTATGTTTTTACTTTTTGGGAAAAGGGAAGAAAGAAATTAAATGAATTCTAAGTGTAAAATGGTGATGCACCTGATATAGATAAAAATAATGCAATCTGATTCACAATGCTTGCTCATAAATCTGACTTCTACACAATCCAAACTTGGCATAAATATCACAAAAACGATTCTAAGGAAGGTTTGAAAATAGGTTTTTATGAAGGAAAAAGGGTTTTCACAGCATAAAAAGATTATTTCTGGTTAACACAACCTAAGACCTGTGATGAATTTATGTTTTAATGCTATAAACAATGAGGTGAGACAATAATTTTGAAGGTTTAATAATAAAACACAGCAAAATTTCATCAAAATCACTTCAGCATTCAACACTAAAAGGAAAGGTAATTCAACTGATCTAAAATAACAAAGGAAAGCTTTGCAAAAGACAAAAGATAACCTGTAACCTGTCGATCTCTCAATAAAACTGTAATAGTGAGCTACAAGAATTCTCCAATCTATCTGAATCATAATGAGAATCAAGAACTAACTCCATAATGAATGAAGTTTTACAATATATAGAAAATATAGGTCAAAAGATTGACCTAAAGACAACTGGAAATGAACCTCAGTTATCTAAAAAAAACACATGCATAAAATGATTACTAATTCTCGTGCAAGATTGAAAAGCATGCAAAAAGTGTCTCCAAACTACTGAAAAAGATGTGCAAAGGTGATGAACCTACCATTGACCCATGCACTAATGAAATGAAGTGCTCAACTCAAGGTGAACTACCCATATAGCTCCTCAAACTGCTCCTGAAGCTGCCTCTAACTGAAAGCTCAAACTGACGACTTAACCCCTCTTATCCCTCCATGCACAAGTCAAAAATAACTTATATCTTCACCAATCCATGCAATGTAATGGTAAATAAATAATATTCAATAAATGAATATACCATCCAATCCTCCTGTGTGCTACAAATGACTTATAATTAATATAATTTACGTAAGCTATTATTGGCAACAATTAATGTAATTGTTCTAATAATATCTTGGATAAAAGACAATTTATTTACTATTTAAATCATAAGTCAATAAAACCTTATATCTCCCTTTGATGCCTTAGTGCATACATTTGTCTTTATATTTTGAAGTCACCTTATATCCCCTTGTGTAAACAATATCAAGAAAACCTTATAACTCCATGATAATTGCCTTCATGCAATAATTTGATCAATATAATGCAATATCTTATATGCCACCTTGTAAACCTACCTTGTCCACAATCCTCCATCTTCCATGCATCTCTTGTCTTCATAGCATTCCATCTTTTGCATTCAAGAAATGACAAGGGCATATATCGACCATGCATGAGTCTCTTATGAAGCATATTTGACCATGTAGAAAATAGAGGTTTGAAAAAGCTTATAAGGCACAAGCCTTATCTCTTCATGATGATGACCCTTTTGACTTCCTTCAAATAAAATCAAAAAAGGTATTATGAACTTGCGGTGTTATCGGCCCCTCCAAGCAATTATCACTAGGATTTTGTCAAGAGAAGGTCTTGACCCCGATCTATTTTTTAAGACAAGGTAGTGTAATAATTTGATTTTTTGACATCAGTCAAAAAATGGGAAGAAGGGCCTATCAAGCTCCGTGTCAAATCAAGGGTTTGAAACCCTAAAACATCATTTGCATCTATTACGTTGATCTTTTGTTTCAACTGAGCCGCCGTGTTGGTCAAGGTTTTAACATCTTATGGGGTTCTCCTTGCTATTTCGATGGATATTAACAGTATTGACTATGGCATGCTGATGCTGGGACAAGGGTAAGTGTGTTTGAGTTTTCCTTAACAACATCGTATCATTTTTTTATGCTCCCTTGATATATTCAGGCTACAGCCATCTCTGCTTCTTTTGCTCCCTCTGTAACATCTTTTTGACAATGCTCTTTTGCCTTCTGTGTCTCTCTTTTCATGATGGGTACTCGTAAAATACAAACTCTATTTAGACAAGGGCATCCGTGACCTATAGCTCTTCATTCTTGCAAGAATACCAAGTATGGCTCCATTCTCACTTCACTATCCTGACTTCTTTCGACCATATACTTCATTCTGGCAAGGGTTTTAAATGAATGACAAGGGTTTTTTAATTCCTTTTAATAAAAACCCTCTACTATCATGGTTGTGGCATTATGCTGCCTCTGTAACATCTTTTGCACTATACACGACCTTGACTGTGGATTCACTATAGCAAAAAAAAATCAATCTTACCCAAGGGGTGGTTAGCAAGTGGTATTCTGAGCATTTGTTGTTAAAAATTTTCAAAACCTATTTCATAGCATATGAATTTCATATAGTTTGATCAGTTGGCTATTATTTTTGGTTAAAAATGACAAAGTCTTTAGTTAAACTGGTGAATACATTTCTGGGTCTACTCCAAAACCTTGTCTTGTTATATCCTTGCAAATGGCTCCTTGAAATTGTAGCATTACATGGTTTGAAATTGTCTTTTTTAGTACTTTCATAGCAATCATTATATGGCTATGATTTCATTGTTTGATGACCACTTCATATGCAATGTTCCTCAAATGAAACCTCTTATCTATTCCTGAAACGAACTTGCTCCTTGGAATTGATTGTGCTCTGCTAGGTAGAGGTTGCTCTTATGAATAGAGGTAATGGTGAAGATGTTTAGATTTGTCACTATCACATATAGTTGGACCTCTTTGATATTCATCTCTTTGATGTTCACTATCTTTATTTGAAACAAGATCCTTGTCTTCAAACTGCTCATGATGTTTGAGTGATTTGTAATGCTTCTCATGAATAGGACTGCCATTCATTTAACCTGAATCTGTCCACTGTAAACTATAAGGAGACTGCTCACCTTGTTGTTTGTTAATTCTGGCTACTATTTTTCATCTTAACAGCCATATGATTGCTTTCCTTTGCATTATGATTGCTATTTGGATATCACTATACTTATCCATGAGGGTCTTCTTTATGTATATAGGATGAACTGATGTTCTTCTCTATTTGATTCATCACTGCATTTGTAAATATTATCCTCACATAGTGTTATCTATTCTCAAAAAAGACAAACATGTTATCAAATTGGGGACCTTGTACTATGTTCGTATGATTTCATGATTACATCCATAACTTTTGGTGGAGTTGTTATCTTTAGTTGCATCAGGATTCATATGAATATTGCATGACTACTCTTTTATTCATTTGGCAAGCACCTTCTGGTAGTTATTCATTTGGCAAGCACCTTCTTTCCTGGAGCCGCCTTCTTGCCATGTGGCTTCCCCATTGACAGTTCACTTTCAGATATGTGATTCATTTTTTGGTGATATCCCTGATAGATTTATTGTCGACTACAGCTCTATTTACTAGAGATATTACTTTCTGTTGCTACTCATCTTTCTTTTTCCTTTTCATGGTATCTTTGGTGCGCTCTTTTGAAGGAATGTCTGACTCATTTGAGACAACTATCTTTTGATTACAACACATGGCTACTCCTCTGTGCATGACTTCATTTGATTTGGACACTGCAGTCTGACCGTAACAGTACTTCTTGGCATTTGTGTGGCTGTCCTTTATACGACTGAAACAATGTGTTTGTTTGAATAGGGACATCTGTAACATGTAAAAGCATGATATTCTCCATATTGCAACCAGATAATATAGAATCTCTTTTTTGTCCCTTAATCTTCTTCATGACCTGATTATAGTTGATCACCATGAGCTGTCAATGTTGTAGCAAAGCTTGTAATCACTTATTGCATAATGCAATCAAATACATTGTCTTTTGTACCTGTATAAACTGTTCTGTTTATGTAGTACATTCTTGCCTCTGTATCTCACATTGTTATTCCACATATGTGGTTGTACCTTTTGATATGTTGTTACAATTTGTCTTGCATTTGATACTCCATTTTTATGAAGCTCTCTTGATACTCTGAAGCAGGGTCTTCATTCTCTAATTATCTTGTAACTTATATACTTGTATCATCATCATACTTTGTGGTGAAGGTGAAAATGAACCTTCTGCTACTTCCATTTGTCTCCTATAGATGATTGAAAGCAAAAGTGTCCTGGTTGTTCCATGATCTTCTTTATGACTTGACTGAAGTTGATCTTCATGATCACATCAATGTGACTTTGTGATTTACCTTCAACTGTTGTATGAAAAATGAAGGCTCCTGTAGCATATCTTTACAGTGTAGCTTGTATTTATTCATAATATTTATTCACCTGAGATGAAATAAATACCTGTTGTACTTTGAGATGGCTCCCGAAGCCTGTCCTTTCTATCTTGCTTCTTGTATATCATTTGGAAATTTGATCATTCATGAGCTATTGGATAAAGCATAATATGTAATGGTATCTATCACTTGAGCATGTTGGGCTCAACCCTTGTGGGAGCCACATTTTCTCCACATGCATATTTGTCTTCAAATCAACAACAAAATTTGTCCTATACCTGCACAGTGAACAAACAAGTTAGCATAAAAAAGTACCTGATAGCATTGATTAATCTCCTTGATGATTTTTTCTTGATCTGTATCATCATCTGGTCTGAATTCTTATAAAAAATGCATGATATGATAAGTAGATGTCTCTGTTTGATAAAAGCATGTGATAACTGTAAACATCTGGAGCACTAACGGGGCTGTCCCAAAAAATTTTACAGGTTTCAACTGGATGGTGGCTTGGATTTGAAGCATGAATACTAAAGACTTGAAGACCAGCTTCAACAGCAACCTCCATCATCAGGCAATGATGGATGTTTAGATTTATCATATGTTCTTTTCTCTTTTCTTTTATCAAACAGATACATAGCTTGCATGTCTGCAATTGCTCAATTTAGTTACTCCCACAGCTTGTGTGGGACACATTTAAACATTTCTTTTAAACATGATTGGTTAGTTTCTCTGATGCATATGATGTATATGTATTTCCTTTTTAATCAATGCATGAGATAAATTAATAGATACCTGGATGTATGTTCAAAACATGACATGAAATAACAATGTATACAACATCTTTCTCTCTTTTATTCAAAGCTGATTAATATGAATAATCAATTTAACTTATAACTCCTAAAAGATCAAACTTTGTAGAACAACTGTATCTCCTTGAATGTTTGACCCTTTGATGATCGATTCTTTTGTCATGATAACTTATCAGTCTTGATTGGACTGATGGGTTATCCTGACAACTGGATCCTCTTTTCAGCTTTGTCAAAGTGTCAACCATTCAAGAATGCATAACCTTGAAGTTTTCTATTATTCATTCTGAACAATTACACCTAGGTCCAACTAATTTTCAGTGTGAACAAAAAATTAGTAACAATTATATAATATATATTATATATATTATATTATATAATATCATATTATATTATAATATATTATTGTATTGTAATATAATATATTATTATTATATTATATTATACTACAACCCACTCCTTATTATATTATATTATATTATTATATATTATTATTATTATATTATAGAGGAGTAATATTCATTTATTTAGTCATTTATTTGGTTATTTATTTAGTCATTTCAATCGATGACCAAATTAATCATTTATAGCTGTGTTGCAAAAAATTTTGGTCACATAACTAAAAGTTTTGGTCACCTAGTCATTTATTTGCCATATTTCTACTAGTGATAAAACTCACAAGAGAATCCATCAAGGTCAGGGGCTTTGTCATTGGCCATAGAAAATATAGCTTCCTTGAGCTCGTCTTAGGTGAGAATTTGATCACATAATATGTGTTGAGCATTAGACACCTGACATGGAACATCAACAAGCAACTTCTGAAGAGCATCCTCTCGATGCGAGGTGTAAGCCTGAGCTGTGAAACCTATTCATAATGTTGGACAAAATCTTGCACAATGTCTGATAGCTCATGGAATAGTTGTTGTCCCTCCTTCATCTGCTAAATGGATTGGGAAGAATGACGGACCCTCAAGGACTAGAAGAATCCTTTGGATACAGTGTCACCAATCTTAAGCTAGTGGAGCCAAGCTTTGATTTGGGCTCCCCAAGCCAAGTAAGCATCAACAATTTACTTTTGATATCAAAGTTGTGCCACCCAAAGCTGAGTAATGGAATCAAAAGGTTGCGCCTCCAAAATAGTGGTGGAAAAGTGAAGCTCTTTGGTATTGGCCTCATAGGAGCGGCGACAGAAATGTGCTAGTTGTCTCCCATAAATGTGGAGAAAGTGTGAGGTGCGAGTGATAGCCCTATTCCACCAGGTTATCTAGTTGGTCCCATGTAGAGGGAGGGGCTCAAGGTTCCATACACAATGACTATGGGAAGACGTGGCCTTGTGTTTGAGTAGAGAGGTTCTAAGGAAGAATTGCATTTTTATTGCTTTGGGCATGTAAATGGTCCAATCAATGTGAAATCATACTAGGGAGTGGTCTGACAAGACCAGGTCCACTAACGACTCTACTGGCAAGTAATAACAATTGGCAAAAGAGAAAAAGGATTGGGCAAAAATCATCACTCGATTGAACAGCCTCTTTAAAACTTTGTTAGTACCTATCCTTAAGTTACTCCACGTGTACCAGGGGGATTAACTTGTCGATGGCCAACATTGGGATCGAAAAGGCCCAATTTATTATGCATAATAAACCAAGCCTCTTTCTCACCAATTATCCACCGCATAGGCAAGGTACCACACTTTTCATAGGAATACTCAACCATATTAAAATCCCCACATAGAACCCAAGTGGTGGTTGGAATTGAGTGAGAAATCCATTTCCACATAGAAGATCTCTCCACGACATCATTGGGGGTATAAACATTAATAATCCCAAATGAATGTTTGTTGACATTAAAAACATCCAAAGTGCCCGGTAAGTGGGGTCACATCCATGATCAACCAATGAATACTACCACATCGAAGAGAGGAAGGTGATGGCCCCTCCACGACCAACTTCATGGTTCTATAAAGAAAATGGTTGGACGGCCAAATAATGCGGCAAGCAGTCAAAAAAAAAAAACAAGACACTTTGACCTCTTGAAGGCAAAGGAAGTCTAAATCTGGGAATTGAGTCCTTGTGTCTCTAACAAAATACTTTCATTGGAGGTCTGTAAGACCTTGAACATTCAATGAGATACAATTAATTGATAATGACCAAGGGTCATTTCCTCGTTATCAAGCTCATCAAGAGTTGAATAACTATTCTGAAACAATGCCTCATCTGCATCGAAGCTTCCAGTTTACATGTTGAGTGGAGTTTGGCTATCATTTTTTAGCACAAACTCACCTTCCTGCACCTACCTAGCTGAGCTACGGGACCTTCTCTGATGAACAGGAGGAGGGGAAACACAGTGAGTCGATGAGATAAGTAGATGTGACCCCCCATAGCTACACGCGAGGATTTGAGAACATTCACCCCTCGAGATGACTCCCTGGGATGGGACACGGATGAATTACCACCATCAAGGGGTTTTAAAGAAGATTTCAAAACCTATTCTCCCAAAACGAAGGGTTTAGGAGCAAGCTTGTGGCCTCCTGATTTCTTATTACGCCTATTGGTCATTATAAATCAGGCTTCTTTTTTAGCATGTGGTGTCAGACCCATCAAGGGTTGCGCCAAGGACTTTGGATGCGGAGATGCTAAAGGGCAATCTTGAATTTATGTTCAAAGGTCTGGCACTGATAGCAGGAGTTGGGAAAGTTGATATACTGCACCTGCTAAGAGTAGCAGGTTTGTTTGACTTGAATGTCCATGGACTTCTTGAAATCATTAGAAAGGTCAATCTCAACACAAACCCATCAATGGGGATGAGCCGCATAAAATATTTCTAGCTTCAAACAAACGACATTGCCTAAGGAAGAGGTAATTTGTTGGAAAAAAATCTAACAAGGCAATGGAATGCCAAGAAATTCTACCCATATAGGAATTTGAATAGACTTGTCATCAGAGATGACAAAGTCATGGGTGTAGGGTTTGAAAACAAGCAGGGAAGAATGAACAAGCCAGGGTCCTTGCAGAGCATAGCCTCAACATGGTTGGCCTCGAGGAAATGGATAAGGAAAAACCTTTATTAAGGTTGTGTATGGCATCAAGCTGAATCCCATTTGAGACCCATAGCTTGTTGACCCATTATTTGAGCATGCTTTTAGGGGGACTCTACCCACAAAGTACCCTATCAGGGTGAAGTTCTCTAGCTATTTGCAAGCATTATCAAATTTAGGAATTAGAAGAATAACATCCAGAGGTGTTTCAAGGGACGTACCTCATGGAACACCTTGGAGACAAACTTTCGAGGGCATTTGGACGAGGGAGCCATTGCAATTCATCATGAAGCCTTCAACTCTACCAACAAAAGTTACATAGGATTGTAAGGTCAAGGCCATATAAAGTGGGTAGGAAGCACCCACAAGCTAAGCAATGAATTCAATGCCGTAATAAATGCAAACAAGATGTAAAAAATCTTGTGCAAGCTATTTGAAAAAAGCATGAGCAGAGCAAAAACCTAGCAAAGTGAAAAAACCTCAATGAAATAGTGCCTTCTCTGCTTATTTCAATTCTGCATTGCTTATTTTTCTAACAGATATTTTATTTCCAAACCATTTCCTATTGGGATTGCTTCAAAAGGCTAAATCATTCACGATTAAGAAAAACAATTTAATAATACCAATTGTGAGCAATGCCTCTGATGCCACTATGCATGCATATCATTTACTCATTGTGTCATACTTGGAGATGTGTTGGCAATTCCATATGATTTGGTCTCTAGGCTTATAAATCCTGCATGTCTTACAACAGTGCCTCTTTTTGGACCAGAGAACAATCTATAACAACTCTTATCAAATTCATCAATAAACATTGAATGCTCTATTATTCATCAACATAGATTCATAATCACCAATATGCATTAGATCACATATATAACATTTTTTGTTCAGAATACAATCAATTGGTTATATAAATGACTACATTCCATCAAAAAATTAGAGATAATAGTGAGGATATCAAACTAGTAGAAGAGTAGGTAGGTTTTTGTTCATCTAAGGGATTGTATAATATGCCAAAAAAGTTCAAAAGAAAAGAGTCACCTCCATATTTCTACATGTTTTGACCCAGTTACATGATCTTTAAATATTTGAATTAGTTATGTTTTGGTCTAAACCATAAGGTGGTGCATTATGGAAAATATACAAGCTATTTCCATGGAGATGATCACCATGCACAGAATGTTTATAGACAAGGAATGGACAAGGTCATGAAGAGAATGTTGGAATTTAATCTTCAGTCAGTGCAATTAATGCACCTACCCTCGCATCATATTTGGGGATCTCCTCAATCTACCCTATCCAACCATTGGCCTACCAAAAGTAAATATGGTAGGTGAGTTTGAAATTAGATTTGAGCACCAATTTTTGTGGGCATGCATATGAGACAAAAGAGGGAAAAGAGGATGATACAGTTAGTTAGAAGAATATAGAAGACAAGACCCTACAGCAGCAGAAGTATTGGAATAGAAGAGAATGTTCTAACAGAGAATAGAAAAAGTGCAGCAATAGAAAAGGTGATTGTTGCAGTAGCAACCACTCATGCACAGGTGTTAAGTGTGAAAAAAGAGAATGAAGAAGACTAGCATGCACACTAGATGAAACCCTCTTTCACAATAACATTCAAGGACAAGACTGAGCCAAATCACTACCAAATGGAGGAGGACTCAACTATGGATCATGTACTCTTGTTTGCTATGGAAAGATCATATTTAACCAAGCCTTTTATCAAACCCTAGATCAAATATGCACTAAACCCTAGTTCTATGATAATCAGAGCATAATAGACAAATGAAGTTAGGTATGGACAATCTGAAAGAAGCACAGAGATCAGTGAACAAAGGAGAACCTGATTCCAGAAGCAGAGGTGTCAAAGGATGAAATAAGGGTTGCCCAAGTCTGGCCAAGTCTTTTTGGGGGAACATTTATGAATTTTTGTCAGATCCTGAAACCCTGATTCCTACTTAGTCTTCCTATATCTTCATATTTCCTGAATCTCGCACCTGTAACCTACACACAAGATGACAATAGAGGGTTTGAGGGGTTATGGTGTTTAGGGATTTGCCTCAATCGAACCCCGAGATAGAATTCAAGCTTCCCAGCATCGTTGATAGATAAAGAGAGTGTGCCCTAGCAGGGCAGAGGCTAAAACAAAATGATGATAGAATGATTCAAACAACAAAGATATCACCTATGTAGTGAAGCCCTTAAGAGAATGAAGATCCTTCAACTCATAAGGAGATAGATGATGACTTCAAACCTACAACACACACAATGACAACACAAATATGCTCTAGAAACATAATGAATGCTTTGAATGTTCTTTGCTCCAAGATCATAAGTTTGCTATCTCTTTCCTACTTCAAAATGAATTAAAAAACTCACTTATATATGTTTTCCCGCTAATATTCATCAAATTAAACCACAAGAGCTGATAAAGAGAAACCTTTTGAAAGGTCACAGACCAACATGCCACTAATTTACCTTGACCAATCAGGGAGGACTTGGGTGGTTGGCACCCAAGTCCAAGGGCTCCTTTTAGTTTGGGATAATATTAGTGAGGGTCCAAGGTCCCAAATTGTCATGGGTGTCAGGCAATTTTCTTTGGGATGATCAATTATAATGCATAATGTAATAAATAGGACCTAGGAGCTAAACAAGGAGGTAAAAAGGCAAGTGGACACTTTTTACTCTATAACATTTAGCCCCCACTTTAATATGTGTATGATCTTATGATCAGTACATGCATTAAAGTATGATCAAAACACATTAAACACTAGAGCGAAGACACGCCCTAAGTTTGAATAACCATTTCTAGCCCCCAAGCTTAGGCAAACATAAGAAAACACTTGACAATCACACAAAACATGGTGAATACAATAAAGAAGCACATAATACAAGAAGAAGACAGTAAAAGGTACATAATACAGGGAGAAAACATGAACGTGGTCACACAATACATAAGGTATACACGAAGAGAAGACGTGATTAAACAATTGTATAACCCTAACTAGGCAATGGGGGAGCTCATCACTACGCGTCGCCATCAAAAGCACGTAAAACACACAATGTGGGGGGAGCTCATCGCTATGTGCTACCACTAAAACATGTAAGATACACAAAGAATACACATGGAAAACACACAGAATACACGAGCATCATAGAGTATGTCGTCAACACATTATACGTCTTAAACACAGTAAACACGGGCAATGGGGAGGAGCTCATTGCAATGCTCTACCATCTAAGACACGCGAAACACACCTGATGGTTGAGCTATGCTATCACAACTACCAAAGACATGCGTAAGGGTGAATAACTCAAGATACAACCCCGCCTCCACAGAGGACTTTAAAAGGATGTGCAACTGCTCAAGGGAAGATGCAATCCCACCTTCTGCAGAAGGGCTTTCCAAATGCAACCCCACCTACATCACGTAGATGCCTTGTGGTGAAAAAGAAGCATGAGAACAAAGCATACAACCCCACCTGCATTGTGTAGATGCCTTATGGTGAAAAGGAAGCACGAGCACAAAGTATACAACCCCACCTGCATTGCAGAGATGCCTTACGGTGAAAAGGAAGCATACACAAACACACTTTTATCACAATGTCTAAAATAATCAAGCATAATATGCCCCCACCTTAAAGTGGTTGATCCTGCTTGCCGGTAGAAATCACGTTTAAGGTAAGGTTGAAAACATGCAAGGGAATGAAATCTTTCGCAAAGTCCATGCCCCCAAGGTGACATGTGCTTACAATCGCCAAATGTTCCCAACAATCACACACATTAGTATCAACTTCTAATCATCAACAATATTCATACCACAGAAATAAGGTAACATACCACATAAATAAACCAAGGCTATACTTGCAGGTTCGAAACAGAGTATAGTTGTGAGGTTATACTTTAGGTACCTCAAAACTGAGTGTAGAACAAGGTGAGACACAAAACATGCCAAAGTGCATAGAAGCAGATTTAGAGTATTGTAAGAATTGTTACAAGAATCTTCACAACACAACACATTATCACATCACTACACAAGAGTGATTCTACTGGTCAAGCGTCAGTAACAAATTACCCTCAGCTTCATATATGGACTAGGTCCATTTTTATTCTTGTTTAGGGACACGTGGTCCATATCAATATATATTTGTTATCATCATCCACCGACTAGTAGAGCCACGAAAGAATGAAAACATGAAAAATGAGAGAGGAGACAAAAATGACTTAGGTTTACATGGGAAGATGCCCTCAAGACAACTTCCACAACGTTATGCCCTTAAGGCACCACACACAACAATTGCAATAAGAGAGAGGAGAATAGAAGAATAGAGAAACAAATAGAAGTATCACAATGAAGGTGGTCTCCTTGTATCCTTGACCTTACAAGAGTATCAAGGCTCATCCAAGGAGACCTAAACAACATTTAACACAATATGGGGGAACACAACACAACACTATCAACATATATATCTTGGAGGAGGCCACCCTTGAGAGCAACTAGAATAGGTGTTACATTGAGTGTGGCTAAATGAGGGAGAAATACTTACCTAATTCAATGGGATATTTCCTAGTGGGCAATCCATGTCTATCATCATATTTAGTCTTGGACTTGTTGATATTGTATTAACATTAAAAGTAGGATGACGATAGGCTTTGGTGGGCTGCAAAGAATGGTATCCAATACCACATGAGTAGTTAATTGCAGCAACTTGTAAGGGTACTATGATTCCTTGTTGGTTTACACCACAACCATTGCCTATATAGTCACAATTTTTGTAAAGGATTTGAAATCCATGACCATAGAGAGATTCCATCTTTTTAGAAGAAGGCGGGGCCTCATAAGTCTCATATTTTGTAGTATAAGTAAGAGTATTGTCTTTGTTTGCTACTAAAAAACCTTAGGTTTCTTAGGTATTTCCAAAGATTGCTTGGATGAGATCAAGGCAACTTTTGATGCTTCAGGATTAGGGTTATTAAGTTCATATTCCCCCATAAAGGAAGGAGTAAAATCTAATGAACCCCAATCGTCACCAAGAAATGCATTCGATAGTGATGTTGAATCTTGTATAGCCTTATCTGCAGCAAGAGGTATCGATGAATCAACTTTTAATTTATTGAGAATCTTGTGATTGACAACTTCTTTTTCCACCTCAAATTGTAAGCAACTTTTCAGACTCGGGTCAGCTTCAATGGTGTAAAGTTTATTTTCATAAATAAACCTTACTATTCGATGAAAGGTAGACGGAACTTCCTCCATGGCATGAATCCATGGTATCCCTAGAATCATATTATATGAAAGTGCAATAGGCATGACATGGATAATGGTAGGTAATGTCATAGGTCCAACCTTTATGGGTAAATTTGTGGTACCAGAGATTGTCTACCAATGTTATCAAAGCCACGAATGTGAAGTTTATCTGGTTTGATTAAAGATGTGTCAACATTGATTTTATGTAGCAAATCAATGCCACAAACATTAAGAGTCGATCCATTGTCAATCATAACTCACTTTATCAACTTTTTGTTTAGTGTGACAAATATTACGAGAGGATCATGTTGATTTTGAACTTCAATTGATGGTAATTCATGTCGTTGAAACAAAATATATGTTTTTTGTTGCATGCATACAATCTAACAGAGTTGCTACATCATTAGTGTTAGTGTGAATAGGGATATTACCTAACCAGTTATTTCCCTTGTGTGGATAATTCATATTATTTAACTATTTATTAGTTAAATAATATTCACACACATATTCACATGTTAAGTTGACTTAGTGAGCCTTCTAGATGTTTCTAGTTGTTTCTAGGAGTCTAGTTGTGTGTTGAGTTGTTGATAGTTGGAGTGAGGTGTCTTATCCTCCACATGTGTACTTAGTTGATATCCTCTAATTGTCACATGTTGGACACTCTCCACCTTTCACTCCAACTTTCTAGCTCTCACCTTGTCTTTATAAGCAAGGTATCTCTTTTCATTTTGTAATGATGGATGAATGAATGTAATGAAGGTTGGAGCTATAGTTCTCTCATAATTCTATTATGCCATTGAGCATTTACATTATTCTCTCATTGTACTATTATGTTGTTCATTTCATTTGCATTACAGTTTATTGATTCTAGCTCTTTCAATTTGATTTTGGGTTATATTCTTTTTCAAGATTCTAACATGGTATCAGAGCATGTTTTGGAAGAATAGATTCATTGTTTGAGAGTGCAAATCAGGATGGATCTTAATAGTTGAGTATACTCTTCTCTTGCATCGTATGATGATCTTGAGAATCATTAAAATTTGATAGAAATACAAGATTTGGAGGATTTTCTTATTTGTGGCATTGTATTGCAGGTTTCAACACGTCTTTGTTTGACTTAGGTGGTTGATTCAACTTCAACATGCCATTTTTTTGTTGTTGGAGACATTTTTTTGCACTAGGTTCACATCTTCTGCACGTCAAATCAAAAAATGTCTTATGGGTTTTGTTCACCACATCACAAAACAATCTGGGTATCTTTTAGATTTTGTATGCAGAAAATAGATCACCCATGATTTTAATCAAAAAGTTTCTACAGGACCCCTCTCCATTGAGCTTTTCAATTTGGCAGTCCAACTTCAAATGCCTATATCTTGCTCATTTTTGCTCTAATTTTCAAGCAATTGTTTTTTATTTAGGCTAAAATTTCGTAGGCTTCATTGTGGTGGAATCAGTTTTCTATTTTGGTGCTTGGTTTGCCCAAAAATTGTAGTTTTTCATCATTGTACCTTAGCAGTCCTTGTTTTCAAAACTTCAAAGGCCTCATTTGGGCTCATACCGTAACATTTTTCGGTGCAATTTTTTTTAAAGTGCATGATTTTTTGAGTACTTTTCAGATCTTCTATCAGTGTGATCCAGTTGTTGCTCATAATTGTACTTTCGAATTTAGCCTAATTTTGGCTTTTGCATTGTACCAAACTCAAAGACCACTTTGTTTTTTTGGTTTGTGGCTATTGTAATTGGATTGATCATAAAGTCCCACAATCATTTATTTCTATGGGGTTCTTTGATTGAGTGAAATGGGGGGGTTGTCTCATTTGTGCTCTACTTGAGTTACAAGGTAATCTTTTGATGTTTTGATCTCTAATCATTTGAGAAGATATCATGGGTTTTTCTAATCATCCACCTGTGATAAATCTGAACAAGGATAATTATGAGTCTTGGAAGAAAGGTATAGTCACACATTGTTGGTGGCTCAATCTTTTGCCTTATCTTTATGGCCTCATACTAGAACCAGATTCACCTCAAAAGAAAAATGCATCAGCAAATAGGAATGATCATATTGTAGGATTGATTGGTTCTAGTGTTGATTCTGACACTATGTGGGATATTTTGGACATTGATTTTCCATGCACACTTTGGACTAAGATTTGGGAAATCTTTGGAGACCAACATATTTCTCCATTCCTAGATGATCCTGCAATGGATTGCCTCATACCCATTAATGATGTAGTATGCCCTTTGATAATAATATAGAAGAGGAGCTTATATATCTAGCAAGACTTGATTATTCTTCTATTGCTTCTCTCTCTCCCTCTATTGAGATCATTGGTTCACCATCACCTGTTGCTACTTTAGACTTTAGTGACGTTCCTTTGAGAGCTTCCAATGATTCTTTACAATAGGATATTGAGATCACATCTCCTCTAGCACATGTTGCTTCATCAGAGTTTAGTGTCATTCCTTTGAGAGCCTCTAGTGACTCTTTGTACCAGGACATCAAGGATACATCTCTTTCATCTATAGTTAAGGACACTCCTACAGTACCTACTGCCACTTTTGAGTTCAGTGATGCTTCATTGAGAGCTTCCAGTGATTCTTTGCAGCAGGATCATTTCAGTCTTCCTGATTGGGATTCCTATTTATCAGACATTGCATCTTTGTTTATGGAGTCTCATATTGTTGATTTGGAGGATACATTTGAGGGGTTATCTCTCCTTTTTTATGATAGTACATATACACTTGCTATTTCTATAGAGTTCAGAGAGGCTTCACCAAAGGCTTCCAGTGATTCTTCGTAGGACATCTCATGGAATTTGCATTGTAGCCACATGGCATGCATTGTCATTCCACATCCATACATCAGTTCTTCAAATTTTGTTCTTCATCAATCTTCACATGTTTTTGAGAGGTCGCTTGTTTAAATTAGGCCTAAGCCTCCTGATTTGTTTGTGACTCATTTTGATATCGGCATGAAGACATTTGAGCAGCATTCCGAGACAAGATACATCATGAGATTTCCATCCTCACCTTGCTTCTTCAAATGGGAGTTACTTCTACATCGACCATTGGAGTTGTTTCTTCCTAAGGGGAGAAATGTCATTTGCCACAAATGGATCATCTTTAATATTCATACATAGGCATCCTCTTTTGGACTAGGAGCTACTTCATTGTGGGGGGGTTTCATAGTTTATCTCACTCTCTCTATTCTAGGGGGTGTATTCTCTCTTATGGAGGGGACTTTTTCCTCGCAAGGGTTTTTATTCTTGTCATACTATAGACAGAATTTTATGTTTTCTCTCTTTTGGGGAGGAGTTTTTTCCCACTAAGTTTTCTCCTCTTCTCCATTTGTGAGAGATTTTTCTTCGTACATGGGTACCTAACATGGCCTTTTTGTACATGGGTTTTCTCCTTTTCTCCATTTGTGAGAGATTTTCTCAGGAAAGTTGTTCGATGCAAGTGGATCTATCGAATAAAATTTGTTGCAGATGGGTCGATCGATAAGCATAAGGTTCGCCTGGTTGCAAAAGGATTCTCCCAAGTTCCTGGGATTGACTACTCTGAGACTGTTGTGCCAGTTGCCAAGATGACTTCTATCTAACTTGTTCTTGAAATTGTTGCTTCCCATCGTTTGGAAGTTCATCAGATGGATGTGAAGAGTGTATTTCTTCACGGAGACCTTCAGGACAAGATATACATGGAGCAGCCACAGGGGTTCATTCAGGATAATTCACTTGTTTGTTGTCTTCAGAAGTCTCTCTATGACCTCAAACAGGCCCCTAGGGCTTAGTATGCCAAGATGGACTCCTTCCTTTTGATAGTTGGGTTTTCACGATGCCATTATGATCTGAATGTGTATATTCTGTAGTAGGATGATACTCTCACACTCCTCGTTCTCTATGTTGATGACTTGTTGATCACAGGGAGTTCCTCAACCACCATCAAGGTAGTGAAAACTGCCCTTCATGATCAGTTTTCGATGTCAGACTTGGGCCTTTTACATTACTTCTTGGGGATTGAGATCACTCAGTCTTCATCAGGTATCTTCCTTTCACATCCCAAGTATGCACTTGACATGCTCTCCAAATTTTGCATGGCTAACTGTAAGCATGCACCAACTCCCTTTCTATCAAGAGTCAAACGTGAGGCTAAGTGTTCTTCGCCTTTGGTGGATGACACTTTATACGGACAAATTATTGGGAGTCTCATCTATTTGACTCATACGAGGCTAGACATTTCATATGTCGTGGGCATGGTCTCTTAGTTCATGCAGGAGCCACATGAGCTGCATTGGAAGGTAGCTAAGCAGATTCTTCACTATGTACATGGCACTCACAATTTTGGGATTCATTATACAGTAGGCATGGATATTGACTTGGTGGGATACACAGATTCAGATTGGGCAGGTGATTCTCAGGATCACAAGTCTACTTTAGGGTATTGTTTCTCTCTTGGTTCTGGTCCAGTTTCTTGGTCGAGCAAGAAGTAGTCTACTATTGCTCTTTCATCTATAGAGGTTGAGTATCGAGGAGCAGTTAATGCTACTACTGAGGCTATTTGGCTTCAATAGATTCTCACTGAGTTTGGTATTCCCTTCCGGAAGCCTACAGTCATCTTCTACGACAATTAGAGTGCGATTCAAATATCTCACAATCTGATCCATCATCAGCAGACCAAACACATTGAGATTCATATGCACTTCATACGAGAGATGATTAATGAGCAGATCATTGATCTCAGATATTGTGCGACATCAGAGCAGATTACTGACATCTACACCAAACCCTTCACTGAGAGCAAGTTCCTTCATTTCCAAGCTTTGCTGGGTGTGCAGCAGGTGTCCACTTTAGGGGGGGTCTTCTAGTCCTTCTCTTTACTCTCTCTATTCTGGGGGGTGTTTTGGTTTCTCTCTTTTGGGGAGGAGTTTTTTCCCACTGGGTTTTCTCCTTTTCTCCATTTGTGAGAGATTTTTTGTACATGGGTACCTAACATGGCCTTGTAGCCGGGACCCATTTTTGCATTCTTGCTTTAGTCAGTTTCTCTCTAAATTGCACTTAAGGGGGAGTGTTAGTGTGAATAGGGATATTACCTAACCAGTTATTTCCCTTGTTGTGTGGATAATTCATATTATTTAACTATTTATTAGTTAAATAATATTCACACACATATTCACATGTTAAGTTGACTTAGTGAGCCTTCTAGATGTTTCTAGTTGTTTCTAGGAGTCTAGTTGTGTGTTGAGTTGTTGATAGTTGGAGTGAGGTGTCTTATCCTCCACATGTGTAATTAGTCGGTATCCTCTAATTGTCACATGTTGTAGGACACTCTCCACTTTTCACTCCACCTTTCTAGCTCTCACCTTGTCTTTATAAGAAAGGTATCTCTTTTCATTTTGTAATGATGGATGAATGAATGTGATGAAGAATGGAGCTATAGTTCTCTCATAATTCTATTATGCCATTGAGCATTTACATTATTCTCTCATTGTATTGTTATGCTATTCATTTCATTTGCATTACAGTTTATTGATTCTAGCTCTTTCAATTTGATTCTGGGTATATTCTTTTTCAAGATTCTAACAATTAGACTTAACAACATGTGGTACAATCACCTTTTGGAAAGCTTCTTGGAGCATTCTGTGGTATGTAGGTGATGTTTGTATGAGTTCCCAGAGAGAGATCTTAGCAGGAGTAGCGCGAAGCTGCTCAATATGATCCTAATCTTGACCAACTTTATGAGTAAGACGAGGTGGTTGAGGGAGCATAGGTTGAGAAGTTGGTAAATTGATCGGTATTTTTGACTATTGTTTACTTTGTTTACTATTTCATGTATTGTATGTGTAAGCAACCACATTGTAATAGGGTTGTTGCAACACATTTTTATACACTTGATTTCCTTGAGTAATTTATTTTATAAAATTGAGAATGTAACCCGGGGATCAAGGTGGTGTTGGAGCACCTTGAACCGTAATCACTGGTTTGAAGTGAGGTTGCATAATGATTTTAGGAAGATTAGTACACTTATTCACTATCCCCTTAGTGGGTGGAATAATTCTATTAATGATGATTGAATTAACGTTGTTTTTACTTTGATTAGTCTCAACATCCATCCCTAAAGGATTTTATGTGAGAGACCTTTCTCCATCCACCAATGCTTCGTCTCTTGAAGGGAGAGAAATGGAATGAAGGGAAGGTAAAGTGTTGTTAAAATTATTGTCAATGATGGTATCTTTAGTGATGTCCAAATTACTTGAACATTCAGACAAAGGGGGAAGATCGAGGGTCTTCATTTCCTTAGTGATATCCAAGGTGCTTGAACATTCAACTAAAGGAGGAATAGGATGACTCATGGAATCATCATCATCATCATATAATTTAGATAGTAGATCCAAGGCATTATCATGATTTATGGTATTAATAGAAGAAGAATAACTTTTGCAATCATCTTTCTCATGAGTATTCATGGAGATGAAATTGGTTAGATTTTCTAATATTGAAGGATACTTGCCCATGAGGGTTATGAATCTATGAAAATAAAGATCTTCGATATATGCATGCAAAGATACCAAAGAGAAATGAAGATTCCATAATGAAATGTCTTGGAATAGCAATGTACAATTAGATCTATTCATTTATCAAATACCACCAATATGAGAGACTTTTGTACACCACAACACTTAGTTTGAGGAAACCGGGTTTTTGAAGCCTTTTGCAAAGATCAATTACACACTAGTGTCATTACAAACAGAGCGATAAATATGTTAAAAGTGTTGCACAAAAGGTAATATAGACAATTTTCAGATTTCTTGCAAAAAAATGTGAAAGAGATGTCAAATTTCTTATGTCGAAATACACAATGTGTAATTACAAGCATGTGAATTTTCAAACCAAGGTATGAAATGATGCAAAATTTTCAAATGGAAAATGAAAATATGCTATAAATTAATGCTAGATCTAAATTGAAAGTGTTTATGACTTTTATGTCAAAAAATGCACTCTTGGGGTTTTTTTCCTTTAAGGTTTAGCTCTCGGGTCTTTAGATTGCATTTAGAGCATCTTGCATGATAATTCAGACTCCCGATGAGAAAACCCTTGGCTCTTGTGACAAATAGGACCTAGGGGGTGCCAATTTAATGACTTTGGAACAAAGACAGGGGTGGACAAGGTGTTGGAATTAGGCTAGACAATTGAGGGGGGGTGAATCAGTTGTCCCACAAAGATAACTTTTTCTCCTTTTAATCTTCTTTCACAACTGACAAATAGATTAATGATGTAAACATTAAAGCATGAAACAATAACACATGAGAAGAAACATAATTAACACACTTGACACCAAGATTTCTGATGTGGAAACCCGGTTAAGAGAAAACCACAGTGGGGGTTAACCCACAAGATTCGTACCTTGTTAAAAGTACTTAAAAATGGGAAGGCACTTACCTTCGAGCGCACTACCCAGATCTCACTGATCAAAAGAGGATCACTACCTATAGAGATTTGTGTTTAATACAGAACAAATTAACTGAGAATTAGCATCTTCTTCATGCCTAGCTCAGTTTCATTGAATGCTCACAAAACTTCTGCTCTTCTCCCAAATACTTCTTTACTATCACTTCATCCTTTACTGTTCTTGTTCCTCTACTCCTCTTCTCTGCTCTACCTTTGATCCCTTCTTGAGATTTTGTTATTTCGTACAGGAATGAACATCAAGGTCAGCACTACAATCATACGAATCACTATGTTGTGAGCCAAAGATAATTGAGACTTGAATCTTCTTCTAGCAACACACCACACTCCAAAGAATTGCTCTTAGATCATCCGCAACACACTTGAAACATCCGGTCAGCCAAGACTGGGAAGAACAACAACAACAAGGAAGAAACCTTCAACAACAAGCTCAATCTTCAATGCGAACCTTCAACACCGCAGTCACACGATCCAGAGTACTCCACAAGCACATTGAATATAACAAGAACATTTGCAGTCCTCCAAAACATCAGAATCACTTGCATCTTCATCCGGAACCTCAAGAACATTATCTGTCATACTAGAAAGATTGCTTGCAAACCTCAAAACCGTGAACTACTAGAGTTAATGATACACAATGACTTCCCAATGATGCCTATAGATCCGCAGATCATAATATTTCAATGCAGAGTGATCCAGACCAATTTACTGTCATTCTATCTCTTCCGATCATAGCAAAACCCAGTTCTACTCAGATGGCCATAGCTTCTTCAAATCTTCATTTGAACCTCTCAAATCTTAATCGGAGCTACTTTAGACAACCCTCTATACTACCGTAGGGTCCACATTCATTGATCTTTATTAATTTTCTCAATATCCTTAACATTTCAGTCTTCTAAACAGGCAACAAAATGGAATACAATTGACACCAATGACAACAATGATATGTTGACATCAATGACAACACCGATTAGGAACATATTTGCAACAATCTCCTGCTTTGTCATTGATGGCAACATATGATGTGAAAAACTGATGCAACCATCAAGACAAGAACTTCTCCCCCTTTCTCTTATCACTTTTGCAATTGCTTTCTTCACTGTTCCCCCTTTTTGTTTCAGACTGATCTCCAAAATTTGCATACTCACTACTCCACCTGAGTAGTATCTCCTTAGCATCAATCCGGATCATAAGATATGATTTGTGCATTCCACTGGACTGATGCACCTTAGTGCATCTTAGTTCAGAACAAGAGGGGTAATAATCCCTAACTTCTCTCTGAGATACTCAAAAGTATCCTTAGGCAAAGGCTTGGTGAAAATATCTGTAGTCTGATCCTTTGAAGAAATAAACTCCATTTTGACTTCATTCTCACTTACTTTCTCTTTCAAGAAATGAAACTTGATGGATATGTGCTTAGTCTTTGAATGCAACACCAGATTCTTTGAGATGTTTATTACACCTGAATTATCATAGAAGATTGTAACAAGTTCTTCAAACACACTTCTGATATCTTTCAACATTTGCTTCATCCACAAGACTTGAGTACAATTGTTTGTTGTTGCTATATACTCTACTGCTATAGTAGACATAGATATTGCCTCCTGTTTTTTGCTCAACCAAGAAACCAATCTCCTTCCCAAGAAGAATGCACCACCACTAGTACTTTTTTTATCATCCACATCTCCTACCCAATCAGCATCTGTATATGCATGAAGAGTGAAGTCATTATCCTTTGGATACCATAAGCCATAATCAAGTGTACCTTTGAGATATCTAAAAATTCTCTTAACTGCTACAACATGGGATTCTCTTGGATCAGCTTGAAATCTAGCAACAAATCCAACTACATTCATGATATCAAGTCTAGTCTGAGTCAGATAGAGCAGTCCTCCAATCATTGATCTATACCTTTTCTGATTTGCCTTAGGGGAGTCATCATCTTTACTCAACTTGCATTCGGTTACCATGGGTGTACCTACTGGCTTTGAATCTTCCATTCCAATTTTTTTCAACAATTCTCTCACATACTTAGATTGAGATATGAAAATACCTTTATTTGACTGAGTGATTTGCAGAACTAAGAAGAAATTCATTTCTCCAAACATTGACATCTCAAATTCACTTTGCATCTGATCAGCAAATGTTTTGCACATACTCTCATTTCCACCAAAAATGATATCATCAACAAATACTTCAACAATCAAGATGTATTCATGTTTAATTTTGATATAAATATTATTGTCTGTTGTACCTTTTCTAAAACCCAATTTTAGTAGATACTTATCTAGTCTTGCATACCAGGCTTTTGGAGCTTGTTTGAGTCCATACAATGCTTTTCTCAATCTGTAAACCATATCTCCTTGATTAGACAACTAGAATCCTTCTGGTTGCTCAATGTAGACTTCTTTATCCAATTCTGCATTCAGGGATGCTGACTTGACATCCATCTGATAAACCTTGAAATCTATAAAAGTAGCAAATGCAAGAAATAGTCTGACTACTTTTATTCTTGCCACCGGAGCAAAAGTTTCTTCAAAATCAATTCCTTCCACTTGACAGTATCCTTTGCATACCAACCTTTCTTTGTTTCTTACAACTTCACCATCTTCATTTAATTTATTCCAGAAGACCCATTTGGTTCCAATCACATTTTTATCCTCAGGTCTAGAAACAAGATCTCAAGTGTGATTCTTTTCAATTTGCATTAATTCTTCTTCCATTACTTTTACCCAGTTTTATCATTGCAAGCTTCACTTACCGATTTTGGTTCAATCTTTGAAATCAAACAAATCTCTTCTTGATCTTGAACAATTCTTCTCCTAGTCCAAACACCTTTATTTCTATCTCCTATGATTTGATCTTCAAGATGATTCATTCTTACATACCTGGGAGTTTTGGGATTTGTTTGAACTTCTGTTTCTTGAGCTTGTTCTTCAACATCTGCACTATCTTCTAGAGTCACTGGGTTTTGTGGATCAATCTAAATCTAGGTCTAGGTTTGAACTTGCCTTTCTTGACTTTGACTTTCATCTTGATCATCTAAGTCATACCCGCAAGACTTGGAATGTCCTTCTTTGCTCTTATGACATTAGCACTTTCAACAATCTTTTTCAATCTCTTGTTGAAGCACCGATATGCCTTGCTTTGAGTAGAGTAACCCAAAACTATTTTGGAATTGGTCTGGACAACTGAGAGGGGGGGTGAATTAGTTGTCACACAAATTAAATTTTTTTGCCATTAATCCTCTTTTACAACTTCTAATCAAATTAATGATATGAACATTAAAGCATGAATCAATAACACATGAGTAGAAACATAAGTAACACACTTGATACCAATATTTTTAGCATGTAAACCCAGTTAAGGGAAAAACCACGGTGGGGGTTAACCCACAAAGATTATACTCTGTTAAAAGTATTACAAAGGGGAATGCACATGCATTCAGGCTCACTGCCTAGACCTCACTGCTCAAAGAAGGCTTACTGCCTACAGAAGGCTCACTACCTATAGAAAGAAGATTACAATGAAATTGAACTGATAATTAGCATCTAGGTCATAATCAACATTCTCCTTTAACATTTGATAGGCTGTATATATTGCAGTTCCAGAGACAGAATTTTCCCTGCTGGAGTGGTAAATCTTGTACCCAATCACCATGGAGGCAAATTTAACATCTGGTTCTATAATATCATTGATGGTCATTGCCCTTTTGTCAAACTTGGCACTGGAAGCATCAATCACTGTCTGGTTTTTCATAGCTTTCAGCATGGGTAATCCACCAATTGAATTTAACTCGGTTACTATCTTGATAACATCCTTTGTAATCTTGAATGGTTTCAATAGCCATATGAACTCATCATGTATTTAGCTCAAGATATATTGAACCCATTCAATCTCATCAAATTTCAAAAAGTTAATGACTTGCAGAAAATATTTGCTTTTTAGGGCTTTGTATTCTGATTTCAATTTATAGTTATCATCTCTTAGGTAGTTGTTATACAAATCCAAGAGTTTCATATTTCCAAATTCCTCAATGCTATAGTGGATGTAAGCCCTAATATCCTCAACATGTAGTACGCCATATGGAACTCCAGAAAATACACCTAACGGTTCAACTTCAACTGACTTGTATGGATATTGGTTGGGGCCTTTCAGTTACATCAACAACTAGAGATGTAGCCATCTCAATAGATTCAAATTTAAAGCTTTACAGAGAAGTACCTTTTTCTTCTACAGGGTTAGGGTTGATCAATTACCGGTTGAATTCACTCTTTGTTCTTCAATCTCTGGATTTTCAGCTTAGATGCTCTTCTACTTGTTTCCTTTGAATGCAAAGTGGTTCAAATGCATGATCAAGTGACCTTTTATCCTTCGTAAAACCTAATTTGGCATTGTAATACATGTGTTGCCCTAACTTCATCCGGTTACTTCATTTCTTGACTAGTTCTTCATGAATTACTCCGCAAATTTCCATATCAACATTTTTCCTTACGAAAATGCTTTCAAAAGTTCTGAAACAGTTCAAAATATCTTCTCTCATTGCGCCATATCCTGGCACCCACTTACTGACTGGGGGAATTTGATGTTCAATGCAGCTCCCCCTAAGCTAGAGCTCCTAATTTAATTCACAAAGGAATTGTCAGCACCGAATTTTGGTGTGGACCCATCACCATTTTTCATTGTATCTTTCTTCATCCAAATCTTGTTCATTTCTCTTTATATCTCATTCACATCAATTTTTCTTTTGCCTTTGTCTTGTCTTTACTCATCTAGTTTTCTGTTTACCGGACCTTTTCTTCCATTATACCTACTTCTGCATAATCTTGCAATATGACCAGATTTATTGCAATTAAAGCACACAACATTTCCTTGCTTATATACTTGATTTCCTCTTGATTTGCACTAATTTTCCATGTGTCCAAATCCATTGCAAGGAAAACAGTAGCCATTGAAAGAATTTATATTAGAGTTATTCATTATTAGACTTCTACATTCATTGGATCTATGACCATACCTCTTGCACTTGAAGCATTAACCAGAGAAGGATGGATCATTTTGATTTACTCTAATTCTGCACTAAGTAGCTTTATGGCCAAATTTATTACAGTTGAAACAATTTCCATTGAAGGATGGATATCTTTGAGCATTTGGCTATTTTATCAGAGGTCTTCTAGGTCTATTTCTCCCATTCCTTAGCTGAAATTTTCTTTGTCCAGATCTGGAACTTTCACCTTTCTCATATCCAAGACCATGCTTGTCATCATCCTTTTTATGTCCTTCAAGTAGTGCTTCAAGTTTAGCTGAGCTTATCTTGAACTTCTCTTTGTATTCATTTGCAACTTCCAAGTCATGTCTGAGAATGATAATTTGCTTCTCAAGTTCCTCCTCATTGTATTTGCATTTTTGCAAATCAAATTTGAGATGACTAATTGTTCTGTCCATTTTGTAGCATTCTTCGGTTCTTTCTTTCAGAGTTTGACTCAATTCTTCTTTGGTCTTCTTCCTTTTCTCAATTTCTTTAGTTAGCCTCATTACCCCAGATTCCATTTCAAGTTTTTGAAAAGAGATCTTTTGATAACTTCTCACACTCCTTTGTTTTTCCTTCCAAAGCTTCATTCATGCCATTTTCTTCAGTTAAACTGGATAACTGTAGAAGTAGCCCTTTCTTTCTTCCCATAGACTAGTTTAATTTATCTTTTAACATTTCAATGTTATCATCAGCATCCTTGACTTCATCTTTTAGATTGGATATTTTTTCTCTGGATTGATCAAGATCTTTTAGAGCCAACTGAAGTTGATCTTTGAGTGAACCCATTGACCAAGATCTTTCCTTAAGGTATTAGGCTTCTTTTAAGGAACTTGGCTCTGATACCAATTGTTGGAATTGGTTCAAACAACTGAGGGAGGGGGCGAATCAATTGTCACACAAATTAAATTTTTCTGCCTTTAATCCTCTTTTACAACTCTAATCAAATTAATGATATGAACATTAAAGCATGAATCAATAACACATGAGTAGAAACATAAGTAACACACTTGACAACAAGATTTTTGACGTGGAAACCCGGTTAAGGGAAAAACCATGGTGGGGGTTAACCCACAAAGATTATACTCTCTTAAAAGTATTACAAAGGGGAATGCACATGCATTTGGGCTCACTGACCAAAGCTCACTGCTTAAAGAAGGCTTACTGCCTACAAAAGGCTCACTGCCAACAGAAAGAAGATTACAATGAAATTGAACTGATAATTAGCATCTATCAATGCAAGGATTTAGTTTCGGTTAAGCATAAAACATTGACTTGATACACTTCATCTTCACTCTACCCTTTTCATTGTTCTACTAACATTTGAATCTTAGATCTCTACCCTTTTCGTACTTATTCCATTGTCGCATCACACAGACCCAAATCATTCAAATCCATCGGCTATATATATCCACATCTAGATCTTCAACCACTTTTCAGTCAACTTCAAGAACACTTAGAACTTTATTGAAAATTCTACTCTGTCAGCTAAATCCATGTACACTAGTAACGTAGACCAAGACTTGTACTCACAAATCATTAATCAGGTCAGCTACTATCACTGATCATCACAACTCGTCCAACCAACAACTTCCATACATCTGGAACCAAGATCAATTACTAGGTTGGCCTGTTCTTCTTCTGTCTGCTCTGTCAAACTATTAACCCAATACTCATATGCTAATAACTATTGAATCCTTCATCACCGGAGGCCAAAACTCTGGATTTAGATTATCCTTAAAATGCTTATGACTCCCTCAAATCTGCAACAAACTCTAATCTACTCCCGGGGAGATCCGGACCAAGATATCGGACCCTGTCACACACTCTATTCTTGACTTCTCAGACCTAGACAAATCTTTCAATCTAATTTCTGATATGGGAAAATTATGCAATGCGGATGTGTAGTATAGACTTAGTTTCCATCAATGACAACACTTATCATGCCTAGCAATGTCTCTTGCCAGCAATCTCCCCCTTTGGCATTGATGGCAACACTTAGTGAAAAATGACTAAGTGTTAGAATAACTCCCCCTTTGCTTGTGCTCCATACTGTTGTTCACACTGCTTTTTGGTGCTCCACCTTTGCTGGATTCTTCATTTTTCACTACTTTTCACTCCCCCTTTGACATTAATAGCAAAGAGTGGGATTTGCAATCACTAATCATGCAAAAAATTTGTATATAAGGCCGCATATGTACAATCAGTCCATATGTTATATTTACATATATTTAAGGATATTTGCAAAAGTATTCTTTAACTGTACAAATTCGGTGGCCCAACTTCTCTTCATACCATCCAAAATTGAAATGTTCCCACTTAGCAGAAATGTGTGTGCTTCTGCTTTCCTTAGATCTGAGGGATTACTTGTCCGAGCAGTGCTTTGGGCCTCTAACAAAGTATTAAACATTGTTTCCAACTTAGGGGTAATTAGTCCCCGGAGCTCACCCATTCTTTCCATAATATTCTTCTTCTCTTTGATAAGCTTCTTTATTTCATTTGTCGGGCTAATTGCTTGACACTCTTGGCTCACCGAAGATACTGTTAAAGGATCAAAACTTTGAGATAGATCTAGTATCTTTTTCTCCTAGTCCTTTATCTTTTTCTCAATATCCTCTACTATTTTGGGCCATGATAAACAAAACTTATATACATCACCACCATCCTTAAGAGCATTTTCAATACTCTTTATACCAATATCGAGTGTTTTTCTATCATTATCTATAAGGCCTTTAAGTTCACTAAACCTCTTATCCAAAAATTCTTTCTGGACCTTTACTTCAACTGACTCCTCAAAAGACTCAAAATTTGTATTTACAGAATACACAAGATTTTTCAAATTACTAGAAGGAGAATTAGATGTATTCTTCTGATATGTGGGCATGATCTTCTCCAATATTCTGAATGCTAGGGCTATCAACTCGTTGTTTTCTATGTGAGACTTCAGCATTTTCTCCCTTGCCTTGGCCTGTGTAAGTGATGATATCTTCAACATTTGGTCCAGAGGGAGAGTGTCCAAATTGATTAGTCCTTTTATCAATTCTAGCTCATCTAACTCTAGCATCTCCTTATTGAGAAAACTCTGCACTACATCCACAGTGTCTCTTGCCACACTTGCTATTTCAGTTTCCTTCCCTTGTGCTTTGTTAGCGGTAGCAACCGGATTGTCTTGCTTCAGTAGATTAGCACCATCTCCTTCTGCTAGTTCTTCTTTTCCCTTTTCTTTTTCCTCTTCCTTCTCTTTCTCTTTTTCTTCTTCTTTTTCTTGGTCCTTTCTAGAGTCATCAGTAGCAGGAGGATCCAGAGGATCATGACCAACATTTGCTTCTTCTGTCAATACTTCCTCTTCTTCTTTTTGCACTTCCTCTTCCGAAACAGAGGGGTCATCAACTTCAGTTTGTTGTTCACTAATGTTTACTATTTCAACATCCAGAATCGATGAATCAATCCCATCATCTGTCTCCTCATAGGTTTGCTTCGGAGGATCTAGAGTATCACCTTGGTTATCATTTGCCTTTTCAATCTCTTCTTCTGGAGCTTCTTGTTCCGGAGCTGAAGGATTGTCTTCCTCAACTTGTTCCTCTGAAACAATATAGTATTTATTTTTATCTAGGGCCTTCCTCAAAATTTCCTTTGTTTCCTTTGCAACTTCCTCAATTTCACCAAGCATTAGCTTGTTCATCTGGACCTTGCTTCTAAATTTCTCCTTAACTTCCTTGAGGATTTTATCTTCTTCCCTTCTGGTCATTACTAGGCATAGAGTGGAGAGGATATATTCTCTGAGTTCTAGATCTTTAGCCTTAGCTGTTTCCTTCCTCATCTCTAGAGTTTTCCTTAAACTTTTAGGAAGTTCTTGTAAAATTTCTACTAGAGCTCTATTAAATTTATTCAAGTATGTGATGGTGGCACTTCCAAAATTTTCTTATTCGCTTGATCAAAATTATCATAATAAGCTTTGATAGGCCTTAGATTCCCATGAACAGTAATTGTTTTTACATTTTAATCTACTGTCATAGCAACCTCACCAGTTTCTTGCTTTTTCCTCACCTTTTGGCTTCCGGAAGGCTGGTCCTCAAAAGCCTTTAAAGTCTTCGCTTTCTTGGATCTTATCTCTCTAACTTCTTCATCTTCTTTTGTGCTGACATACATTCTTGTAGCCTTTGTTTTCCTTCTCTTACTTCCTTCACCGGATGATCTATCTTCTAGTTTTGCAGGTTTAGGGGGAACAGAAGCAACAGTAGAGCTTCTGGTAGTTCTTGAAGTGGAGGATGGTTCCACTAGAGCACCTTCTTGCTTCGTGTCTTGCATTTCCTTTTTAGCCTTTTCAATTATCTCTCTATTTTGCTTCACTGCTTCCTTGGTCAATCCAATGCTCTCAGCATACTTTTCAACTTGCCTCTGCAATTTTCCTTTTAGTCTCTGGCTTTCTGAGCTCCACATGCAATTTTAGACTTAGCTCTTTATATGTTCCAAATCTTTCCACAGATGTGTCTTTTGATTTGCTCAAGAGATGTCGAGCGTACATTTCCAAAACTTTCTCACCAACCTCATAGCCCATTGGCATAATCCATATGGTTCTAGGTTCCACAGCCTCCATTAACACTGATCAGTGTCAACCATACAACATATTTCATTCTCATATTTCTCCACAACTAATTTAGGGATTCTCTCTCTTGCATACATCATACTCTGAAAGGTTTTGAAATAACCCCAAATGGTTGTCTTCTGAGCTTGGGAATCAACAAGGCTAAGTAGATGATCTCTTATTTTCCATGCAACTAGCCTTTCATTTGTCCAGTGCACACCTTGATCTCCAGGCACTTCATTCATAAAATAGAAGAACAAATATACAATCAAGGAACCATACTTGAAGGTATTTTTCTTATCTTTCTTTATTTTGCTCAGATTTTCAATCAACTGATTTTGTAGTAGCTCACATAGGTCATAATCAACACTCTCCTTTAACATTTGATAGGTTGCATATATTGCAGTTCCAAAGACAGAATTTTCCCTACTGGAGTGGTAAATCTTGTACCCAATCACCATGGAGGCAAATTTAACATCCGGTTCTATAATATCATTGATTGTCATTGCCCTTTTGTCAAACTTGGCACTAATAGCATCAGTCACTGTCTAGTTTTTCACAACTTTCGGCATGGGTAATCCACTAGTTGAATTTAACCTAGTTACTATCTTGATAACATCCTTTGTAATCTTGAATGGTTTAAATAGCCATATGAACTCATCATGTATTCGGCTCAAGATATATCGAAACCATTTAATCTCATCAAATGTCAAAAAGTTAATGAATTGTAGAAAATGTTTTCTTTCTTGGGCTTTGTATTCCAGTTTCAATTTATAGCTATCATCTCTTAGGTAGTTGTTATACAAATCCAAGAGTTTCATATTTCCAAATTCCTCAATTCTACGGTGGATGTAAGTCCTAATATCCTCAATATGCAGTACACCATATGGAACTCCAGAAAATGCACCTAATGGTTCAACTTCAATTGACTTGTATGGATGCTTCTTAAATATTGGTCGGGGCCTTTCAGTTACATCAACAACTAGAGGTGTATCCATCTCAATAGATTTAGATTTAAAGCTTTACAACAAAGTACCTTTTTCTTCCGTGGGGTTAGGGTTGATCAATTACCGGTTGAATTCGCTCTTTGTTCTTCAATCTCTAGATTTGTAACTTAGATGCTCTTCTACTTGTTTCCTTTGAATGCAAAGTGGTTCAAATGCATGATCAAGTGACTTTTTACCCTTCATAAAACATAATTTGGCATTGTAATAAATGCATTGCCCTAACTTCATCCAGTTACTATGTTTCTTGACCAGTTCTTCATGAATTACTCCACAAATTTTCATATCAACATTTTTCCTTATGGAAATCCTTTCAAAAGTTCTAAAACACTTTAAAATATCTTCTCTCATTGTGCCATATCCTGGCACCCACTTACTGACTGGGGGAATTTGATGTTCAATGCAGCTCCCCCTGAGCCAGAGCTCCTAATTTAATTCCCAGAGGAATTGTCAGCACCAAATTCCAGTGCGGACCCATCACAATTTTTTATTGTATATTTCTTCACCCAAATCTTTTTCATTTCGCTCTATATCTCATTCACATCAATTTTTCTTTTTCCTTTGTCTTGTCTCTGCTCATCTAGTTTTCTGTTTACCAGACCTCTTCTTCCATTATACCTACTTCTGCAGAATCTGCAATATGACCAGATTTATTGCAATTAAAGCACACAACATTTCCTTGCTTATATACTTGATTTCCTCTTGATCTATACTGATTTTCCATGTGTCCAAATCCATTGCAAGAAAAATAGTAGCCATTGAAAGAATTGCTATTAGAGTTATTCATTATCAAACTTCTACATTCTTTGGATCTATGACCATACCTCTTGCACTTGAAGCATTGACCGGAGAAGGATGGATCATTTTGATTTACTCTGCTTCTGTACTGAGTAGCTTTATGGCTAAATTTATTGCAGTTGAAACAATTTCCATTGAAGGATGGATATCTTTCAACATTTGGTTGTCTTACCAAAGGTCTTCTAGGTCTATTTCTCCCATTTCTTGGTTGAAAATTTATTTGTCTGGATCCAGAACTTTCACCTTTCTCATATCCAAGACCATGCTTGTCATCAGCCTTTTTCTGTCCTTCAAGTAGTGCTTCAAGTTTAGCTGAGCTTATCTTGAACTTCTCTTTGTATTCATTTGCAACTTCCAAGTCATGTCTAAGAATGATAGTTTGCTTCTCAAGTTCCTCCTCATTGTATTTGCATTCTTGCAAATCAAATTTGAGATGACTAATTGTTTTGTCCATTTTGCAACATTCTTCAGTTCTTTCTTTCAGAGTTTGACTCAATTCTTCTTTGGTCTTCTTCCTTTGCTCAATTTCTTTGGTTAGCCTCATTACCCCAAATTTCATTTCAAGTTTTTGAAGAGAGATCTTTTGATAACTTCTCACACTCCTTTATTTTTCTTCCAAAGCTTCATTCATGTCATTTTCTTTAGTTAAACTGGATAACTGTAGAAGTAGCTCTTTCTTTCTTCCCATAGACTTCTCTAATTTATCTTTTAACATTTCAATGGTATCATCAGCATCCTTGAGTTCATCTTTCAGATTAGATATTTCTACTTTGGACTGATCAAGATCTTTTAGAGCCAGCTGAAGTTGAGCTTTGAGTGAACCCATTGACCAAGATCTTTCCTTAAGCTATTAGGCTTCTTTTAAGGAACTTGGCTCTGATACCAATTGTTGGAATTGGTCCAGACAACTAAGAGGGGGGGTGAATTAGTTGTCACACAAATTAAAATTATCTACCTTTAATCCTCTTTTACAACTTCTAAGCAAATTAATGATATGAAAATTAAAGCATGAATCAATAACACATGAGTAGAAACATAAGTAACACACTTGACAACAAGATTTTTGACGTGGAAATCCAGTTAAGGGAAAAACCACGGTGGGGGTTAACCCATAAAGATTATACTCTGTTAAAAGTATTACAAAGGGGAATGCACATGCATTCAAGCTCACTGCCCAGAGTTCACTGATTAAAGAAGGCTTACTGCCTATAGAAGGATCACTACCTACAGAAAGAAGATTACAATGAAATTGAACTGATAATTAGCATCTATCAATGCAAGGATTCAGTTTCGGTTAAGCATAAAATACTGACTTGATACACTTCATCTTCACTCTACCCTTTTCACTATTCTACTAGCATATGAATCTTAGATCTCTGCCCTTTTCATACTTATTCCATTGTCACATCACACACACACCCAAATCATTCAAATCCATCGGCTATATATATCTGCATCCAGATCTTCAACCACTTTTCAGTCAGCTTCAAGAACACTTAGAACTTTTATTAAAAATTTTGCTCTGTTGGCTAAATCCATGTACACTACTAACGCGGACCAAGACTTGCACTCAAAAACCATTAATCAGGTTGGCTACTATCACTGATCATCACAACTTGTCCAACCAACAACTTCCATACATCCGGAACCAAGATTAATTACAAGGTCAACCTATTCTTCTTCTGCCTGCTCTATCAAATTATTAACCCGATACTTAGATGCTAATAACTATTGAATCCTTCATCACCAGAGGCCAAAACTCTAGATTTAGATTATCCTTACAATGCTTATGACTCCCTTAGATCCACAGCAAACTCTGATCTACTCCCGGGGAGATCTGGACCAAGATACCGAACCCTGTCACACACTTTGTTCTTGACTTCCTGGACTTAGACAAATCTTTCAGTCTGATTTCTGGTATGGGCAAATTATTCAATGCAGATGTGTAGTATAAACTTAGTTGCCATCAATGACATCACTTATCATGCCTAGTAGTGTCTCTTGCCAACAAAATATTCCTTCATCACTTCTTGTATCAAACTTGCCTAGATCCTCATCTCTTTTGATATAGCATTTACTACCAAAAACTTTGAAATATCTCGCAGTAGGAGGATGACCAAACCATAGTTCATACGGTGTCTTACCAGAATTGTCTTTGATCTGCACCTGGTTAAGAGTGTAGACAACAGTACTCACAGCTTCTCTCCAATAGACTTGTGGAACATTTTCTTCCATCATCATGGTCCTAGAAGCTTCTTGAATGGTCTGGTTCTTTCCACAACTCCATTCTTTTGAGGAGTCCTAGGAGCATATAACTATCTTTTTATTCCATGATTTTCACAGAATGTATCAAACTCACTAGAAGTAAATTATCCACCTCTGTCAGATCTCAGACACTTTATCTTCATTCCAATCTCATTCTCCATCATAACCTTGAACACCTTGAATTTGTCAAGAGCTTCTGATTTTTCTTTTAGGAACATTACCCACATCATCTGGGAGTGATCATCAATCAGCAACATAAAATATCTATCTCCTTGCACACTCCTAATTTTGGCAGGGCCACATAGATCAGTATGTACAAGTTCGAATAGTCCACTTGAAAATTGTTCTTTACTCTTGAATGAAGTTCTGTTCTATTTACCCAATTGGCATTCTCTACACATGCTATCAGGTTTCAAAAGTTTTGGAAGATCTCGCACAACCTGAGTAGAACTTATCTTGACAATATTATAAAAATTCACATGACACATTCTTCTATGTCATAACCAACTCTAATCAATTTGAGCAATCAAGCAACTCTTACCAGAACTACTTAAATGAAAGATGTTACCTCTAGTCTGAGTACTAGATACAATTTCAGTTCTGGAGCTTTCCAAGATTTTGCATTTCCCATCCTTGAACTAGAGATCATAACCCTTGTCAACCAACTCTCCAACACTGAGAAGATTATGCTTTAGTCCTTCCACATATAGAACATCATTTGTGTTATTCTAACCATCAAAAGAGATGGATCCTCTGCCACAGATTCTACCAGCTGAGTTATCTCCAAATTTCATAATTCTACCTTCATATTTTTCAAAGCTTACAAACTTACTTTTATCACATGTCATATGATGAGAACATCCACTATCAATCACCCATTCATCATTTTCAACAACCTGAGCAATCAAGGCACTTTCCACATTTGCATAGCTAGTAGATTTAGTAGACACCAAATATTGTTCTTTGATAGCAATGAACACCCAATCACCTTCAGTGGAACCTCCATGATCAGATTCATCATTAGTGACTCCTTCTTCTCTAGCTTCTTGGACATAGTAACATTTCTTCTAATCTTTATATCTGTTAAGTTTTGGCTTTGAAAACTTCTCCAGACATCTTGAGGCAAAATGACCAATCTTGTTACAGGCAAAACATTTGAATGGCAACTTTCCTTCATACTTATCGGATCCTCTTGGCATTCTTTTGGCAATAAGAGCTTCAACTGTAGACTCAATTTCATCATCTTCAAGATCCTTCCTTGCCTTTGCAAACCTATTTGATCTTCCTGAAGAACTTTCACCTAGATCATATCTTTGTTTTCCATATACACTGGCCTTAAATGCATATTCATACTTGGGAAGAGAATCACCAAACTCACTCATTTCAAATGTTGAAAGATTACCAACTAACTGATCTCTTGTAACAGTTGTCACAGTCCTGATTTTTTCAATGGCAGCAACTTTATGCTTGTATGTTGAAGGTAAGGATCTGAGTACTTTGGCAACAATCTATGATTCTTCCAATACTCCACCATCATTCCTGATACCAGTCACAAGTTTATTGACTTTTTGCATGTAGCAAGTAATGTTTTCATCTTCACTCATTATCAACCTTTCATATTTACCCTTCAAGCTTTGTAGCTTGGCACATTTGACATATTTGTCACCTTCATATAGATTTTCCAACTTTTTCTAGATTTCATGGGCAGTTTTTAAGTCTAGGACATTTGCCAATTATGTATCTGTCAGGGCATTCAATAATGCTTCTTTAGCTTGAATATTGCATTCATTTTCCCTGAGTTCATCTAGAGTTGTAGGGCCATTCTTCATAATCTTAGGCTCATTCTTAGTTATCAACCAAAAGGTATCACCCATACATTCCAAGTGACATTGCATGCGTACCTTCCAGAGGGAGTAATTTGTTCCATCAAATCTCAGACTTTCCTTCTTGTAAGTAGACATCTTGGATCTCCTCAAGCAGTCAAGCTTCTTTTAGAGGAACTGGCTCTGATACCAATTGTTGGAATTAGGCCAGACAACTGAGAGGGGGGGGTGAATTAGTTGTCCCACAAAGATATTTTTTTCTCCTTTTAATCTTCTTTCACAACTTACAAACATATTAATGATGTAAACATTAAAGCATGAAACAATAACACATGAGCAGAAACACAATTAACACACTTGACACCAAGATTTTTGACGTGGAAACCTAGTTAAGAGAAAACCACGGTGGGGGTTAACCCACAATTTGTACCATGTTAAAAGTACTCAAAAATGGGAAGCCACACTGCCTAGAGCTCGCTGCTCAAAAGAGGCTCACTGCCTATAGAGATTTATGTTTAATACAAAATAAATTAACTGAGAATTAGCATCTTCTTCATGCCTGGTTCAATTTCATTGAATGCTCACAAAACTTCTACTCTTCTCCCAAATACTTCTTTACTATCACTTCATCCTTTACTGTTCTTGTTCCTCTACTCCTCTTCTCTACTCTGCCTCTAATCCTTTCTTGAGATTTTGTTATTTCACACAGATAACTTTCCACAATTCACAAGTATTTATACGCTTCATCAACCTTGGAACGAACATCAAGGTTGGCACTACAATCATGCAAATCACTATGTTGTCAGCCAAACATAACTGAGACTTGAATCTTCTTCCAGCAACACACCACGCTCCAAAGAATTGCTCTTAGATCATCCAAAACACACTTGAAACATCCGGTCAGCCAAGACTGGGAAGAACAACAACAAGGAAGAAACTTTCAACAACAAGCTCAATCTTCAATGCGGACCTTCAACACTGCAATCACACGAACCAGAGAACTCCACAAGCATATTGAATTCAACAAGAACATCCACACTCCTCCAAAACATTAGAATCACTTGCATCTTCATCCAGAACCTCAAGAACATTGTCTATCATAAATATCATACTAGAAAGATTGCTTGTAGACCTCAAAACCATGAACTACTAGAGTTGATGATACACACTGACTTCCCAATGATTCCTATAGATCCACGGATCATAATATTTTAATGCAGAGTGATCCAGACCAAGTTACTGGTATTCTATCTCTTCTGATCATAGCAAAACCCGGTTCTACTCAGATGGCCATAGCTTCTTCAAATCTTCATGTGGACCTCTCAAATCTTAACTGGAGCTACTTCAGACAACCCTCTATACTGTCATATGGTCAGATTCATTGATCTTTATTAATTTTCTAAATATCCTCAACATTTCAATCTTCTACATAGGAAACAAAATGGAATACAATTGACACCAATAGCAACAAGGATATGTTGACATCAATGACAACACCAATTACAAACATATTTTCAACACAAGGGTGCTAGCGCCCTAGTCTAGCCCTATTTTAGGTCTACCCTAAATTCAAATGTCGAGTTTGTGATCGTTATTTGGTTTCCAGGCTAACATCATAAGTTTCAATTATGAAATTCTTGGTGGGAATCTTAGTAGTTGCCTATATAAGCATGTGTAGGTTATCATTTAGAAAACTAGATGGCAATTTTCATTCTTGAGCTTATGTGAATGTGATACTTGTGATCTTCATTGTGTTACAGAGCATAACATTGTTATTGTGTTTGTTTTTATAGGTTGGATTACATCTTCTCCTCATGGCATTGAAGGGCCTCATCCTTCCACGAGAACTTCATCATCAAGGTGACATTTATTATGCTTTATCATCATTATCATTTGGATTTTTGCCTCTATCCCACAAGGATATGCACTCTCTCTGACAATAGTGTTTAGAAGACTTGAATGTCTCTCTGGGGATTGACTGAGGCAAGCCTCTAAACACCACAACCCCCTCCCACACTCCTTATGATTTCAGGTTACAGGTATCAGATCTAGAGAAAGTGGAGTTGCAGGGAAGATAGGGAAACATTGTAATTGGGATCTGAAAAGAAGCAGACACTGTGCGAGATTTCGGGACAAGGTGCCATCACCATTGTCCTCCACTGTCAAATCACTAGAAATAGAAGACATAGCAAGATCAGTGTCAGAAGGAGATCAGGAATCCACAAAAAAAGTAGCACATTGGACTAGGGCGCCATCACCATTGTCCCTGACATTTCCATTATCCGGACTGCGAAAAATAATGAGTTAAGGTTCTCTACCCTTTGTTTGATTATGGTGGCATTTGTCGTAATTCATAGATTTAATTACTATTTTGCTTGAATTAGGGTTTCAAGAGCATAAAAGCATTAATTGGAAACATTGTGTGATAACTTCTGAATTTCTCAGCAGAAAACCAAGGGGCAACCCAATCTGATAGATGACTCTCCTCTTGATAGGAGAAGCACTCGGTTGAAAAGCCCTTGGAATGTTTTGTGGAAAGGAGGATTCAAACTAAAACCCCCACATTCCATCAACCTCATTTCCATATTAAACAATGACAACAACAAAATTTGAAACAAGATTTTAACTACAAACCCTAGATTTTGAATTTGACTAGGTTTTAGGAATTATGCAACTTTTTCAACAAAACCCTAGGAAATGAGATCTTCAAATGCAAGGTACAACACCATGAAATGATTGTATACTATAATATCAATCAGATCTAATGTAAAAATAATAAATTTAAATTTTTCTATCATATGCAATGAAAGCAATGCAAAACTATGCCTTTTTCTAGCCTAGAAAGCTTAATTTTTTACTTTTTTTCAAAATTTTCAAATGAATAATGATAAGTATGCTATGAATCAATGCAAGATCTGATTTTAACACCAGCAAGATGCAAATGCTTGAAGGTACAGGTTCACTAAAATATTAAGTGTGAAAAAGACAATGAAGAAGACTAGCATGCACACTAGATCAAACCCTCTTTCACAAAAACATTCAAGGAAAAGACAGAACCAAATCACTACCAAATGGAGGACTCAGCTATAGATATTGTACTCTTGTTTTCAATAGAAATATCAGATTTAACCAAGCCTTTTTATCAAACCCTAGATCAAATATGCACTAAACCCTAGTTTTATGATAATCGGAGCATAACAGACAAACGGAGATAGATATGGACATTCCGAAAGAAGCACAGAGATCAGAGAACAAAGGAGAACCTAATTATAGAAGTAGATGTGTCAAAGGATGAAATAGGGGCACCCAAGTCTAGCCAACTCTTTTCAGGGGAATATTCCCAAACTTATGTCAGATCTTGAAACCCTAATTCCTGCTCAGTCTTCCTATATCTTCATATTTAATGAATCTCACACCTATAACCTACACACAAGATGACAAGAGATGGTTTGGGGGTAATGGTGTTTAGGGATTTGCCTCAGTCAAACCTCGAGATAGCATTCAAGCTTCCCAATATCATTGATAGATAAAGAGAGTGTGCCCTAGCAGGGCAGAGGCTAAAACAAAATGATGATAGAATGATTCAAACAACAAAGATATCATCTATGTGATGAAGCCCTTAGGAGAATGAAGATCCTTCAACTCATAAGGAGATAGATGATGACTTCAAACCTGTAACAACACACACAATGACAACACAGATCTACTCTAGAAACACATTGAATGCTTTGAATGCTCTTCGCTCCAAGATCATAAGTTTGCTAGCTCTTTCCTACTTTAAAATGAATTCAAAAACTCACTTATATATGCTTTCCCACTAATATTTGTCAAATTAAACCACAAGAGCTGACAAAGAGAAACCTTTTGAAAAGTATCAAGCTGACATGTCACTGCTACGCCCTTAATATTGGTGTACATAGGGTTATGAATAGTTAGCTTGTGGCTATCTTAACTCCTAATTAATTCATGTTATCATTGTTATATTATTATTTAATTAGATAGGTCATCCTAGGTGTTATATAGGGGTGTGTCTATTCATCTTAAGCATAATTTGGTATATATAAGAGGATGCGAGTCTTATTTCATCATCATATTGTGAAGTGTGTTCTCATTGGAGATATTTGGAGGTTGCCCCCTTGAAGTGGCCTATTATTCTCAGTTATTATCAAGTATTTGAATAATATTTCATATTATCTTCTTCCATTGTGCAAGTTATTTCATTACAAGTGGTATCAGAGCATGATCTTGGCACCGTAGAGGCGAGATTTTTTCTCAACATTGGAGGCGATTTTGGGAAGAGCATAACTTTCATATTTTAGAAAAAAAAATTAAATATTTTTAAAGGGTTTTTTAAGACCATATTAAAGAAGCTACAGTCTAGATTTCAGAGGAATTGGAGCATATTTGAGCAAATTATTGCAGAATTATGATTTCTACACAATTTATTTGAGATCTACATATCTCTCACATCCTGCCGAATTGGAGTATAATTTGTATTGGGTTTTTGAATAAATAGTAGAGGAGCCTACAGTCCAAATCTTGGAGAAATTGAAGCAAAAATAAGTGAGTTATTACAAAATTAGAGTTTCCAATAAATTCTCTCCCAAGGCAGCAAATTTGCTATTTTTTGGATTTTTGTCTAGGTAAGTTGTATCTTGGCCCTAGTAAGTTACAGTAAACATTTCAGAGAATTTACATTTCATTTATGTGATTTATTTCAAAAATATTGGTTTCCATCATGACGAGGCCTACAACAAGAGGCAAAAAGAATGCTGCCACACCGGGGATATCCTCAGATAAGGATGGGGAAACAATAGAGGATAGCAATCCCAATGAGGAAATAAGTAAGTTCAAGGAAGAGGTTAAGAGGGATATGTGTGACCTAAGAGGAGATATATCAAATATACAAAGCATGTTAAGCGCCTATATGAATGAACCAAGAAAGGAGTTCTCAAACAACCAAGGTGAGACCTTCAAGTTGGCTAATAATGACACAAATTTTAATACTCCTATGGGATCTAGGAATTTTTTTCCAAAGGTGGATATGAGCAAGTTTAATGGTAAGGATCCTCTAACATGGATAAACCAAATGGAGAATTCTTTTGAAGTACATCAAATCCCATATGGACAAAAGGTCACGATGGCTTCCCTATATCTAGAACCAGATCAATTCATTTGGTATCGTTGGCTTTGTACTCATCGGAGGAAAAAGGGTCTCACTGTCTCATGGTCAATTTTTATAGAAGAACTCTAAGCACAATATAGCAATAGTGTGACAGACAACTTCTTCAGCCAGCTTGCTAAACTTCAACAAATAGGATCAGTTAAGGATTATATTCAAAAATTCCAAAATCTATCCTTAAGAGTGGATACAATTACAAAGGAGAACTTGAATGATTTATTCTTGGGTGGTCTCAAGGATCACATTCAACATGAGGTACGCATGTTTTGTCCAAATTCTATCTCTGAAGCAATGATTATGGCAAGACAAGTCGAGGAAAAAAATTTGGCTAATAGAAGGGAAGAATTGCCTAGTAACAAAGTTGACAAGGCTCTTGCATCATCATTTACTCATCCTATTAGATTGACACCTCAACAATTGGAGGACAAAAAGGCCAAAGGGTTATGTTTCAACTGTGATGGAAAATATCATAAAGGACATAAATGTGATGAGAAGAAGTTGTTCTATACTGAGGCTACCTATGATGAAGATAATGATGAAGAAGATCCAGTGGTGGTGGTAGAGGACTCTAAAGATGTCCAACCAACTATCTCTTGTTATGCACTATCAAGTATTAATAACCCACAAACACTCAAGGTAAGGGGTTTCCTTAAAAAACAAATAGTGACAGTATTGATTGACTCGGGGAGTACACATAACTGTTGATAACTGAGAGGGGGGGTGAATCAGTTATCCTAATTAATTCTACTTTCTGAACTTTCTTATTAATCAATGCAGTATTAATTCAAACAAGCAAACATAACCATGAAATGGAAATACACATGACACAATATTTTTGACGTGGAAACCCTGTTAAGGGAGAAAACCATGGGGTGATTAACCTAAAGATTATTCTTTGTTAGAAGAATAAGGAAAAACAAAATGGCACTTGCCAATTAGGGCTCACTGCCCGAGCACACTGCTCACAAGAGGCACACTGCCTACAAGAGACTCACTGTCTACAAAAAGAGTGTTATACAATACTTGAACTGATTGGGAGCATCTACAAATGCTGGAGTTCAGTTCTGGTTAGGCTCAGTACACTGATCTGTTGCACTTCATCTTTCCTCTTCTTTAATGATGCTTTTCTTTCACATACCAGACCTTCCTTACTGCTTCTGCTCTGCTCTTCTGCTTTTATTCACACATAACTAACAACCACAACACACCTCACAACTAAATCCATCGTGCATATATATCCGCACAAGTGATTTCATCACCTTTCAAGTCGGCACTCAGAATAGTCAATCTTTTCACAAACTGTGATCTGTCGGCTGAATCCTTGCACACCAAGTAATGCGGATCAAGTATATACTTGTAGAAATCATTAATCATGTTGGCCAAACATAATTCATGCCTTCATAACCTTTACCACTATCAGTGATACATCTGGAATAACATCTGATGTTCTGCCAGTCAGTTCTTCCTTTGTTCATACTTTCACTCAGGAACCCGGTACTCAAGTATTCATATCTTTTTTCTCATCTGTCACCAGAGGCTAAATCCTTGGAATCTATCACTCAAGGTAGTCCTCTTGACTTCTCCAAATCTGCACTTCACCCAGATACTTCCTCTGAGAGATCCGGACCTGTATGTCGGACCTCGCTACATGCTTTGTTCTTGTTTACTGGACCACAACATTCATCACTTTGACTTCCGGTAGAGACACACAATGTCCTGCGGATGTGTGGGATGAACTTTGTTGCCATCAATGACAACAATCATGAATCCATATGGTGTCTCTTACCAACAATCTCCCCCTTTGGCATTGATGGCAACACGTAGTGAAAAATGACTAAGTTTTTACACTATGCTCCCCCTTGGCTGATGCTCTATTTTTATGTATATTTTCCGGAGCTCCACCTTAGTTGGATTCCTCATTTTTCACTGCTCCTCACTCCCCCTTTGACATCAATGGCAAAGGGTAGGGTCCGCATATCAAAATTTTCAAAAATTTAACTATACTTAGCCGCATAAGTATATACATATAGAATACTTACATATACTGTAGTATGTCTGCAAAAGTTATTTTCAGTTGAATGAATTCAGTAGCCCAACTTTGCTTCATTCTGTCCAAAATTGATATATGACTGCTCAATAGAAAAGCAAATGCATCTGCCCTTTTTAGATCAGTTGGATCATTTGTCTGAGCTGTGATTTGAGCTTCTTTTATGGCCTCATGCATGGCCTCTAACTTAGGGACAATTATCCCTCTGAGCTCACTTAACCTGCTTATTCTATTTTTCTTCTCTTTTTCAAGCTTCTTAATCTCATTCAAAACTGCAACCGTTTGACATTCTTGATTTATTATTGATGTAGAAAGTGGATCAAAATTTTGAGAAAGTTTTAACAGTTTATCCTCTTGTTCTTTCATTTTCTTCTCAATCTCCACTGTTGCTTTGGACCAAGAAATACAAAATTTGTATACTTCACCGCTATCTTTAAGAGCATTTTCTAAGCTCTTTATCCCAATATTCATATTTCTCCTATCATTAGTGATTAATCCTTGTACCTCTGAGAATCTCTTATCCAAAAACTCCTTACAGACCTTTTCTTCAGCTGACTTCTCTAGAGAATCAAAATGTGTATTAACACTGCTGACTAGAGTTTTGAGATTACCGGATGAGGAGGCTATGGGATCCTTCTGAAATGATGGCATAATATTTTCTAGCACTCTGGAAGCAGCTTCTATCAACTCACAGTCTTCCATATGAGACTTAAGGAGTTTTTCTTTAGCCTTTGCGTTAGAAAATGAAGCTATCTTCATTGTCTGTACCCGAGAAAGAGAATCAAAATTGAATGGACCTTGTAGAAGCTCTGGTTCATCAATCTCCATAGTTTCTTTGTTCAAGAATTCTTGGACAGTTTGTGCAGTGTCTCTTGTCGGAGACAGATGTTTCTTCTCTTCTGCAATTTTAGAGCTGTCCCTTGGAGCTTTTTCTCCTTCTACATTCGTACCACTAGCAGTTGTGGTCTTTTCTGTTGGGGTCTTCTCTCCCTTTGCAACCTTGGTACTGTCAACTTCTTTTTCCTTCACTTCAGCTTCTTTCTCCTATATTTTGTCTTCTCCTTTAGATCCGGAGGCTGTAGGGGAAACCGGAGGAGAGATAGTTGTTTGTTCATGGGCCACCTCTTCCAGAATAGGAGATTATGAGCCCTTGTCTTTACCAGAGTCCTCTAAGATGGGAATGTTGAACTTTTTAAGAGCATTTCAGAGGATCTCTTCAGTCTCTTTTGCCACTTTGTCGGTTTCACCAAGCATGAGTTGATTCATCCTGGCTTTGCTCCGGAACTCATCCTTGCACTCTTTAAAGATCATATTCATTTGTTGTGGAGTGATTGAAGGGAAGAGTTGAATGGTGACCTGTTCCCGGATCTCGAGATCTTTTGCTCGAGCATTGTTCTTCCTCATTTCAAGCCTTTTCTCTAGGCTTTTGGGAATTAGAGAGATAATTTCAATAAAGCTTTGTTGTAGGTATTCAAAAACTGAATTGTGGCTTCCTCCAGAATCTTTTTATCTGCTTCATTGTAATCATCATAGTATTCTGTTAAGGGTTGCAAGTTTCCATCCACAGTGACTGCTTTCACTACAACATCTAAGGATAGAGTGGGTTTTTCAGTAAATTCCTCTTCCTTCTCTTCTTCTCCTTGACTGGTAGAGTGTTCACCAGATGATTTCTTCTTCTTCTTCTTTATTACCTTTATCCCCTCATCTGATTCGGTTTCCTCTTCATCTCTTTGACTTGCATAAGCCCTTGTGGCTTTTGTCTTTGACCTTTTCTCTCCTTTGCCGGATGCTTGGACTTTCGTTTTTGAGCTTTTAGCAGGGACAGGTGCTGATCTTTTTGATGATCTAGTCCGGGTGGAAGTTTCTACCAAAGCACTTTCCTCACTTTTCTTTTTTGCCTCTTTCTTCTCTTCCTCAGCCTTTTGCCTCTTTTCCCTGTTGGCATCAGGTGCCTCCTTTGAGATGCCAAGGCCTTTGGCAACATTTTCTACTTCTTTTCTCACCTTCCTCTTGATCTCTGGTTCTCTGAGTTCCACATGAATCTTTGCACTCGGCTCCTCAAAGGTTCCAAACCTTTCTGCCTTTGGATCCTTTGGCTGACTTAGCATGTGTTGAACATGCAGCTCCATAATTTATTCATCAACTTCATACCCCATGGGCATGATCCATACAGTTCTTGGTTTTATTGCCTCCATTAGGCACTGATCAGTCTCTACCATAAAACAGACTGTGTCTTTGTATTTCTCAACAAGAGACTAGGGAATCCTTTCTCTTGCTTGCATCATGTTCTAAAAGTTCTTGAAGTATCCCCACAGAGCTATATTTTGTGCTTTGTTATCACCAAGTCCATGCAAATAATCTCTGATTTGGATAAATACTGGCCTATCACTCTCCCACACCTAGCCACTAGATCTGGGAAGCTCATTCATAAAGTAGAAAAATAAGCACATTATTAATCCACCATACTTGAATGAATTCTTTTTATTTTTCTTTATTTTCTACAGATTCTCCAAGAGTTGGTTCAAGAGAAGCTGACAAAGATCATAGTCTGCATCCTTTCTTAGCATTTCATAGGCAGTGTATATGGCAGTTCCAGGTATAGAATTTTCCCTACTAGAATGATATATTTTATATCCAATGATCATGGAGCCAAACTTGACATCCAGACCAGAGATGTCATCTACTGTCATTGCTCTTTTGTCAAACTTGGATCCGGTAGCCTCACTCATAGTTTCGTTCTTTACAGATTTAAGAATAGGAATCCCATCGGATGAGTGTAATCCGGTAACTACCCTGATGGCATCTTTAGTGATTTTGAGTGGTCCATTTAACCACATGAAGTTGTCATGTATTATACTCAAAATGTACCTGACCCATTCATCCTCCGTAAAACAAGGGAAATGTATGTATTGTGCAAAGTGCTTGTTCCGGAAGCTCTTGTATTGGAGTTTGAGCTCAAATGAATCATCTAACAGTTGTTTGTGATAGATATCTCTAAGTTTGAATTCCCCAAACTCTTCAACATTTGTGTGTATGTAAACCCTAATATCTTCAGTGTGCAAAACGCCATGCAGAACACTGGAAAATGCACCTAGGGGATCTACCTCCAAGGATTTGTATGGATGTTTCTTAAATGTGGGGCGAGGTCTATTAGAAATCTTTACTATATTTGGAGTAGCCATCATTAAAAGATTTGCAGTGAGATATTGAAAACAGAAAATACCTTTTGCACCTTTTGGTTTCACGGAGTTGGTCGGATTGATTTCTGGATGTAATGACTTCTACAAATGATCTTCGATGAACTTGAGGAATTTTGTTGTAGAGCTCCACTTTTCATTTCTTCTTGAATGCAGAATGAATAAGTGGTTAATGAGAAAACCCTTATATTGCTCCGCAAACCCTACTATCAGGTTGCAATAAATGCTCGACCTACATTATTCTGGTTTGCCTTATTCGGATGACTTGAAGAACCGGATCAACCCTGATCTTTAAACATCTTGCGGATCTTCCAAATCTTAACCATAGTTTGTTTGGATGCTACCCTTATGAATCCTTCAATCCGCAGCTCTTCTTGTGCCAGTTCTGACACCAATTGACTGGCTGGGGGAACAAGGTTTTCTTTGTGTCTCCCCCTGAGCCAGAGCTCACCTTTTAGTTTCTGGAAGGAATATCAGCACCAGAGTCTAGTGTGGATCCCACCTCTACATTCTTTGTACTTTTCTTCACCCAAATCTTGTTCATCTCACTTTTAATTTCATCCGCATTCACCTTTTGTTTACCCTTATCTTGATTCTGATGATGATATACCGGACCCTTTTTGTCCTGATTCTTGCTTCTACAGAATTTTGCAATATGACCGGATCTATTACAAATTTGGCAAACAACATTGCTCTGCATATTTGATTTATATCCTCTTGATCTGCATTGATTAGCCATATGACCTATTCTATTGCATGCAAAGCATCTACCATTGAATGATTTGTTCATTTGCATATTTCTGCATTCATGAGATTTGTGACCATACCTTTTGCAGTTAAAACACTATCCGGAGAAGGATGAATTAGTCTGATTCATTCACTTTTTGCACTGATTAGCTTTATGGCCAAATTTATTGCAGTTGTGGCAGTATCCATTGAAGGATGGATATCTTTGAGCATTAGGCTGTCTTACCGAAGGTCTTCTAGGCCTGTTTCTTGGATTTGCTGATCCAAAATTCTTCTGACCGGATCCAGAGCTTTCTCCTTTCTCATATCCCAAACCACACTTGTCATCTACCCCTTTTTGACTTCCGAGAAGAACTTCAAGTTGAGTAGAACTTATCTTGAATTTCTCTTTATATTCATTTGCTGTTTGAAGATCCCGTTTGAGAGAGACAATTTGATCCTCAAGTTTTTCTTCATTATCTTTAGCATCTTCAAGATCAAATTCAAGATGTCTGATAATTCTATCCATCTGGTGGCAATCTTCTAATTTCTCCTTGAGAGATTGTCTTAGATTATCTTCAGTTTTTCTTTTCTCTTCAACTTCTTGGGTAAATTTCATAACTCCTGACTCCATTTCATGTCTTACCATAATGATTTCTTTTGATAACTTTTCACATAACTTGGTTTTCTCAGTCAGCTCTTCATTTGCATCATTAGCTTCACCTTTTCTTGCCAATTGCTGAAGCAGCTCCTTTCTCTTTTTCATAGAGAGACTTAATTTGTCTTTTAGTTCTCTCATGAAATCATCAGCCTGTTTGAGTCTTTCCTTTAATTCATTGACTTCAGAGTTTGACTGTTCAAGATCCTCAAGGGCAGTCTTGAGTTGCTCCCTTAAACCATATGCATCCATTTGGATTCCCAGATCTTCCTTGCACTGTTAGACTTTGTTAAGAGGAACTTAGCTCTGATACTAATTGTTGATAACTGAGAGGGGGGTGAATCAGTTATCCTAATTAATTCTGCTTTCTAAACTTTCTTAGTAATCAATGCAGTATTAATTCAAACAAGCAAACATAACCATGAAATGGAAATACACATGACACAATATTTTTGACGTGGAAACCCTGTTAAGGGAGAAAACCACGAGGTGATTAACCCAAAGATTATTCTCTGTTAGAAGAATAAGGAAAAACAAAATGGCACTTGCTAATTAGGGCTCACTGCCCGAGCACACTACTCACAAGAGGCACACTGCCTACAAGAGACTCACTGTCTACAAAAAGAGTGTTATACAATACTTGAACTGATTGGGAGCATCTACAAATGTTGGAGTTCAGTTTCGGTTAGGCTCAGTACACTGATCTGTTGCACTTCATCTTTCCTCTTCTTTAATGCTGCTTTTCTTTCACATACCAGACCTTCCTTACTACTTTTGCTCTGCTCTTCTGCTTTTATTCGCACATAACTAACAACCACAACACACCTCACAACTAAATCCATCGTGCATATATATCCGCACAAGTGATTTCATCACCTTTCAAGTCGACACTCGAAATAGTCAATCTTTTCACAAACTCTGATCTGTCGGCTGAATCCTTGCACACCAAGTAATGCGGATCAAGTATATACTTGTAGAAATCATTAATCATGTCGGCCAAACATAATTCATGACTTCATAACCTTTACCACCATCAGTGATACATCTGGAATAACATCTGATGTTCTGCCAGTCAGTTCTTCCTCTATTCATACTTTCACTCAGGAACCCAGTACTCAAGTATTCATATCTTTTTTCTCATCTGTCACCGGAGGCTAAATCCTTGGAATCTATCACTCAAGGTAGTCCTCTTGACTTCCCCAAATCCCCACTTCACCCAGATACTTCCTCTGAGAGATCCGAACCTGTCTGTCGGACCTCGCTACATGCTCTGTTCTTGTTTACCAGACCACAACATTCATCACTCTGACTTCCGGTAGAGACACACCATGTCCTCCAGATGTGTGGGATGAACTTTGTTGCCATCAATGACAAAAATCATGAATCCATATGGTGTCTCTTGCCAACAATAACTTTATCAACAAGCAACTAGCAGCAAAGTTAAATTATTTTGTCTACCCTACCCCCGAATTCCAGGTTATGATTGCAGATGGTGGTACAGTCAATTGTTCAGGGAAATGCCATAGTATTAAACTCACAATGGGAGACTACGTGATAGATAGCCCTATGTTTGCTATACCCATGGCTAGAACATACATTGTTTTGGGAGTTCAATGGCTTACTACCTTGGGCACAATTGAGATGAATTTCTAGGAACTATTCATGCGCTTCTACTCTGGGGATAAAAAAATATGAGCTACGGGGTTTACGTGCAAAGAGTCGACAATCGGTAAGTGCACACCAAATGTCACTAAAAAAAGATGTGGATAAGGTGTGGCTCAATTATTGTCAATGGAAGTGCCAAAGACAAAGATTCTTGCTTCACCTTTCAAGAAAGTAGTTACAGTTTCATATCACAAGAGGGAACCTGATTTGTATGGGCCTCATAAAGGTTCAACTAGGACTGACAACATCGACTTCAAATTGAGGTTACCTAAATCAAAAATCATACAACCTTTCTACAATATCTCTATCTTGGAGAATGCTAGTAGACTCAAAAGTCCATCCATGACAATGTTATTGGAGCTTGATGAAGAAGGAAGAATAATATTGGAACCAGATTGCATTCTTCAAACACGCACGAAGAAGCTGAGGGATAGAACCCTCACTGAGTATCTCATCCAATGGAAGAATTTACCAATTGACGAGGCCACATGGGAGGATGAGGAGTTCATTCAAAAGAATCCACACTTGATTAGCATTGAGGACAATGCTTCTTTGAAGAGGGAGGGCATGCTATGCCCTTAATATTGGTGTACATAGGGTTATGAATAGTCAGCTTGTGGCTATCTTAACTCCTAATTAAGTCATGTTATCATTATTATATTATTATTTAGTTAGATAGGTCAGTCTAGGTGTTATATAGGGGTGTGTCTATTCATCCTAAGCATAATTAGGTATATATATAGGAGGATGTGAGTCTTATTTCATCATCATATTGTGAAGTGTGTTCTCATTGGAGATATTTGAAGGTTGCCCCCTCGAAGTGGCCTATTATTCTCAGTTATTATCAAGTATTTGCAGAATATTTCATATTATCTTCTTCCATTGTGCAAGTTATTTCATTACAGTCACTAATTTACCCCGACCAATCAGGGAGGACTTGGTCAGTTGGCACCCAAGTCTAAGGGCCCCTTTTTAGTTCAGGATAAGATTAGTGAGCGTCCAAGGTCCCAAATTGTCATGGGTGTTGGGCAATTTTCTTCGAGATGATCAATTATAATGCATAATGTAATAAATAGGACCTAGGAGCTAAACAAGGAGATAAAAAGGCAAGTGGACACTTTTTACTCCATAACAACAGGTAGCTCTAGAATTCACCAGTTAGCTTCGGAGTGGTTTGATCAACAGCTTCAACATAGGGAAGAACTTTGTTTGATTATGTAAAATAGAGCAGCAGCTTTGCATTAGTTTTGTGAAAACTTTTAATGTAATTTTAAGAGGAAAATATAAATATAAATTCTTGTTTTGAATCTTCTTTCTGGTTTCTCTCTTTTGTGTTTGTAATCTCTTCCTACAAATTGTTGTAGAAAATGTAGGAAAGTAGGTCCCCCTGCCAACAAGTGGTATCAGAGGCAGTTAGAAATATTTGGTGGGTATTGAGAAAATCCCTAGTTTTCTAGGCACTAAAAATCTTCTAGGTTTGACAGTCTTGTCTAAATTTAGTGAAATGGTAGGAGGGGACAACAAAGGTTGGTAGAAGCCACCAAATTTTGATGGGAAAAACTATGATATATGGGCTAAGAAAATGAAGACAATCTTGGTTGAAAATGACCTATGGGAGCTCATCATTAATGGCTTCACAGATGCTACAGACCAAGTAGCCTATGCAAACCTATCAAATGCCCAAAGGAACCAGTTGAAAGAAAAAAGAATGAAGGATACAAAAGCCCTCGATTTGATTGAGGTAGCCTTGATAGAGGTTATTTTCCCTTGCATTGCATCAGCAAAATACTCAAAACAGGAATGAAAAATACTCTAGAATAGTTATAAGAGGACTAAAAAGGTGAGACTAGTAAAGTTCTAGCTGCTAAGGAGAGATTTTGAGACCTTAAAAATGAAGGACAATGAGTCTATTTCAAACTTTCACACCAAGGTTTTGTTGGAATCAGTCTGGACAACTGAGAGGGGGGGTGAATCAATTGTCTCACAAATTTAACATTTTCTACTTTTAATCTTCTTTATCAATTTGCAATTAGATTAATAATGTAAACATTAAAGCATGAATTAACAACACATGAGTAGAAATAAACTGAACACACAAAACACCAGAAATTTTATGTGGAAACCTAGTTAAGGGAAAACCACGATGGGGGTTAACCCACAAGATTCATGCCCTGTTAAAAGTACTTAGAAGAAAAGAGAAGGCACATGCCTTTGGGCTCATTGCCTAGAGCTCACTACTCAAGAGAGGCTCATTGCCTACAAAATTTATGTTTAATACAGAAAGAATTAACTAATAAATAGCATCTCCTTCATGCCTGGTTTAGTTTCATTGAATGCTCACAAAACTTCTGCTCTGCCCCAAATACTTCTCTAACTCTTCATCAAAACAACTCTTGTTCTTCTGCTTCTCCTCTGCTCTTCTCTGCCTTTTGATCCTTTCTTCAGATTATATTATTTCCGCACAAGGATAATTTTCCACAACTCATCAACAAGTTTTTATATGCTTTATCAACCTTGGAATGAACATCAAGGTTGGCACTACAAACATCTGACTTAATACGAATCAGTAAGTTGTTGGCCAAACATAACTGGGACTCAAATCCTCATTAATCAACACACCATGCTCCATAGAAATGCTCTTAGATCATCCACAACACACTTGAATCATCTGGTCGGCCAAGACTAGGAAGAACAACAACACCAAGAAGGAAATCTTCATTGACAATCTCAAACTTCAATGCGGACCTCCAACATAGTAGTCACACAGTTTAGAGACTTCCACAAGCATATTGAATTCAACAAAAAACATTCGTACTCCTCCAAATCATCAGAATCACTTTCATCTTCCTCTAGAACCTTAAGAACATTATCTGCCATGACTGTCACTTTAGAAAGATTGATTGTGGACCTCTAAACCATGAACCACTTGAATGGATGATACACACTGACTTCCCAAACATGCCTCCAGATCTGCAGATCATCATTTGACATATCCAAAACAATCTGGACCTCTTTCCTATCACTCTGTCTTCTTCTGAATGCTGCAAAATTGGTTCTACTTAGATGGCCATAGCTTCTTCAAATCTTCATGTGAACCCTTCAAATATTAATTGGAGCTTCTTAAGACAATCCTCTACTCAACCATATGGTCTGCATACATTGATCCTTGTTAATTTTCTCGATATTCTCAACAATCCAGTCTTCTATACAGGCAGTAAAATAGGATATAGTTGACACCAATGGCAACAAGGATACATTGACATCAATGACAACACCGCTTAGGCACATATTTGCAACAGGTTTCCACCTTGATTAATCAGCTAAGAATTAATGGAGAAACAATGGAAAACCAAAGGATTGTTGAGAAGATCCTAAGGAGTCTACCTTCTAGATTTGATCCCATTGTCATAGTCATTGAAGAGGCCAAGGACCTATCCAAGATGACGGTGGATGAGTTAATGGGTTCACTAAAACCCATGAGTAGCGATTGAATAGATCAGCTCCTTCACTAGAACAAGCCTTAAAGGCTTAGACCAATAAAAGGGGCAAGGAAATAGGAAGAAACAACAGAGGCAGAGGTCAAAGAGGTAGAGGAAGAAGTAACTCCAGAAGAGAAGGCTCAAATAGACAAGAAGAGGCAAGTACCTCACAACCAACCTTCCAAGACAAGAAGAAGAAAAATAGTTTTAATCAAAGGTATGACAAAAGCAATGTTCAATGTTATTATTGTCATAAGTTTGGTCATTATACTAGTGAGTGTAGGAAGAAACAACGTGACCAAGGGAGTCAAAATTCTAATGTAGCAAATGAGAACAAGGCTGAAAATGAAAAATAGTCAAATGTATTTATTGTTTGCAACCTTGCTGAGCAGAGTAGTGATGAAGTATGGTATTTAGATAGCACTTGCAACAACCACATGATTGATAAAAAAATTCTTTCCCTCCATAGATAGCAGCATAAAAAGTGAAATCAAAATGGGAAACAATGAGAAAGTGCCTGTCATGGGAAAAGGTACAGTCAACATCCAAACCAAGAATGGTGAGAGGAGGAAGATCTAGGATGTCTATTATGCCCTTGGCATAAAACATAACCTATTGAGCATTGGACAGATGGTCCAAAATGGTTATAAAATTTTGATGGAGAATGGAGAGTGCATGATATTTGACAAAGGAGGCAGCAAGAATGTTATTGCAATAGTGCAAATGACAAAAAATAGAATGTTTCCTCTTAGGATACATATTGAGTCTCTAATGCTATTTCCAAAACTATCTTTGGCATAATTTTCAGCACTATCTCAAATGCTCACAGCAGTGGGACAACAATCTGTCTTTAGGAAAGTCATCAAAGACCCTTCCAAACTTTGGCATTTGAGGTATGGGCACTTAAGTTTTTCTATTTTGAGTTTATTGTGCAAGAAAGGCATGGTTAGAGGGCTACCAACTATTGTAGAGCCCGATGGGAAATGTGAAGTTTGCATATTAGGAAAGAAGCATAGGTAACCCTTTTAATCAGGGTATTCTAGGAGAGAAAAGGCACCATTAGAGTTGGTGCACTTAGATTTGTGTGGACCCATGAAAACCCACACCTTGGCTAGAATTACTTATTTCATGACATTCATAGATGATTACGGCAAACAAATTTGGGTTTATTTTTTGAAAAAAAATCAAAAGCCTTTGAGAAATTCACGTGGTTTAAGGCCTCAACTGAAAAGAAAAGCAACCACTATGTCAAATCCTTAAGAACAGATAGAGAGGGAGAGTATATCTCCAAAGAATTTATGAATTTTTGTAGGAATGAAGGCATAGAAAAATAGTTTACAACTAGGTATACTCCATAGAAAAATGGAGTGGTTGAAAGGAAAAACAAAGCCATTCAAGAGATGGCAGTAAGCATGTTGAAATCAAAAGGTCTATCACATGATTTTTGGGGTGAAGTTGTAGCAACAACAGTTTACTTGTTGAATAGGTTCCCTACAAAGGTTATTCATGATAGAATCCCACAAGAGGCATAGACAAACAACAAATGGAGCATTGAACACATAGAATCTTTGGATGTGAAGCATATGCATTTGTGCCAACCATGAAGAGACAAAAATTTGATGATAGAGGTGAAAATTTTATATTCATAGGCTAAAGTGAAGATTCAAAAGCCTACAAACTGTATAATCCCATCACCAAAAAGGTTGTGATCAGAAAGGATGTTGAGTTCATTGAGAATGAATCATGGGATGGAATGGTGGATAGTACCACAGGTATTTTAGTCATAATACCCCTTGAAGATGAAGAAGCTCTGGAGGACAACAACTTTGGAGGAGCTCAAGAGAGAAACAACTCAAGGAGAAACTATCGCAGAGCTTTGAAAAATAGCAACTCTAGAGGTGTTTAGTAGAACTACAACTCTAGAGGTGGACAACAGCACAGGATCTTCAGAGATCTACAAATCTAGAGATCATCATCTCTAGAGTTCAGCAGAGCAGCAGCTCCAGAGGTCAGCAACATAGTAGCTGTAGAGATTAGAACAACAACAGCTCTAGAAGTAATTCAGATTCTATGCTCACCTCATTGATGCCACGAAGGATAAGGAGCTTGAGGGAGATTTATGATAGCACAAGGTATGTTGATTTTAATGAAAATCTAGATTTTGCATTATTCTCTTATAGTGATCCAATACACTTTGAGGAAGTTGTGAAAGAAGAGAAGTGGTGTAAGGTCATAGATGAAGAGTTGGATGTTATATAGAAGAATAACACATGGCAGATAACTAATCTACCCAAGGGTAAACAAGTGATTAGAGTTAAGTGGGTCTATAAGACCAAGTCTATTGTTGAGGGTAAGATTGTAAGACATAAAACAAGGCTAGTTGTTAAAGGGTACAAACGGTAGCTGGTAAGAGATTATGATGAGACATCTGCACCAATTGCAAGACTAGAAACAATCTAGGCAGTTATAGCAATAGAAACCCAACACAAATGGAAGGTGTATCAAATGGACGTGAAGTCAACCTTATTTAATGGAGTTTTGAAAGACGAAGTGTATGTGGAGTAGCCACCTGGCTATGAAGTCCAGGGCAAGAAGCAAAGTCTATAGGCTACAAAAAGCCCTCTACGGGCTAAAACAAGCACCCAGGGCATTGTACAATAGAATAGACTCATATTTAGTGAGTAATAGCTTTAGCAAAAGTAGCAATGAGCCCACACTTTACATCAAAGCAACTCAAGGTGAGATTTTGATTATTGTTTTGTATGTAGATGATCTAATTTTTACTAGAAATAGTGACCTCTTCATTGTTGATTTCAAAGAGGTAATGAAGAATGAGATTGAGGGATAGACTTAGATCTACTGAAGTATTTTCATGGCATTAAGGTCCAACAAATAGAGTATGGCATATTTGTTTCACATACTAATTATGCCAAATAGATTTTGAGGGGATTTAAAATGGAGAATAGAAAACCTGCCCCAACACCAATAGCTCCAGGTCTAAAATTAAGCAAGGAGGACAACAACAATGAGGTGAACCCAACCCTCTACAAGAGAATAGTTGGAAGTTTGATGTACTTGATAGCTACTAGGCCTGATTTGATGTATGTAGTAAGCCTAATTTCTACTTTCATGGAGAGACCTAAGGACACACACTGGCAAGCAGGAAAAAAGATCTCGAGATATGTGAATGGCATAATAGATTATGGCATATTATATGGTGCATCCAATGAGTTTAAGTTAGCTGGTTTCATAGATAGTGATTGAGTAGGTAATATAGATGACATGAAGAGCACATCAAGATATGTATTTCTCATGGGTTCAGGAGCAATTTCATGGGCATCCAAGAAGCAACCCATTGTCTTTCTTTCCATAGCAGAAGCTGAGTATATTGCAGCAAATGTTGCAGCATGTCAGGCTATTTGGTTGATAAGAATCCTTGCAAACTTGAAGGAGTGGCAAGAAGATGGTACAACAATTCATTGTGATAACATTTCTTGAATAGCCCTGACAAAGAATCTAGTCTTCCACAGAAGAAGCAAGCACATTGAGATTTATTAACACTTCATAAGGGAGTTGGTAGAATGTGGTGAAATTGAGCTTCAATATTACAGATCCGAGCAGTAGCCTGCTGACATTTTTACAAAGGCATTGCCAAAAGATTGCTTTGAATGCCTAAGAGATAGGCTTGGCATTATAGATAGCTCTGAAGGTGTGCAACCCTAGAAAGAAGATAGCTCTGGAGGTTCAGCTATGGAAAAGACAGTCTTAGAATAGCTCCGAAGGTGCTCCAGAGATGTAGAAACAAAGCTCCAAAGATGTAGGAAATTAGCTTTGAAGATGTAGGAAATCAGCTTTGGAGATGCAGAAAAAGTGCTCTAGAGATGCAGAAAGGTGCTCCGGAGGTGGTCCAAAAGGATAGAAACAACTCTAAAAATTAGCTCTGGAATGACAACAACAAAGGTTTAACTCCAGAGATCAGTTCCAGAAAGAAAATTGTAGAATGATAGGTGACTTTAGATTAAGGGAGAGTGTTGGAATTTAATCTTCAGTTAGTGCAATTAATGCAATTCCCCCGTATCAAATTTGGAGATCTCCTCAATCTACCCTATCTAACTGTTGGCCTGCCAGAAGTAAATATGGTAGGTGAGTTTGAAATCAGATTTGAGTACCAATTTTTGTGGGCATGTAGATGAGACAGGAAAGGAAAAAGAGGATGATACAATTGTTAGGAATTAAGGTGTCTCAACCTTGGTAATTCCTTGTATTTATTTATTTATTGCCTATGTTGTAAATTAAATTGTAAATTCATATTATCATCTTGTGGGATGTGGCACAATGGTGTGTCATCCTACATGGAATATGACAACTTGTAATTTTGTCCTCACATGAGGAGATAGGCGTCCCACTTTGTGGTAGGAATATTTTTCCATGTGTCAGCATCTTGGATCTTGTGTAAGGGAATATTGACTGAAACAATCATGACATATTCCTATGACGAAGTTATGACATGTAAAAGTTAGAAATAGGAGATTCTATGACAGGTGAAGACATGTGTCAAAGAGCAGAATTGAAAAAGGCATCTTTGGGTGCCCCAAGGTGGACTATGACATGTTGTAAGAGAATATGCTATTTATAGCCTATGTATGACAAATTCTCTTATAGCTATAAGTTGTAACTGCTATGACATATTCTATGACTGTCATAAGAGCATCTGTCATAGCCCATTTTGGAAATAGGTGACCTGTTTGGGATGGGGTGTGTGGACAAGTGTTAGAAGCATCTTACAATGTTGACCAAGTGTCCATAGGCGTGGTTTTGGGCCATGAGGCCAAGTTGGACGCCCATTCCAAGATAGAGGCAATTTTGCCTTGTATTTTCTATATAAATAGGGGCTTTGAGGAGATGTATTACAGGTTTGACAGGTACTGTTATGCTACTGGTTTGTCTCCAGATATGAGTGTCAAAGACTCCTAAGAGCTTTCATTACAAGTGTATTGTAAACCATTTCAGTTTTGATAATACATTGTGCAAGTTTTGGAGTGTGGGGTTTTTCGCCTGATAAGGGTTTTCCCCACGTATATCTTGTGTATCTCTTCTTCTATCTCACTTTCTTGTTTATGTGTTTGCTGCAATATCTCTTTTAGTGGTTTAACAATGTTGTAATTGTAAGGATAAAATTGAATTTGCACTCTCCTCCCCTCATTAGATTAGTGTAGGAAGTGATTTCTATACACCTAGCTTCCTTTCAATTAGTATTAGAGCTTGACCAGTTTTGGTCTTAGCTATTGAGTAGCAGTTTTTTGAGCTGATCTTAGATTGAGTGGGAGTGTTATGCAGAGGATTTTGTATCTTGTTGCAGCAAGGAGATGGCAACCACATCCGAAAGGTTAGAGGTTGACAAATTCAATGGCACTAATTTTGAGTTGGGGAAACTCAAGATGGAGGACCCACTTGTTGATCATGACCTATGGGAAACAGTATCCGGTGTGAAACCTACAGCAATGTCACAAGCTGATTGGGACCTCAAAGATCGTAATGCTAAGGGTCTCATAAGACTCTGTTTAGCTAACTCTGTCCTGTTAAATGTCCATGAGGAGAAGAGCATGAAAGATCTTTGGAAGAAGTTGGGTGATGTTTATCAGGCCAAGTCCTTGGTAAACAAACTTTTTCTGAAAAAGAATTTGCTCGCTCTGAAGATGGAAGAGAAAGGATCTATTGCAGACCACATGAATGCTTTCAACATGATCATTGCACAGTTGACATCTATGGGTGTAAAAATGGAGGAGGAGGATCATTGCATGACCCTGCTTTATTCTTTTCCAGATTCATGGGATCATCTTGTCATGGCTATCAGAAGCACCACTACCACCTTCAAGATGAAAGATGTGGTGTCCTTGCTGTTATCTGAAGAAATGCGGAGGAAGTCTTCTGAGGCAGCCAAAGAGGCTCTTGCAGTTCGTGGAAGACCCAAAGACAAAGGGAAGAAGAAGGACAAGAAAGGTGATAAGCGTAGATCCAAATCCCGTGGGAGATCCAAATCTCCTGGAAAGTCCAAGGCTCTTTCTTGGAGTTGTGTTAAAACCAGACATTTCTGAAAGGAATGCAAAGAGGAGAAGAAAAAGAAGAAGAAAGCTCTTGATTCAGATTTTGACAAGTCACAAGATGATGGTGATGCTTTCATCGCAGCCTTGGCCACCCATGCATCTGATGATGTGTGGTTGATTGATTCTGGTGCATCATTCCACATGACCTCGCATCAAGACTGGTTCACGAAATATGAAGAGTTCGATGGTGGAAGAGTGTACATGGGTGACGACTCTCATCTAAAGATTGTTGGTTGTGGAAGAGTCTCAATCTGATTCCCTGATAGATGAGTAAAGGGGATCACTGGAGTTATGCACATTCCAGGCCTTGTACGAAACTTGCTTTCTGTAAGTATGTTGAATGATGCAGGTGTACGGGTTGTCTTTTTGAAGGATGGATGCAAGATGACTAGAGGATCTATGGTGCTTGCGAAGGGTACTCGGAGAGGTACTCTGTTTAAGCTGGAGGCATGCACTTCACAGTGCAATAGTTCTTCTAACTCAAAGAAACATGCTACAGTCACTTCATTCCCACCATCTGAACGAGCAGTCAAGAAATCTATTGTAACTAGTTCTGATGGTAGTGCACATGCTATGGAAGCTAATCTTCCTATTGAAAAGACTGTGTTATAGCATTTGAGATATGGCCACATTGGTGAGAAGGGTCTGTGTACCCTAAAAAAAAACCTCATTGAGGGGATAAATGATTGTAATCTCGAGTTTGACTTTTGCGAACATTGCATTTATGGAAAACAAAACTGTGTTCTGTTTTACTCTAGTTCTCACAAGTCTTCTAGTGTATTGGATCTTATTCATTCTGATGTGCTTGTTAATGTTCCTTCAATTTCAAAATATATATATTTTGTATCTTTCATAGATGATTACAGTAGAAGGACATGAGTTTATTTTATCAGAAGCAAGACAAAAGTCTTTAGTTGGTTTAAGGAGTCTAAAGCCTTTGGTAAAAATTAGAATTGTAAAAAGATTAAGTGTTTGAGAACTAACAATGGTGGTGAGTTTTGTTCGGCAAAGTTTGATAAGTTCTGTAAAGAGCAATGGATTGAAAGGCATAAGACAACTCCATATACCCCGCAGCAAAATGGAGTTGTAGAGAGGATGAACATGACATTGATGGAGAAGGCTAGGAGTATGCTTAGTGGAGCAAGCCTCGAACAAAAGTTTTGGGCTGAAGCTGTTACCATTGCTTGCTATCTAGTAAATAGATCTCCTACATCAATTCTTGTTAGTAAGACACCTATGGAGGTGTGGTCTGGTAAGAAGCCTTCAGTTAGACATCTTCGTGTTTTTGGTTGTGAGGCATATGCACATGTGCCTAGTGAGAAATGGTCTAAATTGGAGAACAAGGCTGTTAAATGTATTTTCATTAGCTATGGTGTCGGTGTGAAAGGATTCAAGCTTTGGGATCCTGTGGCTGAAAAAGTGTTGTATAGCAAAAGTGTTATCTTCAGAGAGCTAACACCTTCTTTCGTTGTTCTACAACCAGAACAGATAGAAAAGAAAGAGGATGCGGTTCAGTTTCCTTCTACCCCTGAGAAGACTGAACAAACAGACCCTGTGAGACCTGATGATGAGGAGAGCTCTAGAAGCTCTAAAAGCTCAGAAGAAGAAGCAGAACCTCAACCTCAGCCATTGAGGAGGTCTACACGAACAAGGAAGCAACCTGATAGGTTTGGTTATTCATTACTTGATTCTAGTTGTGCTTTTGCTTTACTTACTAACACTGATGAGTCTAGAACTATGAAAGAGGCTATGGGCATGAAAGATGCAGGTTCCTGGAAGGAGACCATGGAGGATGAGATGGCTTCTTTGGAAAAGAACAAAACATGGGACTTGGTGCCTTTGCCTGATGGACGAAAACCCATTGGATGCAAATGGGTGTTCAAGAAGAAATTTGGTGCAGATGGCAGTGTTGAAAAGTACAAGGCTAGACTAGTTGCGAAGGGGTATTCACAAGTGGAGGGAATTGATTATGGTGAAATTTTCTCTCCCATTACAAAATTGACATCCATTCAATTTTGGTTATCTCTTGCAGCTGCTTATGACTTAGAGGTAGAACAGATAGATGTGAAGACAGCTTTCCTTCATGGTGATTTGGAGGAAGAAATCTACATGTCATAGCCAGAGCATTACATAGTGAAAGGTAAAGAAAATTTGGCTTGCAAATTGAAAAAGTCTATGTATGGTTTGAAGTAGTCTCCTAGGATGTGGTACTTGAAGTTTGATGCCTTTGTGTTGTCAATTAGATTTATGAGATCAAAATCAGATCATTGTGTGTATTATAAGTTTGATGGTGATCGTATTCTCATTGTTGCATTATATGTTGATGATATGTTGCTGATTGGGAAGGGTAAGAATATGATTTCTAATTTTAAGCCTCAGTTGGCAGCACAATTTGAAATGAAATATTTAGGGGCAGCCAGGTACATTCTAGGAATAGAAATTAGAAGAGACAGAACTAATAGAAAACTTTGGTTAAGCCAGAGTAAGTATGTGAAGACTGTGTTGGACAGGCTCAGCATGGCAGATTGTAGACCATTGTGTGTTCCTATTTCATTGGGGACAAAGTTGTCTGTTAGTGATTGTCTAAAATCTCCTAGTGAGGTGGAGGACATGAGCAGAGTAACTTATGCTAGTGTTGTTGGCAGTTTGATGTATGCCATGGTATGCACAAGACCAGACATTGACCAAGTAGTGGGAGTCCTTAGTTGATTTATGGCTAATCCTGGATGGGCACATCGGGATGCAATTAAGAGATTTTGTTCAGATATTGGTGTTGATGCAGGACAGATTACAATTTGTTGTGACAGTTAGAGTACGATTTGCCTTGCAAAGAATCTAACTTTCCATGCTAGAACAAAGCATATTGATGTACAGTTTCACTTCGTGTGAGACATGGTAGAGGATGGGAAGGTAAATTTAGAGAAGGTATACTTTGAAGAATGTTGCAGATGCATTGACAAAGCCAGTGGGCACAGAGAATTTTAGATGGTGTTTAGAGTCTATGGGCCTCTCGGCCTATAGTAGTTAAATCTTGTTAATTCTATTAGCTCTTACAAGGTGTTTGACAAGTGGGAGAATGTTGGGAATTAAGGTGTTTCAACCTTGGTAATTCCTTGTATTATTTTCATTGTATTTATTTATTTATTGCCTATGTTGTAAATTAAATTGTAAATTCATATTGTCATCTTGTGGGATGTGGCAGGTGATGTGTCATCCTACATGGAAGATGACAACTTGTAATTTTGTCCTCACATGAGGAGATAGGCATCCCACTTTGTGGTAGGAATATTTTTCCATGTGTTGGCATCTTGGATGTTGTGTAAGGGCATATTGACTGAAACAGTCATGACAGATTCCTATGACAAAGTTATGACATGTAAGATTCAGAAATAGGAGATTATATGACAGGTGAAGATGTGTCGAAGAGCATATTTGGGTGCCCCAAGGTGGACTATGACATGTTGTAAGAGAATATGCTATTTATAGCCTATGATGATAGATTCTGCTATGACATATTCTATGACGGTCGTAAGAGTCGTAAGAGCATCTGGCATAGCCCATTTTGGAAATAGGCAACCTATTTGGGATGGAGTGTGTGGACAAGTGTCAAAAGCATCTTACAATGTTAACCAAGTGTCCATAGGCATGGATTTTGGGCCATGAGGCCAAGTTGGATGCCTATTCCAAGATAGAGGCAATTTTGCCTTGTATTTTCTATATAAACAGGTGCTTTGAGGAGATGTATTATAGGTTTGACAGGGATTGTTATGCTATCAGTTTGTCTCTAGATACGAGTGTCGAAGACTTTTGAGAGCTTGCATTGCAAGTGTATTGTAAACCATGTCAGTTTTGATAATACATTGTGCAGGTTTTGGAGTGTGGGGTTTTTCACTTGATAAGGGTTTTGCCCACGTATATCTTGTGTCTCTCTTCTTCTGTCTCAGTTTCTTGTTTATGTGTTTGCTGCAATATCTCTGTTAGTGGTTTAACATTGTTGTAATTGTAAGGATAAAATTGAATTTGCACTCTCCTCCCCTCATTAGATTAGTGTAGGAAGTGATTTCCACATACCTAGCTTCCTTTCAACAACTAGTTAGAAGAATATAGTAGACGAGACCTTGTAGTAGCAGAAGTATAGGAATAGAAGAGAATATTCTAGCAGAGAATAGAAAAAGTACAACAGTAGAATAGGTGAGAGTTGTAGCATCAAAATCTTATGCATAGGTAGCTCTGAAATTAACCAGTCAGCTTCGGAGTGGTTTGATCAAAAGCTCCAACATAGGGAAAAACTTTGTTTGGTTGTGTAAAACACAGCAGCAACTCTGCATCAGTTTTATGAAGTTTTTGAATGTAATTTTGACAGGAAAATACAAATATAAATTCCTATTTTGAATCTTCTTTCTAGTTTCTCTCTTTTGTGTTTGTATTATTTGTCCTACATTGTTGTAGCAAACATAGGAAAGTAGGTCCCCATGCCAACAAAGAATCTCATCATTTAAAGAGGACAAGGCTTGACTAGAGAAAGATTTTTTTCAATTTGAAAGAGAAACTTTTGATAGAATTACAGAGTCATAAAATAAAGTGGCTTCCCATGCAATCATGTTTCAATTCAAAAAGATGAATTCATATAGAATATTTAGTACAATATATTTGTACTCATGGAAAGATTACTATCACTTAATGGTGGTCTAAAACAAATGTTCCATTGCTAATATGGACATTTCTCATTGTTGGTTGTGAAGATAAGACAATGCTCATACATAGAAGATAAATCAGATATGGCATAGTGGCAGTGGTTTTTATTTTATTTCATCATTCTTTGAAGATCATTATCATTTTATTAAAGATTTATTTTTGTTAGATGTCGGCACATTTTGGGTTGTGTGCCAAGAAATAGTCTATAGAGAAGAGGCAGGCATTCGAAGAAGCATTGCAGGCCAACTCGATGGGAAGGAATGGTGTTTGCTAAATGGTGTGAGAGAGAAGTGCTTAGGTGTGAGCCAAGAGTGTGTAGTGGGAGCGTGCAACAAAGGTGTAAGACATCTTGCTTTATTTTTCTCAATCCTACTATTGTTGACCATCAACTGCATCTCCTTTGTCACTTGATTGTTGGGAATGTGTTACAAATAGCACAATAGGACTCTATTAAAATTATTAGTTATTCCTACATAATCTCTAATACCATGATAGAAATTAAAATCTATTGGTGCTTTGACATGTTGATCCATGAATCCTAAAGACTTGTGCTATCACCTATGACCAAGTGTGTGTCATTAAAGGTGAAAGGAAAGATTATGATTATATTGTGGCATGAAAGGCCCAATGAATAAGAATGGATATCTCCTTCTTCTTCTTTAGGCTCTGTCAAATCAAGGGGTATTCCCTGAAGTATGTTCTTAAAAAGGGGCAAGCAAAGATAGACTAAACTTGGGCCAAACTATATCCAGAACACATGAGACTCCTATCAAATTTTCACTAGTACCGATGTGCTAGTTTACCTTGAACCAAGGATTAAAAAAACCTTTATAAGTAGATGCGACAAGCATGTGGAGACTAAGATGTAGTCTTCTTAACCTTTTAAGATTTGTGGTACATTATCTCCCTTAACACATGGATGTAGCAATGACAACAATGCATATTTCATTTTGAATGGCCCTGCCGAGGTTTGTAAACACTTTGTGGTAGCAAGGCAGTGAAATTAAGCAATGCAATAGGTCAATTACCTTTACTTTAACTACTAAGGTTGATGTTTTTTGTTAAGTGTAGTGGGATGGTAACATATTGAAACAAATAGTAGACATGTGCCTTCATTTGTGATGAGTGCCAAGTAGCACTCAAATCAACATACCTTTTTACTCCCTTTTTCCATCCTTTCATTTTGTTTGACCTGGTATTTGCACCATAGAAATTGTAAAGACCTATTTTAATTATACTAATGAGAGATAAATTACTGAAGATTATTATTTTTGATGAAAGGACTTATGTTGTAGTAAATTAATAAAATTGTGCAGAAAAGCCTCTTTTTTGGTTCACATGTATAGCTATACAGGCAAAAAGCAATTTTGGTGATCTCTGGAGCTAGATATGGAGGATGCTACACTAAACTCCAACGTTTTCCCAAAGTGTTGGAGGAGTTCTGAAGAAGGAGCGGAAGAGCAAAGGAGGTGGGTGATCTCTGGAGCCATGCCTTAGTGGAATCATGGATGTATCTCTGGAGCTGCTGGCAATAGTGCAAAGTCTCCGACGCTACTGTCAACCTACATCTCCGGGGGCAACTGCAGTTCTATGGAATCTGCCATCCAACACCAAAATGTTCTAGTAAAGAATCCATTTGTCTACCAGGGATCTAATCCCCTTTTCATTTGATTTTGCATGAGTTTCAAAGACTTGTTTAAAACCTATATTTCAGGGCCTCGCTGCCCATTATTATTTAAGTTAAGACTCTAGATTTAGTGGAACTTCTGTACCACTAAAGCCTTTTCAATTTGCATGGTTATACTTTTTAGTTAGACAAATGTATGTCTTAGTTAGAATAAGAGATTGGTTGTATCTCATAGAAGAACTAATGGATAGAATAGTTAGTTCCAAAAGATATCTTGTCGCTTGGACTAATATATGTTTAGATAGAAGCAACATAAACATATACAGATTTTGCTATTAGAGTTATTGTAATTTTCATTTTTAGGACATATATACTTGTTGAATACAATGTACCTTGATGAGATTCAATTGAAGGAAAGATTGTGTAATTACATTTATGTTATGAGTTTTTGTCTTAGCCTTCGGTCCTGAAGGTGTGGAGCAAGGGCCCACTCCTGCCAACAAACAGGAGGCTAGTATCTTTGTTTCATTGTTATGTTTACAGATTTTGTTAGGAGTACAATTCTACAACTTTCATAAGATAGTTCTATTCCTGATTAATATTTATTTCCAATAGATGCATGCTTTTAGCTTTGTGTGAACTAGAATAGATCATTTTCAACAATCTACTGCTTTAGCATTATTTTGGTGTTTTCATAATTTCATTTCACATCAGATAAATTAGCAGAATTAATTCCTTAGATAGTCAAATCAGTAGGATTAGTTGAAGGACTATTGATTATGGAGTTCCTTATTGCAGATAGCCTAGGACACAGCCCTGGATTTGACACATGAAAAACATGATTAAATGCCAAGGTATAGTGACCCTTGTCAATTTGTATGAGCAACAAGGTCAAATCTTCATCAACAAAGAACATTATTAAGGTAAAGCACAAAATGACACCTTAAAGAAGATGGTATAGATGGCAATGTTCAACACTATTGCACATAAGCTAGGCTCTATATGCATAAATGAAAAATAGAAGATATTGCAAGACAATCACATGAGCATATATTACACATCCATAAATAGATCCATACGCTTCATGTAAATTGCTTTCAAAGAGTACCTTATGAAAATATTCACAAGGGTTTTATAGCCTTTGTGAAGGCAAACCAATTAAAGACTACACTCAAATCAACAAGTGTGCTTAAGAGAGTTTTTTAAACTATCAAAAGCATACAAAACACTCATAAAGACATTCGAGTGATTGAAAAATACACTTTATATTCATTCATTTGATGGAGTACAAGAGCAATGATACAATGAAGAATAGACTTATAGATTCAATATCTTGCTCAGCTTAACATAAAAATGCAAGGAAAACTCTACTCTTTCTCTTCTCTATCCATTCTACAAATATGCCAACAACATTCAAAATCCCAACCAACAACCAACCAACCCCTTTTCCCACTACAACTTACCAATATAGACTAGTTGAGTTCAAACATTGGAGGGAAAATCAAATTCCTACCATCTCATCACCACCAATGGGATATACACAACATCCTACAAGTAGATCACCTAGAAACATGTGAGATCAATCCTAGAATAGTTTTGGGACATGGCATCATGAATGTGAACCACTGGGACCACCACATCAAGAGAGAAACCACAAGACAACATAAAAAACCATTTTGAGGTCACCTGCTTTACAACATTGAATTAAATACACCATAAGGTTGAGGAGATGAGAATTTGAAATCAATGAGAACGTCAGGATCGTGCACGAGGCCAAAGAAAGAAACTTGAACCATATCTTGTGACAACATGCCAACTCCTAAGAAAGACCAAGGACAGACCAATAAATGGTGAGATTGCCAACCACCAATCAAACCAGCCATAGGTGTTTAAATATTTGAAAATAACCAAGTTGTAATTGGATTGTGGTAGGTGAGGATGAATAGTGGATAGCAAGGTAGGTAGATATTTTAAACCCCATTTAAAATAGGTCTAGTATGTAAGGAAATGAGACCATCTCAGAACGAATATCTGAGAACAACAATGTCTTCGGTAGGTTTAAATTTATTTAGATTGCCTAAAAAACATGCACAACTATGCCACAAAGTGGAATCAGACATAGTTCATTTCCCACATTAACCCTCAGAAGGAAGTAATTGCAATTTAGAAATAAACTAGTTTCAACAGCAATTATTTAACAGTTTCAATAAGCAGAATCACAAAGCATGAAAGACAAATAAGAGAACAAGAACACAAAAGGTTTAAATGGGGAAAACCCTTACAAGTAAAAAACCCCACACTCCAAAAGCTCAGACCCATTGTATTATTCAGTAACCAAAAAATATAGTTACAATACAATTGTAGGCTCTAAGCCTTTTCATAGAGACTTTACATCATGTTCAATCTGGAGAACACTTGACAATATATCCTCTCACAAAACTCTGTCTCTCTCTGATCCAATGCACTTTTGCATTATATTACAAACTTCTCAAACATTTCAGTTCAAATTCCATAGACAACGGTTACAAACAGTTTAACTGCCTTGACATCTAGTATTACAACTTCCATTGGCAACCGAACAACCAACTGCCAAAGGTCGCGTTGATTCACAACAACGATGTGAAATCAATGAGTAACCTAGTGCCACATGTCGACACCTTACTCATCAATCAAATGCTATTAACCTTGTTCATGGTTTTATCTTTGTCTGTCATTCCATGTTGAAGTGTCGGGGAGACACTTAATCCTGTCCCACTAAAACTCCCTTATCCCTTTGACAACTATAATACCTGCCAAGTCATACAGTCTTTAACTCAGCCAATCCTCGCTCTCCATCACAGTCTTCTTGCGACCCACCAAAAGCCAGCGGTCTGGCAGGTGTCGTTTGGTCGCTAAGTTGCTAGAAAACTGAACTTCAAAACCTTTGTCACTAAGTCGCTAGAAAAACAAACTTCAGAACCTCTGTCGCTAAGTCGTTGAAAACCCAAACTTTAGAACCTCTTGTCGGAGGTTACAAAGTTATGAAAACTCATGACTCATCAACAACAAAGAGAACCTCAAAGTCACTAAGTTGGGAGGTTGTGAAACTTTAGAACCCCACGACTTAGGTTAGGAAAACTTGGAATCCCACGACTTAGGTAACAAACTATTTTCTACCAAAATTTAAAAGTTAGGTCGATGAAGGATTTAATCATAACCTACAGGGAGACTACCAAGCCAGTAAGATTTAACACACATTTTCTAACATTCTCCCACTTGATGAAGAACTTACTGGCTCCTTTCAACACTTGAAGTCACTGAATCATGTCATCATAGCCATACATGCAATCTCAAGAATCTTAAACAATGCTTCTATGCTCCAACCAAGACACCAGTCTAAAGAACACAAGCATCACATTCAACTAATAGCAAAGGCTACAAAATACTGCCACCACTTCACTTTGCTCACAAGTTGTACAGAAGCATGAAGAACATCAACTTCAAATCTTCAACATGAACACAACCATGAAGTTATCCTCCAGAAACAAGATAGAACATCAGCTAGAACAACAACCAGCAAACTGACTATTCTCATCCAACTGAACAAAAACCACGTGACTGAAAAATAGCACACACAACAAGTGCTAATCCATCCAATCCATACCTCCAAGGTATCATAAAACATAGAAGACTAATGTTAAACATATCCAACCCATCAACTGCAAATACACGCTCCATGTGTCAACCAGTTAAAGAAGACCAAACACATCCAAGAACTCCCACTGCATGCAAAAATGAAAATAATCAAGGCATACCAAGTCTACTACTAGCATCATATAGAAGGTGTAAAACATCATTATGTAGTACCAAGGAACCATCCACAATGATATGCAAAACATGTAAACAAATAACCTGTAAGAACAATTTTACCACAAGTCCATAACTCTCCCAAGTTCTCCACACCCAACTATTGGAATTGGTCCAGACAACTGAGAGAGGGGGGGTGAATCAGTTGTTACACAAATTAAACTTTTATGCTTGTAATCTTCTTTTACAACTTCTAATCAAATTAATGATATGAACATTAAAGCATGAATCAATAACACATGAGTAGAAACATAAGTAACACAATTGACGCCAAGATTTTTGACGTGGAAACCTGATTAAGGAAAAACCCACGGTGGGGGTTAACCCACAAAGATTATACCTTATTAAAAGTATTACAAAGGGGAATACACATGCATTTGGGTTCACTGCCTAGAGCTCACTGCTCAAAGAAGGCTTACTACCTACAGAAGGCTCACTGCCTACAGAAAGAAGATTACAATGAAATTGAACTGATAATTAGCATCTATCAATGCAAGGATTTAGTTCCGGTTAAGCACAAAACATTGACTTGATACACTTCATCTTCACTCTGCCCTTGTTACTGTTCTACTAACATCTGAATCTTAGATCTCTGCTCTTTTCATACTTATTCCATAGTCGCATCACACACACCTCCAAATCATTCAAATCCATCATCTATATATATCTGCATCCAGATCTTCAGCCACTTTTCAATCGGCTTCAAGAACACTTAGAACTTTATTGAAAATTCTACTCTGTCAACTAAATCCATGTACACTTGTAACGTGGACCAAAACTTGCACTCACAAATCATTAATCAGGTCGGCCTATCAATGATCGTCACAACTTGTCCAACCAACAACTTCCATACATCTGGAACCAAGATCAATTACAAGGTCGGCCTATTCTTCTTCTACCTGCTCTATCAAACTGTTAACCTGATACTCAGATGCTAATAACTATTGAATCCTTCATCACCAGAGGCCAAAACTCTGGATTTAGATTATCCTGACAATGCTTATGACTCCCTCAGATCCACAACAAAGTCTGATCTACTCCTGGGGAGATCCGAACTAAGATACCGAACCCTGTCACACATTCTGTTCTTGACTTCCCAAACTTAGACAAATATTCAATCTGATTTCTGGTATGGGCAAATTACACAATGTGGATGTGTAGTATAGACTTAGTTGCCATCAATGACAACACTTATCATGCCTAGTAGTGTCTCTTGCCAACACCAACAAAGGAAAGAGATAAGAAAACCTCCATGTCATCACCCAAGAACATAAGTGAAAACACATGACCATGAGCTAGTGATCACAAATAGCTCCAATCAAACCTCAAACTAATGTAACGTGAAACAAACCATCCAAGAAGTCAACCAAGACAAAAGGGAGAATTACTGCACATCATATACCTGTGGAAAATCCTTCTACTTACACCTCTAAGTGCCAATTGTGTCAAGTAAGATCTTCTTCACAATCCCAAAGAGAACAGCAAATCAACACCCAAAATCGTTCAATCTCAAGAGATCAAACACTACATATGCAGCATGTATCTTACATGGATGTAAGCCTCTCAAACCAAAGAAAATCAAACTAATCCATTTCCCATCTAAGGAAATCAGCCTATAAACCATCTCCTATAATCATCATAAATGAAAATCCAACCCCAAGGAGACTACCATGCTATTCCTCTCTCACAATGAATCCTCCAAAACCATCTAATAGCAGCTCAAGATCCATGTTTATGAAAGATAAAGCATTTATAAACTCATGCTAAACCATCCTCAAATGAGTCTCCAAAATTAATGACCATGAATCAACTCGATCCTATGAGAACCAAAGCATGAAATATAACACATATAAAAGATATAATGGGAAAATACCTTTCAAATTATAAACTATCAAGTAGACCAAGAGTGGGAATGAGAATGCTCCTCCAGGATATGCAAATCATCATGGCTCCTCCAAGAGCAATCTCCTCACAAGTCTCTATTGAACTTGATGGTATCAGATTGTCATTGATGTCAAAAAGGTCTTGCAGGAGGAGCAGGAGTGAGTACATCATCAGGAGTACATCTTGTGTGTTGTTGCAGTGAAATATCTGTTCACAATTTGTCATGTCATGATCTATTAGAAGGATTATTTATTATTTCCTTGAGTCACATACTTATTTTCATCTTCATGCCCATATCCAAATGTATCTAGTTGATCAATCTCATGATCATCATAATACTCGAAGCCACCATCTCGATTAGGTGCTTCATTTTCCTTTACCATTTCAAGTGCAAATACACACTTTATAGGATCATGTGGTAGGTAACATACCACACACCGTAACATATCCTCCTAAAAGATTACATGTTCCTTTCTCAATGGATCAAGGGGATCTCTATCAAATTGCCTGGAATTTCCTTACCTTTGTATCATTGGCTTGTCATCTTGCAGTAGTCTTTTTAACTAGCCTATATTGTAAGGTCTATTATGCAACCTCCGCCCTTCATAAAATGTGACATGGAAACATTACCTAAAGGGAGACCTTTCTCATTCCTTGCCACTCTATAGGATAGGTCCTTCATTTCTCCCGATAACTTATCCAACTTATCCTTAGCAAAGAGGGGCTTACTAGAAGTAGCTCTATCCAGCGGTAATACCTTCACATCCTCTCTCTTAATATGTTTGTCTGAAGCATGCATGCTTCTTTCAATATTGATTGTGGTAGCATAAGCCTCTCACAACATTTGTGGGTTTTTGTCTCTCAAGCAATATCCAATCTTATCATCAAATATGTCATAATACAAGACCAAGCACATTGATTCATTTGGTCTTACATTAGGCAGAACCTTTCTTGTGGTCATGATGAACCTATTATTGAAATCAACCACTATTTCATTCACTCCTTTCTTTATTATAATTTGTAAATTTGGGATCAATTCTATCCATGTACTGTAGTCTAAAAAACCTCATGGATTCCTCCCATGAGTCTATACTACCATTAGGAAAACTATTGTACCACTCTTTCACACTTTCCTCCAAGGATTGAACAAAAAACTTCATCATCACATCCTTATGTTCAATCTCATGCTCATCTCTGATATTGATGAACGACCTAAAATGTACTTCTTTTGTGACCACATTGTTACCTTGGAATTTTTGGATCTTTCCCCTGATCTCATTGGGGATTGAATTAGGATAGTCGTAGATTCTAAAGAAATCCAATTGATGATATCTTTTGAATCTCAAAGGCTACCTTACTAGTGAGAATCTCTATGCTTGCCTCCAAAATGGAACTCTCACATTTAGGATGTTATTTTGGTAGAGATTATGTTATTGATTCTAAACTTGATGATGCAAAGCATAACCACCTAGATTATGATCTTGTTGATTAACATTTCAGGCCCACAACTGAGCTTGTTGCCTTTTAATTTGTTCTTGTAATTCTTGAGGCCTTTCTCTGAGATGGTCCAACAATTTTAATTCCCAACCAATCTCCCTCTCACAATTACCACTCACTGACCACATAGGTTCACTAGTATCAAGAAATGTTGTGTTGTGATCAAGTTCATTTTGTGTGGAGCCAGGAATGTAGGGTGAGAGCCAATTTTCCACATCCTCATACCAAGATTAGGCATTCCCAACTCTCAAAAAGGTGAGCCATTAGACATCCCTATTCCTTATGCTAATAGGCATCTCATTTCTTTACATATTATATTTATGTCTATGGGTCCTCCTTTGAGTTCTCAGTATGTTGTTGGCAAAATCATCACAAGTATATTGATATTGATCTCCCAAATCAATAAATGCATTATTTCTACTAGACTTACCTGCCACATGCTCTTGTGAAAAGGACTCAGTAAACTTATTTTCATTTTTTTCTCTTCATGTAGCTTGTTGCTTTCTTGCATGAGCTACAATATCTTCTTGTTCTTCAAAACCTCTAGATTGTCTCCTCTTTTCCATTTTCAACCTTTTTCTCTAATCTTCAAATTGGCTTTATTTCAATAGAGTCACCACTCTTCACTTAGAAGAGAAGTTATTTTTCTTAATAGACCATGGTTGTTCTTTCTCACAAGGACTATAACCAATTCCTCTCATGAGAAGAATTTGCTGGTGTAGAATGACATGCTTCTAACTACACAAACAAACTAATAGCTACAAAACTTTCTTCAACTACTGTGTGTTTAGGATGGAAAAGAGGTGGGAGTTGTTTGTATGGGGGTTTTAGTTTGAATCCTCCTTTCCACTAAACATTCCAAGGGATTTTCAATCGAGTGCTTCTCCTATCGAGAGGAGAATCATCTATCAGGTTGGGTTGCCACAAGGTTTTGCTGGGAAATTCAAAATTATCACACAATGTCTCTAATTAATGCTCTTATGCTATTGAAACCCTAATTTAAGAAAAATAGTAAGTAAATTTGTGAATTACAACAAATGCTATTGGAATTAGGCAAAGGGCAAAGAACCTTAACTCATTGTTTTTCGTAGTCCAGAGAATGGACATGTCAGGGATAATGATGATGGTGCGCTAGTCCAAGCTACTACTTTTTCTATGGAATCTCGATCTCCTTCCAACACTGATTTCTATTTTATCTTCGTTTCTAGCAACTCAGATGCGGAGGACAATGTTGATGGCACCCTAGTCCACTGAGGGGTCTTCTGTCGGATGTCGGAAGCTCTACAAACCCTGATTATCATTGTCCAGTTTGTTTTTGTAGCTTCCAATGCAGAGGACAAGGTTGATGGTGCCCTAGTCTAGGTAGGCTCTATTACTGCCTGCATAAACAGTAAAGTTTTAAGTATTCAAACATGCAGGCTCCTTCCCAAGAATCCAAAAGTTTCTAAGTCAGGGTTTTTGTCAACTTGATTTTCTACCCAGGGGGTGATATTTTCAAATATCAGTCATCTTATGAAGAACACCCTGATGCTGTTGCAAAGTTTCAATATGGCCTGATATTCCGCAAGGGGTCATCATGTTCCAAATATTGGGTGATCTTAGACAGGATCACCCCGAATGTTGTGTTATCACCTCATCATCACTTGATCACCCTGAAGTGCGGACATTAGTTTTATGTGGGGGGTGATATCTACTTGTCTGTCGGCTTCATATTTTATGGGGGGGTGATATTTTCAATTATCGGATGATCTTACAAATATCACCCCTACCGCCGAAGATCACCCTGATATTGCAACATGATGATGATGTCATCTGGATCGATGAGATGCATCATGTGGTCTTTGACATGATGTTATCAGCAGATATGATGAGGAGGTTCACCGGTGAAATGAGGACATGAATATGATGATGTGGATTATCGACAAAACATTTGGTATTGGCAAAGCAAGAGGATCTTCCTCCGATGCATCAAGATGCGCCGATGAGAGTGAATATCGGGGTGATATTTCTGATAAGGGTGCTATTCCACATCAGGATAACATGCAGGAGGATCATGATGATGTTTATGTTGGCGTTGTCAGAAGCAAAATCGTCGACAATTATCTTCCGGTGGGGTCCTACTTATAAAGTGCTGAGGAGGTCGCCGCAGGGTGAATGTGGGATAATTAGTTCCCATGTGATTTGAAAAATTAGGGTCATGAATCTTGGCGGGAAAGTTTCAAGGCACACAGTCTACTGCATTTCCCAAGGCCGTGGGTTGGTATGCCATTAATGGCAGATGTTGCAGAGGTATGGGCGAAGACATGGGCGAATCAACTACCTGATTGAAGATGTGAATCCCCAGGCGGCGGCGCAGGGCTCGAGATCAACCACTCCTTGTCTCCTCCTCTACCTGTTGCATTCAATGTTTGAGCACCATTTCTCATGATGCGCTGTATCTGGCAAATTTTGAATCACCCAGTGATTAATGCTAAGTACCTTCCTGCTGTATATAGCAGGCTGTGTGACTCATTTTTGTTGTTAAAAACTAGACAAATTTTGGTGCTGTAATAAAATACAACTTCATTGGTGGCTCTATCTTGGCTATCTTGTGAGTTTATGAGTCTCATGTTGTATGTTTTTCTACATAAATCTACTGATATCATGCTGATTTAAATGAGTAATGTTGTATTGCATGTGTTCTGTTATCTGTCTTCAAATTGAGTGTGTTCTTTTTCTGAATCTGAGTATCTAAGGGGTGTTTATGATTCTAGAATATAGGTTTACTGTGTTGAATGCTTGGTTTCTTACTTCTGCTCAAGGGGTAGATTAAATGTTTTAGATCAAGTATTGGGAAGAATGCATTGCAGTGAGGATGTTGTAAGCAGAGATAACTGAATACTAAATTTTGGGAGGCATCTGTAAGGCAGATACTAAAACCCCCCTTGATATCCAGTCTTTAGTATACATTTATGTTGATCATTCACATCTGTATGTCTATTGACTCCAAGCCCTGGATAGGCACCAGTCTAGTTTTGTATTGATGTTACACCCAAGGTCCTTGTTTTGCATCCAAACATCAAATCAAACTTAAACTTCAAAATCAAACCATTAGGACCTTAAAAGTAGTTTTAGGATCAAAATCCTCTGTCTCACAATTGAACATAGGCCCAAAGCTAGCCCCTTTGCACTTATCTCACAGTTTTGGTCTACATAAAGGAGGATTTATCTGCTTTGTGTCAACATCCCAGTCAGTTCATAAGTATACCTCATGGGTGTTGAATAGGGAATACCTCCCTTGGTTCTACAGAGCCTAAAGAAGAAGAGGATATATTTATAGAGTATATCTTCTGTACTATTGCCCCCTGGCCTGGAAATCCTGTTGATCAATAATGGCTATCTTGTAGGGATAATTGGGAAGAAGCATCCAGTTGGATTGTGAAGCAACAGGCTCCTCCTTCAAGATCTGAAATGTCCACAGTGTCCTCCTGCTCCCTACAACTCCACTTTCTCTAGATTCAATACCTGTAACGTATAATCACAAGGAGTATGGGAGGGGGTTGTGGTGTTTAGAGGCTTGCCTCAGTCAAGCCCTAGAGAGACATTTAAGTCTTCTGAACACAGTTGTTAGAGAGAGTGCGTATCCTTATGGGATAAAGGAAAAAATCCAAATGATAATGATGATAAAACATAATATATGTCACCTTGATGATGAAGCTCTCATGGAAGGAAGAAGCTCTTCAATGCCATGAGGAGAAGATGTAAATCCAACCAACAAAAAATAAACACAATAACAATGCTCTGCTCTACAGCACAATGATATCATAAAATCTCAAGTATGCATAAAGTTCACAATCATCTTCTAGTTTCTAAATTATAACCTACATATGCTTATATATGCAACTATTAAGATTCCTGCCAAGAAATTTGTAATTAAAACTTATGATGTTAGCCTGGGACCCAAAAAACGGTCACAAACCTGACACTTGAATTTAGGGCAAACCCAAAATAGGGCTGGACTAGGGTGCTAGCGCTCTTGTCCACCCCCTATCTTTGTTTTGGAATCATTAAATTAGCACCCCTAGGTCCTATTTGTCACAAGACCCAAGGGTTTTCTCATCGAGAATCTAAATTATCATGCAAGATGCTCTAAATGCAATCTAAAGACCTGAGAGCTAAACCTTAATAGGAAAAAGCCCCCAAGGGAGCATTTTTCCAACACAACATTTAGCTCCCACTTTAATGTATGTATAAACGCAAGGCCAATACATGCATTAAAGTAAGGTCAACAAACACAACAAACACTCCAAGCACAGAGAAGATACACCAAACATATTGAAGACAATAACAAGCATGCAAAACATGGAGAAGACAGTTATAGTCACACAAAACACAGAGAATATAGCATTGAAGACACGAAGAGCATAGAGAACACATTAAATGCAATGATTATTTCCTTTTTGATTTTCCCATATGAAATGCAAAATGCAAGTACAAGGAAAGTAAACAAACAAATCCCAAAAGAGTGTAGAGGAGCTCATCTCCACCAGTCTTGCACCTTTTGAGAATAGACACGCAAAACAAAATCTCAATGTGTAGAGGAGCTCATCGCCACTAGTCTTGCACTTTGAGAACAAACACGCCAAACAAAATCCCAAGGTGTAGAGGAGCTCATCGCCACCGGTCTTGCACTTTAAGAATAAACACACCATACACACACATGGAAGACATGAAGAAATCATGATAGAGAAGCGATGGAGTAAAACTATTGCTAGGTTCATCACCATCTCAGGCACATTATAGGCACACACTGATGATTGGGCTTCATAACAACCGCCGAAAACCCACTTAAGGGTTGAGTTAGTCACAGAACCGCTCCCGCCTCGCGATGAGGACTTTTTGAAAATGATAGGATAGTACAATCTCTCTGAGAAATACACCATCCCTACCTCACGATGAGGGCTTAAGATAGAAAAGGGATGCAATATCCTCGCCTCACGATGAGGGCTTAAATGATTGTGATTGATTTTTAGATTGTTCAAACATGCTTTTATTGGCAAGAGACACTGCAACTAAGTCCATTCCACACATCCACAGTGTAGTATCAGATCATATCAGAAGTCAGTTCCAAGATTTGTCAAGTCCAGATAGGCAGGAACAGTGTATATGGCAGAGTTTAATATTTTGGTCAATGGATCTCTCCAATTAATCATTGTGTGTTGCGAATTTGAGGGAGTGTAGAGGACTGTCAAGATAATCTAAATCCAAGATTTTAGCCTTTGGTGACAAAGGGATTAAAAGTTATGAGCATCTGAGTACCAGGTCCTGATATGACAGAACAGTTCAGTGAAGAACAAGCTAACTTGTGTTAGACCCTTGTGTGGATCTAATAGAAGTGTTTTGGTGAGTTGCGTATGGGATATAATGTTAGTGGTTGACATGTATGGTGACCTGCAAGTATTATTTCTGGTACGCATCAATATTGGTGTATGGATTTAGTCGACAGAACAGAGTACTTGTATTATTTGTTAAGTTCTTCATAAGGCCGATAGAAAGGTGATTGAATTTCTTGACGCAGATATATATAGCTGATGGATTCGAGTGTATTAAGGTGTGTTGGTGTGTGATTATGTAGTAGTGCGAAAAAGGCATATTAAAGAGCGAAAGAGAAGAGATCTAAGGTCCAGATTATGGCAGAGCAGTAAACAAGGTAGAGTAAAGATGAAGTGTGTAAGATCAGTATTCTGTGCTTAACCGGAACTGAATTCTTGCATTGGCAGATACTATTCATCAGTTCAAACAATCTGTAATCCTTTTGTAATCTTTCTTGTAGGCAGTGAGCCTCTTTTGAGTAGTGAGCTCTGGGCAGTGAGCCCAAAGATATGTGCCTTCCCCTTTTGTAATACTTTTAACAGAGTATAATCTTTGTGGGTTAACCCCCACCGTGGTTTTTCCGTTAACCGGGTTTCCACGTCAAAAATCTTGGTGTCAAGTGTGATTCATCTATTTCTGCTCATGTGTTGTTGATTCATGCTTTAATGTTTTCATCATTAATCTGGTTTGAATAGAAAGAAGAATTAATTGCTACAAGTATTACAGGTTTTAAGACAACTGATTCACCCCCCCTCTTAGTTGTCTACCCTAATTCCAACAATTGGTATCAAAGCTAGGTTCCTTGAAAGAAGCCTAACAGCTTGAGGAAGATTTGGGAAGGTATTACAATGGATTCATACAACCTCGAAGAACAACTTCAACTTGCTTTAGATGATATTGACCAGTCCAGAGCAGAAGTCAAAGAACTACAAGAAAATCTTAAATATGCTGAAGACTGCATTGAGATCTAAAAAGAAAAATTGAGTAAATCTAATGGGAAGAGAAAGGAGCTACTTCTTCAACTAGGAAAATAGAATGAGGGCAATGACATAGATAAGGCCCTAAAAGAGAAGACAAAGGAATGTGAGAAGTTAGCAAAAGAAGTTGTTGTTCTAAAACATGAAATGGAATCCAGGGTGATAAGGCTAACCAAGGATATTGAAGAAAGAAAGAAGACTGAAGAAAAATTAAATCAATCTCTAAAAGAAAGAACTGAAGAATGCTGCAAATTAGACAGAATAATTGGCCATCTAGAGTCTGATCTACAAGAAATTAGGGAAAATGAAGAAGAACTTGAGAGGCAAATTGTTATCCTCAAACATGCCCTAGAAGTTGCAAATGAATACAAGGAGAAGTTTAAGATAAGCTCAACTAAAATTGAAGTGTTGCTTGAGAGTCAAAAGAAGGTTGATGATAAGCATGGTCTTGGATATGAGAAAGGTGAAAGCTCTGGATCTGGACAAAGAAACTCTCAATCAAGGAATGGGAGAAACAGACCTAGAAGACCTTTGGTAAGACAACCTAATGCTCAAAGGTATCCATCTTTCAACAGAAATTGTTTCAATTGTAATAGATTTGGTCATAGAGCTACTCAATGTAGAAGTAGAGTAAATCAAAGTGGTCCATCCTTCTTCGGTCAATGCTTCAAGTGTAAGAGGTATGGTCATAGATCCAATGAATGTAAAAGTGTAATAATGAACAATTCTAACAATAGAGGAAATGACAATTCTTTCAATGGCAAATGCTTTGCATGCAATAGATTTGGACATATGGCAAATTAGTGCAGATCAAGAGGAAATCAATCAAATAGGCAAACAAATGTTGTATGTTTCAACTATAATCGATCTGGTCATTTTGCAAGATTCTACAGAAACAGGAACAATGAAAGAAGAGGTACGATAAACAAAAAACTGGATGAGCAGAGACAAGACAAAGGAAAGGGCAAAATTGATGTGAATGAGATCTAGAATGAAATGAGAAAGACATGGGTCAAGAAAAGTGTTATGAACAATAGTAATGGGTCCACATCATAATCTGGTGCTGACAATTCCTCCGGGAATTGAATTAGGAGCTCTGGCTCACAGGGAGAAGCATTAAAAATCAAATTTCCCCAGCCAGTAAGTGGGTGCCTAAATCTGGCACATTGAGAGAAAATAATTTATGTTATTACGAATCATTTGAAAGGACTTCCGGAAGAAAAGAAGTGGATATGACGATTTGTGGAGCAATTCAAGGTCGACTGTATGCAGAAATAGTGTAACCGGATGTGTTAGGATAGAACATTTATTACAAAGGCAAATTAGGTTTTGTGAAGCATAAAAAGGTCATTCACTCTTCATTTGAATTACTTTGCATTCGAAGGGAGCAAGAAAAATAGCGTTTGAGTAGAGATTTCAAGGATTTGAAGTGCGATTGGCGAATTTGCCTGCCAAGCCTAATTTCATGAAAAAGGTATTTATCTGCGAAGCTTTGAACTTGTAATCTTTTGCAAATGGCTACACCTTTGGTTGTTGATATTACTGAAAGGCCTTGACCCAAATTTAAAAAACACCCACACAAATCAGTAGAAGTTGACCCATTAGGTGCATTTTCAAGTGTTCCATATGGTGTGCTACATGTTGAAGATATTAGGGTTTATATTCATGTGAGCATAGATGAATTTGGGGACCCAAGGTTTGTAGATTTGTTTGAGAGTCATCTAAGGGATGAAAATCACAATCTTAAACCCGAGTACAAGGCACTACAAGATAAACATTTTATTCAGATTATGGGGTTTCCAACATTCGATGAAAATGAATGGGTCCAGTATGTTTTAAGTTGAATGCATGATGAGTTTTTGTGGCTATTGAAACCATTCAAAATTACAAAGGATGCTATTAGGATTGTGATTGGGTTGAATTCAACTGATGGTTTACCCATGCTAAAATCTATGAAGAACCAGACTGTAACTGATGCAACCAGTGCCAAATTTGACAAAGGGCAATGACTATCAATGATATTACTGATCCGGATGTCAAGTTTGCATCAATGGTAATTGGCTACAAAATTTATCATTCCAGTAAGGAGAACTCTGTCTCCAAAACAACCATATATGTTGCATATAAAATGTTAAAGGAAAATGCAAATTATGACTTGTGTGAATTATTGTAGAACCAACTAATTGAGAACTTGAACAAAATCAAGAAAGATAAGAAAAACACCTTTACATATGGTACATTGGTTCTATGTTTATTTTTGTACTTTATGAATGAGGTACCTGGAGTAAAAGGTGTACACTGGACTAATGATGAGCCATTTGTTATTCAGATCAGAGATCATCTATGCAACATTGGTGACTATAAAGCACATAAAACTACAATCTGGGGATACTTCAAGAATTTTTATTATATGATGCATTCCAGAGAAAGAATCCCTAAATCAGTTGTTGACAAGTACAAGAATGAAATATGTTTTATGGTTGACACTAATCAATGCTTAATGGAAGCAGTAGAACCCAAAACTGTTTGGAATGAGCCCATGGGGTATGAAGTATATGAGAAAATCTTGAATATGTATGCTTAAAACCTTTTGAGCAAGCCAAAAGACACAACAGTTGAAAGATTTGGGACATATGAGGAGCCAAGTGTAAAACTACATGCTGAGCTCAAAAAACCTGAAATCAGTAGGAAAGTAAGAAAAGAAGTTGAGAAGTTGGTTGAAAATCTAGGCTTCACAAAGGAAGTTGTGAGGCAATTCAGGGAAAGAACTAAAAAGGAAGAGAAGGAGAAGTAGGATAAGAAACAATTAAGTGCTCTGGTAGAATCCTCCATATCAAGAACTACTAGAAGCTCTGCTACTACCCCTGTTTTCCCAAAACCTACAAATCTTGAGAAACCAAAAGGAAAATCATCCGGAAAAGATGGGAAAAGCGTAAAAACTAAGGCCACCTGGACTTATAAAAGCATGGAAAATGATGAAGAAGAAAATGATTCTGATATTGAGATCAAGGAGTTGAAGACCTCAGGTACAAATACAACCAAGGTAACTAAAGAAAAACCCTCTGGAAGCAAAAGGCAAGCAAGAGGCAAAAGACTGAAATATTTGTTGAAAAGCCTACTCTGTGTGTGGATGACATCATCAAATCAGTCACTGTAGATGGTAATTTAAGACCAATGACTGAATTATTTGATCATTACAGGGTAAATGCACAAAGATGAGTCCACTTAAGGTGGAAGTTTCAGACTTAGAGAAAAACCCAAAATCGGGTAAACCAAAACGGGATCTCGCTTTTTATGAAATGGGATCCCATTTTGCATCAAGATCCCGAGCCAAAAGCGGGATCTCGTTTTCTAGAAACGGGATCGCATTTCAAAATAGGATCTCATTTTAAAATGGGATCGCGTTTCAAAACGGGATCCCATTTTAAAACGGGATCCCGTTTCAAAATGGGATCCTGTTTCATAGAATTTGTATTTCTACCGCACTTTTTGCTATGGGCTTTAGGTCGGAAAAAAGGCTTGGGAACCCGACCCTTGGCTTTGGACTTGGTTTGACCTGTAAGTTGAAGGTCATGTCAATGTCACAACAAAATAGTGACTTTGGGCATATGTCTGAAGACCTTTTTTACATAATTTTTTTACGAAATTAAAACCCATTATAGATGAGACAGTGTAGATTCCAAATATGTAATTTTTTTTACAATTGAATTATTTTTTCTATTTTTAAATTAATTTCTAATGAAACAGGTTTATAAACTTGAATTATCAAGGTTTTTTAGTATTTTAATAACTTTTTGAAAAAAAAATTGTATGAAAACATACTTTAGACAATTCTTTTCAATTTAAAAAAAAAATCAAAAAATGATAAGTTTAGGTCATGTTATGCATGATGTACACCTACATTTTTTAAAACACCAAAAATGGCCAATAAAAAATTAACCAAAAAAAATCAATAAAAAATTACAAAAAAATGAAAAAGGTGCTTTAGTGAGTTACAAATCTTTTCCCAAAAGGATTTAGAAAAATATGATTATTTAGGTCAAAATATGGATGACGTACACGTGCATGGTATAGTAAAAAAAATTGACTTTTAAACAGTAGTTTTTAGAAATGCATATTAAAAATTAATTTGTATCATCTGGGTATTAAAAAAAATTACATATTTGGAAACTAGACTTCGAATACTACATTTCATATTTATTGACTTTTTTCAAGATTCCACCTTTAAGTGCTTCAAATTTTTAGGTCAAATGTGACAAATTTTGAAAATCAGGGAAAACACTTCCACTTTTTAGCCAAAAAGTGGATTCAACTTCTTGCACATACCCTACAATGATGCTGATAAGAGGGTCCTAGAGGAAGCCACTGTCAAATATCTGAACTTCTACAACAAGGCTTTAGTTGAAATAACTTCTAAAATTCCAAGAAGTCTTGTAGATACTTTGGAGTTAAGAAAAGAAAATGCTAAAGGTAAAGATACTAAGATTAGGGAGCAGGTGTTGATAAATCTGTGCCCTCAAATTACTCCAGACCAGATGAAAATGATATTCAGGGAAGTGAAGGATGACTTTAGGAGCAAGAAGAGAATGAATAAACTCATGCTTAGTGAAACAAATGAGATAGTCAAAGATACTCAGGATATTCTCCTGAATGCATTGAAAAGGCACAATCTTCCTTTTGTTGAAGAAGAGACTAATGATGGAATTTAACTCCTCAATTCTGGATGTTAAAGAATTAAAGATCAATGAGCAACAAACCTATGTGGAGACACCAAGTCCTACTCAAGATGACTCTGAGAAGAACAAGGATCAGAAATTAGAAGAAGCTGAAGACAAAGGATACTCAGGATCAAACAGATGGAGTTAACACAGAAGCAAACATGGAAACAAAAATTCCCACTGAAGTTGACTCACAACAAAAGGAAGAAGAAGTCAAGGGTAAGGAAGATAAAGCAGAAGAAGATGGTGCAAATTTTGATGCACCCAAACAAAATAGTCCTAATACTAACACCGAGAAAACTCAAGGAAATGAAGGTGGTCTAGAAATTGTGGCAAGAGACACTGCAGATGCAGTGAAGAGTTTCTTGAGTAAAGAAATGCTAGAGTTTGATGAACCAGAACTGATTCAAGGACCAATCAACCTGGATACTCTCTCTTCAGTCCAAATGATGAAGATAGCATCTTTCACACAAGCCAAGGCAAGAGAAAAGATATTGAAATCTCACATAGAGGACAGTGAGTTGTTAGACCTTGCATCTAGTATATTGGTGAAGATAATGCCAACTTTTAGAAGAATCCATCTGATTTTCCCTCTGAAAATCTAAAGAGCCTTGTAAATTCTGTAAGTACACACTTTGAGTCCTTTGAGATTAAAGTCTAGAATGAGTTTTTGGATAAGAGATTTAGTGAGCTAAAGGGCCTAATAGGGAATGATAGAAAGGTACTTGATATCAGTATAAAGAGTATTCAAAATGCTCTTAATGACGAAGGTGATGTATACAGATTTTGTCTATCTTGGCCCAAAGTTATTGAGGATATTGAGAAGAAGATAAAGGAGTGGGAACAAAGATTGTTGAATCTATCTCAAAATTTTGATCCTCTAAAAGTTTCTCCGGTAAGTCAGGAGTGTCAAGCAATCAACGTGACTGATGAAATAAAGAAACTTGTTAAAGAAAAGTGCAATATTATGGAGAGAATGTGTGAGCTCCGAGGATTGATTACCCCCAAGTTAGAAATAATGTTTACTACTTTATCAGAAGCTCAAGTTGTAGTCTAGACAGGTGATCCTTCAGATTTGAAGAAAGTAGAAACATAGGCATTCCTACTAAGTGGACACATCTCAATTTTGGATGGCATGAAAAGAAGTTGGGCCTTTGAATTTGTGCAGTTGAAAAATAGTTTTGTAGATATTCTCAAGTTCATGTAAATATAATACATGGATTATTTGTACATATGCGGCCTTGTATACAGATTTTTTGTGTAAATTTTGGTTTGCGGATCCCACCCTTTGCCATTGATGTCAAAGGGGGATTGAGAGACAGTGAAAAAGAAAGAAAATGAAGAATCCATCAAAGGACGAGCAGTGGAAGAATATATAAGTGTACACACTACGGGGAGTCAGTCATGACACTTAGTCATTTTTCACTAAGTGTTGCCATCAATGCCAAAGGGGGAGATTGTTGGCAAGAGACACTACAAGGCATGTCATGTGTTGTCATTGATGGCAACTAAGTCCATTCTACACATCTGCAGTGTAGTATTAGATCATACCAGAAGTCAATTCCAAGATTTGTCAAGTCCGAATCGACAGGAACAGTGTATATCGAAGAGTTTAGTATTTTGGTTAGAGGATCTCTCCAATTAATCATTGTGTGTTGCAAATATGAGGGAGTGTAGAGGAATGTCAGGACAATCTAAATCCAAGATTTTAGTCTCCGGTGACAAAGGGATTAAAAGTTATGAGCATCTGAGCACCAGGTCCTGATATGACAGAACAGTTCAGTGAAGAACAGGCCGACTTGTGTTAGACCCTTGTGCGGATCTAGTAGAAGTGTTTTGGTGAGTTACGTATGGGATATAATGTTAGTGGTCGACATGTATAGTGACCTGCGAGTGTTATTTCTGGTACGCATCAATATTGGTGTATGGATTCAGCCAATAGAACAGAGTACTTGTATTATTTGTTAAGTTCTTCATAAGGCCGACAGAAAGGTGATTGAATTTCTTGAGGCAAATATATATAGTTGATGGATTTGAGTGTATTGAGGTGTGTTGGTGTGCGATGATGTAGTAGTGCAAAAAATGCAGATTAAAGAGCGAAAGAGAAGAGATCTAAGGTTTGGATTATGGCAGAGTAGTAAACAAGGCAGAGTAAAGATGAAGTGTGTAAGATCAATATTTTGTGCTTAACCGGAACTGAATTCTTGCATTGACAAATGCTATTCATCAGTTCAAACAATTTGTAATCCTTTTGTAATCTTTCTTGTAGGTAGTGAGCCTCTTTTGAGGAGTGGGCTTTGGGAAGTGAGCCCGAAGGAATGTGCCTTTCCCTTTTGTAATAATTTAAAAGAGTATAATCTTTGTGGGTTAAACCCCACCATGGTTTTTCCCTTAACCAGGTTTCCACGTTAAAAATCTTGGTGTCAAGTGTGATTCATTTGTTTCTGCTCATGTGTTGTTGATTCATGCTTTAATGTTTTCATCATTAATCTGGTTTGAATAGAAAGAAGAATTAATTGCTGCAAGTTTTAAAGTTTTAAAACAACTGATTCACTCCCCCTCTCAGTTGTCTACCCTAATTCCAACAGCTTTACTATCATCTAAAGAAAACAACTTACCTTATATATGCCTCCACCTTAAGGTGGTTGATATCATGTACCGATATCAAGCATGTTAAGGTAGGAAGACAACACATAAGGGAACATGAGTTCTCACAAAGCCCATGCCCCCTGAAGGTGACATGTACTTTACAATCGCCGAATGTTCCAACAAACACATCCCTGCAAGAAAAGTGTTAGTGTCCAAATAATCATGATAAACAACAATGCATATGATAAACTACATGAAAGAGTCATGCAAGGCGAAAGACAAAGTGCGCGGAGCAGTAGTATTGTTAAAGTGTTGTTAGCAAGATGAGATAACATAAACATCAGCATCAAGATAGAGAAATCACACGGAGTGATTCTTCTAGCCAAGCGTTAGATAAGATGTAACAACCCTATTGTCATGTATGGACTAGGTCCATTTTTTGATTACTCGTGAAAGGGACACTAGGTCCGCATTAGTATAATATGTTTTTCGTCATCTGCTAGCTAGATGGAAACACTAGAGGAAGGTAAACAATAAATCAGAGAGGAGAACAAGTGCCTTAGGGACATTCATATAGGAGGGTGCCCCCAAGTCACCAACCACAATGCTATGTCCGTAAGACACAACACACAACAATGAAATCAGAGGAGAGGGAATATAGAAGAATGATGATACAAATAGAATGTCACAATAGAGGTGGTCTCCTAGTATCCTTGACCTTACAAGAGAATCAAGGGTCATCCTAGGAGGCCTAACAACACATAACACAGCATGGGGGAAGCACAACATGGAGGTAAAGGGTTAGAGATACTTACCTATAGAGAGGTTCATGCTAGAAGTCATCATCAAGGAGGTCATCATCCTCTCAATCCCAAATGCTAGATGAAAGTGGTGTGTAAGGTACCAAAGCCCGATTGTTGTTCTTGTTTTCAACTTATTCATCTTTAAGTTCTTCTTGATTTGTTTCAATGTTAGGTTGAATGTTCTCTTGTTCATTTGCGATCCATTGTGCAAAGGCCTGTCTCCTCCTCCTCCTTTCTTTTACTAGCCTATTTCTTCTTGTCTTATTTCTTATTTCATCATTGTTGTGGTTTGCCCTAATTTGCATAGCAGAGGAGGAAGCACCATGTTCAAATCTCATTGGTCTTGGTGGAATATTTTGTTGTCAATGAAAGCCTCCCAATCCTTGTAAGGATGATGGGAGAGGGACCTCCACATAAATGCCATCTCTCCATGGATGAGGTGGGTTATGGAACCTTTCCTTATCCACATTTCTCATGCCAAAGATTTCATCAAGGCCATAATAATATTGTTTTATTCTTATTTCTTGTTCTTCTCCTATTGGATGTAAAGGAGACTTGGCCACCCAAGCTAGTTGTTTGGCTTTGTATTTCCTATATTCTATGAAAGTTATAGCTCTTCATGGCTCAGGATCTATCTTAGGTTGTGGCCAAAATTGGTCAAGAATAAAGTTCTTGTCCTTAGCCAGAGGTTGATAATCATTACGATGGATAGTACATATTTCTCCACGCAAAGGAAATTTTATACATTTGTGAATAGTAGAAGGAACATCGTTCATAGATTTAAGCCAAGGATGTCCAAGTTTTACATGGAAGAGGTCAAATAAGGGGATTATATCAAATGATTGATCCACAACTTTATCATAGACCAATACCATTAGAGTTATCTTGCCAATTGGTTTCATTAAAGCTCCATTATGTGTTTTAATTCTCAAATTCGACAGTTCATAAGATTCTTATACCATTTCATGTGTAAGGAGGAAATCTTCCGTGACCACATTTGTCATGCAATTACGATCTATGAGTGTTCCATGCACAGGTTGTTCCATTATCTTTACCATGATATAAAGAGGCCCTTCAGTTTCTACCATTTCTTTGTCATGAGGTGTGAATGTTATTTCAAGCTCAGGGGCTCTTCTTTTCAAATGAGGCCTAGGACAAACGTAGCATTATTATTATATTGAGAAGCCATTTGTAAGTTTCCAAAGGAGTGTCAAATTAGATTTTCAAGATCTTCCAAATCTTATGCAAAAGGCAGTTGTAAAAGTGTTGTCGAATATGCTCTAAAATGCTTTATTTTTTAACTTTTCTCAATGCAAATGAATGAATGAAGAGGTGTTGTAAAGATTTTTAATAGGGACAGCACATGGTATACATAAAAAAAAGTCCACTAATGTAAAAATACATTTCACAACATGCTTTTGAAACAACTCTAGAGGGTCGATAAGTCAAAACCTAGTGAAAATAGGCCAAAATATGCGATTTTTCACCAAATCTCAATGTAAAAGAGTAAAGAAACAGGTGTTGTAAGGAAAATGATGATGGACAACAACTTATAACAGTAATAATAGCTAGATAATGCCAAAATATCCATTACAACACGCCTATAGTGCCACTGTAGATCAAACCCTAGTGCAAAGATATCAAAAATATGCAAATTTTCCCAAAATTTGAATGCAAAAGCCCAAAAGAAAAGGTGTTGTAAAGAAATTGAGAAGGGCAAGAAGATAATAACCCTAATGGCAGCCAATTATTTCAGCAAAATCCCTTACAACATGCTTGGAGTGTGAATCTAACAAGACGATAAGGCCAAATCTAGTGAAAAAATGCAAGTTTTCAAACCCTAGACATGACATTTCACAAGGAGGCCACTATGATGCAACACTACAACTAGAAATCAGACCCAACGAGTGTTTTAGCAAGGTAGTAAAATCTAAAACAAGATTTTGACTACAACCCTAGCTCATGCAAAACTAGGTTTTCATGAAAAACATATAATTTCAAGCAATTTCTAACAAATCAAGCATGCACATGCAATGTAAATGAATTGTAAATGATAAATTTTTGTATTTTGTATAAGATCTAATGCAAATAACAGAAACATAATCAAGATAATGATCATTGAGGACATCAGAGGTCTAATCATGAAATAGGTGTAATCCTTGTCTGTTGATATGCAAGTAATACTCGGGTCATCTTGGCTCAATTATACTTAGATTCTTATATTAACTTGCTAAATCAAAATCCATGTAAGTAATACTCAGGTCATCATGGTTTAATTATACCTAGATGCTTGTATTTTCTTACAACATTTTAAAAAGATCAATGATGAAACAAAGTACTTCAAAAACTTGTATACGAAGATGACAAAATCCACATCCATACATATCAAATTGCATTTCCTTTCATTTTAAGCATTTCATCCTTGCCAAAATTCCAAGTGTCTCAAGATCTCAATTGTCCATTTATCCAAGTTATTTCTTATAAATTACCCATTTATCCCAGTTATTAAGTCCAATTCTTCTACGTGTTCTTATTTTTTATGATTGAGTATACTTGGGACAACAAAAATAATTCATAATACATTTGCATGTCATAAATAAAGGTGTCATCATATAGTATCATCACATGAAGTGCATTAATGATATAAGCATTTATATCATGTTTGTGTTACATATAATGTTATCATTTAGATGCATGAGTCACCATAACATTTCATAAATCAAAAATCTCACAAAAACATAGATATCATAGTGTTTGCATATTAGATCATCATCCATAAATAACACATTTAAAACATCATATGTTACATCTAAATCATCATAGTGTATGCATTAGGTCATCATAAACGGTAAACATATAGGATCATAAACATGCATATAAGTCATCATGTCCATCATGTAGCTCCTAGAAACATCATGTCGCATAAGTATCAAGTGCATAATAGAATCAAATAAACATGATTAGCAACATTGCATAATCATAATAAATCATCATATAGAAGTGTCCATCCATAAATACATATATAGATAGTCCATCAAGCGCATGATCATATATCATCATCAAAAGAATAATAATGTCCAAGTATACAATGATATCAAAAAATAGTACATCTCAAAATGTCCACAATGTGGTGTTTACAAAATGATGCTGTAAAATGATACATGTCTAGTAAAACCTAAGAGTGGCTGCTTCCTGAAGGCGCTAGCTGCTCTGGCTAACCACCGCCCGATGGTCTTGCACCTACATTTGGTAGTCCCCTAGATGGCCCCATCACCCCTCCACTCTCTGTGAAAGTCCTTCGTGACCTACTGCATTAGCTAGGGTGAAAACTACCTGCTCGCCACTCTGGGGGCATAGCCTACTCATAGAGTGATTGCCACTAGAATATCTCCTAGCCAGCCCTCACCATCTTTGTCACTGTTTGCCATGTGGGACCCTGTCTCGCAGTCTTCTATACCTACTCTAGCAACCCCTCTGCCCTGGTATACTGCTAGACCATGGTATCTCTCTCCAATCTTGTAGTCTGTAACCCACCCTACAACTGGGTGATATGTCCCTGCATCTGACCCAACTAAGCCTATTGCTAGGCTAGCTGTGTCTGCTGTTGAGCTAGCTGAGTCTGCTGCTGAGCCAACTGGGCTCGTAACCCTGTAATCATCCCATCATCTTGTCCTTGTACAAGAGGTTGTATCTATCCCTGTAGTAAGAGTTGTGTTTGTTGGGCTAGATCTCTATCAACCCACTGTCTCAACCTCCTACCATCTCCATCATCTTCGTCACTATCTCCACCTCCTCCACTGCCTCTGCCCTCATCACCCCCATCCTTGCCGCCCCTACTACCCTGACCACCTCGTCCTGCTCATCGTCTTTGTCATCGTAGTGGCCCCTCATCATCCTCCTCCTGATCATCTAGTCTTGGGGCCTGCTCTCCAGGTCCTGAATAGTGAGGGAATGGGTGTGTAGTAAAGTAGTTGGCATAATCTTGTGTCATGCCTCCATCCACAATTGTCCTCCTCATTAGCCATGACTAATATGGTATCTGCAAAAACTTTGCCCGTGCCTACTCATAACACGCACCAAGACCCCATCGACGACGCTCCTTGTATGTTAAGGCAAAGATGGCATTCCCCTGGGTCATCCCCTAGACCCTGTCAAACTTCCGGTACACACAAGAAATGATATGCCTCTCAAGAATATAGGGAGTCCTCCCTATCAGTCACCTGGTCCGGAAGCAAAATGGTAACTCCGAGGCATCCTCGTCCCATACCTCACAATCTAGGTAGGGGCACTAAACAACTAAATTGACATTGTCAAATGCATGCTGCCAGTACTCTAGCTTTCCCAGCTTGGGTTGGGAAAGACTCTCTTGAAACATATAAGAATATGGCTAATCCCTGCCCTGAGTGCCTATACCAATCGGTTGAGTAATCGCAATGTGACACCAAGCCCAAATCTGTAGAAGCAAGATTCCACATGACAAACTCGAAGATCTATCATACACAAACTGGTGCAAGTCATGATAAAGATGTGCAAGCAAACACACACCCCAAGCATATCGGGTGCCCTCTTTAGTGATCTGCTCTAGAGCTCTCACCCCTCCAACTACAAACCTTTCTGACCTCTTGTCAGGGCACACTATCCCTCCAATCAACCCAGCAACAACTGACAGAAGAGGCTCATAGTAGGCAACCATGTCGGCGCAACTAATATCTGTGACCTCAATGGTATCATCATCAAAGACTCGATGACACTCATCCATCCCAGCCCCAGTCTGAGAGTCATACTCCACGAGCTCTCCATCGATCAGAATCTGCAGAATCTAATAGACATCCTCCAAGGTCATAGTAATCTCCCTAGTAGGAAGATGGAATGTCCCATCCTCGCTATGATATAGCTCAGCAAGTGCAGTCAGCATACCAAGATTAGCCTGAATCTCAGGCATAAAGCAAACAAAAGATAACCCTGCCGATCCCAGAATCGGGCGATCAATCTCTGTCAGGTACGGTCTAAGCAACTGTGTCACCAGAAATCACTCTCGAGACATAAGTACATCATCAAGCTCCTCCTGCAATCAACCAAACGCGCATTAATAAAAAAAATCAACTAAATTGCAAATCTATTTATCAAACATCGAGCAACTTAACTATTTTTAATAGGAAATCTATCCTATCATCTCTCCTGAGATTCTATCAATTTCAGAGATGACCTATCAATTGGCAAACATTGATCACGATGCTGACTTTATCAAATTGCTAAGTATTTTGACTATCTAAAGCAGATGCGCAATTCTATTTTCCATTTGCACAAATTCAGTGTGGATGCACATAATCCCTTTGTATTTGTGTAGAAGCATTCAATTGCGTAGGTTTAGGAGGTATTTGCACAACATCATATCGTATGCACAGCATTATTGCAAATGCATAACAATCCCCTTTGTTTGTGCAACTTTTTCAAAGATGCACAGATACTTAATGTTTGCACAACATTATCATGAATGTTTGCACAACGTTATCGTGAATGCACAATTCTATCTTATGTTTGCGAAAATAATGAGTTTGTGTTGATTTCTACAGTGTTTGCGTGGAATCGTGACGTTTGCATCGATTCATAGGGCATTTGCGCAGAACCATTCTTTTAGTGCATTCAAAACACCTAACTTTGACCTAGATTTTTTACCATAATAAATGCACCTAGCCTAAAATTGAAAGCGTACTTACTGGTGGGTCATACTCTGCTTGACGGTTGAACCGTCAGATTCTCTTGAAGTGGTGCAACTCAATTGGAATCTACTACATTATTGCTGACTCTCCTTGGCACCTGAGCTCTGGTCTCCTATAAACTCTCTAGCAAAGACAAGTATGCAAATGACTAGGAATGTGACCCCACGCTCCTATTTATAGTGCATTGAACCCTAATTGGAGGTGTTTAACCTTGTGCATGCTGGGGCATGTTTTTCATCCAATATTTCTTCCACGTCAACCAATTTCTTCATCCATGTAACCTGTCATTCAACCTTTCTCATCGTGAGATCGTTTGCCATCTTTTTTCCAAAACCATCCAACCCGACCAATCTCCTGAGGGGGCATCTTATCGTCATTTAACCTAAACTAGGGGCAAACTGGTGCATGTATCAAAATCACGCAGAAATTTTTTATTCTTTCAAATGTGATAAAACACATTGTCTCAAAGAGAGGCAAAATGTATACACCTAAAAATGGCTAAGTCGAATTAAATAAACATTTAATATTTATTTTATTCCCATTCCTCTATCAATGAATAAATTCAATAATTTATTTATATGATTCACATCATCATAATTCTACAACAAATCAATTTATCAATTCTTCTAATGTCATCCCTAATTAAATAATTCTAAAAATTTAATCAAATCTTTTTATCCCAAATTCAAAAGTCCATAAATCCACATCATCTAATCCACCTCACAATCCACCTCATCATGTTGCACACAAAATTAAATATTTTAATATTTAATTATCTATTTATCCTCACCCACATGTCCTATTATTTCTCCAACCATCCCTATTCTCATGAGCATGGTCTCTCCATGTCATATTGTTTGCAATACACCTTGAGACACTTGTCCCATAAGTCCCTATATTCCTTCCAACCATCCTACAAACAAGGTCTCCTTCTTTGACCTTCACTCTATGGTCTTGGTGAGCCTTGTGACATGTGGCCTCATGTCACACCTTTCTCTCCACCTTGTCAAGGTGAGAGGAATATCTTCCATATTTTTCTCCCTCGTCCCAACCAATTCGATCTTCACCGTACATATCACAAGACTTCTTCTCCACCATTGAGATCGTGACACTTGGAATTGGCCCCCATCCTTGGCCTATCAAAGGAACCCTCATTCCCTCATTTCAACAACCCAAGAGATTTTGTAAACTTACTCTAGAAATTCTACCAATGTGCCTTTGGCAAAGTATCCTCATTGCATTTGCATAATCTCATTATCATCCAATCATCCAACCATGGCTTCATATCTCCATTATCCATCATCCTATAGTTGCACTGTACGTTAATATTCATTGCATTATCCATCTACAACCATTCTCTTATTATCATATTCAATAGCAAGGAAGTACACACTTCTGAGAGCTGAACTCGTTCATAAGATCAATACAAGATAGGCAACAATGGAAGCTACGAGGTAAATCGGTCTATGAAGGTATAATCTTTGTTTATTTGTATTTGCATCATTTCCATTGAGTTATTGGATATTTAGTTGTTTAATACTATTGTTCATATTTCCTCTAACACCAATTAATTCAAATTGTACAAAAATGCAAGTCTACTATGCCAATTTTTTTGAATTTTTCAAAATTTTAAAAAAATTTGGTACTTTTTCGAATGCAATAGAATGAATGAATGTAAATCTATGAAACAACACTCAGCAAGGTGCCAAAAAATTTAAAAACACTGGTTCACCAAAATGTTTAGGATGGAAAAGAGGTGGGAGTTGTTTGTATGGGGGTTTTAGTTTGAATCCTCCTTTCCACTAAACATTCCAAGGGCTTTTCAACCGAGTGCTTCTCCTATGGTGAGGAGAATCATCTATCAGGTTGGGTTGCCACAAGGTTTTGCTGGGAAATTCAAAAGTTATCACACAATGTCTCTAATTAATGCTCTTATGCTCTTGAAACCCTAATTTAAGCAAAACAGTAAGTAAATCTGCGAATTACGACAAATGCTATTGGAATTAGACAAAGGGTAGAGAACCTTAACTCACTATTTTTCATAGTCCAGAGAATAGAAATGTTGGGGACAATGGTGATGGCACCCTAGTCCAAGGTACTGCATTTTCTGTGGAATGCTGATCTCCTTCCGACACTGATTTCTACTGTATCTTCAGTTTTTGGCAACTCATATGCGGACAATGTTGATGGTGCCCTAGTCCACTAAGGGGTCTTTTGTCAGATGTCAGAAGCTCTGCAAACCCTGATTATCACTATCCAATATGTTTTTGTAGCTTCAGATGCGGAGGACAAGGTTGATGGCACCCTGGTCCAGGCAGGCTCCTCCTTTGGGATCTGAAATCTCCACAGTGTCCTCCTGCTCCCTACAACTCCACTTTCTCTAGATCCAATACCTGTAACTTGCAATCACAAGAAGTATGGGAGGGGGTTGTGGTGTTTAGAGGCTTGCCTCAGTCAAGCTCCAGAGAGACATTCAAGTCTTCCTAATACCGTTGTCAGAGAGAGAGTGCATATCCTTATGGAATAGAGGCAAAAATCTAAATGATAATGATGATAAAACATAATATATGTCACCTTGATGATGAAGCTCTCATGGAAGGAAGAAGCTCTTCAATGCCATGAGGAGAAGATATAAATCCAACCTACAAAAAACAAACACAATAATAATGCTTTGATCTACAACATAATGATATCATAAAATCTCAAGTATGCATAAAGTTCACAATCATCTTCTAGTTTCTAAATGATAACCTACATATGCTCACATATGCAACTATTAAGATTCTTGCCAAGAATTTTGTAATTAAAACTTATGATGTCAGCCTGGGACCCAAATAACGGTCACAAACCTGACATTTGAATTTAGGGCAGACCCAAAATAAGGCTAGACTAGGGTGCTAGTGCTCTTGTCCACCCCCTTGTCTTTGTTCCACAATCATTAAATTAGCACCCCCTAGGTCCTATTTGTCACAAGACCCAAGGGTTTTCTCATCGGGAGTTTGAATTATCATGCAAGATGCTCTAAATGCAATCTAAAAACCTGGGAGCTAAACCTTAATAGGAAAAATCCCACAAGGGTGTATTTTTTTGACATAACACTATGTTACAAAGATCTTCAATGTGACTTTTAGATTAACACTTCCCCAACAATGGTGCCAATTTGTTGGTACAAGTTGATTAGTTGCCAACTACACATAAGGCACAATTATAAAATCTTCTTCACTAAGTTGCAGAGGTATGTAATAAAAAAATTGAGATTAATTCATCCTCGATAATGACAACAATTTTTAGTGCTCAAATGTGTGGATCCACAAATCCTAAAGATTTGTACTATCACCTAAGGTCAGGGCTATGTCATCAAAGGTGAAAGCAAGGCTTATGATTAGATCGTAACATGAAAGGACCAATAGATAAGGATGGATATCTCCTTCTTCTTTAGGCTCTACTAAACCAAGGGCATGTTCCTTGAGGTTCTCTCTTAAAAAGGGCAAGCAAAGACAAACTAAACCTTGGATCAAACCATATTCAAAACGCATGAGACTCCTACCAAATTGTCACTAAGTGCCAATGTGCTATTTTACCTTGAACCAAGGATTCAAAACACCTTTATAAGTAGATGAAACAAGCATGTGGAGACTAGGATGTATTCTTCTTAACCCCTTAAGATTTGTGGTACATTATCTCACTTTAAACATGGACGTGGTGGTGATAGTATATTCCATTGTGAATGTCCCTCTTGAGGGTTGCAAACACTTTGCAGTAACAAGGTAGTGAAATCAAGCAATGTGTTAGGTCAACTGTCTTTATTTTAATACTAAGTGTTGTGCCCTGCATACACACTCCATTTTGATTTTGGAAAAATATGGACCTCATTTTTGTTTTTGCTTAAAGGTTTAGTTTTTCGAATTGGTCTACTCCTTCCTTCCCTTTGAGTCAAAATGAAGTGTCTTATAAGTTTTGAGTGGCTATGAGTTAATTCATTAGGTTCCTAGCTTGTTTGAAAAAGGTTGAGTGCATTTTCCTTTGTAAAACTTTGAGTTTCTTGCCCTTTTGTAAATTTGCAGACTTTTAACTTGCTACTAGATGTTATGTTTCTTGGTCACTTGTTTTATTTTATATTATTTTTCCACAAAGATCTTTGTTGTAAGTGTTAAGTGTGAATTTTGTGGGATCTCAACTTGGTACTGGATATGCATCTTTTGCTTGTTTTGTCCAATGTCCCATCCTTTTCATTTTTTTCACAAAGTGATTTTAATGTTGTGAGCCTTTGAGTTACTAGTTTGTGGAATTTCATGTTGCTTTTGGGTATGGTAGGATTGTCTTTTGCATTCGGATCCCCTTGTCTTTTTCATAAATTCCCTTTCGTGAATAGAAGGTTCCAATTCTTGAGTTTTGTGGGTTTGTAGAGATCATGTGTGTTTTTATGATAGTTTTTAAATATCCACATTTCATGACTATCCCCGCAAAATAAAATCTTGTTTGTCATCATTTCACTTGAAATTTATAATAAACTTATATGATTTAGAATTTGGAAATTTGTAGGAGGATTAGATTTTCAAATTCAAATCTTATGTCCTGTTCTTGATTTTTCCACATTCGTGCTTAAATGGCTTGAAAATAAAACATGTTGAAAATCTTAAACAAACTAGGAAAAACTAGAAAGTTTGGTCTAGGACTGAAGTTTTTGGCCTTCAACAATTTACATCCAGAAGTATGGAAAATTTCTGCCAATATTGAAAACTTAGCAAGAACCATACAAATTAGTTGCGGGATTTTGGTGTGGAAGCGGAGTTTGAAATAATGTGTTCATATCTAGACCACTTCATATTCTCTACAAAAGGGTTGTTTCCAAAACACAAAAAACTTGTGGGGTTTTAATTTGGGATTGGAACTTGACTTTTAAATGACATTCAAAAATCTTGAGGACTTTCGTGTCCTACTAATTTTGAAGGAAAACATTCAAACAAAGCATTTAGTAAAATTTATAAATGAAATGTTTTGTGGAATTTTGATATGCATAGGAAGACACTTGAAGCCAACTTTTTACTTCCTGACCTATGTCACTTCTTGTAAAAAATGATAACATGATGAGATAAAGGAATGAAGAGAAAACTGAAATGTAGAGTTTCACTTAACAACTAGATACTGTAATGCAAAATGTGAAATCCAGTATCCTATCCTAAATACACATTTTATTCAAATAAATGTATGAGGATAAGAAATATGCATAAAGATGTTTGCAAAACTTACCCATATTGCAAGATGTTTTATATTAAGGTGTTGTATCTAGTTCCATGTCATTTTTCGCAAATTACTTTACAAAGGGTTTTAGCCTAGAGTTCATTCAATGCAAATTTTTCATAGACCAGAGGAGTTTTTAAACTACAAGTGTGACATCTAGTTGTCCAATTAAAATCTGCAAAATGCTACAAACTATTTGAAACTTGAAATTGCTTGAAATTTTAAGGAATCTAATTTCCTTTTAGTCTTGCAAGGTAATAGCCAAAAGCAAAGAAAATCAAGTATGAGTTCAAAAGAGTTACCCCAACCTTAAAAATTAATTCATCATGGGATGACATATCAGATATAGATATATGGCGTCTAGACCTTCAAGACTTCCAGAAGAGGATGTATGGAGAAAATCCTACAAACAAAGTAGTAAGAATGGTTAATATTAATGGAATATCATAAGCCACAAGGTTTCCTACATCACTATAATGAAATGTTTTAAGTTAATTAACAAAGATGTGTTGGCACCTGCACAAGAAAGTAAAAATTTCCCATTTTAGTGCCCCTTTGCTGTCTTGGAAGTGTTTTATCCATCATTGATAATCAATCTGAGATTTCCTTCAATGGGTTTTACCTTGGTCATATTTTACCTGGAAGTGTACCTTACCTCTCCCATGTTCCGGTCATATGCTGGATTTTCTAAAAAGTCCAAAAAATTCTAATGTGGGGAGTCTTAAGTCATTTTTGAGTGTTTTGCAGAATTACAGAGTTTTAGTGGACTATTAGACATTTCCCCATCATCTCCCATCCAATCTTGACCTCCAGCCCCACTTGAAATTGTCACAAGTTTATTAGGCCCTTCATTCCCTTTCATTTCCCTCCATTTTCTTCTTTTGTGAAATCTTGATGGACTACAAGACTTCCAACTTCGTGTCCAAATATCTAGCCCTCCCATCCCTTTCTACATTTTCACAAATCTCATCCCTTCATTTGCCCTTGCTTTTCCTCCATTTTCTTTCAACCTCTCAACCTCTAATCTTTTTTTGCATTTATTCATCTTCCCTTCAAACTTGATTTACAAAATTTCCCTCCCAAACTAAACATCTCCATCTTTGGTTCCCCGTCCTTTACCACATTCCTCTTGGCTCCTTTAGTGGATTATCATCAAACTTCAAGATTTATTCCATTCAACATGTTCACTTCCTACCTTCGGTCTCGCATGCATTTCCAACACCTTCATATCTTCCATTCCCTCTTATCTGTGGACTTTCCATGGAGTTCAATATGTCTTCCTTCCATCTCATATCCTATCCAGACATCTAGTTCTGCAACCAAATTCTTCTTTTCCACTCATCATCAAATCACTCATTTTCTTCCTTTGTGGAAATTTGATGGTCTTCTAGATTTCCTTCACACATTTCCACCTCCACTTCCTACTTTTGGTTACCACTCTCAATTCCACAAGGTTACTAACTTCACTTAGTAACCTTTGTTCGTATATCTAGTCCCATGTCAAATTCTCGTAATTCTTCAGAAACTTCACCTACCCCAAAAAATCCCTTGCACAACCTAGGACTACCATTAATGGCTTCTAATGGACTCAATAAAATGGATGAAGACTTTCACATGCCTCCTAACACTAGTGGACCCCTCTGTGACATGATTTGTGTACACAAGGCATGGGTCAATGATTCGAATGGGCATGTTTTTAGGTGCAAGCCATGTGAAAGTGGCACGAGCGAGCATGGGCAACCATTGCACTTGTAGATAACCAGGGTTTCTTCTCCAAGACAAATCATTGATACTAAACAAGATATATATTGCCATTTCTCATTTGTAGAAAGGGTTGGGAAGTTGTTGATATCTGTCAAACTTTTGCTATCAATACAAGTTTGCTTCATGGTTTCCAATCAAATTAGTAGGGTTGGAAATTGTTGATAGTAGTCAAACTTTTGCTATAAATACAAAGTTTGATTCATGGTTCCCAATCATTTAGTTAAATTATTTATTGTTCATGCATGAATGTGAAAAGTATTTGATGGATATTGTGTTCATACTACTAGTTGCTCACTAATTGTAAGTCACTTTATGTAGTTATCCTAAACACTTTCATTTCATATTTCTTGTTATAGAGTATCTTTTTAGACTGCACTAGATATTGGGTGTTTGACATGGATCCTTTCATAATTTTAAAATCATTTTGCATTAAAGATTGCACTATCTTTGTAGCATTGTGAAATCTCTCGTTAAGCAAATATTAGTTTTATTGAAGATATGTCTACTTATACATTATGTCATGGCTATAGAAATTCATAGTTAGAGTTTTGTGAAATCCTCTTCTTTCTTACCCTATATTTTGATAATTTTTAATTTAAGTCGTTAGTTTAGAATTAGATTTAGGAAAAGCATCACAAAATTAAAAGTCAGATGGCTAATATTGTTTCCAGCAATAGATTATTTTTAGATTTGTAGATCTAGGAAACATTTTAGGGTTAAAATTTGAAACAAGATATAGTCATTTTTAGATCAAACCATACTGTTAGAATCTAGTGAACAATTTGTGTAAGTTCCTTTGTGTAAACATCAATTCACATCAAACTATCAAGTTATCTTGTAAGGCCAAGACTTTGTAGTAAAGACCTTGGGGTAGTCATTTTCTAATTTTGGGATTTGATTCCTTTCAAGAGAGGTAAGGTGCTCAATATCTTATTTAAGTTGAACAGTGTGAAAAATACACACATCAACACTAAGGTTGATGTTTTGATTTTTTTGATAAGTGCAGTGGGATGGTAGCATATTGAAATAAATAGAAGACAAGTGCCTTCATTCATATGAGCAACAAAGTCAAATCTTCATCAACAAAGAACATTATTCAAGTAAAGCACAAAATGACACCTAAAAAAAGATGGCATAGATGACAATGTTTAACACTACCGCATATAAGATATGCTCTATATGTAGAAATAGAAAATAGAAGATATTGCAAGACAATCACATGAACATGTCTTACACATCCATAAATAGATCCAGACACTTCCTATATTGATTTGAAATGGTACCTTATGAAATTGTTTGCAACAGATTTTGTAGCCTTTGTGAGGCAAACCAATCGAAGACTACACTCAAATCAACAAGTGTGATTAAGATAGTTTGTTAAACTAGAAAAAGCATACAAAACACTCATGGGAACATTCAAGTGATTAAAAACTACACTTTATATTTATTCATCTAATGGAGTACAAGAGGAATTTCTCACTTAGCTCAACATAAAAATGTAAGGAAAACTCTACACTTTCTCTTCTCTTTGTATTCTACGAATATGCCAACAAAATTCAAAATCCCAACCAACAAAAAACTAACCCCTTTCCCCACTCCAACTTACTAATTTATAGCACTTGGGTTCAAACATTGGATGGAAAAGTTAAATTCCTACCATCTCATCACCATCAATGGGATACGGACAACATCTTGCAAGTAGATCATCTAGGATTGCATGAGATCAACCCTAGATCATTTTCAGAAGACAACATCATGAATGTGAACCACAAGGACCTCCATGACAAGAGAGAAACCACAAGACAACATAGAAAAATATTTTGAACTCATCTAGCTTACAACATAGCATAAAATGCACCATCAAGTTAAGAAGATGAGAATTTGAAATCAACGAGCACATCAGGATCATGCATAGGGATCAATAAGAAAACTTAACCCATATATTGCAACAACATGCTAGCTCATAATAAAGATCAGGGACAAACCATTAAATTGTGAGATCACCAACCACTAACTAGGCTAGCTATATGTGTTTAAATATTTGAAAATAACCCACAAACTTATAGCACAAGACTGTGGTAGGTTCACAGTGGACGGTGAGGTAGGTAAACATTTTAAATCCTATTTGAACATTTCTCATCTACGTGGAGAAAATCTCATCAAATGGTAGAAAAGTATAGGAAACATGTCTAGTATGCCAATATGATGATTAATTTCTTTAAATGAGTGAAAATGTTAAAGCACAATGAAGCCACCACTACCACACCGCCATAAGGGTGTTGAAAATCCACAACAAAGATACAAATCACCTAGATAAAAGTTACAACAGAAACAAGAGCAATCATGAACAACATCGACCACCATCTATCCACAAAATGATCATTAACTAAACATGGGACATCACAACAGGGAATGCACCACATAATAGAAGGAAGAAAGCCATTTCTAGATGAACCAAGGAAATTATGGCAATTATACAGTGGAGCAACTGCCAAGAGAAACCAAATCCACCACAAAGCTAGAGAACACACCTAGAATAACAAGAGCATCCACCATAAACTAGAAATAATCACTGCATAAAGGATCAATCACATCAAGATAAGCCAGGTTGATAATTGGAACACAAACCCTTGCAACACAAATAACAATCGAGGGGACCATGTGGTAAAAACTCATGAGTGGGGAAAACAAAAAAGATTCACAACAAGGGATGGGGAGCACCACACCATTAATTATGGCACCACAAAATAGAAGGAAGAGGCTAGAGATCACAAAACGGCACTAGACAACACTACAAATGGAAGATAACACAATTACAAGATGTGCGGTGCTCAACAAGGCAAAGTAAGGCCTAGAACATATATTTGGGTCAACATACAAATACCATAATGAGTAAAAACACCAGGATTAGTCAATAATTTGGATGCAAGCCAATAGGATCAATTAGGCAACTAACTACTAAATATGAAATAGAAAATAGCACAGAAGAAAACAATAAAATACATAGATAACACATTGTTTACATGGGGAAAACTTTTCAATAAAAAAAACCCCATAAAGCATCAACCATTAATGAGGAAACTTACAATAAGTCTATACAAATACATACATAACAAGAACTTGAAAATTATAGTATCTTCTTCCTCTCCTTCTTTCTCAATAGTCTCACATGCATATAAAATGCAATCATAAATATACCTCTTATGCTCTACAAGTGCCTTAGCATATACTCACAATATAATATATGCATTCAATATGATTGCATATATTTAAGGCAATCTAGGGGGTTGGTGTATACCTATCACAACCTTTCACCTTATATCCTTTTGGTTATTAATTTAATTAATTATAAAACAAAAATTTATAAATCACTTGTGTTTTGCCTTCCCTATGTGTAGGAATTATGGAACATGTGCAATTTTTTTAATTTTTAGCTGTTTCCAAATACAACATAGTTCTGGGATGACAGTGCACTGAATTGAATCGCTTCCAGAGTCATCTTGCAAATTCTTTGCAGCTCCAAGGTCCTATTTCTATAGTTGATTTTCTATGTTGGTTGTCTTTTTCCAATATTTCTTGTTTTTCATTTCCAGCTCATTATTTTGTCCAATGAATTAAGCATAGTCTAATTAGGTATAAATATACTTAGGTAGGATTAAAATATTTTTGGTTATTTAATATAAACAACAATACTTTCCTAGTTATCAATCTTGTCTAAGTTGTGATAGGTTCAAAATCTTAGAAAAATCAAAAGAATCAACTTTAACTCTATCACACCTACCACTTCAACATCAACTACCATAAAGACTTGCTATCAATAAAAAGATAATGCATCCAATCCAAAGGGATTTCATGCCATAAATCATCACAAAGTCTCAACAAGATTAATAGAGAGATTGGCGACAATTTTGCTAGGCATCCCCATTCTCTCAATAACCTTCCTCAACAAACCAAACTATATTCTTTTGCACAAGCAAGTAATGAATCATTAGGGTTAGGGTCTTCATAACTTTACAATATCATTCTTTTCCAAGTCAAGCCTCATGGGCTACATAATTATCTAGGAACTATAAAAATTACAACCTTTGATGTACTTAAGTTGTTGATAACACCACTGAGGTTCCTAGGTTATGTCATATATGTGATTGGTTTTCCAATATTAAGATTCACATAAGACCCCAATATATAAGAAAATTGTTCGACATGATATGTCTAATGCTAAGGCACTTAAACTTATTCAACCATGACAAACTCTCACAAAACCAAGAAAATATTTTTTCTCACTATATAAATCAATCACACATACATGATAAACAAACAATTATTGCTAGGAATCAATCATGCATTATTAGCAATAATTGTGAAAAATCAAAATCATAACCACACACTATGAAAATACAAATAGCATGTGAATGGTGTATGTGTGATGTTTTTTCCAGTGACACCTTCATCTGGATTTGTCGTTCTCTCCTAGATTATACTTTCCTTGGGTCATGGCCTCAATGAGGGGGGTATCCTACTTATACACCAAGAAAATGGGTAGTAATCCCATAATCTCCAACCTTGTGCATCAATTAATTGCTTAAGCTAGAGGGGAAGTGTTATTGGGCCATAGAGGTAGGGGCTCTAAGTTTACTAAAGCCCGATCCAATAATGTGCAATAGGTAGTGTTATACAAGCTACAAAGTTAATAATATTACACAGTAGTATTATAGAATTTAAATGTTCCACAATAATAAATATGATTTTTCCATAATCTATAAAGATGATTTCTAACTTTTGGATATATTTATAGAAAACTAAAAATTTATTTAAATAGGAAATCATATTGCATAATATCTTAAAGGAGGTGAGAACATGACCCTCTAGTGCTTATGTTAGTTGATCACCTAACATGTTTAGGTATGAAGAGATATTGACTTAAATATGATATTAAGATATTGAACTACATATGAGATTCTAAGATAGGTGTTAGATAATTAATTAAACATTATAATGGAACAAAATCCTTGTATTTGTGAAGTTTAGTTGATGTGTTACCCACTAGAACATTATCATTGTTAGCAAAAGGCTATGCTAAATTATTTGTTATGCTCAAAGGTGTAACCTTCAATGACAATAAGGAAATAAGTATGTCAAGAAAAACTCTTATCTTTTATTTTAAATTTAATAGCCATTTACATGTCAAAGTATTAATATTTAATAATAAACATAATATTAGTGATGCTATTTAATAATAAAATAGCTGTTAAAGTAAGATATAAAGTAAAAAATAATTTATTTTCGTTTAAAAATAATAAAAATACAAATAAGATTTATGATCTATTTTTTCATAGATTTGTCACAGAAGTGAAATAATAAACTTCCATAAGTATAACTATATATATCTTTTACATAAATTTATCTAAGATAGCTATAACTGTAGCTCTCTTTCCAATTTCCAACCCAAAAAAAAACCAATGTAGGTAGTGACATTTAAAATGACTTTTGGATAATAATTTAAAATGGGCTCCGTCAAACGTGGGACTGTTGTTTCCCAACTGAATGCAATCAGTGGGCAAAAACAATTTCAGTTCTGGCGGAATTCCTATAAAAAGATTCCCGGTTGACCATAGGAGTTAGGACATTCATAGTACCCTTTGTTTTGTGAGATTTATCCAAAAAGTTTTTCCATTTCATCTGCCTCTTCCTAAAAATAGAACAGTCCGCCGATACTGCAGATGCCACGCCTTCATTTAGTTATCACTACGCATATATGACATATGCAATCCTTTCCAGTACCCTCTGCTAATTTGATTTGAAGATACGCTTAATTTTATTTTCAATCTTGAAGCCCAATTTATCATTACAAATCCATAAACATGGTGAATGATCATATATCTCAATTGGGTTTGCCAGCCATGGATATTTCAGTTGCATTTCCTCAGGCTACTGCAGCCTCCATATTTCCTCCTTGCGGTGAGTTCGGGGACAGTTAAACTGTTTTTTTGTTCACTAGAAATAGCCCCAAATCATAGTTTTAGCTTCTGTAATATGTTTGATGATATAGGTCCAGTTTTTCTGTTTTATTTGTTTTCTTTTTAGGTCTGAATGATAACATGCTGAGGAGTGACTTAATAGCTATATATGTCCCCATGCCCAATACCCAAATGGATTCACAACACCTAAATCCAGTTTTTCTGTTCTGTTTTTAAAAAAGAAGTTAATTAATTGTTTTTTTTTTGGGTTAAATTCTTTTGTTCAATGATTTAAATTTTCTATAATAATAAAATGCTGAGTTACCCGTCTCAATACCCAAATGGAATTTAGATTACTAAAACCCAATTTTTTTTTCCTTTAAAAAGTAAAAAAATTCTATAATAATAACATGCCAAGGAGTGACCCAATTTAGATTTAGGTCTAGCCAAGGTTATATGAGTGCACGAGTGCTGGTACACAGCACTACATGAGAACTACTAAAACTTGGGCATGGTAGTACGAGAGTGCAGGGTTACTGCAAGGTGCAAGGATGCAGGGTATGCACGCATATACCCTCAAAATTTGAGTACATGGTAAACTGGGATACCTGTAACATTTAAACTGAAACATCAAACTCCCGATTTGAAATTTGGTTAAACAGAAATCTGTTAGTTTTTTCCCCTTTTCCTTCTAAGTTTTCGTCTTTTAATATATTAGTGTGTTTTTTAATAGAGAGCATGTGAAATGTAGGTTAAATGGATTAGGTCCTCCAGGGTATCTTATGCTGTGGCGTGCCTCAGGTGTGGATTTGGGTGCATTCCACAACTGCACCCGCATCTTGAGTATGGGTGTGTCTAAGGTGCAATCCAATTTTAGTTGGGAATTTGCACCCCAACAACCTTGTATCTACCTGAACAATATGCAAATGGATTTAATTTTAACACTCAAATTACCTAATATTATCTTGCTTTTTTGAAGAGGTATATTTTAGTTAGTTTTAAGTAGACCGCAGATACCATCCCATATTCTTTTGGTTCATGATTTTGGTTTCACACCCAAATAGGTTTAGCACGTTCAGGAGTTACTTGATTGTTGAAATTGAGTTTTGTAACTTTGTTTATCATTGAAGGGGTGTTAACTGTTTACTGAGTGATCCCAAGACCAACTTTTCTACTTTTTTTTTTTCTTTCAATTTAACTTAATGTAATTTATTTTTAAATTAAATGATAACATACTGAAGAGTGACCCAATTTTGATTTAGGCCTAGCAGACTAATATCCAAATTGATTTGACTTTTCAAGACACTCAAATTACCCAATAATTTCTGCTCTATTTTTGAAGAGAAGTCTTATTAGTTTTTAAGCAGATTGAAAATACTCATCCCACATTCTTTTGGCTCATGATTTTGATTTCACACCCAAAATTGCTCAAAATCGCTCAACATATTCAAGAATTACTTGATTCACGGAATTGAATTTTGTTAATCATGGAAGGGGTGTTTGAAATGTTTACTGATTGATCCCTAGATTGACTTATAGGGGATGAGAGAATACAATGGTGTAGGGAAAAACGATTGATTTATTTTTTAAAGAATTATGACCTGGTCCAAACCTAGGACAAATTTCTTTTCAGCTTAGGAGTCAGATATTAGAGGTATCTATTCCACCTATCTTGAATATGCTGCCCCTTTCAAGTTGGGGAACCCTAAACTAGAATTGAACCTTGAACATGGTGCCTGGTAAGCTTGGACCACAGATTTGTGAATACGGATCACACTTGAATATACCTTGTAGTCATAGCATCAGATTCTTATTTGATTCATGAAATTTTAATTTTTGATGATTGAATTTGTTTTATTGAGGTATTTGTAATGTTTATTGATTAGTCCCTGGAGTCTCTGGTAGAGGATTACAGAATGAGTGTATGAGATGGGTAAGAAGAAAAATATGTTGTGTTCTGGAAAGAATTATGACCTAGGGTAGACATCTTTTCAGCTTAGATGAGGTCTGAGGGATATCTATTCTACCAAACTCCCCTCTGTCCCATCCCTTCCAGTGGGAGAAACCTAAACTAGAATGGAACCCTGGTGGGCATTATGAAATTCAACCAAATTCCTTAGCCCGCTTATTGTGAGGGAGTGGGCCTTCCTCTGATTAGTCTTTGCTTTTCTCATCATAATACAATAGTTCTCTTTAAATAACAGGCCAACCAATTAGTCATACCGCCCTTGTATCTTTATATTCAGTAAAAGCCATATCAACAAGATGTCTTCGACATGGAGACCACTATTCATGAAGGGTGCGCCTGCTGGCTTTACCAGATGTATTCAACACAGAGACCGCTTAATGTGGGTTTGCTTGTTGGGTTTTGAGCCTTGGTATTATGTCATGTCCCCTTTTTCAAATTAAAATAATTAATAATATTATTTAAGTTGAGCCCAATAATTTCTAATTTTAAGGGCAACTTAATAATATTATTATAATTAGTGTGTGGGGTGTGCTCAAGTGGTTGGGCCACTTGGTTATCATGATGGAGACTATGGTTCAAATCCCCCCGTGGACATGTTATTGCTGAATGGTGTTTTGCATGTATGTTGTTGTTTCATGTTCTTGGTTCATAGCTCCGGTCAAAAGCGTTTGCCCAACAAAAAAAATAAAATAATATTATTATAATTAAAATAAAAGGTGTTTTTAAACACTAGTACTAAAATAAAAGTTTTTTTAAATATATAAAATAAAAATAAAATAATTTAAAAAAAAAAGTATTCTTAAATACTTGGAGGAAAATTTAGGACCCAAGGGCCTAATTTGAAAAGGGTATATCAAGGAGGCGCCTATCTTCATTTGATCATTCATTCAAGTTATCCTCTTTGCATCCAATTTTCAGTTTTGAGCAGTGTTTCTCCGAGTTTCCGGGACAGGGGGGCGGGTTTCCGGGGACGGCAAAATTTTTCCAAAAATTTGGGGACGGCAAGGGGACGGCTATTAAATATATTTTAATAAAAATATATATAAGTTAAAAACTAAAACAAGATACATGTTGAGGTAACTTAAACTGTAAACGGTTAAACTTAAAGTAAACTGTAAACACTAACAGTAAACAGTGAACACTAAACATTAAACATTGAACAACTAAAATTTGAAAATCAATGATCATTCAAGAATCAAATTCATACTCATAGTAGCTGAAAATCATGATCCATTCCAAATTTCAAATTGAAGTATTCAAGTAAGTTATAACTTATAAACTTTAAAACTGTTTGAAATTTGAAAGTTCAAAGTAGTAAGTAGATAGTAGAGTCTCATAATCACATTACACAAGTGACAAGCATCAAAATGACAAAATTATATTTGCCAAAAACAATATCAGTAACTGAAAACTCAAAAATCAGAATCATCATCATCATCAGCAGCATATGTAGGAAGCTCCTCATCGCTAGAACTGTCAGAAAGAAGAGGATCCTCCAATGCCACCTGCACACTGTGGTCATCATCAAGTTGTCCTGGCTCCTCGGGCTCTACATCCCACCTTTGTGCTGGGCTCTGCCTATACTGAGGTGTCTTGCGACCATTCAGACGCAAAGCACTATGCACTGCAACAAGCTTTTCCGCTCTCGCAGAGGTAAGTCTATTCCTCTTTAGAGAGTGGATAAAGCTATATGTGGACCAGTTCCTCTTAGCAGCTGAGGAACTAGAAACCTGTGAGAGAAGATGAATGGCAAGTGTGGTCAATGGTCCTGGAGGTCCATAGATTGTCCACCAACTAGCTGGCTTCATACTGAGCCTATCAATCTTTGCCGAACTCTTGTAGCCTTCTAGTTCTGTGAAGTTAACCCACTGAACTCTGATCAATGAAGCTTCCTCTGGACTATACATTTTTTTGAAGGCTTTCATGATGCCATTCCTCACCTCCTGATCACGAATAGGAGGAATTCTACCAACTCTTTCCACATACCATTTTGGATTCAAAGCATATGCAGTGATGTGTAGAGGGGTGTTCAACTTGCTCCACCTTTTCTGGATGATGGGGTCAATATGCTCATTGTACAACTGTAGGGTGGGGTCTTTTGCACAAATGGTAGCCTTCATTTGGCCAAGCATGCTATCAATGCACTCATACATCTCCCCAAGACTAGGACTATCAGAATCCCCAAATCTGATAACAGTGAAAACAGGTTGTACAAAAGATGTGATGTATCTCACATTCGACCAAAAAGTATCACTAATCACGATCTCCTTCACCCTCCTCCCCTGCTCAGTCTTTGACTCCATCCACCTGTTCCAATCTTGTGTCATAACCATAAGTTGCAATGGCTCTTGCAACTCAAGCATCCTCTCTAGTAGAATGAAATAGGAAGCAAACCTAGTCTCAACTGGTTTGAGGAATTCTTTCTTTGCAAAGGTCCGAAACAATGCCAATGACATATGGTGGTTGCAAATAAACATTTGCACATCCCTTGCATCTGCCACCACCTGTTTCACCCACTCTATCTTTCCAATGTCTTTGAGTGCATTGTTCATAGCATGCACACAAGGGGTCCAATAGATGTGCCTATATGTAGATTGAACCAACATACCTGCCGCCCTACAAACATTTGCTGCATCAGTAATCACTTGCACCACATTTTGAGGACCAACCTCCTCAATGGCATCTCTCAGGATTTGAAACTGAAACTCGGCATCTTTGCGTTTTCCTGAGCAATCAATTGCTCGCAAGAAGTAAGGTCCATCAATACATGAAACTATAACATTGATGAGTGGACGACGTCTAATATCCGTCCACCCATCCATGATTATGCTGCAACCATGTGTCACCCATTTGACCTTCATCTCCTCCATCAACAAGTTAACCTTGGAATAACTTTTTTCCAAGAGTGTGGTTCTCAATTTAGTCTCACTAGGAACCACATAACCAGGGCCAGCTTGCCTTACCTTCTCAAACATTTCCCTGTACAAAGAAGATCGAGCAACATGGAAAGGAATCCCATTACCAAAGTAGAAATTGGCAACGGCCTCATCTGCAACCTCCCTTGCTTGCACATTGAACATATCTGTGATTGGGTTTGGTGAGGATGATTCTGTAGCTTTCCGTTTCCCCCTTGATTGCACTGCACTCACCTCAAATGACGGATATGAAGGTGGTAATCCTGAAGCTGAACCTCCTCGTGTTGGTGTACTAGAAAGTGATGGTGTAGTGATTTCCCCTGTATATAGTTTGATCATCTCAGCCTTCATTTCAAGTGAGAGCTTTGGACAACCTTCAACTCCTTTAACAGGAATATGCAAAAAGTGTGCATTGGTCCTCATCATGCTGCCACTCCAAGTACCTTTTGGGCAAATGTTGCATTTCCATCTTTGACTTCCACCTGAACGAGGTGCTTTATTTGTGTCTATTATTGTTGCATACTGCTTTAGAGGATCTTTCTTGCTAAATGGCCCTTTGGCATATTGTGCTAACAATGTTGAAGGGCAATCAGTTTTTAACACGCTTGCAACTGCTGTACCCGAACTGTCAGTAGTTCTGTCTATGGTTTCTGTTTGGCTATCTGAATCCTCATCAAATGCTATTTCATTCTCCAAATCTAAACCAGCATCCACACTTGAAGAATCCATCTTCAGTTTCACAGTTCAAGTTTCAATCAGCAAATCACACCTGATGCAACAACAAAAAAAAGAGATAAAATTTTAAATTATTATTAACAATCCAAAAAAACCAGAAAAAAAGAATGTGTGCTAACTCGAAACATAAATGATAAAATCCATCAGAGATTTTCCTGTCAAAATGACCCCCCAAAAAAATTCTGCAGGGCTCCAAAATTGCAAAATAAGAAGTTCTAGAAATTCCATAACTTTTGGTATTCTGAGTTTTCAGTTTTGTGTTCTTCCCAGGAAAACTTGTCAGGTACATCAGGGGTGTGGAGTAGATTGTAAACTCTGAGATTGCAAGTGGAAAAATTGGTGGGTCTTAGAATACAGCTCATGTTATTTCTTTTACACCAGTCATTATGCAAATATGTCTAGATGATGTGCTGAGATTGACTTGTATTTTTTTAATATTGAGAGTCCTCAATTTAAAATTTTACATTAAAAATGTGAATGAAATGATCTTGCTGTATGAAACATGAATTTGCTTTTTAGTCAAGCTTTTAAGTTTTAACTTTTGATAGATAAGACCGAACTTGGGCAATATGATAAATTGATAATTGTTTTTTGCATTCAAATTCATAATTTTGATCTTGTATTTGAATATTCTAGCCCTAGGAACTTAATTGACCATTCTAGAATCTATATTGAAATGTAAATATTATCATTTTCCAGTTCCACAGACATCTTACAAAAAAATTATATCATTATATGTCATTCTTCAAAGCATAATTGTATCTGATTATCATTGACGGAAAAACTATTAAAGTTTTGGTTACATGATACATCTGAAGTAGATGAGTATAAACTATAATGATACTCTCAGTTTTTTAATTCTAACAAGATTCTACAATGTCTATATGCCAAAAACCATTTTTTATTAGACAAATATAATAACTTAATAAGCCTTTATGCCCACAAAAGCCAGGAGAAGAAGTGCCAGCTTTAATATTTTGCAAATTTTATTACAGAGCTATATAAAATTTTAATACATTAATAATTAATAATTTACTAAATAATAAATAATATAATACATAATTATTAATATGATAATACAGTATAGTAGTATACTTTAAAATTTTAAATCTTTAACATTATGATTATTTAAGAATATAATATTTATCGGTATCCTTTATATTATTATAATTATTAATAAAATTATAAATATTAAATAATAAATATTAAATTAAAAATTAAAAATATTACATTATAAGTATAATACATGTAACATTATCCTATAACTATAACATTCAAGTTTAAAGTTTAAACTTTAAAGTTTAAACATAGTTAAAAACTTAAAAAACTTAAATACGGTAATACCTGAACTTGAAGACTTCCACGAATTTGAAGAATGGTCGACGGTGACCCTCGAAACCTGCTTCGTCTCTGCTCTCTCACCAAATTTGCGTCGACTCTGCGAGTTTGCTCTCTCAAATTTGCTGCATTTGTTTGTTTCTAATAATTTCTAGGGCTTCAGAAACTCTGTTCGACGGCGAACCTCAAGTCTGTGCGACGGACCGAACCTCAAGTCTTCGTTTCTTGGCTTCAGAAAATCTGCGAGGGCTTCAGAAAATCGAATATCCTCAGAAAATCCGCGAGGGCTTCAGAGAGCGGCGCGATTTTTATTTGACTTACGTTTGAAACTTTTTACTTTCAGAATAGCGACAACGACTTTAGGGCTTTAGGTTATAATTATTAATAATAGAAATATGAAGTTCGAAACTTTAATGTCTAATCATTGGTTTGTAAGATTATAAATTTATGTTTAAATTTTTTTTTTCCGGGACGTCATGGTGTCCTGGGGACGCCAGGCCGTCCCCAAATTGCAAGGCGTTCCCAGGGGGCGTCCCTAGGACGTCCCTAAATTCAGTGTTTTTCAGGGGACCGCGGGGGGGCGTCCTGCACCCGTCCTCACGTCCTTGAGGCATTCTGTAAAAGGGGAGCGGGGGAAAAACAGGGGGGACGCGTCCCCCTGTAACACTGGTTTTGAGCAGTTTATTCAATCTAGGGCATTCAAGGATGAAAACCCTTGGTTTGTTCAGAGTTTGAGAGGACGAAAACCCTCTTGAATTCCACATTTAGGATTAAGGACGAAAACCCTTGTTTCCAATATTGGGTGATTCCATCCAGGAATCATGATTGTGCTGATTTGTGGAGGATTTGGATTTTACTAGTGCCACTACAGTGTTTTTGGCAAGCAAATATCATCATTTCATTGTTGAAGCATATTTGAGGGTTTATATATTGAAAAAGTTAACATTTTGGATGCAACCAAGTAGACAAATTTGAAGACCTACCAGAAGATAGAGATGGATAATTGGATCTGAGAGCAACAAGAAATGAATCGTCAATTAGAACAGATGTTGCAGACATTGCAAAACACAAATACAGGCCAGTACAAAAATATTGTGCATTAGCAAATAATCAACTAGTGATCAGTCCCACACTTAATCTTTTCCAGCCAAGGTTCTTATCAGAAGAACCACCTATGATTGAAAAGTAGAGACAACCGGTAGATGATGTTACTGCTTGTTATGAGGGGTGTAAGACTCTCGACCCTAATATTAAAGAGATGTTATTTTTTGAAGATTTTTGTAGCATGGGAATGAGATCCCCATCTAAGAGAAGATTTCAATAGAACCAGACCCACAAGGATCTCCACATGTATAGGAAAGAACTGGTGGAACAAAAGAAAGAAGAACAGTCAAATTCAAAGCTACAAGACATCATTGAGCAAGAACAAAAGGGACCCAACATGCAAGTTGAAGTTAAAGATTCTTTGATAGTAGATGTTTTATTGACTTCTAATGATTGTATGTGTTAGCAAAATAGTGAGGAAGCCAAGGACAAAAAGGCATCACTTGTTGGATGCGACGAGCTCAAGATGGAGGAAGATGCGCCAAATCTTGAACTATCCCTCGAACTTCCAAATGGTGAGACAATGATTGATTTTCAGAGTAGCATTGTAGATGGATATGCACTTGAGGAGAACATTTTGATTAGCCCTAATTTGGGAGTTGAGTCACAAAGATGGAGGTGTTGAGTATATCTCAACAATTTCTCTTTCGGCAAATGAGGACGAGCATTTCAATTGCAACCTAAGGTATGAAAATAATGATCATATTTCAGATTTGTTGCTTTCTACTATGTCATTGCAAAATTCTTGTCGTCATGGAAAGCATTCTAAGAAGGTTGATAGAGTCAAGGATACAACTTGCAGCGTAGGGCATGTAGATTCTTTGATTCAAGATCAAGATTGTTTTTGTATATGGGATCTGGGTGTTCTTTTGAGGGTCAAAGAGGATAGAGGCTTTGATGTCACTATTGAATTCTTCATCTCTTGCATTTGGATAGAAAGGAGCTCAAGAGGAACCATATAGAGTATTTTGTGCATTCTAATGAAGTTGTGAAGGATCAATTACAGTGGTATCAGAGTTTTAATCTTGTCAGCCTATAGGAAAAATGCTAACATTTTGGATGCATCCAAGTAGACAGATTTGAAGACCTACCAGAAGATAGAGATGGATAATTGGATCTGAGAGCAACAAGAAATGAATTGTCAATTAGAACAAATGTTGCATACATTGCAAAACATGAATACTACTAGGCTAGTACAAAAAATTTGTGCATCAACAAATAATCAATCAATGATCAATCCCACACTTAATCTTTTCCAGCCAAGGTTCTTATCAGAAGAACCACCTATGATTGAAAAGTAGAGACAACCAGCAGATGACATCACGGCTTGTTATGATGGGCATAAGACTCTCGACCCTAATATTAAAGAGATGTTATCTTTTGAAGATTTTTGCAACATGAGAATGAGATCCCCATCCAGGATAAGATTTCAAGAGAACCAGACCCACAAGGATCTACAAATGTATAGGGAAGAATTGGTAGAACAGAAGAAAGAAGAACAGTCAAATTCAGAGTCACAAGACATCATTGAGCAACAACAGAAGGGACCCAACATGCAAGTTGAAGGTAAAGATTCTTTGATAGTAGATGTTTTATTGACTTCTAATGATTGTATGTGTCAGCAAAATAGTGAGGAAGTCAAGGAGGGAAAGGCATCACTTGTTGGATGCGACGAGCTCAAGATGGAGGAAGACGTGCCAAATCATGAACTATCCCTCGAACTTCCAAATGGTGAGCCATTGATTGATTTTCAGAGTAGCATTGTGGATGAATATGCATTTGAGAACATTTTGATTAGCCCTAATTCGGGAGTTTTGAGTCACAAAGACAGAGGTGTTGAGGATATCTCAACAATTTCTCTTTCCGCAAATGAGGATGAGCATTTGGATTGCAGCCTAAGGTATGAAAATAATGATCATATTTCAGATTTGTTGCTTCCTACTATGTCATTGCAAAATTCTTGTCGTCATGGAAAGCATTCTAAGAAGGGTGATAGAGTTAAGGATACAACTTGCAGCATAGGGCATGTAGATTCTTTGATTCAAGTTTAAGATTGTTTTTGTATATGGGATCTAGGTGATCTTTTGAGGGTCAAAGATGATAGAGGCTTTGATGTCACTATTGAATTCTTCATATTTTGCATTTGGATAGAAAGGAAGTTCAAGAGGAATCATATAGAATATGTTGTGCATTCTAACGAAGTTGTGAAGGATCAATGCTCACGATTCATAGATCACTCCTTGGAGCTAAGTCCCAGATTTGAAGACAAGAAGATTATAGGTGATGGCCAAATGGAGATAGTCACAACAGGATACTTGATGCTAGATGATGGTAAGCAAAATAGATGTCATTTTGATGTCCAAGATTTTGTGACTAAGCATGGGATGGTGTTGTTGGAGTCAAGCTACATATAGGTTTGCCCCTTTTCGATGGGTGATGGAGAATTCAAGAAGGATGAGATACCCCACAATGGTTTCATCGTTCCTAGCATCATGAAGGAAGAACAAATTCTTGTCACTTTATGCAAAGGCTTCTATATCATGGGCCTAGGAGGAATGGGTAAAATATTGGGTTTGCAATGGTTGCATCCTTTTAGAGAACTCAATACGGAGCTGAAATTCAAGGATGAAGAGAAAGAAGTGATACTTCAAGGTATAGTGAATGGAGTCCCAAGCATGGGTACAACAAAAAGAAGGGAGGTATATTTTTAGAGAAACGAAGTAGTTTGAACCACTCAATGCATAGAGACAACCAAGGGTCTATCCTTAGGTAAGATACTTCATTATGATAATGTTTGGTCTATCTTGGATATACTCAATATTACTCTCCTAAGGTGGTCACCAAATGAGATACTTGCAAAATGGAGCCTTCTTGTTGGAAGTCACCAACTATACCTGGTAGGCTGGTAGGGATAAGTGTTGGCTGCAAGTTACATAAACCAAGAACCACTACAAGTATGGCCTCAAATCATAGAACTGTTGTTCTCAACATTTCCAGCCTTCCCCACATTCTAGTTGCAGTCATAAAGGAGTTTTTTATCACATGGTGGAAGCATTTACCACCTATTATCATTGTTTAGGTGTTTGCAGCTAGCACAAGATGGCTTCCAGCCACTACAATTCTGATTTTGAGCAAGAGAATGCAGCGCTACAGCCATGGTATGGAGAAACTCTCTTGGTTAATGTTGTGTGCAAGAGGGTTCACTTGTTGAGATCATAAATTGCAAACATTCCAACATCTTTAGTGCTGTTTGGGAGAAATTTGGAGCAATGTATGACTGGTACACTCACCTACCAGCACACATATGGTATGGACCAAACCATTTTTCGAATGGTATAACTTGGGGCATCATGATAAGAGCTTTTAGAGTCCAAGGTAATCATTATAACAACAATATAGAAGAGGGAGTTGTGTGTCAAGGCCACTATCTTATTAGGGCAGTCATGGGCATCACATGGAGACCGCGAGAAGTTCACATAAAAATCAGAGTGGTATAGTGTAAGCATGGTGAGGTAGCATCGAACTTGGAATGTTGTGCAAAGGTTCATCCACAAGGAAGGAAGAGAGCAATTATTGATGATCTCCTACCACCCAAGGGTGGAGGGAACATACTTGGGACAGCCATGCCCCATATTCTCAGCCTCCATGCTGCTGTCACAGTCAGTATCAGCCCTCAAATCACTTCAATTACATTCGTACAATTGGTTTTGCAGGAATCTACAGTAATAGGAAGGAGGATTTGCAGCTTATAATTACTAATGAAGCATTTCCAGCCCCTACACTGCTCACACCTTTGATTTTTGCAAGGGAATATCAGTTTTGTTGCTGTTATATCATTGGCAAGTTGCTAGAACAGCTATTATCAGTCATGAACAGCTGCAAGTTGGTACAATTTAATGGAATACCCTTGAGGGAAGAAGTTAAAGAAAGGTTTCAGCTGAAAGTGTTCATCATTGCAGCCACCATGGTACCTAATTTGGTAAGATTTCAATCGAATTGTGTGATTTGAACTCTACTTTGAAAGGTATACATTGCAATCTCTTTGAAGAGGCCATAGGAACTTACAAGTTGGATCATGAAGTTCAAATAAGTGCTCCAGATCCTCCATCACATGGGAAGAACCAAGAGGTGCAACAAAAACATGGAGATGAATACATGTGGCAGCCTTGGGTTTTGTGGGAGTTTGTGGATATTTTCATTCATCATCACGTCAAAGAGGAGTGTATGGAGAGTTGGATGCCTTCATTGCTTGACTCAAGTCGAAGATGGAAAAGTATAATCATGCATCTCATCATAGGTCTCCTAGAGGAGTTGTTCTACTTGATAGAAACAAAATCCAAATGCTATAGCATGATTCATAGCATTGGCACAATGGTATTTGAGCATTCGAGTATGCTTGGTGTTTTTTGGTAGAAGTTGTTTTATTTGATAGTAGGTACATGAGGGAGACTCTATGGACATTACAACATAATTCATCATCTGGGTTTGTAATTGCTTGTGGGCAAGCAATTTTGGGAAGGGTAGACTGTCATATCCCCTTTTTCGGATTAAAATAATTAATAATATTATTTAAATCGGGTTCAATAATTTCTAATTTTAAGGGCAAATTAATAATATTATTATAATTAAAATAAAAGGTGTATTTAAACACTAGTACTAAAATAAAAGTATTTCTAAATACTTAAAATAGAAATAAAATAAAATAAAATTAAAAAAGTATTTTAAATACTTGGAGGGAAATTTAGGACCCAAGGGTCCAATTTGAAAAGGGTATATCAAAGAGGTGCCTATCTTCATTTGATCATTCATTCAAGATATTCTCTTTAGTCTTTTGCATCCAATTTTCAGATTTGAGCAGTTTATTCAATCTAGGGCGTCCAAGGATGAAAACCCTTGGTTTGTTTAGAGTTTGAGAGGACAAAAACCCTCCTGAACTCCACATTTAGGATCAAGGATGAAGCACTTGTTTCCAATCTTGGGTGATTCCATTCAAGAATCAGGATTGTGCTGATTTGTGGAGGTTTTGGATTTTGTAACAGTGCCGCTACAGTATTTTTGGCAAACAAATATCATCATTTCATCACCGAAGCATATTTGAGGGTTTATATACTGAATTTCATATTTCTGATGAATTTTTGGGCATCCTAAAGGGCTGGATCTGAGTTGTTATAGTCATACTAGCTGCTGGTCACATCATTTCAGTCATCTAACATAAGCAATCAGCCTATTGGAGTAAAGCACCATCATTTTTAGGGATTTAGCAATCAGATTTGGGCATTTTGCATGTATTTCCACATCATTAGGAGTTGGATCTGACTTACCCTAGCTGTGTGCCACTTTGAGGAAGTGAAATTCGGCCATCTAGGGCACTTTACCAGTCACACCAGCCTCTGCGCACATTGTTTCAATCATCATTCATCAACAAAATAGAGAATAAAATCATATTTTGACATGTTGCCAATGTTTCCAAGACAAATCTGGTTTTTCCAGCATATTGTGACATTTTTACAAGGGTTTCAAGGGCAGATCAGACTTCGCTAGCCAATTGTACATCTTCAGCCAGCCGCTGTACCATCCAGAGTTACAAGAAAATTCAAAAATAACTAATTTGTTGCTAATTGAGGAGATTTCTAGGGCCGTACCTCATCTAGAAAATCAGAAATATTTATATGAGTAGGGCAAATGCAGGGCCGAGGGTTTTTGGAGGAGATTTCAACCATTTAGGGTGGCCATACCATTTATTAATTGTTGCCATTAATTTCTGAGCAAGGGCAACTCTCATTGGAGGGCTTCTATGCTGATTTCCAGCCCTTTGACAGGCCGTACAGCTGCAAAACTAGGGTTGTGAGTGCATTTACTGATTTACATCATTGTACCTTATTTTCAGCAGTTGAAATAAAATTTCAGAATTTATTTGTGGTCTCCAATCTGTTGTTATATCATTTATATGTTCAGATCTAAGTGCATTTTGATCATGAAATAAGTATATAAGGGTTTGGTAATGTTCGCCATTCATTTTCCAGCCCTAGCATTTATTTGATTTTTCTGTTTTCAGTTATTTATTTGTCCAGAAAATCAGAAAATTACAAAAATAATTAATTGGGGACATTACATATTATTGTGTTGAGTGCCCCGTTTCACCAGTAGACCATGGTCTATGAGTCCCAATCACACTACTCGACCACGGTACACAGTCCAATGGCCTTATATTAATTTTATTATTATATTATAATTTATTGGTCCATAATATTTATGCAATCTTTGCTGATAATTTTTTTTTTATGCAATCTACACTATATGTAACTATTAGGTCTACTTCCATAATTTTTCATGTGTATAGCACATGAGAAGATACACTAGAATTCATTCTGATTGTGATATTGATGTACTTTGTTAACCCTGCCTGCAAATTCGTTGCTTCCTCTGTTGCCCTTACAAAACTAGTAGCCTAGGCATTCCTTGTTACATTGCCATTGTTTTAGCCACACAAATTTTACACGAACATTTCTTATTTGTTTACTTTGTTCAATCAGTGTGTTGAGACTTGATGAGGACCTGTGAATCCAAACCCGAGTCAGGCTCAGCAAATCTGCAGCCTTGACTTGCAGGCTTGGCTGAGTCTCTGAAAAAAACAGAAAATCAGCTGGAAATTTAAAAAAAAATTAAAAACCTATGTTACACCAAATTTCCGTGACAGGGACAGCAGGAAACAGGGGGACGCATTTCTGGGACAGTAGGGGACAGGAGGCCTTTCTTTAGGGGACAGCAGGAAATGGCAATTAAAAAAATAGGTGAAATTTAAAAATATAAAAAAATTTCAAATATTCATATGATAAGGCATTTACCATATTCATTATTTATTCATATTATAAAACAATAAAGCTGAATTGAAAATTCATCGACTCAAACATACAAATTAACAATAGACTTACATAATTGATAATAATAATAGAAACTTAAGAAAATTAAATTTAAATATTTAAAATTTGCAATATTCTTGAGAGTTACTGTGGTATACTACCAACACTCTATACTAAGCACAAGAATAGACTTTATGCATGTCCGTTGTGTATTCATTGCCATCGAAGTATAAACAATTTAAAGAAAATAATATCTCCCCAAACAATTTACATCGAACATCATGTAAGTTTTTCATCATAACCTATTAGTTTCATCATAACTGCAAAACAACTAGAAACTGCTTGTGTGCACCCCTGCCCTCATTTTCTAGCAGAAAAGCAACTGGCTTTCCTCACAATTTTATTCTCTACAAATCTTGACTGTTTTCTTTTTACCATTGTTTTGCAACACGACTGTTCCCGTGATTGTTGTTTTACCCTCATTTTGCAACGTGACTGTTCCCATGATTGGTCCAATCTCGTGGCATTGGAAAATATACCCTTCTATGCCAATATTTTCAAGTAAACAAAACTTCGAGACAAAACTTCAACTGCCCCTTCGTTCCAGGAGACAATTTTAAATTTTTTTCATTTTTTGATCACCCTTGGGATGGTTAGGGGACGTCATTGACATCTTTGGCTGCCCTAGGGAGGCATCCCTGAAATTATGCAGCTTTTCCAAGATGTTTTCAGGATGGCACTAAGCAAATCTAAGGGGCAGGGGACAGCGGGGTGACGTTTCTGGGGCATCCCTGCGTCCTTGGAATGTCCCTAGTACAAGTATGTCTCCGAAAGGGTAGGGAATGCATCCTTGTGTATCATATTTAAAAACATTTTTTCATATATATATATATATTCAATTGCTGAGTTTTGCCAATTTTTACCATTGAGTCCGAGTCCGAGTCACAAAATAGCTTGCCAAGTTTTCACCTAGTCTAAGTCTCAATGCTATGGTTCAATGAGATCAATCCATCTATTATGCTGAGTCTGTGCTAGATGTCTCACTTGCGACTTTCTCAATCACATTTTTGTAGTTTCTGGAGTAAAAATCATTTTGATTGATTGCATCGAGCTTTTAAAGCTTCAATTCAGTTTCCAAGCTCCATTGCGAGACAGTTGATTCATTTATATTATCATCTAAGTGACATTCCTTTTACACGCTTCTTTTTCTTTGAATCCTATTCAGCTATTTGGTACAATCCTTATATAAGGGCTTTCTTCCTTAAGCATGTTAACACTCATAGACTAATGCAAATCCAACTTTCATATCAATATGTAAAACTGATGGATGTGTTTCTGTTTGCTTCAAAACCTGTAGTTAAAAAAGTCATTTAATTCCTCCTGTGCTTCAAAATGCCCTGGTAGGATTTTTTAATGCAACTAGTTTCCTTGTTTCTGTTTGTGCTGAGTATTCAACCTTTATTCTCTCCATCCCCACATGTCATTTTTGGCTAACCATATTTTTACTTTTCACTGCTTAAACAACTAGATATTGCATGCTTGATTTTTGGTAGGGATTCAACCTTTATTCTTTACTATTTTATACATGAAATTCGTGGTTGATCATGTTTTTAATTTTCAATTTTCACTGCTTAAACAAGTAGATATTACAAATTTTCACTGCATATGTACAAATATTACAAATAGTAGTTCACATTATTCTATAAGGAGAGCATTGTGATATTAGTGTGTCTTTTGGTGGAGTCTGACTGAAATTTATATGTAAGAAAGCATGTTTAGACCCAAAATATTGAGGATTCAGTTTCAGTATACATGGGGACTCCAGAAAAAGTTTGTATGCTAACAAAGAAGATTCTCAACGTTCAGAAGGAATGGTTCTAAAAATAATCCTTAAGTAAATAACAAAGCATAGTTCCCAAAACTACTTAAATTGCCCTACCAAATCAACCTGCTGTTGGTTGTCATCTTTGGAGAGATAAATTGGCTATTGATTGACAGGTGGATCTACTACCTCATTTTTCAATGTGATAACAACTTATGAACAAGTTAGTTGGCTAACGATAATGTTTCAAGTGACTCGAAAGATAAGAGTTGAACGAACTCTTGAGACGGCTGCTAGTGTTGAATTGTTTGTTGGAACACTAGTTGGCTTATTAAGTAGAATATAAATTAACAGATTTGTTTTATGGTAAGAAAGCTCAAAATATCTGCTGAAACCTCTATCAGAAAAGCCGAACAATTAGTTGATGAGATTCTTAGCAGGTCATCGTGCTTGTCAAGCCAACTGCCACATAAAGATTAGCACCGTTGAGAAATAATTGTTGTCTCATAAGGATTGCTTGAAAATGGACTGAATGGCATGAATAATTTATATCCAGAAAGTGCTTCTTTACAAGTTGTTTTAGTAACTTCAATTCCAACTCTTGACATCAATAGAAATACCAATATTGGATCTTACTTCACTAATTTGAAGTAAGCAATTTTTCATAAGGATGCATCCTCAGGGGGTAGGTGAATGTTTATAGATAAAGATGCATCTAGTAGCCTTAAGAAAATTCAAAGGACACATGGTTGAGTGCCATGGTTTTGATATATATTCTTTTAGGCCTTAAACAAGAATGGGGTGGGATCATTTCAATATGGAATGGGATTGTGTGTGGTTGTTTCCCGTCTTAATTGCATAACCATTGGCTACTGCAAAACCTCACTTAGACCTCATGAATGAATTCTGTTGCTAATTCAATGGTGCGATTACTTAATTTCAACATTTATACGACAAATTTGATGTTTTGCTGATATTATATATTGCCACCTACATCCCTCTTGTTGATTCCAATGTGTTCATGCCTCAAATATGTTTCTACACTACTCAAAAAACAGATGTATATACATACACATGCTCTCATGCTAGAATAACATGCTACTGCAACTGAAGTCCATTATTTACATGGATGAAATACATGTAACTAGCTAAAACAATACCCCATGCCACAATGTACATCATTTATTCATCCTCTTGCAATATTAGAATTTCCAATCATCTATATTGTTGGTTTTTTCCCTGACTGGATGATCATTCCCAGATTTCCCTACAAGGTAGCCATCAGTGATCAACAGGATCTCTGGGCCAGGGGCCAATAGTGTAGGAGATAGACTCTATTTTTATCTCCTCTTCTTTTTTAGGCTCTACAAAACCTAGGGGGGTATTCCCTATTCAACACCCATGAGAATATGCTTGTGGGTTGGCTTGGGATGTTGATACAAAGCAGATAAATCCTCTTGTAGGTAGACCAAAACTGTAGGATAAGTGCAAAGGGGCTAGCTTTGGGCCTATGTTCAGTTGTGAATCAGAGGATCTTGGTCCTAAACTACTTCTAAGGTCCTAATGGTTTGATTTGGAAGTATGAGTTTGATTTATGTGTTTGGATGCAAAACTAGGACCTGGTGTGTAATCTCAATGCAGAGCTAGATTGGTGCCTATCTAGGGCTCGGAGTCAATAGACATACACCTGTGAATGATCAGCATGAACACACTAAAACTGGATTTCAAGGGGATGTTGTGGTATCTGCCTTGAGGAGACCTTCCAAAATAGAGTGTTAAGTTATCTCTACTTATGGTATCCCTATTGCAGTACATCTTTCCCAACACTTAATCTGAAAACATTTTAATCTACCCCTTGAGCAGAAGTTGAAAGATCAAGCATTCAATATAGCAAGTCTATATTCTAGAATCCCAGACACCCCTTAGATAGCTAGATTCAGAAGGACACATGCAATATTGGAGACAGAATAACAAAATACATGCAGATACAACATTACTCATATAAAACCAATCATGAAATCAGTAAATTCATGCATGAGACATACAAAAAGAGATACATAAACTCACAAGACACCGAGGTAGGGCCATCACAACCAGTTGCATCTTATTTCAGCACCAAATTGTCTAGTTTTCAACAACCTTGAATTGAGTAGCATCATCTGCTTATAAAGCAGGATGATGTACTCCCTCATTAATCACATGGCAGTCCCCAAGACATCACCAGGTGCAGTGCATCGCCAGGGGGTGCCGGAAACATTCAATGCAGCCGCACAGACAGGAGGGAAGGGGCGGGTGAGATCTTGACCTGCATCGCCTTGTCATGATTTACTGTCTAAATCGAGTAGCTGGCGTGTCCTTCCGACCCATACCTCTGTGCAATCTCGCCATTAATGGCATATCAGCTCACAGCCTCGAGATGCAGTAGTTTTGCGTGCCTTGCAAACCTCCTCCCGCCAAAATGCACGTTCATGCATCGAGAAAAACCTTTCTTTCAAACGTCGCCATTGATCACCTTGCTTCCCGCCGAGATTTGTGGCGTAGATCATGCTGCAAAGTCGGCGAGCAAAGATATCCGTGCCTCGGAGGTACATCATGTTGACTTTCCTTTTAAATATCATGAGGATGCATTATCCCACATTCACCCTACAACACTCTTTTTAACACTTTATATGCTAGGTCGGTTACATATATGTCGGTGATTTTGCTCCCGACAGCACCTAGCATAAAACTTTATCATCACCCATCGGCCAGACCACTTATATCGGTGAACCTCATATCCGTCCTCTCGACATCATATATCACCCCGATGGAGTAATATCACCCCCATCATCCAAACCATCGTCGGGAAGACCCAACACATCGGAAGATCACCTCCCGACACACGCCGATGACCAAAGTCATGCCGACTGCCTGCATATGCAAACATCCCCCGGATGTTCAAAAATCATCCTGACGTCAGCAAACATCCTGCCGAGCTCATCCGGATAATTCGCACCACCTGATAAAAGATATCACCCTGATAACAAACCTCATTGTCATATCCACAAATGTTCTTATGACGTCATCATCACATTACAATGTCGGGTCAGATTGAAAACTTGAAGTATGACCCCGTCGAATCTGGATGACGTCAGCAGCATATCACCTGAAGGATATCGCCCTGATAATTGAACATCCTGATGACGTCATCGCCACATTTAGAGCAAGGGTGATATTCAGAAGATGACCCGATATTTGGAATATCACCCGATATTGAGAATATCATCCTGTAGAGAAAAAGATGAAGGCAAAGTTCGAGCGGATATCACCCCCGCAGGAACATGACATCAGTAGCATCCTGATGTTGAACAAACATAAGGTGACAAAATAACATCAGGGTGATCTTAACAAAGATCACCCGATATTCAAATATGATGACCCCGATGAAAAGTGGGTCATACTTAGAAATTTCATAGCGCCAACATCAGGATGATCTTGACTAAGATCACCCGATGTTAAAATATCACCCCGCGGCAAAGGTCGGGATGGCAAATGCATGATGACCCCCACAGGATATCCGGACATGATGAGAAATGACCCATGCAAGAAACATCAGGGGGATGTCTGGGAACATGATGATGATAGTGATATCCCCCTTTCTTCAGAATACCCTGATGATGCTGCAAAACACTGATAGGGTCCAAGACTTAGAAACTTCATGAAATCCTGGGAAGGTGCCTGCAAGGTAATAACCTGGAACCTGATAAAAGATGCAGGCACCAACAATGGCTCTGATTGGGGACATGCAGGCACAAGGCTATAGCGAGAACCAGACCTCCGGGCAGACCAGACAAAACACAAAAAAACACCAACTGTACAAGATATTTACAATATACACATACTTTTACAAATGTGCACAGAGGCAGATCACTTATGCAAAATAAAACTTGAGGAATTGACCATGCACAGGCAATTCCAGCATCTCACCATCTAGGGCCTGGAGGACATAAGAATCCTCCCCATGAGTATTGCAAACTTGATATGGGCCCATCCAAAAGGGTTCAAACTTACCATGTTTGCCCTTATCCTGACTTCTTGCATTCCAGATGAGCACCCAGTCATTTATCTGGAACTTCCTTTCTGCAGCTCTCCTGTCAAATAGATACTTCACATTTTGTTGTTTCTTGAGATTGATTTGGTGGGCCTCCCTTCTGCTTTCATCTAGTGCAACCAGCTGGTTTATTCTTTCTGTCATGGAGTCTTCAATCTCCTCATCATTCTCTTGGATGAATTTGTAAACTGGTAGGAGATTGTTTATAGGCAGCTTGGCTAATGCACCATATACCAGCTCAAAAGGTGACCTTCCAATAGCTTTTTTCGTTGTCACCCTGTCAGCCCATAATGCCAACTTTAACTTTGAATCCCAAGCTCTCTTGTTCTTATCCACTATCCTCTTGATGATTTTCATGAGGCTTTTATTGTTTGACTCTGCTTGACCATTTCCTTGCGGGTGATATGGTGATGCATATGACAAGTTAATCCCATATTTGTTGCAAAAATCAACAAATTCACCTGATCTGAAGCACATTGCATTGTCTGTGACCAACTTGACTGGTACTCCAAACCTGATAATGATATTCTCTAGGATAAAATCCATCACTATCTTACTTGTAGCTCTTTTAGTTGGAATAGCCTCAATCCATTTGGTGAAGTAGTCAGTAGCCACCAAAATCCAACTATGTCCCCCACTTGACTTTTCTGCAATCTCCCCTATAAAATCAATTCCCCATTGCTGAAATGGAGCATCCACAGTTACAGTTCTAAGGGGCAGTGCACCTTCATATCTTAACTTTCCTGAGAACCTTTGGCAAGGGTCACATTTCCTTACCAACTTTTGTGCATCTGAGAAAAGAGTGGGCCACCAGTAGCCTGCTCTGAGAATCTTGTGAGCTGTTGTTTGGGCAGTGTAGTGTCCACCACACACTCCTTTATGCATGTCATTCAAAATATTCTTGGCATCATTTTCATCCACACATCTGAGTAGCACACCATCAGGATTTTTCCAATACAATTTTCCTTGAACAATGATGTACTTGATAGCATGTAGTTTCAAGGTCCTTTTCTGACTATCACTGAAATGGGAAGGACAATTCAAACTCTGCAAGTAATATACAATATCCTTGTACCACTCAGATTTTGACATGTTAACTTCATTTTGGACTATATTGATTTGGCATGCTTCCAAATTTGACTGTGCCATCATTTTGGCTAATCCTTGTCCTCTTACCAACTTGGTAATTTGTATCTCTATGTTGAACTCTTGCAGTTTATTTATCCATCTGCACCTTCTTCCAGTCACCTCCTGCTAAGTGAAGATGTCTTTGACTGCATCATGAGGCACATATGCAACTATCTGGGATCCTACCAGATATGGCCTGAAACTCTTGACTGCTCTGACTAGTGCATATGCCTGCTTTTCCATGATGTCATTTTAATTCAGCAGCCTGCAGTGACATACTAAAAAAAGCTATGGGCTGCTCAAATCCATCTTCATTTTTCTGTAGTAAACATGCAGCAACAGTATGGAAAGAAGCAAATGAAAACAATTGAAATGGCTTGGAAAATTAGGAGATTTCAGCACAGGAGCCATCTTGATTGCTTCCTTGATGTCCTAGAAAGATCTGCTTGCTTCACCTTCCCAACTGACAGTCTCACCCTTCTTCAGCATTTTAGAAATGTTCCTTGTGGTTTCTGCAAAGTTGGGAACAAATTTTCTAACAAAATTTATTTGTCCAAAGAAGGACTGAACTCCTTTCACTGTTTTTGGCTTCTGGATCCTGTCAATTGCAGCTACTCTTTCAGGATCAATCCTAACTCCATCTTTGGAAACAATGTGCCCCAGGAGCTTTCCTTCAACTACCCCAAAAGCACACTTCTTTGGATTTAGAGAAATGCCATACTCTAGTGCTCTTATGAAAATCTGCTCCAAGTGCATACAATGCTGCTCTTCCTTCTTTGAATAGGCAGTCAGATCATCCTGATATACAGCCAGGATTGAGTCAATCAACTCTGCAAAAGCAACATCCATTGCTATTTGAAATGTAGCACCTGCATTTGTTAGTCCAAATGGCATCCTCACATACACATAAGTTCCCCATGGAGTGGTGAAGGCGGTCTTGTATTGTTCTGATTCCTTTACCTTCACCTGATTGTATCCTGAAAATCCATCCATCATGGATAGGAGTTCACAACCAGTCACCTTTTGTAACATGACCTCCATATTTGGCAGTGGATAATTGTCTTTCAAAGAAGACACATTCAGATTTTTGAAATCAACACAAAGCTTAATATCACCATTCTTTTTTCTGACTGGGACAAGGTTAGACACCCAAGTTGAATGTCTAATTGGCACAATTATTTCAACCTCCTTAAGCTTCTTGAGTTCTTCTTGCATTTTTGGAGCTAAGGTAGGATTAATAGGCTGCTTCTGTCTAAATGGCTTAGCTCCAGGCTTCAAAGGGATCTCATGCTGGAATAGGTCCTCTCTGTAGGCCTTTAGGTCCTCATATGACCAAGCAAAAACATGTTTATACTTTTTTAGCAATGCTATCAGCATGCTCCTGATGTGTGGTTTGAGCTGTCTGCCAATGTATACCTTCTTGGGGGCCTAAGATGTCCCCAAATTTATCTCCTCTAAGTCATCTTTGTTTGTGGGAGATGTCTTTGTGACCAATTGGTCTCTATTGTCAAAAGCTCTTTCTAAAACTACCAACCCTTTAGGGATTTTGTTAGTCTTCAGCTAAATTACTTCTTTCACCATAAGAGTTTTTTTTCCATCTACAATTTCTACAAAATTTTGAAAATCAATTTCTTGGTTCTCATATTCATCTATGCAGTGCAAAAATCTTAACAAGTCCTTGTCATCATCAAACACTTGCCAACTGCATATGTTCTCTAGTACTGCAGGTCTAATTTTAACTTCAACATTTGTAACATCTGATAGAGTGATATCATCTGGCCTTAATGCTACATTGGCTAAGAAATCAGCCATGATATTTTTGATCTCTCTACCCAGCCTATTGAAAATGCATCAAATAATTCAATTGTATCCCAGACAGCATGCTTGTATTGTTTTAATCTCTTGTTCCTTGAGGCATATCTATCTCTAACTTGGGACACAATTAACTCAGAATCCCCAAATACTCTCAGCATCTTAATTCCATGTTTGAGAGCCATATTCAATCCCAGCAACAAAGCTTCATATTTTGCAATATTATTTGTACAGGCAAACTTTAGCAAGAAAGAGAACTTTAGAAGCTTACTAGTTGGAGACAGGAATACAACTCCAGCTCCAGAGCCCTCCTTTGCACAAGCTCCATCAAAATACATGGTCCACAGACCCTGCTGGTCCAACTCTTGAATGCAAAGGTCTTCCTTTTGGTTTTCTTGATCACTTGAGACAACTCTGAAATTTTCACAGTTAGTGTCTACAAAACAGATGTGTTCTTCTGAATCTTGATCTTCAACTGACTCCTGTGATCTTTCTTCTCTGATCAGTTTGACATCCTTGCCATTCATTGGAATCATGGCATATGACAGGTCCAATTGCATACTTCCACCAATCAGTGCTGCCCATCTCCTTGATAACGGCATACCATATTGTGGCTTTATGTCAATGTCATGTCCTGATATTAAGCCATTGTTTAAATTAAAGATTTAAACATCATGTCCATTTGAATGCTTCTAACAATAATAATATAATATTTAATAAATAATATTACATAATATTATATGAATATTTTATTATTATTGTATTTATAAATAATAAATCTAAGAAAACAATTATGATATTATATATATATTTATAATATAAAAATAAATATAAATAGATATTATTATAATATAATTATCATATTATAAATATATATATATATATATATATATATATATATATATATATATATATATATATAAGACAAATGTCTTATGATACATAAATATAAATATAATTAATAATATAAATATTACTTGTCTAAATATTATGAGAAACATGAAATAGAATTAATCAATAAATATTATTAATCATAATATGTATATGGATTCATTAATCCATATAATATTTTAAATTATATTAAAAAAGGTAATCGGGCTTCTTAATAGCACCAATCTCATATTTATTAAGAGATAAAGAGGTGTATCTCTTCAAATGAAAAGGCATAAAGAGGTATAAAGAATAAGAGAAGAGTATGGGGAGAAATATATAGGAGAATCATATCAGATTTTAGAGAAAAGGAATAATAAATATGTCTGGAATATGTTATATCTAGATTAATAATTCAGACTTGCATAAACATAAAAAGGATCATATTAAGAGATATAAAGGAAGAAGATAAAGATCAGAAAAGTATTCAGCAGTAAGAACAATTCAGAGATTTAAAAATAAAATCAGATCTGCAGCAGGAACTAAGGGAAATAAAGGTACAAAGTAAGTATTATTAAATCATTGATAGTTTAATGTAAATAATAAATGTAGAGAGCTATGAGATCACATATTTATATATATATATATGTATATATATCTTAATATGCACAATTTAGAATAGATTTATATACATGACAATCACATCATTACACAAATATATATTATGAAACTTGATGAGAAATAACCATCTCATCACTTCTATTTCCTATAACTATAGGAGAGATGGTCTTGTTAGGGAAAGGCGGGGTAATTCTATCACGATGCATTGGAGAGGGTTTAACGTGCCTTAGACAAGAATGCTAGGGAAAGGCGGAGTAATTCCATTCACGATGCATTGGAGAGGGTTCAACGTGCCCTAGACAAATAATTCCCCATCCATGGTTAAGGATTAGAAGGGAGATGATATGGAAAGATGAACTTAGATTGTTACTTCTATTTTTCCTCTATTACTTCATCCTTAAAGGAATGTTAGGTATTGTAAGGGAGGGGCAATGTAATTCCACCAGTGATAAGGCCCGTAGGCTGGGACATAGTTTTCCGTAGGCTGGGTCTGGATGGTCTCCATGCGCCCTTGACATGTAAAGCCTAGTTCCATAAGGAAGAATAATAAGGAAAATATGAATGTTGAATTATGGAATGTATTATAGAATAGTCATCAATAGTGAGTGACAATCATGAAATGAATAATCCTTTAACAAGGAATGGTATAATTATATTATCATTGATCTTATTTGATCTTATCATCGAAATTTATTGATCTCTAATGTCACTTTGAGAATCACTTTGAATCGAGATTCAGGTTTAAGTGTTTCCACTAGAAAGGGGACATTACAGTCAATCACTGTTATATTCATTTTGTAGGTTTTTTCAGGATATGCTGCCAGTCTGAAATCCACATCTTTTATGATTCCAATGACTGCTACCTCTCTAGCATCCATGGCATAGTATTTTCCACATGCCTTGTCTATTTTTAATCCTGCTTGTTGCATAATGGCTAGAGGCATGATATTTGTTGATGCTCCTGAGTCAAGCATACAGTTTCTGATTACTTTCCCATTGATAACAAGGGAAACATAAAATGGTTCCACTTGTGATGGGCATTTTGTCATGGTCACCCCTAGATATACTTCAGGGACTTAATCTTCATGAGTGCACATGGCCTGCTTCTTACCTTGAACCTCAACATTTTGCTTGGCTTGACACGGTACTCCAGAAATTAGGGATACTGTCCTATTCTTGATTTCTTCAACCTTCATCAGTTCCATCAATGGGACAGAAACCTTTACCTGAGAGAGGACTTGAGTTATATCAAAGGGAGCATAATCTTGTACCACAATTGTAGCTTGTGTTGTGGCTTTGTTTTTATCCTGAGATGATCCAGCTTTTATCTTCATAGTCCTCTGATAATCATTTTTGATTTGGGAACTCTTGTTTTGATCTTCAACATGGGGAATTCTATTTTCTGGTCTTTGAGAATCATGATCTGTTTTCTGCTTAAAATTTTGCTTGTTGTTACCCCACTGTTTCTTTTGCGGTTCAACCCCTTTATGACTATGCACTGGCTGGCTTGTGAAAGTATTCTCTGGTTGGTGTGAGTTACTTACCTGAGCTTTGCCTCTGAGATTATAGTTGCTCTTGACTTGGCCACTGCTGCAGCTGTGAGAGCCCTAATTTCTTCATCAGAAGGTCTCTGCAGGTTATTTAGGAAGTTGTGTGAGCCCTGAGCATACACATAATTATCTTCATTATCTTCATCATAGAAAACCTGCTGACAGGCCTGAATCTCATTATCTGTACTCTCATTTGCATCATGAGAAGGATGCTCCCTACTCGTGGACAGCATGTTAACATCATCATCCTATATATAATGTGCCCTGTTGCATTCATCACAAGAAACAACATTGTCATACAAAGATTGTGCAATCATGCATTGTGACTGTGAATGAGGCATCTGACAGATTATGCACCACGGAGTATCATCAGCAATATTTACAGCTTTCTTCAAAGGATCAGGAGTTTCCTTGGTATGTTGAGCTCTCTGATTTGTGTTGTTATGTGGAAATACAGGTTTACCATTATGCCAATTGGTATTATATGGCATATCATGCAATGATGGCCTTTTTTCCTGCCTTTGGTAGACTTGCCTATCAGGACCTATTCCTTTTTTATTTCTAGCCAGTCTGTAACTTAGGTCCTTAACAACATTTGTCAGTTTATCAATTTTGTCTTCAGGGATAGATGTACTACCTTGAGTGTTTTGAGGCTTGTTTGGATTCTGCAGAATTTTCACCTCATCCCTCTTGTTTGTCTTGCCTGATGCTTTCCTATTATTCTCAATATTCATTGCAATTCTGAAAGCATCTCTGAGAGTAGCAGGACCCTTATCTCTTAACCCATATGCTGTTTTAGCATCAAAAGCATTTATATATAATATTATGCACATAGGTTCATTGGGCCTCATATGATGTGGCAGTTTGTTCAACACTTTAGTAAATCTAGCATTAAAGTCTGCAACCTGCTCATTGGACCTTTTAGTGATGCTGGTGAATTCATTTACAAAGAAGCTAAGGTCAGTTTTATCACCATACTGCTCCTTGAAAATCCTTTTGAAATCATCCCATGATGAAATGCTCCGGTCAGGCAGATTTTTGTACCATTCTCTAGCTTCATCAACAAGGGATTGCATAAATGACTTCATAAAAACATCCTCATGCTCAACCTCAAAGTTATCCATGACATTTTGAAAAGCTTTTAAATGATCCTCCCCAGACACAGTATTATTTCCTGAAAACTTTGGCACTTGGAGCCTTACATGCTTGTCAATGGGGTTAGGATAACTAGGGATACCATCAAAAACCAGCTGCCTAAATCTATCCAGCTGCATGGGTTGTCTATCAAACTGATTAGCATTAATATTTCTGTTTACATTCTGATTTCTTACATTATTTAATGGTATCCTAGTATTGTTTGCATTCTGTCTTTGATCATTTTGCTGATACTGGACTTCATTTTTATGCTGGTTCCTTTGCATATTTGCATTGCCAAGGGTAGGAACTGAATCATTCTGAGCAACTCTCAGAGCTTGCACTTTCTGTTTCATGTCATCTCTAATTTTCATAGCTTGCAAATATTCTAATTCAGCTCTTAGGCTTTTAATTTCTTCAGCTAATTGTTCTTCTTTGGGCATAGAAGAGGATGGTCCCATTCCATTCTGGTCATCGTCATGATCATCCCTTGGAGATTCAACCTCTTCAAATCTATCACTGGGATCCAAGAAAGGGCGTTCTTGAAACACTTATGACCTTATTCTCAGAGCACCACCTTGCTGTTTCTCATATACATTTTGGATTTCAGCTTCTATGTTTGAAAAATAAGGCTCTGTCCTCTCTGAAGATCTTGGATTGTTCTGAATAAATTCATTTTTTCTGGGGCTAGGAGAACCATCTTGACTGGCTCGAACAATCCCTTTTTTCTTATACATCATTTTTATGGGTAACTCTTCAAACAGAGTATTACGCTGGGATCTTCTCCGTTGCATACAAATTTTTGCTTTACCGGTTGGGAGATTGGTTCGGAGTCGCCACCTATACTTAGGAATTATTTTTCTTTTAAAAACCAGGGTTCTTACACAAATAGGTCCCCAGCAGAGTCACCAATTTCTGTTGGTTTTTTCCCTGACTGGATGCTCATTCCCAGCTTTTTCTACAAAGTAGCCATCAGTGATCAACAGGATCTCTGGGCCAGGAGCCAACAGTGTAGGAGATAGACTCTATTTTTATCTCTTCTTCTTTAGGCTCTACAAAACCTAGGGGGGTATTCCCTATTCAACACCCATGAGAATATGCTTGTGGGTTGGCTTGGGATGTTGATACAAAGCAGATAAATCCTCCTGTAAGTAGATCAAAACTGTAGGATAAGTGCAAAGGGGCTAGCTTTGGGCCTATGTTCAGTTGTGAATCAGAGGATCTTGGTCCTAAACTACTTCTAAGGTCCTAATGGTTTGATTTGGAAGTATGAGTTTGATTTATGTGTTTGGATGCAAAACTAGGACTTGGTGTGTAATCTCAATGCAGAGCTAGATTGGTGCCTATCCAGGGTTCGGAGTCAATAGACATACACCTGTGAATGATCAGCATGAACACACTAAAACTGGATTTCAAGGGGATGTTGTGGTATCTGGCTTACAGATACCTTCCAAAATAGAGTGTTAAGTTATCTCTACTTATGGTATCCCTATTGCAGTATATCTTTCCCAACACTTAATCTGAAAACATTTTAATCTACCCCTTGAGCAGAAGTTGAAAGATCAAGCATTCAATACAGCAAGTCTATATTCTAGAATCCCAGACACCCCTTAGATATCTAGATTCAGAAGGACACATGCAATACTGGAGACAGAATAACAAAACACATGCAGATACAGCATTACTCATATAAAACCAATCATGAAATCAATAAATTCATGCATGAGACATACAACAAGAGATACATAAACTCACAAGACACCCAGGTAGGGCCATCACAACCAGTTGCATCTTGTTTCAGCACCAAATTGTCCAGTTTTCAACAACCTTGAATTGAGTAGCATCATCTGCTTATAAAGCAGGATGATGTACTCCCTCATTAATCACATGGCAGTCCCCAAGACATCACCAGGTGCAGTTCATCGCCAGGGGGCGCCGGAAACATTCAATGCAGCCGCACAGACAGGAGGGAAGGGGCAGGTGAGATCTTGACCTGCATCGCCTTGTCATGATTTTTTGTCTAAATCGAGTAGCTGGCGTGTCCTTCCGACCCATACCTCTGTGCAATCTCGCCATTAATGGCATATCAGCTCACAGCCTCGGGATGCAACAGTTTTGCGTGCCTTGCAAACCTCCTCCGGCCAAAATGCACGTTCATGCATCGAGAAAAACCTTTCTTTCAAACGTCGCCATCGATCACCTTGCTTCCCGTTGAGATTTGCGGCGTAGATCATGCTACAAAGTCGGCGAGCAAAGATATCCGTGTCTCGCAGGTACATCATGTTGACTTTCTTTTTAAATATCATGAGGATGCATTATCCCACATTCACCCTGCAGCACTCTTTTTAACACTTTATATGCTAGGCCGGTTACATATATAATGTCGGTGATTTTGCTCCCGACAACACCTAGCATAAAACTTTATCATCACCCATTGGCTAGACCACTTATATCAGTGAACCTCATATCCGTCCTCCCGACATCATATATCACCCCGATGGAGTAATATCACCCCCATCATCCAAACCATCGTCGGGAAGACCCAACACATCGGAAGATCACCTCCCGACACACGCCGATGACCAAAGTCATGCCGATGGCCTGCATATGCAAACATCCCCCGGATGTTCAAAAATCATCCTGACGTCAGCAAACATCCTACCGAGCTCATCCGGATAATTCGCACCACCTGATAAAAGATATCACCCTGATAACAAACCTCATCGTCATATCCGAAAATGTCTTGATGACGTCATCATCACATTACAATGTCGGGTCAGATTGAAAACTTGAAGTATGACCCCGTCAAATTTGGATGACGTCAACAGCATATCACCTGAAGGATATCACCCTGATAATTGAACATCTTGATGACGTCATTGTCACATTTAGAACAAGAGTGATATTCAGAAGATAACCCGATATTTGGAATATCACCCGATATTGAGAATATCATCCTGCAGAGAAAAAGATGAAGGCAAAGGTCGAGCGGATATCACCCCCGCAGGAACATGACATCAGCAGCATCCTGATGTTGAACAAACATAAGGTGACAAAATAACATCAGGGTGATCTTAACAAAGATCACCCGATATTCAAATATGATGACCCCGATGAAAAGTGGGTCATACTTAGAAATTTCATAGCGCCAACATTAGGATGATCTTGACGAAGATCACCCGATGTTAAAATATCACCCCGCGGCAAAGGTTGGGTTGGCAAATGCATGATGACCCCCAAGGATATCCGGACATGATGAGAAATGACCCATGCAAGAAACATCAGGGGGATGTTTGGGAACATGATGATGATAGTGATATCCCCCTTTCTTCAGAATATCCTGATGATGCTGCAAAACACTGATAGGGTCCAAGACTTAGAAACTTCATGAAATCCTGGGAAGGTGCCTGCAAGCTAATAACCTAGAACCTGATAAATGATGCAGGCACCAACATATACCACATTGTACAACAATTGCAAAAAGTAAAAGAATGTCATTAACAACAGAACAAACACAATTACGTGAGAGAACATAGATTTTACTTGGAGAATCCTAAACTTTAGGGGAAGTCTAGGCTTTATTCACCAAGGAAAATACAACGAAGAAACTCTCTTCCTCATCCTCTGCTTGTGGATGATGGTTTACTCTTGGAATCATGAAATGAAATGATGCTCTCACCTCGTGTTGCCCCTTACTTTTGGGAATGACTGCATTTAATATTTTGAAGGTGATCTTGATGGTGATAGGTTGTCATTTGATGTCAAAAGTATGTTCATATCAGGAGGAGATGGTGCAATGCAAAAGTTGCCTTGGTGCAATGGAAAATTGATGTCATACATTTGAGGTGGCTTGTTGTGAATTTAAAAGTCAGGTTGTTGATGGTTGAGGTCCATGTTTTTCAATGTCTCCATGTTGCATGAACAAGTTGCAAAATGTAGGTTGTGCTTCTGTCTTCTTCATAAGTTGATATGTCTAATGCATAAAATCAGATGTCTTGATGTATTTGGTGTAAAGCTCTATTCACTCAGATCAAATAATGATCAGAATTGAGAAGTTGATCTTCATATCAAGATGTTGGACATCAAGATTGTCAGGAGTTAGTTCATGTTTTTCTTGATAAGATCATCATCATCATCATATGTAGGGTTGACTTGATAAATGTTTGTTCATTGATAAGAAATCACTCATTTTTGGTGACAAGAGGATGGACACTAATGCTTCTTGGTGGTGTTTGTTGTATATCATAGGCTTCATGTATGTATTGAGAATGAAAAGACTTGTTTCTCTTACACAAGGGAAAGATTAGTATTATTGGTGTCAAGTCTTAGGAACAATTAAAATGATGTCTAGTTCTTGTTACAACTTTGTTCCTAGATGTCTGTATATTCCATGGTTACCTCCTAAGTTCACAACTCTAAACCCTAGAGAGTCATTTGTTATGTGTGAAGAGTATGGTCAAAAACATGGATTAGAAAAGAATCCTATTTTCTATTCCATGGTTGATAAATCCTAAAATGGCATTTTTTTGTTTTAAATGGAGGTTGACCTGTAATTGCAGGTAAAAGTCACTTGAGTGACTGTTCAAAGGGTTTAAATGCCGTATGATAACCGGCCTCTTCTTCTACCACCGGTGGACAGTTATTCGCGGGCTTGTTTTTCAAATTAGACAATGGTGATACATAAGTTTTAAAATGAGCATCGAAAGGCATTAAACAATAATGCCGTTTATAAAGAGGGAGCCCGATTTTTTTTTCATAAGGTGCATGCCTTCAATACAAAAGTCATCGAATATAGGAGATTACATCGGATTTTTATGAGAAAAGCATGCTTATAATACATGGAATGAGGAGAATATTAAGGGTAAAATATATTTGTTAGAAAGTTTTTTTTATAAAGCATAGAATGCTTTGATAGCAACATTAGTTGCTCGAATAGGATGTCAAATGCTTTTGGAGAGTTGTTAACATTTTATGAAGAATTTTTTTTTAGAAACTTTTGTTCACCTAAAGAAATTTTTGGAAGTTAAAAGGAAAGAAGAGATTTTCTTTTTGAGATAGATATATTGTCATTGAAGTTTTTTTTCGGAGAAGAGATTTTTGTTTGAGAATAAGGCAGATTGGAGACAAATTTTTGAAGACAAATTTTATGGATTGAAGAGAAGATAAAGAGTTTGATGATTAAATCTTCTTGCAGGAATATGAAGAAAAAGATATTTTTTTTGAAGCAGATTAAGATTTCATAGAAGTTGAAAAGTTTTTTATGCAGAGAATTTTTTGAAGAGGATCTGAAGATATTACTTGCAGAGAAGTTCAAGAGTTTTGAAAAGATAATATTTTCTTATAGAGCTCTGATTGATTTTATTAAAGATTTGTCTTATGAGAAAATATGGATCAGAGATTGAAGATTTATTTATTATTTTGTTTGCAATGAGAGAATGTTTTTTGCAGGAATATGAATCAAATTGAAGAGTTTATTTGCAGGAGAAAAGCAAATGTGTTTTTGCAGAGAAGTGAAATTTCAAAAGTCTTGTTGCGAAATTTATGTGATCTGAAGGAGAAATTTATGAAGGAATGTGAAAGGTTCCAAGGTAGTGAAAAGACATTCAACTTGTATAAATTTTGTTTCCAGGTGCATTGATGGATGAATTAAGAAGGATAGAGATGGCATATACAGTGTTGTGAAGTGTTGGATTAGAATACACATTTGATATGCAGAGTTGTTAGAATGCAGTGTTGATTGGATTAGAATAAAGGATTGTTGAGATGTCAGATTGAATAGAATGGGTATTTGACAGACATATATTTGTATTGAATGGAAACAGAGTATCCCTCTGATTTGGTTTATAACTTCTATTGGTGATTTGGTTTGCCAGTGAGGCATTGTATTAGCCAGTGAGGCTTATAGGTCAGTGTGACCTTAATATTTGTCAGTGAGACAATTTGTATTGCTAGTGAGGCATGTTTTTCAGTTAAGCCAGTGAGGCAATTCTGGAGTGGTTTTTCTACCCTGATGGGTTTTCCACTCGTGCATATCTTATGTTATGATTCATATTGATCTTCCTTGTGTGTGTTTAATTTACTTATAAAGTTTTATTCTCTTTCTGCATTCATAGTCATGTGTATATGTATTTGACAAATCAAAGGTATCATTCATTCCTTGTGCTCAGAAAGTTAAAGTTTGAAAAAGATTAAAGAATTTACACAACACTGATTCACCCCCCCTCTCAGTGTTGTCCTTAACTCCTACAGATCTTTGGGCTCCTAAATGCATAGTTCGAAGACTCGGACTCGGAGAGTATTCGTTAAGACCAAAATTTTTGATGCGGAGAGTACTCGTAAAAAACTCGGGAAAACTCGGCAACTTAAAAAACACTTAAATTTTTGAAAAAAACATAAATTTTATGCAAAATACAGCTAGAAAATGTACCAAATGAGTTTGGATGAGGGTTTGGGGGCAATGCCCCTAACGAGGTCAAGGGGCAGTGCCCCTCGCGGGGTCGAGGGGCAGCACCCCTCACTAGGTCCGGGGGCAGCACCCCTTGCTGGGTCCGAGGGCAGCACACCATTTTCAAAACCACATAGACCATGGCGCACACCATTTTCGTAATTTTTTAAAAGGCAAAAAGTAATGCTTATAAAGCCAAAAAGCCAGAGCTTTTGGAGTGTTTAACCCATGTTTTTTCCTGTGATTTTGACACGTTGCTGGCGTGGTTAGTCAAATTGTTGGACTCGCCAAGTTTTTCCAAATACTTGGCAAAAAGACTTGGCGAGTTAAACCTGTGAGTACTTGGCAGCGAAAAAAACTCGTGAGTACTCGATGAGTTTGTGAACTATGCCTAAATGTTTGATATTCCAAGTGTGTATTTCTCATATGATGCTTTAGTTCTTGGGCCCATCTTCATACCTCGGCTTTGTCCCATGTGACACAAAAGACAAAAAATGACATCTCTGGCCCTGTGGCTATTTTTTAAATATTTTGGAGGAATGAATGGACAAATATGGGCCCAATTTTCTATGATTAAATAAATCAAGGTGTTTAGTTCTCTAGTTTGAAGTTCAAAATGTTTCTCCAATTTGATGTTCAAAATGTTTTTTTTGCATTTGGGGGCAGGGAGCTTGGAAGTTAAATGGAGGAGTTTTCACTTGAAACTTGTAGGTACTTTGGGTACTGTGTAAGGATTATGCATATCAAGTTTCAGCCCAATCTGATATTGTATGACCAAGATATAGTGAAAAACCAATTGGGGGTCAAATGGATGAGTTTTCAATTGGCACTTGCATGTACTTTGTGTACCGTGTAACAAGATATAGTGAAATTACAATCTCTATGCCCAGTCTGTTACATATTTTAGGGATCAAATGGTGAAATTATGAGTTGAATGGGATGGTCATAAATTGTAATGTCCCTTTTTGAGCCATTGTTGCAAAGTGACCTTAACATTTGGAAAGTTGGTTACAATGACTTATTTGTAACTAAAGTGACTTAGATATTCCTTGACATTTGGAAAGTTGGAAAATAATTTAAACATGGAGATTTGGAAAGTTGGAAAGTCACTTTAAAAAGGGAAAAAAAAAATTTAAAATAAAATGACGAAATAAAATAATATTCTAATTGCCAAGGGTGGACGTCCCACATGGAGAAGGGAAAATAAAATAAAATATTATCTTATTATGACGGTGGACATGAAATGAAAATAAAATATGGCAAAGTTGGGCGTTCCACTTGAGGGTTATAAAGGAAGGCATTTGGAAGGTCATTGCATCATTGTGTATTTGTCATTTGATATTGAAGATTTCTCCTTTGAGTTGCAACATTGGTTCAGCCATTTTTTGAGGATGAAAGCCCTTGGAAAATTAGCGGATTGGACGAAAACCCAATGCCACTTGAGAGGTAAATCCATACGGGGTTTACTATTGAGCATATTTGTAGGTTTTTGCATCATATTGGAGCTATAAGGACATATCTTTTTCTGCAGGTTACATCAGCTAGGCTTTGAAAGACAAATTGATATGATTTGTGCCAAATTATCGATTTGAGATTGAGAGAATTGAAGGATAATTGATTGCATGTCATTGAGGGTTTAATTTGCATTGATATCATAAGGATTTTGTGAAATAATCGATCCATTTTGAAGGCAGATCTGAATTACACCATTGCTGGCCGTTAGGGTTTATATAACAATTGATATCATAAGGGCGAATTTGCAGATCTAGGCGATTAGATTGGCAGTTAGTGGAGTTTTTGAGGTAGAAATATCGTATTTTCCCATCGTCTAGGGTTTGGGCTTTGTTGGAGGAGCTGGCGCCACCTTTGGAGGGTTTGTTCATCATCACTTTGTAAGCTGATTTCAATTTCAGAACTCTGCAGACACATCAGATTGGGAATCAGGTCTATTTGGTGGCATCTTCATCATCCATTGGTACCTAGGGTTTGAGCGCTTCATTTTGAGACTCTAGCGCCAACATTTGGATGAGATTCATGGCTTGTTGGAGCTGTTTATCATTGTCAACATCAGCAAATTCCATATCAGATTTCATTGTGAACAGCAGTCATCTAAATCAGACTTCTATATGCTTTGTATGGTTCCATTTGTATCTAGAACAAGTGTAATCCAATCGGGTATGTTGTAAACAATCTCCTTATTCAAATCTTCAATTTGAAATAAGAATACCTTGCTGTTCTGAGTTATATCAGACCTCTGATTTATGTTTTCAGTCCTTTAGTTTGTTGTTATTTCATTTGAAAATTATTCTATATTGGCACTATTACATGGCAAATGCATTCCCAAACTGATGTAAGGTCCGGGAATACCACTTACTAAAAATTAATCAACGAAATGCAATATCAATCCAAAAATAAACTACTAGAATAAAATAATATTAAGTAAATAAAATAGTGTGAAAAAGGGAAATAATTATATATTTTCACATAACAACTCATCTCATGAAATAGCTGTCCAAGATATATATACAATTGAGATTCCATACATCAGCCATTCAATAACATAATAAAATAGGACTAAGCCTCTACATTATTTAGCCTTGAGGCTTGTACAACAATATATATATATTTGCATCTGTCCCACTGAACCTGAGAGGGAGAGTATCATTGTGGTGATATCCACCATGCCACGAAGCATTAAGCTTCCCCGTGCTACCCTACTGGGAAGCTTGACCCATCACGAGGAGTCTAGCAAACTGAGGACGGCTTGTGGGAAAGAATCTGGGAAAGAATCTAGTGCTCTTCTCACTCAACATACAAAAATGCAAGAATGGAAATATGCATCCACAACTCATACATATTTTCAAGAAAGGTAATATACATATGCAATAAGACATTATTCTTATCAAGGAACAGCCATTCGTTCTTAATATCCAGATCATATATCATGGATTCACTCTTGAGCCTTTAACAATGAATTAGAAGTCGATAACATATATCTATCAAGGTCAATTTAGGTCTCATCATACACAATTACAAGAAAACACTCATAACATACATCAATATGACATTATTCTTCTCAAGGAACAGCCATTCGTTCTTAATATCTAGATCATATATCATGGATTCACTCCTAAGCCTTTAACAATGAATTAGAAGTCGATAACATTTATCTATCAAGGTCAATTTAGGTCTCATCATACACAATTACAAGAAAACACTCATAACATACATCAATGCATACAAGAATGTATAATAGAACCTAAAATTTGGATAAGTAATACTTTACAATTTTATCCGTTCATTGGATCTTCATCTAAAATACATATACAGGTAAATATGATTTTATAAAAGACATGTCATAGTTGGTAATTTTTACCGAAGTGTTCAATAATGTATACAAGATCACATGAAAGGCAGATTATGCAATTTTAACTAACCTCTTCTACTTTATTTCATCATCATAGCCAAAGATATTCTTATCTCGCCATATTCTTTTATGATCTTCTATGTCAGATTATTCTCATATCATCTACTATAGTCCAAACCATTAACCCATTAAATCAGTCTAAGGATCAAAGTTATTACATTACACAAGGTTTATATATATATCCTTCCAAATTACTTAAATCGAACTAAAGCGATCTAAACACTTAGACAAATTCTCCTTCCCCTAATCATTATTCTTGAACATAAACTAAAGAGAGGGATCATACAGCTCTACGCTATTTTATCCCCATGTCCATACCTATTTCCGCAATCGACCAATTTCCCTATCTAGGGTTTATGGAGGTCTAATCAAGGATGTAGTCTATACTTGAGCAATTCTTCCTACCTGTCTAGATATACAATAAGGTCTCGATGCAATATTCTACATGTAAACTATCATATGGATACACAGAAATCTAAAGGTAATAAGATTACAATTTTAAATATGACCTATTATATGCATGCATCTAAATATCTCCAAGATTCAAAGCTAATTTACATCATATTGATACCTAATTATGACGTTTACTAACCTATTACTATATCATTTACAAAACTTTCCAATAAACATCCTAAAATTCAGATTCGACGATACAATTTATGAATAGAAATATATATACATAATATCTTTAACGCCAAACTGATTAAATAAAAGCTTTAATAAAAGTTTCATGTCTCTCAAAACTTACTTTAGTTCATAACAAAAGGGAATCAAGATAAGCTTGAAAGCACATTATTAACAGCAACTCACAAGGTGGCGCCATCTAAGGCATAAAAACGCAAAGTACTCATAGTTGCAGTGGTTGCGGTGGGTATGTATACAAGACGAGAAAGCGTAGACTAGGTATGATCTTTTGACAGAATATATCAAGATATGTCGTCAGCAGAAATGTAATGATTGCCAAATATGCACAAAATGGATTTGTCAAAAAGGTTTTAGAGACTCTTAAGCAAAAGTGATAGGTAGAAGCCAAGCAAGAATTAAGAAATTGCCAGGTCACAGAAATAAATTTCTTTATTTGTTTGAAGAATAACTTTTGAAACTCCATGGATATTCAGAGCCAAGAAAGGCGCGACGACAAGAGGATTCGTTGGCTAATTCCAGGGATCTTTTAATTCTAGAAACATCCGTTTTCTACATCTGCGCAATACTGGTCGAAAAGGATAATAAGAGGCACATGGAGACTCGGAGAACAAAACTAGTTGAGGGGGACATGACATATTTCATGGTAGAATCTCAAAAGAAATGCTTAAGTTGTAAGTAGATATTTTAGCCAACTAACCAGGTCTACTGTAACGACGTTTCATAGAGCCTAATATGTAAGGTGACACTGATAGAAACTCTTTGATTTTGCATAAGAAAGAAAGAAATATGTGTTCATGAATCACTTGCGGACTCAAAACTACAGCAGTTGTTGATCTGGTGTAATGATAAGAACTCTTTAACAATAAAACTAAATATAGAAAGCAATATAACACACACAAAAAAAAAGGAGTAACCCAAGGCAGATAAACCCTAAACAAGTATGTACAAAAGCCATGTAATACACAACAGTCCTGTAAAAGGAAAGTCTTCTTGTCATACAAAACCATCGACAACGCCAAGAGAAAGGGGATAATGGAGAACGAGGCTATTGGGTAAAGAAGTTCACTAATCTCCACACCCACAGCTGATCCCCTAGGCATAGAGAGAAAATTGATAATGCATCTTTGTTAAACAGTTATGCTGTTAAGTTCAAATATTCTTTAACCAATTATGAAAGAATTCATTTATTTTCAAAACAAAAGCTGACAACAACTGATAAATGAAAGTGGATAAAACAAAGCTGTTTCCTTACTGAAAAAAAGAGAACACATGCAAACAATCTGAAAAATCTAATTTAATTATTTCTAAATGTATTTGATAAGCTAAGATATTATTTAATATTATTAGCTCTAGCCTCATGTGTCAGGCAATACAAGATAGATCTTGATTCATGTAGTGAGCTTATTTGCATGGATAATTCTTACTAAAGGAGAGATGTTATAAATGAAACAATATTAATGGAAACGCATACCATGGAGTGTAGAAGAGAGACACATATCTTTGCATTGAACATGACGTGAACGAATAAAAGACAAATCTTGCCTAGCCATTGTTGAGGATCATCGATGGAGGAGCCTATTGACCATGCCGGAATCTTGGAGCTCCGAAGAAACCTTAACCTCCTGCCATGAAAAGATGCCTTCGCTCTCTCTTCTTCTTTATTTAAAGACTCCTTGTTTTTGTTACTAATTCCTATCTTTTCTTCTTAAAAGATTTCTTATCTGAGGTTTCTATCTTTTCCTTATCTTGACTTTTTGGCTTTTCTCTTTGTTTTTCTTCTATTTTCGTTCTTTCTATTAATTTAGCTTTATTTTATCCTTTTATTTTTCCTTTTTATTCAATTTGCTTTCATTCTAATTTTCTTGCTTTATTCTTTCTTTTCTTTTCTTGTTTCCTTTTTCTATTGTTTCACATATGGCATTATCCAATTAAGGGTAAAAGAAATTAAATTTCAAAAGAATTAATATTTTAACTATTATATCTATATTTAATTGTTATTTTTAATTGACTTTTAAGATAGAAAAACATAATGACAATGCAACAATATCTATTCTAAAACATATCGAATTATCTAACTAATTATTCCAAATATCGCCATTAAACCAGTCTAATGCAATACAAATATTAATGTGACTAAAATTTTCAGTCTAAAGCCAAATTAATTATGAAATTATTTCACACACACAGACACATATTGATGCAATTTAATCTACATGAAACTATGTGGTGTGTGCAGGTTCCTTTCACCACCAGTTATTATCAATCGGCTAGACACCCCCTCCTCGATGATACTTTCTCCGTTGAGAGTGTGTTCTTGTCACGTACATGAGTCAAAATTAGTCAACGATCGTTAAAATAGTAATATTTAAATTGAAAATTAATTATTGAGAATAGGGGTTGTGACAACTGAAAACTCATAAAAACCATTCATACCAACAAGAAACCCAAATCAGAAAACTCAGATCAGAATCAGAAAATTGGATCAGATTGGGCAAGGGTTCTTACAGTGGTATCAGAGCAGTGTATCTTGCCAGCCTGGAGGGTAGAATTCAGTTTGTAAATCAGGTTGTAAGACAAACAGTTTTTGGAATAGCTAGCACAATGGGTAGTATGAGTCCACAAAGAAATGATCGACATATGAAAGAGCTTATGAATGGTATGAATAATTTGGTAAAGTCTCAACGACAAATGATGGCTACTCAACAACAAATGATAGACACCTATATGCAATACCAGCAACAATTCATGACAGCCATTGGACTACTTGCACAAGAAGAAGAAAGGAAGAGCAAAAATCAATTGAGGAAAGAAGATGAATCAGTGATTACAGGCTCAATTAGTGAGTTGACTGTCTTGAAAAGAGACATTGTTCATACATATGAATGCCCTACAAAAATGTATGATGAAAGTTCTGATTTGCTGATTAAGAATAACAGTCCTTTGTCTTCACATGATCATAGTGGTAAGACACCCTGCTTTGTTGGTATTCACGATTTGATGACCAAGCATGAGGGAAAGGTTATGGATCCAAGCCACAAGCAATTTGATTTTGTGCATCATAGCATAGAAGATGTAAGGAGGACTCAAAGTATGTGTGACGAGTGGTTGAAGAGAACTGAGGAGGCCAAGTTATTGGCTGCTCAAGCAAGACATCACCTACAAAGGGTCAAGGAACAACACATTCACATGGAGCATGAAAGGCAAAAGTTAGATACATTCCTTAATCAATCTCTATTACTTCCAAGGGAAGAAACAAAGATGGTTGAGCATGAACCACTTATGACGACAGAGCGTGAAGAGCAATCAGATTTGCATGAACTTGTTGAGAGGTGTGTTTTTGAAGACAAATCAGGAATTTCATTTTGTACAAATGATTTTGATCATTGGGTTCATGAGTCACACCACTTAGAGGACCAATTGAAGGCTCAAGACATGATTGAGGAAGAGGATATTGTGCATACATTTTGTGGACCAGCAGAGAATGATATTGGTACATATGTGGGGAAGAGTACCCTTGAGTCAGATTTGAATGAGTCTACTTTTGTTTTGACTCCATATCATTATGGGGATGGTTCATTGATTGGGCATGATGCTGTCCTAATTTCAGAATGTGAAGGAGTAGTGATTTTATGACTATAGACAGTAGTTTAGTATTTGGTACAACGGGCAGCTTTGAGGAAGATCTTGACATCATGAGGTTACATGGGATACACCCACCTAAAGAGATGATTATGAGATTGCATTCAGATTTTGATTGTGTTTGGTTTGGCAAAAACATCACTCAAATGAAGTGGTTGTCAAATACCAACTTCAAGTTTTCCAACCTTACACACGTTGATGAACAAGGATATCACATAGGGCAGCTAGTTGAGAGGGGAATTTCGGACTTGGCACATTGGATTTTAGCTCACACGTTAAGTGTTGAAAAGACTATCATTTATGACAACAACAACAAGATTATAGGTCTGATTCTGAGTTCTACTAGAGCTGTTCTGATTTATACCAGCAGCATAGAGTGGAGTTGCATGCTAGGTTACACACATATGATGGACATTTGGCAAGTCCATAGGACACACTTCAGATTTGGATGGATATGTAATGTCCCCCATCTAGCCCATTGGATCAGTGGACAGTGATTAGCCTATGACCAAATTCCCATAGGCTAATGGTGGTGTTTAGGGGGTCATTTCAGGGGACTTACTATTTATAGTAAGTCGGGAACCGGGCACTTGCTATTTTAGCAGGGCAGTTGTGGAGGACCTTTGCACATGACTCATGGTTTCAACATGTCTAGAGCATTATTGGAGACAATATAAGTTAAATATTAGACATGATATAACTTTAAGTTATATTATAATGTCACTTTATAAATTAAAGTTGTAACTTAAAAGTGACATGCCTAGGAGTGGGTGCCCCTCATGGAGAGATAAGGGGTTGATTTATAAATTAAAAATAATTTAAAACTCTCTCATCTTGGGCGTTGAGGAAGGAGAGAAACAAAAAGGGAAAAAAAAGGCTCATTTGCATATGCGAAGATTATTGATTTTAGCTCTCTTTATGAGTTTATCGTGCTTTGGCTTTGGAGCTTGGCTCTAGGGTTTGAGTTGGCTGTGTTGGGACGAAAACCCTGGCATTGGTCCCTTTCCTTGTGCGTGAAAGATCGTATCAGGAGAGGATTTGTGGAGGCCTCATCTAGAGGTCTCATTTGTGCATTCAGTTGATCCATTTGATGAAGAATCGGGCATGGAATGAAGCTATTTGAAAAGCACATTGTTGCAGATGAGAATGGAGGTATCCTGAGCAGATTTATGCATTTTTTCTGAGTTTATTTGCTGCTGCAGCAATTTCCTTACTGGCCGTACATTTCCTAAGCTGGCCATACCATATGGAGGGCCGTACCTCTACCTAGCAGCAAATTGTGTGAAGTTTATGGTGGTTTCTCTATTCATTCATAGTCGCCAATACCTTACAATCATGTCTGGTTCAAAACAGCAATAAAGGGAGGTGTTGTGAGAGATTTGTGACTGATTTTATGCTATAGCAGAGGCCGTACAACTTGAGCATGGACATGGGTATTGCAGAAAATTAATACTTCCTCTTCGTGGCTTGTTATCTCTCAAAACTTGGGCACCTGGAGCTTACTATTGAGCTGTCCATCTTTGTGAAGTCATACCTCTTCATTTCTTGGAGTTTGGAGCACTTCTCTGTGCATTGTATGGCTGGTCCTCCGTCAGCATCTGTATGAAGCTGTATAACTCCATCTGGGTATGTACTTATAATTCATATCTTGGCTAAATACAATCTAGGTCATTGTTATTTTGTTGATATCTTTTTTAGTTTTTCTGGGTTTTCAGTCTATGCTTTATATTCTATGTATTCATGCAAAAACGCACATGCAAGGAAACCCATAAAACCCTAAACATCAGAACTGCAAAAAACACAAAGCAAAACAATATAGAGCAAAACATATACCAGGGGTGTATGTTACAGGATATCTAGTGATGATAGCTTGATGAGAAAAGTTTCTCATTTCATGTTGAGTATGTATGGTGATATAAGAAGAATATGGGATCTTGGTATCTCATAAAAGTAATCAGCCATTCATATGTGATTGCTTGAGGACAAGCAATCTCGGGGTGGGAGGACTTGTAATGTCTCCTTTTTGAGCCATTGTTGCAAAGTGACCTTGACATTTGGAAAGTTGGGTACAATGACTTATTTGTAACTAAAGTGACTTAGATATTCCTTGACATTTGGAAAGCTGGAAAATAACTTAAACATGGAGATTTGGAAAGTTGGAAAGCCACTTTAAAAAGGGAAAAAAAGAAATTAAAATAAAATGACAATAAAATAATATTTTAATTGCCAAGGGTGGACGTCCCACTTGGAGAAGGGAAAATAAAATAAAATATTATTTTATTTTGATGGTGGACATGAAGTGAAAATAAAATATGGTAAAGTTGGGTGCTCCATTTGAGGGTTAAAAAGGAAGGCATTTGGAAGGTCATTGCATCATTGTGTATTTGTCATTTGATATTGGAGATTTTTCCTTTGAGCTACAACATTGGTTCAACCATTTTTTGAGGATGAAAACGCTTGGAAAATTAGTGGATTGGACGAAAACCCAATGCCAGGTAAATCCATACGGGGTTTACTATTGAGCATATTTGCAGGTTTTTGCATCATATTGGAGCTACAAGGACATATCTTTTTTTTAGGTTATATCAGCTAGGGTTTGAAGGACAAATTGATATGATTTGTACCAAATTATTGATTTGAGATTGGGAGAATTGAAGGATAATCGATTGCAGGTTATTGAAGGTTTAATTTGCATTGATATCATAAGGATGTTGTGAAAGAATCGATCCATTTTGAAGGCAGATCTGAATTACACCATTGCTGGCCGCTAGGGTTTATATAACTATTAACAATTGATATCATAAGGGCGAATTTGCAGATCTGGGCGATTACGTTGGCAGTTCATGGAGTTTTTGAGGGAGAAATATCATATTTTCCCATCGCCTAGGGTTTGGGCTTTGTTGGAGGAGTTGGCGCCACCTTTGGAGGGTTTGTTCATCATCATTTTGTAAGCTGATTTCAATTTCAGAACTCTGCAGACACATCAGATTGGAAATCAGGTCTTTTTGGTGGCATCTTCATCATCCATTGGTACCTAGGGTTTGAGCGCTTATTTTGAGACTCTAGCGCTAACATTTGGAGGAGATTCGTGGCTTGTTGGAGCTGTTTATCATTGTCAACATCAGCGAATTCCATATCAGATTTCATTGTGAACAACAGTCATCTAAATTAGACTTCTATATATGCTTTGTATGTTTCCATATTGTATCTAGAAATGTGTAATCCAATCGGGTATGTTGTAAACAATCTCCTTGTTCAAATCTAAAATTTGAAATAAGAATACCTTGCTGTTCTGAGTTATATCAGACCTCTGATTTATGTTTTCAGTCCTTTAGTTTGTTGTTATTTCATTTGAAAATTGTTCTATATTGACACTATTACATGACAAATGCATTCCCAAACTGAAAACTCACAAAAACCATTCAAACCAACAAGTAACCCAAATTAGAAAACTCATATCAGAATCAGAAAATTGGATCAGATTGGGCAAGGGTTCTTACATAAATTGTAAAATGTGATGTCCCCGGATATTTCAAACTGTTAAACTAATCTTTGGAAATACAGATTATGCAAAACAATTTCTGATTAAAGAACACAGCTGCTTGCGAAACAGTAATTGCATTAAGTCAACTGAAATATTACAGGGACCATATACTTAAATCACAAATGAAATGTGTTGATACACAGTACAGAGAGCAGTGTTGAAAAACAACAACCAGATTCCCAGATCTCTGAGTAATAACACAAGATTTCAGACACTTACAACACTCCTAGTCGCTGCCCCGGTACAATGAGAACAACAACCAGATTCCCAGATCTCTGAGTAATAACACAAGATTTCAGACACTTACAACACTCCTAGTCGCTGCCCCGGTACAATGAGGTTGTGGGAATAATTTCATGGAGTTATAAACATAGTATTTGCCCCCTCAGAATAAGGATATTACATACAGTCTTTCCCCTCTGCTTAGCCTGACTCAAACTTAGTGGCAGACAAGGATCTCTACAACCACGCGATTTGTAAATGATAGAATTTGTTGAGATCGGTCCACCAAGTCTTGCTGCTTCCAAACTGGCGCCAAAGTCCCTGTGATTGCTACAGGGGGCGTGCCTCTATCAATAGTCTCGGGCTGGTTCCTTTGAAGAAAGGAGATTCTATTGCGCCTTCCTTGAGTGTCCGATCTCTTAGTGTGGTATCAAACTTGCGCCTTAATAATATGAATCCCCTAATGATCAGATTCGTAAACAAATAGGGGCTGTGGTGAGTGCGGCTGGAAGATATATCCTTCAGGTGTGCCCAGTCAGAACACTTAGTCTGAAAACAAACGAACACTTCAGGCACCTGTGGATTTCCCGAATTAATCTTGTGCGCTAGCAATGGAAAAGACTAAACAACAATCTAGGTAAGGTTTGCGTCTTACCAAGCTCAATGGGGGTTTTGTCCCATTTAGCCAAAAATTGCGAACAACAGTTTTGAAGATACATTCATAATTCATAAATCGGATGCCTTCAAGACAAGAATTCATCGTTCCTTTATACTTGTTCATCTTGGGAGAGATAATGCAAGTCGGTGCTAGAGTTTAAATGCCAGTCGGCTCCAAAGTTAATATTATTATTATTATTATTATTATTTATTATAATATAGTGTTTAAAAACACTCTTAGTTAATTAAAATTAATATTTTATTTCATCCCAGCAGAGGGGACATGACATAAAAGCATGGGACATTGAAAGAGGAATTTCAAATACAATTCCTGGGAGGCATGATAAAGTGTTGGAATAACTACTAAGGTAAAATGATACATCCAGGTCACTAGGCATGGTGTACCCTACTGGATGAGGCCAGGTGCAAGTCTCGGGTGAATTTGACAGAAAAAATAGCCATTAGTTGTGGCATCTAAGCTGAAAGTCAGCCCGGAAGTGGAATCAACTGATTAAAAAAATGGTGAAATGCCGAGCTGAAACTTGGTGAGCACATTGAGGACTGACTGAGGATGTCCAATATATCCTCTCAATATTCATTGCCAATGTGACTTGACATGAAGACTTTATGGTTATTTTATGCACTTACATTTTTCTGTTTATGATTCCGATCAGTTTTCTGATCAGTTGCTCTCTCCTCTTTACAGATCTTTTTCCTATTTTGGGAGGTGCTGTTCTTTATCAGGTGTTGGTTGAGGGACACTTGTATGTGTAATAGGAGGCCTGGATTAAAAATATTACCTAGAAAAATAGGAGAAGGATGTTTTCGAGTAATTTGGAGTAAACACCAGTAGGAGGAAAAAACTGTTGGGCTTGAGGGTATTTTTTCAGGATAATTTTTTGTTTGTGGGAAAGAGGTGAAGAGCAATGGTTCAGAGAATATCCTTTTAATTGGTTGACATAAAATTTCAAAATAGCAGAATATTATAATTTTTGCTCTTTTTATGAGACTGTAGACTTTCTCACTGATTTGTTTCTCATTGCGTTCAATCATAAATGTTTTTTAGATATTGGTAGCTGGATGAGTTCTCATAAAATTTAATGCACATGGACACTGCATCACACTTCTTCATGCGAGAAACACAAGCATTTATTTTCCTTTCCAATGTAAAATATAACCTAAAATTTGGGAAATTTTGTGTTGAATCTTTGTATCAAATATTAGGTACCTAACTGCTGCTATTCCTGCTGTTGTCCTTTTTTTGTTTTGTAGTATCTGATTATTATCAGTTAGATGATCTTTTAACTCCTGAAGAGAAGGCCATTCGTAAGAAAGTTAGGGAAACTGTTGAAGCTGAGATTGCCCCTATAATTGCAAAGGTATGTTTTAGTGTCACTTCCTCTTCTCAATAAATTCTGTCTCATTAATGATTTCAGTGCCCATTATATCAGAATATTGTTTGAGATGTTATGAAGCATTTTACAAGGCCATGCTGGGAACTCACATTGGTTTCAGGCGCAAGCATTCCAATTTCTGCCTCAAAATTCTTGCAGACTTTATATTATATTGTCATATTTACTATGACAAAATGCTTTATTGTGTGGAATGTATGATATGGTTATCTTTCCAACATAACAAATTGCTCCAGATTAAGATTTAGGTTGAGGGTTATACCATTTTTAGTTGAGAAGAAAAGCTTTTCAGTGAAGGAAGTGACTGCTAGTTCAAGCACTACTAGTAAAGAGTGTGAAATAATCCTAAATTTTGTATATTCAATCAGGAAGAATAAGGTTCACCTACAATCTTTGTTAACCATAGTATAATTCTTATTTGTAGCAACAAATATACTTCCTTGCATTCAGATCAGTAGGATGGTAATTAGACTGAAACAAACCATTCTTGGGTCTTGTTGGTTTCTGTTATTCCCTAAATGTTATTTCTACTATTTAATCATCGATGGTACTGGAATATAGGCTTAGGGACATTTGCTTTCTGTGACTCTTACCTTTTTTTGTGTGTTTTTTCCATTTTTGGACTTTCAACTACTTAATCCTAAAACTGATCATATGAAAATAATTTGTTTCCATACAATTCAACTAGCAAGGCTTTTTACTAAAGACAATTTACATTTCATCTGTAAAATTTTGTCTTTGCTTCAGTAGTGATTGCAGTTATGAGTCTTATGACTGATTTTGCCAATCCAACAGAAATGTTTCTTTCCTCGAGTATGAAATGTCAAACTCTTCACCCAGAATTAACATCAATTCTGTACACCAAACAATATTGGAAAAGGTGTTAGAAAATTTTTCTACAGTGGTTGTTAGATTCAAGAACAGCTTGAACTCTCTGGAATAGGAGAATATGCATTTGAATTTCAGAAATTTTGAAAAACATGTCAATATTGAATTCTTTAATAGTGTGGGCCTGCAAGAGAAATTATGCTCTCTTAAATACTGGAAATTGATTTTTTTATCTGCTGATTGAAGTAGTCTAGACTCTATTCTACTCTATTGAAATCATGGACAGCAATCTTTGATCTTTGTTTGCTTTGTTAGTTCTTGAAACATTCAATTGTTGCCTTCTTTCTGGTGAAGCATGAGCAGTCAGTTTTGTTAAGAACTCCACTGTTTGTGATTATAAACATACTTATCATTTTTTTACTACAGATTTCTCATATAGCGATAGACTTATAATGTCTTTTTATTGAAATATTCACATATGAGTATATAGCCCTAGTTTTTCTAAATCTCACATTTATAATTTTTTCAATAATTTATTATTTTTCCAGTATTGGGAGCGAGCAGAATTTCCATTTGAAATTGTGCCAAAGCTTGCAAATATTAAGGTGGCTGGAGGTACCATTAAGGTCAGAGACATTACATGTGGTTCTTTTGTTCCCTACAACCTGCTCGGAGAAATTTCACAATTTATGTCTGGAATGGCTTGCAGGGATATGGTTGCCCTGGTCTATCTCTTGTTGGCAGTGCTGTTGCCATGGCTGAGATTGCAAGAGTAGATGCCAGCTGTTCTACATTTATTATGGTGCATAGTTGCTTAGCAATGCTTACAATTTGTAAGCCGTTCTACGTTTATGTTCACTGTTTTGTTTTTCAAATTTTATCTAACATGCACAATTTTCTAGAAAACGTAGCTTTTTATGGTCTTCGAATGATTGAGTCTTATCTTCTTGGCTCTAAATTTGATTTTGAACAGCAATGTGTGGAAGTGAGCATCAAAAGAGAAAGTACTTACCTTCTTTGGCTCAACTTGACACCATATCTTGCTGGGTATGTTCTCCATTCATTGGGACACACTAATCCTTGTTCTTCTTGTTTGTTCCACTTGATGTGAACTGAAAAGTTAGCTATATATAGTTCTTCTAGCATTGACTTTTGTCAGTGTGGTTCCATTCCACCCATCGTTTATGTGAATCTGTGTATCTTATTTTTATACATTGTAATATAGAAATGCACTATTCATTATAAGAAAAAGTAACCTATATAATGTTTTCTCATTGTTACAGGCATTGACTGAACCAAACTATGGCAGTGATGCAAGCTCGTTGAGCACAACTGCAACTAAGGTCTATTTTTGTTATCCTTTCATGAGATGTTCACATGTTCAAAATTTGTTTGTCAGCTTATCCTTAGATTATCAGCTGTGTACAAGAATGAAGCAGAAATCTTGTACTAATCTATTTTCAATAATAAGGAAGGTTGAATTTATTAGTGCCATTATCTCGTATGTGAATTTCAACAGGTAGAAGGTGGCTGGAAGTTGGATGGCCAAAAACGCTGGATAGGAAACAGTACTTTTGCAGATATACTAGTTGTTTTTGCTAGGAACACAACCACAAATCAAATCAATGGGTAAGAGACCAAGTAGCCCTGATGAAGATGATCTTGAATATAGTTGAACAAAGCATTTATCTGTGTCAAATTATCAATTTCTATGAAGATAACAAACAATGTCATTATGAACTTGACCTGAGTGTATTTGTATTATAAGTGAATACATGTGGTCTTAAGTTAATAAAATGCTAAAAACTCTCTAATATAAAAAAAATACTAAAAAATAATAAAAAACAGAGATTGTGTTCCATGTAGTCGTACCTCTCCAATTGACCTATTTCTCTGATTCCCTTATAGGTCTTGAGCCAGACGTTCTGTATTTTATCTCACTTGTACCCTTATCTTTCAGAACTAAAAACCATAATATAATTCAAAATGGATTTGAGTTTTGGATCTAAAATTGTCTTTCTGCAAAAAATTTGAAATGTATTGTACTATTCTCGTACGTGGCTTCTGGTATTTAACTTCATTTCATTATGTAAATTTTTTGGCTAGTACATTGCATGCAGATGAACAATTGTTATGGTCAGAATTGTTGCCAATGATACTGTGACTGTACTTCACTGTTTTAAATCAGTTTTAAGAACATCGTGGCCATATACTCTTTATTCCCACAGATACTGTGACTGCACCTTTGCTTGCCCCTCCCACGAGCAATTTTTGTTAAGCTCTTTTTGGTGGACCTCCATATTATTTCTGAGCAAGATTCTTCACCTGAGTTTTGGCTTACCATATTGGGTTTTTGGTTTTATCGCTTTATCTAATATTCTTACATATGAAGCTGTTTTATGGATACCTGTCGTTTCATGTTTGTATTTTTTGCACATTTTCAGAATTTTACTATAGTGGTACTAGGATTTGGAGTTCTCATATCAATTTCATTCTTTATTAGATCCTTGTAAATTAGCCTTTTCTCGAACATGATCTTTTATACTATGGAAATTAAGGCCAAAACTGATCACATTTTTGGCCCTGACTCCATTTTGATTAATATGTCTAATGACCTATTCTTTGTGCACTTTTATGCTCTATTTTAGTACTGTTATTCCATATTTGATATTCTTTAATTTGAGAAACAGTGGTCGTAACTTGTACTTGCTTAGTGGCTGCATACTGGTGCTGCTACTGAGGTTATGGAAAAGGCTTCTTGGAGCATCTCTTATCTATTCACAACATTCAAATATAATGTTGTTTCTTTTCTCCTGTAGTATTATTATCTTTGGCCAGGTGGGCCTGTATGAAGCCTTTGCCATTGGAAGGCTTTCACTCACAAGTCTTTCCTATCATAGATGCACCATGGTAGATCTTGGATTGTTATAATTGGGATACCAAATATGGATATATTCAGTGTTAAGAATATTCAAATCCAGTTCTTTACAAAATTAGAGTGTGTTTCTAAGTACTCTTGTTGGCAACATTGCTTTTTGAAAAGATTTATCTTATGAAAATATAAGAATCACAAAAATGACTGCTACTGGGCAGAAACTGGATAAATAATAAAAAAATTTGTTGTTATCAATCATGTTTTAAATAAGATTGTAAACGAGAAAGATGATATCCTGTACAATTGTAGCAATCTAGAAGAATTTCCTGAACTTAAGATAATTAGAGGAAAACTGAAGCAACAAGGAGGTTCATTGTAAACAGAATCAAATGTGATGATTCATTAGAAAGAAGGAAAGAAAGTATATTAATGCCCACAAACAACCAAATTTAGGCTAATGGGACTTGAAAATACAACCATTAATTCTAGCAAGAGAGAGCTACAAGCTAAAGGCATGACAACAAAAGATATTAACAAACAGGGGTGAACCCAAAATGTGTAAACCCTAAACATGTCAGATACTCAGAAGTGAAAACTTCATGTATTAGAAATAGCACAAATAACCATCAGAGGAAGATGCATCACCCAAGCAGATAAAGGTAATGGGCATCATGGTTGTATCCATTTCAGAATGCAGAGAAAACAAACTTTTCTTAAGAGTATTTTTTTTTCCAAATTCTAAGCTTATCATATTAGTGATAATTATGCGAGTACCATAGTAGCCTATATAAATCAACGATCACATGTTTTATTAACTCACTAAACGTTTTCTGTCTATCAATTACCATTTTGTTTTTAGTTTGCTCCTTGTGACTTAAAATTTTGTCTTTGTTTCCCCCTTGTGTAAACCCTTGAGTCATTTTGAGTTTAAGTCTACTTCCCTTCTAAAAATGTGACTTAAAATTTTGTCTTTGTTTCCCCCTTGTGTAAAACTTTGAGTCATTTTGAGTTTAAGTCTACTTCCCTTCTAAAAATGTCTTACCTGAAAACTGTGTGATGTTTTTGAGCATTTTCATTCCTCAAACGTTTAGTTATGAAACCTTTGCAAAGTCATTGTTCTTTATTTTCGGCAAAATCTTTAAATGGCGAACTTTTTGGCAGGTTCGCAAGTTTGCAAACCTACCGATTCATTGAAAGACTTGTTTTTATTAATCATTTTTGGCAAAATGTCGGGTTCATGGACCACTCATTTCACCAAAAAACTTGACTTTCCTCTGTTTGTCTCCTTTCTTTTTCGGCATTTTTCTCACTTCGCTAACCTCGCCTTTCGCCGAAAACTATCTTAAAAATAAAAATTCATGTGACGGGTTTTCCCTAATTTCACGAACCCTAAAGTTTGCTGAAAATGATCTTGTAATATTTTCAACCAAGCAAAGAAGAATTTTGATTCTTGAAACGTTTCGACGAATCTCTTAGTTCGTGAACTTCGAGAAACGTCGAAAGCAAGGTTCGTGAGTTCTAAGGTTTGCTGGAATACCGAAACACCGAAGAAGGAAGTTTAGATGGTTTGTAACTTAAAATTCATGTTGAAAGAGAGAAGTTCAAAAGAAATGAAGTTTGAAGGTTTTGAGTTTCACCGAAATGCCGAAAATAAAGATGGATTTAGAGGATTTGAAGGTTGGCGAACTTTAAAGTTCGCCAAAAGTAAAGTTCGATAGTTCTAGATTATGCCAAAACGCCAAAAAGGGGTTTTCTAGCATATATTTCGGCGATCAGAAGGAAATAAAAACTTTAATGGTAACTTAATTTTGATTATAAAAGGGGGTTTTCAAGCTCATTTCGACATTCTACTTTTGAACTCGTGTTTTATCTATAGAAATTCATTTCAAGTCCTACTCACTGTTGTAACTTGCCTCAATGCCCCAATTCATGTTACACACACTATTTTCTTCAGCTAAAGGTTAGTGCCCACATTGCTCTCATTTTTCCTTGTGATTTTCTGCATTCATTGAATTTCATCTAGCTTTCTTGCAAAGTCTATTGTCGTGGATTTTCATGAGCTCTGTTTATTCCATACACTACACACTCCTGGAAAAGGTCATCTCTCTTGCTGTACATCAAAATATCCTTAGAGCCCTCACTTGTTTGACCTTGCTACTATCCAAGCCTTACAAAATGAAATATAAGTACCAAGGATATGATGTTTCTATTATAATTCAAAATCTCTTGGCGGAAGTGAAAGACAATGATTTGGGGCATATTGACTTGAAGGATTTCTGGAAGAGGATGAACACAAATCCAAGGGCTTCTATGGCTGAAGCAACTTTTGCAAGTGGACTTGCTCACATAGGAGGTTTCCCACTAGCAGTGCAATGCCCTAATTTAGTTCTTGCTTGTATAGGGAACTATCACCTTGAATTCAGAGAGGTGAGAACGACAGAAGGTTGAGTGATAGCAAGGTCAGACGGTGCATGTCTAGGTATTACTTTTAGGTTGCCATTGAGAGAAGACTATGCTGACATGACTGTACAAGGTGGGTGGAATTATTATATTGATAAGAAAGATGTGTCTAAACAATATTGCCAAACATTGGCTAAAGGTGGAGAAAAAGGGAAAGTCCCAAATCCCAAAGGGACTGCAAAGAGCCCATTTCAAGGAGGACATTTCTGATATGATTACCTTGCTTCATAGAGTGGTAGGAGATAAAGACACCAGTACTTTTAAACACTGGATGTGTCAGTTCATCATGGTCATCTGTTTTTCTTTTCAATATGTAGATTGGGGCAAAATGATAAGTGATCATATACATGACCAATTGGTGAATTTTTAAAAGAACCAATATTTTTACATGTCCTATTTATTTTATGCTATTGCCAGTATGGATGCATGGCCAGGTTTGAGGATTGTCGAAGCTTTGACCAATGCAACCCAAATATATGATTTCTACCTTCAACTGCAAATGGAATATGGTAATAAAGACCATAGGAGGGTAAATGATGCATTTTGTATGCTAAATGTGAGAAGAATTAACGATGATATTGAAGTGAGGATTTCTCCAGAAGCAACTTGTAATGACCAACCCTACTTTTTAAAAAAAACACAATAACTGCTTGCACAAGAATCCAGGAATCACACTAAAACATCAAACCTGTGTGGCCAAACTGTTGTTACATTGTTTGTTCAATGCCAAATAGATGAGTACAATAGTATAGAATAGTTTTCTCAAGTACCCAGATAGATAAATCATCAAATAATCAATATTTCAAAATACCCATGTGCTGCTGTGTGTTACAGGTCTGATAAAATACATAAACAGCAATATAGCAAATTGAAATGACATCATAGACTCATCACAGCATGTTTCTCCACCTCCAAGACGTGTTTCATGAACAATAGGCTTCACCATGCCTCCAAACAAGGTGGAATGAGTTCCCAAAACCAAGTGCTTGGACTGGAAATGATGGCACGCCTCCCTAGGAGGTACGACCAGCTTAGAAAAAACTTTTACAGCAGCAATGTCCCACGAAATCACCTGAGATCTGATTTATGCCCAAATACAAACCCTTACGCCAAGTATTTCAGTCACTATGCATCACAAAACTGAATCGCTTCAATCTTGAAGCTCCCACGCCCTTCTCATGGATGTACGGCCAGCCCTTGAAGAGGTACGGCCAGCAAGGAAAGTATTACAATCTGCAATTTGCCCCTTCTAATCTCTTCCAAACATCAACAAAATTATTATTCCTAGAATCTCAATAGTTTTGTAATTTTAAAGTTAAACCCTTCAGCACAAGCCCCAGAATCTACAAATGAAAGCTCAAGCGTAGCCTCTGTGTGAAACTACCAGCAACCAGCCAGGGAAGATCTTTCACCACCGTGGATGATATTCTTTGAGAGTTTTCATCCTCAGGAAGTTCTTGGAAGAACCAAAGTTCAGTCCTGCAGCATAACATTACTCCAAATCAACATAGGCCAAAATGATAATTACCACTTTTCAATATGATTAGAGGAAAATCAGCTCTATAGTTTCTACCATGGAATAGGGCAGGCTGATTATAGTTGTACTATATAGTCATCAAGAGTTGTTTTAAAAGATCAAGATATAATGCTATTTGTCATAAGGTTTTTAGCCTCAAAACCTTAAAAAACGCAGATCCAAGTCCAAAGCTTCTCAATGCCTGATCTAACAAACTGTGTACTTGATCTGAAAACCTCAAAGCTTATTTGGAACTCTTGAGAGCTGTAGAATACTACTACGGATCATATTCTAATCAGAATAGGGGAGATTTGTGAAGACCAATCCTTGAAACCTTGTTTGAAAGAGTCCTAGGAAGAGATCTGCTAATAAATGCTCAAATAACTTACACAAAATCTGCCAAAAGGGAAGAAACCTGACAAATGTGTTTGTGGGAGATCCAAACATGGAGCAATAAAAAGGTGTTGAGATTGCCTTCCTTGAGGTGAAAGTTGATCACCAGAGCAATTTGATACCATGCATAAGTTATAGGTAAAACCTTTAATAAATAAGAAATAAAGAAATCTGCCCTTGGTTTGCTTTGGGTTCGCTCGGGTTCGTCCCAAACAAACCCACAGGGCATTTTAAGGACCCTGGCGGAATCCCTTGGAGGACCGGACCAAGACCGGGACCTGGTTCGAACCAAACCAATACCCAACAGTCCCTTGCAAAGAACCGGTAACTTAGCTACAAGGCTATCATATGATAGCAAAAATTATGTCAAGAATAATTTGTATATGGGGTCTCCGTATGAACATGAATCCTATCTAGAAGACTATTGGGAGGATTGTGCAGATGAACATGAAGTGAGAAGGAGATACTGGATGAGGTTAACTGTGGACCAAATGAAGGCTTTCAATCTAGGATGGAATTTTCTTGACATGGTTGATGATGGCATTGACCTGGTGGATGAAGCTTACTATACTGTTCAGGCACAACCTTTGCCTAAAATAAGATGGTCAGAAAAAGAAGTTACAGACATAAGAGAGAGATTGCTATTTGTATTGACAAAGAGCCAGAAATGGCTAAATGCTAAAATTACCGGTCATACAACAACTAGGCCACCACAAAAGGAGCAAGCTTCAAGGAAGCAAAAAAAACATTGCAGGCTCTTCAACACAACCACCCCCTATTATTACATATGCTACCAGGTCAAGAACTGCTCCTAGGAGGGATGATGATGGGGAAGATCCGGATAAAGATGCAAAGTTGAAGAGCCAATGTGAGTTCGAAGATGAGAAGCTAAGGAAGAAATTGGAGGTGAAAAGAGCTCCCCAAGCCCAAGGAGATAGTGCAAAAACATAAGAACTTGCAAGAGATTAACAACAAATGAATCCAAATACACCTTCTCCTTCTCCACGTCAACTAAAAACACAATCTCTCCACCACCATTAGTAGCCAATGTCAATCCTTCTCCTACATCCTCACCATCCCAACAACAAACAATAGATAATGTTGTTTCTGATTCTAATCTTAATGCTACCCTTCCTCCATTGATACCCAATACTCAAACAGGTTGGCACCACCACCATGGTTAAAGGAAGCAGTGGGAAGAAAAAGGAAATATACCCAAATGGTAAATCCTGACTTCGATGTTCTAGCGAAGCTACTTCAGGCTACTCATCAATCAGGGAAGGTGCAGAAAATGCCTTGAATGATGATAGACTCCTCTTCAGGGCACCAATATATGGAGATTGCTGATCCAACATTTGATAAGAATGAGGAGGACGCCATTGAAATAGACTTTAATATCAGTAGGATTGATTTATGCCCTTCTACATTTGAAGGAGACATTCATAATGCAAAGTTGTTTGTAGATGTTTTGATCAAAAGGGTAGAAGAGGAAAAGAAGGCTAAAGAGCAAGCAGAGGAACAGATAGAACTTTTAACTTCTTACATTAGATCAATTATTGACACCACTTCTCAGCCACTTGATACATCCTAGTGTAATTCCCACTAGATTGCCTCCTAAGGGAATAAGCTTTGATGTCATTGATAAAATCGACAAATACCAAGCCTATGGGAGAGCAACAGAGACTTGGGTTGAAAAGCTAGTTATTGATGGCTTGCTGTATATAGAGGAAGCCATGAAATTATATAAAAACATTCCGGCAAAGAAAAAGGAAATCAATGTTGACATCCAACTCATGAAAAAAGAAGAATCAATGCTGATGGTAATTGTTAGAGATCTACAGGAGATGGTCAAAGTAGATGTTAGCATCTTGATTTCTGAACAGGTTATTAACAGGCCTGAAGAAAATGAATCAATGAAGAGGTTAAAAGGAATTGAATGGAAAATACTGGTCATTAAACAATCTTTGGTAGAATACAAGAGGTTAATCAAAATTTGTGATTCAATTTTGTTAGATGTCAGGGCAAATTGTTTCTCAATTGAAGCAGATATTCTTGATGAAAATGAAACTAATTTGGTTGAGGTTGAGACTGTGAAAAAGAGTTTCAAAGATTTAGTTTCAGATGAGTTATTCAAAAAAGATACTGTGGATGGGAATACAATAGAGAAGTTGTGTAACTTATTCACCTCTCTAACTTCTGTCAGAAAAGAAATTTCTGATTTTCATAAGAAAATAGAGGAGGTAAGTGAAACAGTATCCACATGGAAGATTTGCCTCAGTACAATGACTATTCCTATTGGGAAAGCCATAGCTCCTATTGTTACAAATTTCAGAAATTACAAAGCTAAAATGGCTCCATCTCAATTAAAGGCTTTAGAAGACACTTCCACTGGTAGTCAGAATCAGATGGTAGATAAAGACCAAGATAAAGAGGCTCCAGCATAATTTGTCTACATTTGTCTTTATTTTTTAAAAAGTGACTTTATAAGTTTTTTTGTAATCGATAAAATGAACTTTATCCTTTAATAAAAGGCAATCAAAAGGAATAAAGTTTATTTTGTTATTTCAAGAAACGGTTGTAACTAAATAACTGTTTCAAATGTACATCTATAAAAGGGAGAGGGAGGATAGTTGGAGGATCTTTTTGCGAATTTTCTCTTGACTGTTCTAAGTTATTTTGAGGGTTATCCCTGCAAATTTTGGGGTTGTGATACAAAACATACCATCTTTGTAAAGATTTTGAAAGGAGACTTTGGGCTCTGTAGAAATTATGAATACAGAAATCCAGTGATTTTGGGGTCATTGTTTCTGTGATTGTGAGTTTTTGTTGTTTTAAATTTGCAATATCTATCTTTGAGAAAATCCTTCATGGATGTTATGTAGGATGTTAACAGCCTTTTATAAATCTTGTAATCATCTATCATTTGGGTTACTTTATTCTTATGTTTAAGAAATTCCTGGTGGTTAAATCTTTGATTTTAATAATCTATTTTACCCTCTTACATACATATTTCCAGTTGTGAGACTTTGTGCTCATAATTTGGTGTTTTTCCCGTTCTTTCCTTTAAATACCTTTGGTTAAAGGCATACCCAGAAAATTTTCAAATCTCATCTGACAAGGGAGCTGCCTCTTTTCAAACGTAGAGGAAGGCTGTTTGTCTGGTTTCAACCTATCCAATTGTTGGGAAAATTGTCATTGTTTTCAGGGCGAGTCATATAAAGTACAGTGACAAATCTATTAACCAACACTCCCAAAAGATTCATTATTTTGATCATAGATTCTTGTGGTGGAATGTGGATTTGGTTCTATTCCTTGGTTTTGATACCTTTGTTATATGGATAACAACTCCATGTTTTTGCTGCAAGATCTCTTTAATTGGTGTGATGTCCCGATATTAAGGCATTGTTTAAATTAAAGATTTAAACATTATGATAAAAGACGGTGAAGTTGCTTTCGTAAAATATCAATTTGAATGATAGAAATAACTACTAATATATGTATTATTTAATAAATAATATTAAATAATATTATATGAATATTTTAATATAATCCATTTATATTATTATATTTATAAATATCAAATATGAGAAATATTTATTACATTTTTAGTTTGCATTGTTTGCTGGCCGAGTCACAAAAAGGCAACACCAAGTTAAAATAAACTAAATTAAGTGTGGCCGACTTCTCTATGTTAGCGCCTCTTTAGAAGAAGTTAAATAAATTAATTTAACAATGTTTGATATGGTTGACTCCTTTCTAGTCGTCTCCCTTGAGGAAAGAAAATCAAATCTAAATAATGGCTGACCACACTTTGGTGCTATGTGAAATACATACATGTATAAAAGATTAAAGTCGCCCAAGTATATAATGAAGAAGCATAGTGATCAAGCAATTATTAGTAAGGCAGCGATTATCATTGAGAGTGCAGTAATTATTAATATGGCAGCATAAGATGGAATGTGTTTTGAACAAATAAATGATTCATTAAGGGATGCGATCATACTATAAAGGCAGCGTTAAGGGTGCAATCTTAAAGGGACATAACTTTCCACAAAGGACAGCATCTTTTAGGATGTTTAAAAGGGAACTCCTCCCTCTCTAAAAGGCATCGATCAAGAATAGCAACTTCTGATTTATATACAGAAATAAAAGTATATATTTCAGAGTTGGGAAAAATATAATTGAAGCAGATCTAGAATATAAGGTACAGCAGTATATTGGGCTGCAAGGAAGAAAGTCCTTAAGAGTTCTAAGGATACAAAGGTAAGAATTATCTTGGTATGATATATCTAACCTTATGTTTATTATGATGAATGCCATATGTTAAGCAGTGACAAATGCATATAATTGAAAGATTATCATTAGACATGTATATATATAAGCATTGTGAAACTTGCTATGAAATATATAAGAGAAGACATCAATAGATTATATTCACAACACATTTGGTATGTTCAAACTCAATGCTTATTTATTTCTATTGCCCACAACCATTGGGAGAGGCAAGGTTTTGTTAGGGAGAGGCGGGCAGAGTAAATCCAACCATCGAGTTGGTTTCATCGTGCCCTAGACAAGTAAATCCTCACCCAAGGTTGAGGATTAGAAGAGAAATAAAGATTGAGACTTGAACATAGCCAATACATAATGTGCTATGAATAAATGTGATCATTTAGTATGTTGAAGTATATCGAAATATGTTCATGTTAATACTTAGTTATTTCTATTGCCACAACCATTGGGAGAGGCAAGGTTTTGTTAGGGAGAGGCGGAGTAAATCCAGCTATTGAGTTGGTTTCATCGCACCCTAGACAAGTAAATCCCCACCCAAGGTTGAGGATTTGAAAGGAAGTAAGGATTAAGACTTGAACATAGTCGATACTAAATTGTGTTATGAATTGAACTGAATGTGGATTATGCTATGATGATTTGATCTCATTGTTTATGTTATGTGGTATTGTTCTCATTATCAATTATGCTATTATAGACAAGTTTAATATGAATAATAGATGAATTTTAATATGAATGATGCTAGGAACTGAATATTATCTTAATTTATTGATCTTTAATATCTCTAATGTCCCTTTCGAGTGATCTTATTGTATGCAAGTAAAGAAATCAGGAATATCCTAAAAGGGGGACATTACAATTGGTTCCAGAATACTGATATGTTAATAGATATTGAATTTTACAGGTTTATTGTTAAGAAAGGAACTCCAGGATTGAAAGTATCAAAAATAGAGAACAAAATTGGGTTGAGGATTGTTCAGAACGGGGATATTCTTATGAAGGGAGTTTTTGTTGCTGACGAGGATAGGTTGACAGGCATCAATTCTTTTCAAGATACAAGCAAGGTATATTAAGAGTTGCCTAATATATTAGGATTTCTCTGAAAATCTGCAGGAAATATTCATATAGAGATATGTTCTATATGGATTTTCTAAGTAAAAATCTCTTGTTGGACCATGGATCTATTTGAATTTTGCTGTTTTCTCTTCTATAAATTCTTTCCATAATTAAGAAGCATTGTTTTTATGCTTGCGCTATTGATGCTCATTTATGTGCTTTATTTTGAAAGTGTGAAATTGAACTTTCATTGTGTTGCAGGTTCTTGCTGTATCCCGTATAATGGTTGCATGGCAGCCCATAGGAATTTCAATGGGTGTGTATGATATGTGTCATAGGTATGATATAGAATTATTTTAATTCAGTATTTATTTTTGCATCACACAAAATTGCTGGGAACAATCCTTCGTATCTGATTCACTGTGCAGGTATTTACAAGAGCGTAAACAATTTGGAGCATCTTTGAATTCTTTCCAACTCAACCAAGAAAAACTTGTTCGTATGCTTGGGAACATTCAGGCAATGGCCCTGATGGGGTGGCGTCTATGCAAGTTGTATGAAGGTGGGAAAATGACTCCAGGGCATGCCAGCTTAGCCAAGGTAATGCAAAATGTGGCAAACTCTCTATAACCACAAATTAAGATATAGTTAATTTTTGACTGTTTTGACAAATGGGTGACATATTGGACTTTTAATAGGCATGGAACACCTTACGTGCAAGGGAAACAGTTTCATTAGGACGAGAATTGCTTGGTGGCAATGGAATCTTGGCCGATTTCCTAGTGGCTAAGGTATGAGTTGTGAAGCGGTTAGTGGAGTTTACACATTCTTTTCTCAACTAGTTTCAATATATGTATGGTTTGTGCAGGCCTTTTGTGATTTGGAGCCCATATACTCATATGAAGGAACATACGATGTCAATGCATTGGTAACAGGACGTGAAGTTACTGGAACTGCAAGTTTTAAAGCACCACCTGTTAGCAGAGGAATAAGATCAAAGCTATAATTTGGGTTATTTCTTATATGAGTTCCTTACTGGCATTGCTGAAATTTTTTTTTGAACTTTCATATATAAAGTTTGAAGGGCAATATATTTTCCCTAGCAAACTCTGGCAGCAAATGCTTTTTGTGTATCATTTTATGGTGTTTGTAATTGAACTAGGCCTCCTGATATATTTCTACAACAGGCTGTGCTTTAATAATTTTTATGCCCTTGTCAGCAAATATATCAGAATAATTTGTGTAATAAAATTGCCCAAAGAAGTTTTTTCTGTTACTAACTATTTTGGGAAAATATTCCAAAATATTGCAGTGGTTGTTACTTTAGAAACTGAGTTTTTCTTTTTGTTTAACATAATAGTAAAAGTATGGAGTGCAATAAATTTTGTGCTCCACAAGTAAATGTTGAACAAAAATGGTTTCAAGATTTGAGTAGATTTTCTTGTTTTTGATGGTGATGATTTCCAAATTGGTTTGTTGGACCTTTTGAGGTGTATCATTCAAGTATATATTGTGCTTTGTTTTTGAGTGCTATGTTACCAGTTCATCCCGGAAACTTCGCAGGTTCAGGTATGATCTGTTTCCGATCCGGATCCTGGTCGGGTATGGGCGGGGATTGCAGTTTGGCTTGTGGGTTCATCTTGGATAACTCGAGCAAACTTGTGACGAATTTTGATTGGTTTTTCTGATTCTGCGGTGAACCTGATGTTTTTTTAATATTTTTTCTGCTTATCAGATGGAAAAACCCAAGTGGGGGTGCACAAGGTTGAAGGACAGGAGAGTGTTCAACTACGAGGAGGGGAGATGTGTGGCATGTTGTGTGGCACACCCTGAAGCTCTAAACATTTAATAATTGAATGATCCAATCCCTACAATGTGATGAAATTGAATTTGAGCCATAGATTTGGAAAAATGTGTCCTCAAAAATAAATTCTACCTATTCAATCAAATTAGGGCATTAGTAATCATAGGTAAAAACCTAAGATTACTAATAATAGGTTACCAACAAATTAGATGGAAATGACTTCATGACTGTGTTCTAGCACTTGTGAGGTAGAATCACAAGGAAATGATCCTATGTTTTGACATTATTGATGATTTTAGAAAATATATTTTTCCTGCTTATTATTATAATCAGTATTTTTAATAATTTTTCTGCTTTTTTCAATCCGTGTGATCGACCCAATGGTTGCGTTGTAACTAGACGTGGCTTTTGACAATGTACTTGTGTGTGGGGGCAGCCTCTCCTTTGTTGCCCTAAGTTCTTTCTTTGTTTTTCCCTTGTAATTTTCATCGGCCTTATTCATCTATTTCTTCCTTCAGGTTAGTGATACTTAGTCATTTTCATCTGTCGGCGATCCTTTGTATTCTTGAAGTCAAGTCGGTGGGTTCACAAGTTCTTGAACAACCCGACCTGCTGACTCACCTTGAATTTCTAGTACTCTGAGTCTTTGTTAAGTCCCCGTAAGAAGTCTTCCCTTTGTAGTCGGGATCTCGGGGATTTTTTCAAGTTTTGAATCTTCGACTCCTAGTTCAAAAGTTCATATTCTACCCGACTCGTCGACTTCGCGTGGCGTACTTTCGTCAGTAGTATTGACTGCGTTGGCATGTTGTACAAAGGAATGACACTTGTCACTATGCATTCAATTTGAAGTAGGTGTGGACATGGTGGCACATTTATCGGAGGGAAAGTTGAGACATGCATTTATGATTTTTAATGATAAATTTGCCGCCAATATTTAATATTTTTTTTTTGGGGAGTTCATGAGAAGTGACTTGAATTAAAGGCCCACGTAAGGTGGTATTATGAGCCAAAAGAATGTGTTGCTGAGGAACAAACGGCTAGCTCGCTACGTGCGGAATTTCAACTCAGTTTTACTCTTGCAGGTTAGTAAAGCTAGTAACTTTTCCCTCTCTATAAAGGCTTCATATCTTCTTGGAGGAGTTAGATATTTCTATTTCCCATGTATCTGCATAAGGAATTCTCTGAGTGTTTTGCCTCATTCTCTGCTATCCGCACATATCTCTGAGTCTCTTGTTTACTGGTTTCTGGAGCATACAAGAATGAAATTTAAGTTCCAAGGAGCTCCTGTAGCCTCTACTATAGAGAATGGTCTGGTTGGGGTGAAGGATACGAATTTGGGCCATGTTGATTTAGATTATTTTTGGGGAAGAATACAATCTGAGAAAAGAACTCTTTTAGCAAAGAAAATTGTCAGCAGCGGTTTGGTTGGGGTGAAGGATACGAATTTGGGCCATGTTGATTTAGAGGATTTTTTGGGGAAGAATACAATTTGAGAAAAGAACTCCTTTAGCAGAGAAAATTGTCAGCAGCGGTTTGCATAAAGTTGGCGGCTTTCCACTTGCTGTGCCTTGTCCTGAGTTAATGGTTGTATGTGCCAATGCTTATTTTCCAGACTCTCAGGAGATAAAAACTCCCAATGGTACTGTGGTGGCCAAAATTGATTCCGAATCTGTTGATCTGGCTCTAGACTTGGAAGAATATGAAGATAATGCTGATGTTTTTGTGTCGACCTGGAATTACTACAATGAAAAGAAAGATTGGTGCCGTACATGTGTCGCCAAACATTGGCTGGAAGAAGGAAAGATTGGGAAGTCTCGGCTGCCTGCTAATTTGAAAAGAAGCCATTTCAAGGAGGAAATCTCAAATATGATAACCCTGTTGAACAGAGTGATTGACAGTCCTGAGTTAGATGTTTCGAATTCTAGATGTGCAGGTTTATCTTGTTAATTTGTGGGGATCACCAAATTGACTGGCCAAGAATCATCAGCGGTTGTCTACACGAGCAGTGGATGAATTTTACACGAAGCTCAAACTTCCATATGTGTTCTCAGCTGGTCTACATCTTGGCTCGGAAAGAGGTTACCTGGAGGAGTTCTTCGGCGAGCATGCCTGTGTATCAGATTTTCCCTCAATTGCAAAGAAGTCAAGGTATGAAGGATTTCCATCGTGTGAATGATGCATTTTCTATGTTGTTAGCTAAAAGAATTGATGGCTCAATAGAGGAGATTTTCTGTAGAAGCATTTTCATTGGTCACAAGATTTGGGAGTGTCTATGTTCAGTTTGACTGCTTCTTGTATTTAAGGATTGGGGGTTATGAAATGCCCCATTAAAATTGCCTCGGTATCCCTCCGACTATTTGGTATTACTGGAAGTTTGCCGCCAAATGGCTGTGGTCAATGTCAAATATCAGGCAATGAAAAAAAAAGGGTATTCTTTTCCCGTGTCTTTGTCCTTCTATTCTTGCAAAACTAATGAAGGTGCTCGGAATGTAGACAAATTGTTGTCTGAGTTTAGTCTTCATAGTTTGTCTCCCCGTGTATCATTCGACAGTAAAATTTTTATAAAGGAACATATGCACGGAGGGGGCTCCTACTTACACATTCCTCAGCTTGAAGATTTTTGGGAGGACTGCGTTGACGAAAGAGAAGTTCGGAGAAGGAAGTGGATGAGGTTGACTGTTGATTAGGTCCGTGCTTTCAAGCTTAACATTCAGGTCCTAGATATAATTGATGATTTTTCAGATCTTTTGAGTGAAGAATATGATACAGTGTCTAGGGAACCCCTGCCCCCAATAGAATGGTCGGCAAAAGAAGTTACAGATATTATGTTACTATCATTTCATGTTTTAAGGAGAACTAAAAAGTGGTTGCAAGCAAAGGCTAGGGAATGCGCTGGTTCATCGACACCTAAGGATCCGGCCTCTCAAAATCAAGCCAGGTCCCAAACTGCCACCTCACACAGAAGGGCATCCAGTTTGGATCCAGCTCTGCAAAGAATTGGTTCGCAACCAAACGGTGACGACGAAGATTCGCCTGAGGAACGCGGCAAGTTGAAGACCGCCTGTGAACAAGATGTTCAAGTCACAAAAAGGAATACCAGATTGTCAGCCTTATCATCTAAGGTTGACCATGTGCCCTCATCAAACAATCAGGCAAGTGTTCGATTCTTTTATCTTCTCACAATTGGGAGACAATTTATTACATTCATTACTCAGTCCACCTAATTCCCCGCAACAAAAAGGGATACCTGGGCAAAACCCTCATCCTGCACCAATAGTGGCTACTACCAATACTGCCAACCCCCCTGTCTCATCTCCAAACTGGTTAAAGAAGTAGTCCAAAAGAAGAAGAGATACACTGTTCCCTCCGATGATGGCATCGATACTGTTGCCAGTTTGTTGCAGATGGTGCCAAAACCAAAATGTGCAAAAAGGATGTCCAGGATGGTAACTCGGGAAATCAATTCTTGGAGATTGCAGACCCATTGGTCAAGAAGAATGAAGACGAGATAACTGAAGCTGATTTCAGAGTAAGCCGAGTGGATCTAGGACCATTGACCACCGAGGGTGATCTATACCACATGCACTATTCAGTGGGCAACATTTCTAAAAGAGTGAAAGATTTGCAAGATGAAAATTCGAAGTTGCTAGTGGATGTAAGTTTCCTGTCCTCCACCATTTCAATTGCTGAGATAATTTCTCCCTCTGTTGGAACTTCTTACACTGCTAAAATTCCCACTCTTGACCCAAATCTGCTTCAACAAATTAGAACTTCTTTGTCTTTGAGGCAAGCTATGGAGCAATGGATTGAGAAGATCATATTTGATGGTCTTATATTCATTGCAGAAGTAGTGAAATTGTTTGATTCTATTCATGCTAAAAGAGAAGTTTTAATAGTGGAATTTGAGAAGGTTCGAAGTGATCACCACAGTTTGAACTTAGTCTCTAAGGAAGTGCGGGAAATCGCTAACATGGACCCTGGTATCCTAATGGCTAAAGAAATCATAGCTGACCCTAAAGAATTGGATACTGTGGCATGGGCTGATACACTGGAATGGAAGATTGGCATATTTGCAGCGACTGAAGAAGACATAGGAAAGGCAGTGGCAATTTATTACAAAAAGATGATGTGAATTAAAAGAGATTTTGTTGCTTTGGATGTAGAAGCCAACGGGTTTGACGATGAAAAGTTGTTGGACGTCAAGATAATCAAGCAGAATTTCAAGGTGGTAACAAAGGATATAATGAACTACAGTACGATTACAGGGGAGTCGTTGGGCAAACTTTCTAAGATGGCAACTTACATTAGCACTTGCAAAAATGGCATTGAGGAGATACATTGAAAGGTGACTGACTCTGACAGGGCTATCATGAAAAGGAAGCATCGAATTAGCATGACCGGATGTCCACTTGGCATGGTGTTAACACCTGTTATCAATAAATACAGAGCATATAAAGCTAGCTTGTGAGCACAGGGACCTCAAGCGGCGCAAAGTGTCACCAAGGAAGGCGAGCAGTCGAGGGAAGATGAAGAAATGGATGAGGTGGACGACGGCGACGTGGACTTGCAGATCTTGAATTGATTTAAAATTTCATATTTGCAAAGTTATCTTTTATTTGCTCTAAAACTATTGGCTCTGGAGGACCCCTTATTATTATGATCGTCTAAACAATCTTTTAACCGGCTGTTTCAAGAAACCGTTATGGTTTTTCTAGACAGTTATGCTTTGGCTCAGCTATATATTTTGAATAGCTGGTCGAAGTTAAGGACTCTTCTTTTTGGTAAAATTTTTGTTTTTTTGGGAAGGGTGATAGTTAAATTTTGTTCCTGGCTTCTATGATATATGAAATATAGTTAATATAGTGGAGTTTTGGGTAATCATGGACTTTGTGCTGTGATTATGTGAATTTATGTTCTTCCTAAGTTGAATGTTGTTATGTTGATGTTAATGGTATTCATATATTCTGGTGGTTGGATGTTATTGAATTTCGCTCACTGCTTCGAATAATCTATCTGTTGGTATTTTATCTCAAGGTGGTGATTTCTTGTGTATGTATAATATTTTCAATATTCTATTGTGATTGGGAGTATGTGACCTTCTTGTGTTGGTGTTATAGTTGTAGATTCACCTTTATATCTTTAGGGTTAAAAGCTCCTCTTTTATCTTGCTTTCTAGTTAAAAGCAACCTCAAAATTATATCCCTCAGAATATCTGTAGAAGGTAGATGCGCCTTGTTAAACAATGCAGAGAGCCGGTGTAAAATACCAATACGTCGGACTCAACTGTTGATTACATTTGTCACTTGTCCGGGCATGAGTATATAGAGTTAGGTGACAAATCTGTTAACCAACATTCTCGTCATCCATTGTAAAGATGTTTTTGTCGACAGTGTGACGATATTGAAGACCTAGAATTTTGGTTCAGTTTGGCACATTCACTGGTGCAAATTAGTAAAGAATAGTTTTTTTCTCTGCATCGGCAATGATAGAGGTGCCAACTTTTCTTTGGGTTCTACTTGTCCATTACACAGTTTGTCAAAAATTTGGTCAATCACGCTTTTTATATTAATGTATTTTTGTCTTCTACACACACACTAATGCATTCATATTAATATATTTATTATTTCTTATTTATATAAATGGATAGAAGATATATATATTTTGATAAGTGAGTTGCTGTCAAGGGGACAGCTCCCATTATAAGTAAAGTGCATCAGACTATATATATATTGATAAGTGAGTTGCTGTCAAGGGGACAGCTCCCCTAATAAGTAAAGTGCATCAAACCCTTAAATGGGGTGCATTACAATTTAGATTTGAGACGTTATCGCAAATTCATCTTATGGAACACCACACCCTTTTTGAATGTTTCTTTTTTTTTTCTTTTATACCACTTTCCAGTCCAATGAAGGTGAAGAAGATTGATCATGTATTGTAGAAGTGCAACTATCCTCAAAAAAAAGTGAGTCACTGATTGAATTTGTAGGGACCTCCTTTTTGGGTTTCTCACTGTGCAGGAGATAATGACTTCCAAAACTGAGGAAGATTTTTTCTATATCAATGCAGTTTCAATGGATTGATCGGTATTTTTGGTGACTTGATTGAGTGCAAAGGGGTATTGAGGATCCTCCAAAGGACCATCCACGGTGTAATGTTGTGGCAGGGCATCTTTCCACCATGTAGCATGACTGCCCATATTGTGCTTAGAGTTGAGGCATTCGACAAGATGTGTCCTCTTTCATAACACCTTCAACATCAAAAAGGCACTCCTTCATTGTACATAGGTTGAGACCAATTGCGCTCAGCGATTTTAAAAGTAATGTCTACGAGAAGAGCCTTCGAAATGTCAAGATCAACAAGTATGCATGCGAAAGTTGTATATGTGAAATCTGAAGTGTTGAGAGTCAATCGCTAAGAAGCTGCCCAGAGTTACCAATAGCTTCAAAACATGAATCAATTCGGAATTGGAGTGAGAGGTTTGGGAGACATATCCATACAGGTTTAACCTTGAAAGACTTGGTAGAGGCATTAAAGTCTGGATGCCAAGGTTTGAGCATGAGCACGTTTTGGGCCCAAATCCATTGTCCATGGAGTATAGCATCTCGATCCTATCAAAAACCACAATAAAGAAACCACAAGTTCATGGATATATTTCAAGGTTACCTATCAAAAAAGGCTGCCAAGCATCAATAATCCATTTGTGTAGGTCTGGGAGAGCAGGCCACAAGCAATTGAATCTGCCGATTAAACTGTGTGCTGTGAAGAATTCTTCACTTTTGATGACTTCTGTTTTGACTTCTTCCTGGAAAACCAAAACACGAGATTTAATGTCATCGCTTTGAGGTTTGATCAGGGTATTATTTTCCTTCCCACACAGGGAATCTGAGGCGGTCCATGGTGTCAGGACATGAGCAATCTAATTTGGCACAATCGCTGCAATATTGTGGCCTGGAAGAGTGTCAAGTGATCGCGAATTGGGTCGTGGATCATGAGCAGGTAGGGAGGAGGCAACATGGTTCCTTTTAAGAGTTGAATCAACATCCACGACTTTGTGGGAAAGCCTAAGAGCCTGTGTAGGGCTCATCTTTTTTTCATCCTTCAGAGCAGAAAATGAGTCATTCACAGCTTGGAATAAACAACCATTGCCCTTTGCTGATCTCAGAGTGTCGACGGACTTGAGGGAGATGTTGGAGCACTATCTAGAGGAGGATCATCCACACAGAGCCTAGTGTACCAGTTCTTTGAAACCCTAAGCTCGGGAGGATTTGGCAGCGTGGGAAACTTCGGCAACGACATCACCTCAAAAAATCATCAAGTTGAACATTTATATATAGAAGATATATATATATACAATTTGTTTTGACCGAACCCATGAACCCGACCAGGATCCGTAATTTAGTTTAAGTGTGCACAAAATATAGGAAATAATGGTGATTTAAAAGCAATGCAGTAACATGAGATAAAAGAAAGTGAGATTTATGAAGCTCTATTGACAAATTCACACTAGACTCTTGATATTGACAATAATGTCACGACATATATAAAATGCTGGCCGCTAGATACCTTGTGGCCCACTGTTAGAGAAAGGATTGTAGTTACTTGATACATATTTTGCATTTACACATTGTACTATAATTTCAGAGGGCATTTTCCTGACATAGATTTAACCACATTAGCTATTTAAATTGACAGACTAACCAGGAAAGCACAACATACTAATTGCTAGTTGGCACGTTGAGTATGTTTTGAAAAACACCAAAACCATCTTTGTTCTGATCCATATACTCTAAATTTGCTGCCAACTTTGTCATGGGTGCTATAAACTGAAAAACCTTGGTAACTAGGCTGATCATATCATAATAGGTTTCCATGTATATGCCATGGAACTAAATTGGTGCATTTGTTACCAGATGCACACTCATGACTCTCTTTGAAGCTGAGACACCAATGATTGACAAGATCAATTAACTTATTGGTATAATTGGATTTTTTTTGGAAAAAAATCATGAAATCCTATGAATGATAAAGGTAAGTGTTAACAGAAAGCCACTAGGATATATATATATATATATATATATATATATATATATATATATATATATATATATATATATATATATATATATATATATAAAAGCCTACCTGCAAGCTTGGACTGTCTAGGGGCCATTTATGCTCTTGGCCAACGACTAAACTAGAATTGTAATAATAATGTAAGCATAGTTTAATTGTTTAAGTCCCTAAATCATTTTTTATAATGCAAGATGAGAGAAACATTAAATAGGGGTTCACAATGTGCTACATATTTTTCTTGATTAAAATTATACTAAAATGTGCAAGATAGGATATCAATCCTTGCTACTGTGGTTTTTGAGTAGCATGAACTGCATAACCCTTATCATAGTTTCTTTTCTTATTTAGAAGATTGTTGAGGTGATTACTAATATGTTATTCTGGGTAATATGATTTGTAGTACTTATGAAATGTCTTTGGATGGATAGAAAATTGTGAAGTTGTGTTCCGTTTCTTAATTTAGATTTTTTATGAAGTTATATTTTCAAATGCCTTTGTATTGTTTTTTTTATGAACATTCCTATTTAACCTTATATTAAAAGATAAAAATAGTACAATATTCACAAAAAATGTTTAGGGTGGTAAAAGAGCACACCCACAAAGTCTACGAGACCAAGTCCAAAACACAGACGTACATTAAACATTTTAGGGCCAAGCCCAACAAAGACTTAAGCAGCTAATGCAATGCCAGTAGAAGATAGATCTTTATCATGAGGATTATTTTCCCATACATCTCTAAGGGGAGTGTCATCAATCAGCTCCCAACCAAAGAGAGTGCCTTTATCCTCAGGATTGTCTTTGACACATTGGTGGGTGCGAACTGGAGAGATGGCAAGTTGCAAACGAGGAAACTTGTCAGAACTGGGCCACTAGCTCCCCCAACCCTTAAGAAGAGGCTGAGGGTTTCTTGGAGGGCTGGGGCCACCCATGAGCCATAGAGTTGCAAGAATTCTGAGGCTGAGTCCCATGGGAGTGGGAGCCACGTTCTCATTTGGTACACTGGTTGCACCCACATTGACGACCTCTTGGAAGAGAGGAAGAGTCCGACGACACATTGACAATAGTGCAGGGGCATTTCCCTAGTGGTCTAGCAGCTCCCAAAAATGGGCAACCTCAAGTGCAACTTTGCTAGCTTGCACTTGAATCTGCATTAAAACATTAAGAGTAAATCATAGCTTTAGTGTAAATAGAGAAATGAACATTTGCAGTGCAATTGGAAAACAAAGCAAAATTTTTGTCAAGATTTCCAAATACTGAAGAGAATCTCCACCTGGAACGCATGCCAAATCTGGGTGTACTTGTGCGAGATACAAGGCCAGTCCCCTAGCAAGGCCATATATATGCTAGGAGAATGGGGTTCGTCAAAAAGGCCCGAAGAAGTCATGAATTCTATTCCAGGCTTTTTGTGCTCGGGGACAGAACCAAAAAAGATGCTTGAGGCTCTCAAGCTGTCCACAGAAGGGACAATGAGGACAAGGAACACCCATATGTAGAAGTCGAGCCCCCATTGGGAGGCCCTGGTAGATAAGGCACTAGGTGAAATGGGCCAACTTGGGTTCGAGCACAACAAACCAAATACATTGGAATCGACGATGCCAAGTTCCAAGAGAAGACTGAAGCTACTAGTGAAGGTTACGTCACTCCACCATAGGAAAATGTGGAGAAAGTCACAAATAACCTTTGCAAGGATTGTAATTTTGAAAAGGGATATTTGGGTACGGCTATTCTTAAATATCATCCACTTCAACAGTCAAAGATCAATTTTGGCCAATAAAAATAGGACAAATATTTACCCCTTTTTATTGTGAATGAGGTGTAAATTTGTTATTGACCGTTTGACCATTGAAGTGGATGATATTAAGCAGAGTGTTTGGGTACCACTTCCAATCCTTCCACCACAGTTTGGGAGACCGAACTCCAATATTGTGTAGCATCTGAGGGGGAATGAAGTCAATGACGACTTGAAAAGTCTCCTGATTCTGATGGACAAGCTTAAATTTAAGCTTGAACTCAAGCCACGGTAAGAAATTCTTGGTGGCCCTATGAATAATGTCAGACAGAGTCTTTACTCCGCATTTAAAATAGCGTAGAACATGAATAAAGGTAATTTGGCTAGAGGCCTACCTTGACAATTGAGAATAGGAGACCACTAAATGGACTATTGATTGATGGATTAACCACTGCGAAAATCATCTCCTACCCATCGAACCCAGGGTTTGAGAGTTTCCTAAGCTTTCCAAATGCTTTTGATGACAAAAGTGCCTTGGATGATAATAGGCTCCTGCATAGTGAGAAGGGTGCCCAAATCCAAGCCTTTCCAAGTAGGATGTCCTGAAGGGACTTTTGTGTTAATGCAGTGCTTCACAAGAATTTTCCAGGCTTCATTGCCTTAAGGGGCCCTACTAATCCATTTGGTGCAAAGGGAAATGCCTTGCCGGTAGATGGAGATTATACCAAGTCCCCTAGCCTCACGAAGTAGGCAACAAAAATCCCAGGCATCACAACAGAAGCCTTGATGCCCATCATTGGAAGCCTGGAGAAAATGCCTGAGGAGTTTCTCAATCTTCGAGTAGGAAGCCTTAGAAGGGACCCAACAAGAGGAATATTAAACATGTGTGGCTGTAAGAATTTTAGAACAAATTTGAAACTTACCAGCCAGGAAGAGAGGCTTGGTTATCCAATACTGGAGTTTTTTTTCTCAATTCTAGCAATAACAACCTGCCAAAGATTGGTGGGAGAGGCCTGGAAAGCAAAAGGAATCCCCAAGAATTGAAAGATCTCCTCATGGTCAATCCATTTCCACCCAAAAGATTCAAGCCAACTTGGTTTGGGAAGGAAGGATTGATGATAACATCGGGTCTTTTGCCACTGAATGTTAGAGCTTGAAGCTTGGCAAAAAATGTCCAAGTAGTGTAAAACTTGTTTGACATTACTTTCTTCCTCAATGAGAGTGATGAAAGAGTCATCAAGAAAGCGTCCATTAACCAACTGTTGGGAGGAATTGGGGAGAGAAATCCCTTTGACAAGCGATTGAGAAACCCCCTGAGCAAGCAAATATCCAAATCCTTCAATTGCCAAAACATAAAGAGCCGAGGCAAGAGGACATCCTTGATGGATGAACCTGAAAAGCCTAAAAGAGCTAGATTGTTGATCGGCAATGGTAATGCAAGCAGAAACATCAACAAAGAGCATCCGAACCATTTGGATGAAGTGCATGCCAAACTGAAGAGCCTACAACATGGCAAGAATGAAAGTCCATTCAATATGGTCATAGGCTTTGGCAAAATCAATTTTAAGGAAGAGGGTTGGTTGCAGAGAGTGACAAGCCCACCCCATCCCTTCCTAGACAACAATGATATTATCCATGATGAATCTGGATTGGATGAATCCCATTTGTTCAGGTCGAACAATCAAAGGAAGCATGGAGTGGAGCATAGGGGCCAGAGCCTTGGCAATGATCTTGTAGGAGACATGTTGCAAGTATGAGGTTAACCAGTGTTGTCATTGATGTCAACATACTCATATTATTGATAAGAAGGATTGGATGAGCTGTGTGCTGAGGTTATTGAGGAAATCAGTCTCAATCAGGAACAGTGAAGAATAGTGATGAGAAGAAGGCAAAAGTACTCAATCAATTGAGTATCAGAGGATGCGGATTAAAGGGTTTGTAGATATGAGTCTTGAGATGTTCCATTCAAGATTTCAGAGGTTCGCATGAAAATATGAAGAAGTTGTGATCAATCAAGTAGAACCGGTTCCGGGAGATGCTTCGGAGTGACAGAGTGCTACAAAAAGGTCCGGTGAGATCCGGAAGTGCATTGTCCTATCTTGTGGATTGGATGGAGTGTTTTAGATGTCCTTGTGATATGTCATCTCGATTTGTTCATGGTTTGGAGGTCCGGAAGCACCTTGTTCAGTATGACAGTGGCGGTAGACTGTGTTCTTGAAGTTCCAGATGAAGAAGAAAAGAATTCTAGTAAGTGGAGGAAGTACGGATGTACCTAGTCATTCAGGCAAGCTTGTGAAGGTTCTTGGATCATGTTGAGGTTGTGTTGTCGGTCCGCATTAGTGTTAGAGCCTGGAATTGGAGATATACTTCCGGATGAAGATGTTCTTGTTCAGGTTGGCCGACCGATGGGTTATTCATCTTGCGAATGTTCTTGTGGATGATTGCCGACTTGCGGATGTTCTTGTGGATGATTGCCAACTTAGATGATTGTTCCTAAGTTGATGCCTTGTATAAATAAAGGTTTGTGAATTCATTTCAAGGTGTGTCATGGAGCGGATGAGTGTGGGATAGCGAGAGAGCGAAAGGCAGAGCAGGTGTGTCTCGGGCTTAAATGGAACTGATCCAGACATGGTGAAGATGTCATTCTCCAGTTCAAGTTTGTAATACTTATGATTTTGTAGACAGTGTCTCTTGTAGGCAGTGTGCCTCTTTGTGAGTAATGTGCTCAGGCAGTGAGCCCTGACTGGCATGTGCCATCCATTTTTCTTATTCTTCTAACAGAGAATAATCCTTGGGTTAATCACCCTGTGGTTTTTCCCTTAACCGGGTTTTCCACGTCAAAATCTTGGTGTCTAATGTGTTGATGTTTATCTGCTCCAGTGTTCTTGCTTTATGCTTTGATGAATGGTTAATTGATATGCTGTTAACTAACAAAGTAGATTCAAGTGTTTGAAGTAGAAGCAAGTTTTTGCACAACTGATTCACCCCCGCTCTCAATTGTGTGCCCTAGATCTAACAATTGGTATCAGAGCCAAGTTTCTCTAAAAGGAGCTTAACCGCTTGAGGAGATCCAGGATGTCGTCTTATAAGGACAGTCCGAAGTTTGATGGAACCAACTTCTCGCTCTGGAAAGGTCATATGAAATGTCACTTGGAGTGTATGGGAAAATCTTACTTGTCCATGGTCACAAAAGCATATATACCTCCACAAGGTGGTCCGACAAGTCTGAATGAAATCACAGATGCTGACAACAATCTGCGGACCAAAGAAGCTCTTTTAAGTGCATTGAATGACTCAGAACTCTCATATGTTATTGACCTACCAACTGCATATGAGATCTGGGTTAAACTGGAACTTCTGCATGAAGGAGATGAGTTTGTTAAGAGTGCAAGGTTGCAAAGTCTGAAAGGGAAATTTGAAAGATTGAAGATGAGAGATGATGAAAATATCACTACCTTTATGCCAAGAGTAAATGAGCTGGTGTGTTGAATCAGGGATGCTGGTGGAGTTCTGGATGAAAATGAGATTGTTTGCAAAATTCTCAGATCCCTTCCTGCTACCTACAAAATCAAGGTTGCTGCCATTGATGAATTCAAAGCCCATACAACTGTCACAAGAGAGCAATTGGCTGGCAAACTGGCTGCATTTGAAATGACCAAGTTTGGAGATGATCACCCCAAGACTGAATCTGCATTCAAAACCAGTGCCTATGTGAAAGGCAAACAAAGATTTGATCCGAGAGAGAACTCTTCAAGGAAGCTATCATGGTATGATCAAGCAAGGAAAGACATGGAAGAGGAAGAAGCAGAAACAACTCAACTTGAAGCCCTCATTGCAATGAGACTGCCAAGAGGATCCGGTAAGTATGAAGGAAAATTACCCTTCAAGTGCTTCAACTGCAATAAGATTGGTCATTTTGCTTCAAGATGTCCGGAAAGATCTGCAAGGTCCAATTCTAACAGACAAAGGTTCCAAAAGAACTGTTATTATGTCCACGAAGAAGATGATAATGAAGGAGTAACAGATGATGAATCAGAAATAGGAAACAGATCCGAAAATGAATGGGTGTTTATTGCCATCAAGGAAGAAGATCCAATATCCTCTGAATCTGTCAATCATAAGGTTGTAGAAAGAGCTTTGGCTGCCCAAGTTGAAGAAAAGGATGATTGGGTTATTGACAGTGGATGCTCTCACCATATGACAGGTGACAAGAACAAGTTCTTAGATTTGGAAAGGTATGAAGGAGGAATGGTAAAGTTTGCTGATAATTCTGCTGGTAGAATCAGAGGTAGGGGAACTATTTCTTTTGATGGAAAGAGCAAAACCGGTAATATACTGTATGTTGAAGGATTGAAGCACAATCTTCTTAGTGTTGGTCAGTTGGTAGACAAAGGTTATGATCTTCGGTTCAAGAATGGAAGATGCGAGATCTTTGAAAACTCCGGAACTGAAATTGCATCCGGTACTCAAACAAAAGGTAATATCTTCCATCTAGTTGGTTCTGATAAAAGTTGTTTGTTTGTTCAAGTTGATCAGAGTTGGTTATGGCATAGAAGGATGTGTCATGTGAATTTTGATAACATCATCAAGATAAGCAATACTCAGGTTGTAAGAGATCTTCCAAAATTGGTGAAACCTACAAATAGTTTGTGCAAAGAATGTCAGCTAGGTAAACAGAGCAGAGTCTCTTTCAAAAGCAATGATCAGTCCTCTACCGGATTATTGGAATTAGTTCATACTAATCTCTGTGGTCCGACAAGAATCAAGAGTATGCAAGGTGATAGATATTTTATGTTACTGATTGATGACCATTCCTGGATGATGTGGGTTACCTTTCTAAATGAGAAATCAGAAGCCCTTGAGAAGTTCAAAATCTTCAAAGCTATGGTAGAGAATCAAACCGGATTAAAACTGAAATGTCTAAGGTCTAATAGAGGTGGTGAATTCACATCTGGTGAATTCATAGACTTTTGTGAGAAGCATGGTATAAAGAGACAACTGTCTGCTCCTAGGACTCCACAGTAGAATGGAGTAGTTGAGAGAAAGAACCGGACCATCCAGAAAGCATCCAGAACAATGATGATGGAAGCAAATGTTCCTCAGATGTTTTGGAGAGAAGCTGTCAGCACTGCAGTCTATACTCTCAATCAAGTTCAAATCAGAAGCAATACCGGTAAGACTCCATATGAACTTTGGTTTGGTATAACTCCCACTGTGAGATATTTCAGAGTATTTGGTAGCAAGTGTTACATCAAAAGAGATGATCTAGGAAAGTTTGATGCTAGAAGTGATGAAGGAATTTTCTTGGGTTACTCCACTCAAAGCAAAGCATACCGGTGTTACAATAAGAGATTGAGAAAGATGATAGAAAGTGCAAATGTGAAGGTTGATGAAGGAATTGAGAAGCCCTCAAGGTTTTATGAATATGATGAAGATGATTAGAATGATTCTCTGGTGCAAGGAGCTCAATCCTCCTCTGAAATTCAGATTCAAACTGTTTCACTAAATCAGGAAGAAGAGGTTTGTCTGAATGAGCCTGATCAAGAAACAGTAGTACAAGAAACTCCCAAAGTTCCAAGGTATGTAACTCTAAACCATTCTGAAGATTAGATCATAGGTGACAAAAGCAAAGGGGTACAAACAAGGAGGAGAATTGCTCAAGATTCAAATGAATACTGTCTGATTTCAAAGATTGAACCTAAGACAATAAATGAAGCTTGCAGTGATGAAAACTGGACCAAAGCAATGGAGGAAGAATTGATGCAAATTGAGAAAAATCACACTTGGGATCTTGTTCCCAGACCTAGAAACAAGAATGTGATTGGAACCAAATGGGTCTTCCGGAACAAACTAAATGAAGTTGGTGATGTAATCAGAAACAAAGCCAGATTGGTCTGCAAAGGCTACTCTCAAATAGAAGGAATTGATTTTAAAGAAACCTTTGCTCTGGTGGCAAGAATTGAAGCAGTCAGATTATTTCTTGCATTTGCTACCTTCAAAGACTTCAAGGTATATTAGATGGATGTCAAGTCTGCCTTCCTAAATGGTGATTTGGAAGAAGTATACATTGAACAACCAGATGGTTTTCAATTGTCTGATCATGATGATATGGTCTGCAAGTTGAAGAAAGCATTGTATGGATTGAAGCAAGCCCCAAGAGCATGGTATGAAAGGTTGGATAAGCATCTTGTGCAGATTGGTTTCAACAAAGGTATTGCTGATAGTAATCTATATTTCCAAATAGATAATGAAAACATCTTGATTGTTGAAGTATTTGTTGATGATATCATCTTTGGAGCAAGAGACAGTTTGTGTAAAACCTTTGCAAATCAAATGAAAAGTGAGTTTGAAATGTCAATGCTTGGTGAAATGAATTTCTTTTTGGGTCTGCAAATTACTCAGACAAAGAAAGGCATCTTTATCTCTCAGACCAAATATGTGAAAGAATTGTTGAGGAAATTCAGGATGGAAGATTCAAAGCCAATGGACACTCCTATGGAAACCGGATGTAAGTTGAGCAAAGATGATGACTCTCCTAAGACAGATCAGACCAAGTACAGATCAATGATTGGAGGACTATTGTATCTCACTCAGATTAGACCAAATATAATGCAGGCTGTTGGTCTTGTGGCAAGATTTCAGGCTGATCCTAGAGAATCTCATGTCATGGCAATCAAGAGGATTTTTAGATATCTAAAGGGGATAGTTGAGTATGGTCTATGGTATCCTAGAGATCACGATTTCTCTCTTCATGCATATACAGATGCAGATTGGGCAGGAGATGTAGATGATCGGAAGAGTACAAGTGGAGGAGCGTTTTTTTTGGGAAAAAGGTTGGTTTCTTGGCTAAGCAAGAAACAAGAGGCAATATCTCTGTCTACAACTGAAGCAGAATACATTGCAGCAGCAGGTAGTTGCACTCAAATCTTATGGATGGAGCAGATGTTAAAAGACATTAAAGTAGAATATGAGGAGCCTATCACAATTTTCTGTGATAATTCAAGTGCAATAAATATTTCTAAGAATCCGGTGTTGCATTCTAGGACCAAGCACATATCTATCAAGTTTCACTTTCTGAGAGAGCAAGTGAACAAGGATGAAGTTAGATTGGAGTATGTACCCTCCAAGGATCAAATTGCAGATATCTTTACTAAACCTCTTCCCAAGGACTCTTTTGAGTATCTCAGGGAGAAGTTAGGGGTCATGGCCACTCCGATGATGAACTAGGATGCACTGATGTGCATCAGTCCGGTGGATATCATAGTCATATCTTGTGATCCGGATTGATGATGGGGAGCTGCTACTAAGGGGGAGTAGCTGGTATGATTCTGATGTGTTAGAGTTGCAAGTATGAGCCCTTTGCCATTGATGTCAAAGGGGGAGAGAAGACATGTGAAAAACAAGTGGTTGATGATCAAAGGGGGAGCAGTAAAGGAAGAGAAGACATGTGAAGAGTTCTTGTTGATAGAGGGAACTGTGACAGAAAGGAGGAGTTCTTGTCTTGATGGTTTTTCACATCATATGTTGCCATCAATGACAAAGGGGGAGATTGTTGCAAGTATGACGTTAACCAGTGTTCTCATTGATGTCAACATACTCATATTATTGATAAGAAGGATTGGATGAGCTGTGTGCTGAGGTTATTGAGGAAATCAGTCTCAATCAGGAACAATGAAGAGCAGTGATGAGAAGAAGGCAAAAGTACTCAATCGGTTGAGTATCAGAGGATGCAGATTAAAGGGTTTGTAGATATGAGTCTTGAGATATTCCATTCAAGATTTCAGAGGTCCGCATGAAGATATGAAGAAGTTGTGATCGATCAAGTAGAACTGGTTCCGGGAGATGCTTCGGAGTGACAGAGTGCTACAAAAAGGTCTGGTGAGATCCGGAAGTGCATTGTCCTATCTTGCGGATTGGATGGAGTGTTTTAGATGTCCTTGTGATGTGTCATCTCAATTTGTTCATGGTTTGGAGGTCCAGAAGCACCTTGTTCAGTATGACAGTGGTGGTAGACTGTGTTCTTGAAGTTTCAGATGAAGAAGAAAAGAATTCTAGTAAGTGGAGGAAGTGTGGATGTACTTAGTCATTCAGGCAAGCTTGTGAAGGTTCTCGGATCATGTTGAGGTTGTGTTGTCGGTCCGCATTAGTGTTAGAGCCCAGAATTGGAGATATACTTCTGGATGAAGATGTTCTTGTTCAGGTTGGCTGACCGGATGGGTTATTCATCTTGCGAATGTTCTTGTGAATGATTGCCGACTTGCGGATGTTCTTGTGGATGATTGCCGACTTAGATGATTGTTCCTAAGTCGATGCCTTGTATAAATAAAGGTTTGTGAATTCATTTCAAGGTATGTCGTGGAGCGGATGAGTGTGGGATAGAGAGAGAGTGAAAGGCAGAGTAGGTGTGTCTCGGGCTTAAATGGAATTGATCCAGACATGGTGAAGATGTCATTCTCCAGTTCAAGTTTGTAATACTTATGATCTTGTAGACAATGTGTCTCTTGTAGGCAGTGTGCCTCTTTGTGAGCAGTGTGCTCAGGCAGTGAGCCCTGACTGGCATGTGCCATCCATTTTTCTTATTCTTCTAACAGAGAATAATCCTTGTGTTAATCACCCCGTGGTTTTTCCCTTAACCAGGTTTTCCACGTCAAAATCTTGGTGTCTAATGTGTTGATGTTTATCTGCTCTGGTGTTCTTGCTTTATGCTTTGATGAATGGTTAATTGATATGCTGTTAACTAACAAAGTAGATTCAAGTGTTTGAAGTAGAAGCAAGTTTTGCACAACTAATTCACCCCCCCTCTCAGTTGTGTGCCCTAGATCTAACAAGACATTGAGCAACGTGATAAGTCTCTAATTGTAGATTTCTTCAAGATCACTAGACTTAGGTATGAATTTGATATTGTCTTTGTTAATTAAATTTCTCAATGATCTAGTTTGCATCGCTTCAAGGTAGACATTATGCAGGTCATAGCCCATCGTGTCCCAAAATGCTTTGTAAAACTCACAGGGGAAGCTATCTAAGCTAAGGGCTTTGTCATTGGCCATTGAAAAAATAGCCTCCTTAAGATAATTTTGAGTGAGAAGCTGATTGCATAGAATGCATTGGATATTGGAAACCAGACAAGGGACTGAAACAAGACATTGTTGCAAAGTAGAATCTCGAAGCGGAGTGTAAGCCTGAACCGAGAAGACTTGTTCATAATGTTGAACAAAGGCTTGCAGAATGTCAAGCAACTCATGTAAGATTTGCTACCCATCCTGTATCCACTAGATGGAGTGAGAAATATGATGGGCGCATAAAGCCTGAAAAAATTCCTTTGACACTTTGTCCCGAATCTTAAGCTAGTGGAGTCAACCTTTGATTTGAGCCCCACAGGTTGAATGAGCATTGACGATCTGCTTTTGCTATCGGAGTTGCACCACCCGCAGCTGGGCGACAAGATCAAAAGGATGAGTCTCCAAAGCAATGGTGGCGTGGCGAAGCTCTTGGGTGGTGGCCTCATAAGAGTGGCTATGAAAATAGGCAAGCTATGTCCCATAAATTTGGAGAAACAATGAAGTGTGGGTGATGGCATCATTCCACCAAGCTGTCTAACAAGTCCCGTGCATGGGACGGGGCTCTAAATTCCAGACATGTTGAATATGAGTTGATGTGGCCTTGTGAAGAAGTGACATGTTAAGAAAGAATTAAGTCTTCATAGCTTTGGGTTTGGAAGTTTGCTATTCAATATGAAAATATATTGGGAAATGGTCAGAAAGGACAAGATTGGCCAACAACTCGATAGGCGAGGAGTAACATTTGGAAATGAAAAGAATGACTAGGCAAAAATCATGGCTTGATCTAGTTGCTTTAAGACCTTGTCAGGTTCCGCTCTTAAACTATTCCATGTGTACTAAAGTGAATGTCCTTGGCGGCGGCCTACATTGGGATCGAAAAGACCCAATTTATTACGCATAATAAACCAAGCCTCTCTTTCACCAGCTATCCACTGTATATGCACGACTCTGTATTTATCATACACACATTCAACCATATTAAAGTCCCCGCACAAAACTCAAGTGGCGACTATCATTGAATGAGAGATCCATCTCCAAAGAGATCTCTCAACGACATCATTGGGAGCATAAACACTAATAATGCCAAAGGAATGATTATTGATGTTGAAAAGAGGCCATAGTGCATGATTGGTGGGCTCACATTTGTGATCGAAAAATAGTTTATGCCACGTAGGAGAGAGAAAGGTGACAACCCTCCATGACCAGCTTCATGGTTACTGCAAAAAAAATGGCTGGAAGGCCAAATCACATAACACGTTGTTGAAAGCAAAATCCAGACACTTTGACCTCCTCAAGGCAAAGAATGTCTAAATTTGAGAATTGAAGCTGAGCATCACGAATGAAGTATTTTTGTGGGAGGTTTGTGAGACCTCAAACTTTCCACGAAATATAGTTCATAAGTGGGGATCGAGAGTCATCTCGTTGTTATCCAGCTCCTCAAGAGCAGAATAATTATTTTGTAGCAAAAAATCATTTGCCTCAAAGCTTCCAATTTGGAAGCTAAGATGGATAGGTTGTCATTTTGTCGACACAAATTCTCCTTCCAGGCGCCTGAGTGGGCTGCGGGACCTCCTCTATCCAACATGAGGAGGAGAAGGGTGGTGGGTTGTGATGGTTAGCGGTTGCGAAACAACTGTGGCTGCTGGCATGGCTTTGCACATTTTTGCCTCTCCAAATGATTCCTTGGGAGGGGAAATGGAAGATTTCCCAATGTCGGGGGTTTTGAAACATTCTTCAATGTCAGAGCCCCCAAACTAGATGTTTTAGGGGCTGGCTTGGAGTTACTTGAATTCTTGTTTCGCTAGTTGACCACTGTAGACTAGCCTTTCTTTTCTTTTGTAGGAGGTGTTGGCCATATCGAGGGATGTACCATGGGCTTTGGTCTTAGAAATGCTAAAGGGCATTCTTGAATCTTGTGTTCGAAGGATTGGCATCGATAGAAGGTGTTGGGCAAATTGATATACTGCACCACTGAGAATAGCAGGTTTGGCCAACCTATATATCAATAGTGTCTTTGAGGTCCTTAGAGAGATCTACCTCCACATATACTCATCAATGGGGATGAGCCGAATAGAACCGTCAGGTTCAACACAAACCACAGTGCCTAGCGAGGAGGCTATTTGATGTAAGAAATTCCAGCAAGTTAAGGGAAGACAAGGGAACTCAACCCAAATGGGAACTCTAAAGGACTTGTCACAAACAATAAAGTCACAAGTCCAAGGTTTGAAAACAAGGAGGAGCAGATAAGCCAGTGGCCCTGACTGAGAATAGCCTCAACATGGTTGGCCTCGGCGAAGTGAAAAAGGAAAAATCCTTTGGTAAGATTTTGCATGGCATCAAGTTGGATCCCATGTGGGGTCTAGATTTGTCGAACCATTCTTTGAGCATGCTTTTAGGGGGAACTCTACCCACAAAGTATCCAATTAAAGTGAAATTCTATAGCCATTTGAAAGGATTATCAAAATAAAGAATGGGAAGAATAACACCTGGTGGTGTTTCAAGGGACGTACCTCATGGAACACCTTGGGGACAAACTTCTGAGGGTGTTTGAGCAGGGGAGCAATTGGATGTCACTGTCAAGCCTTCAACTCCAACAATAATAGTTGCAGAGAAATGAAAGGCCAAGGCCATATAAAGTGGGCAAAAAATGCTCGCAAGCTAAGTGGTTTTATCCGCACTGCGATAAATGCCTAGGAAAACACAAAAATATCCTATAGAAGTGCAGTACGATGACAAAGCATGGCAACTCAAAAAACTTAGCAAAGCAAAAAAACCTAGCATATCCACTGATTTTCATCACTGTCTTTGTATTGTTTTTAATACTATTCGATTGTGGGTGGTTTAAAATGACACAATTTTTTTTAAAATTTTATTTAAGCTATATTTCTAAAAGAAAATAAAATAACCTACATAAATTATTTAGGCTAATTAAATAAATGTAACCAATTAGCAAACAATTAACCTAGATGATAGAGCTTGGATAGATAATAGAAATTAAATAAATGTGATAGTTAAATATGAGGATAGGTGCACTTAGCTCAAGCATGATAAGAGATAAATGATGATAATGTTGTTCTAGAATGATTTGTCACTATTGTAAAATTGTTTTCCTTGATCTTGTGAATATCTTAGTCTAAACTAGCACAAAAATCTTTGCAGATTAATGTTGCACCTTGCGTGATCAATCTTGATTGGAAGGAACTTGATCCTAATGTGTAGAATTGATATGTGATGTGTGGAATGATATAACAAAAAATGCAATCTTGGAATTTGTTCACCTTCACCTACTAGATATTTGAGTAGTCAAGGTGGTGCCTAGAGATACTGTTGGGGAGGTTGTTGACTTGATAAGTAAATAGGTTCTCCTTGGTCAACCCCTTGGTAGATCAAATTAATATTGATGAGAGATTGAAGATAACATTCATAGACATTCAGATGGCCTATATGATGATGCACACATTTGATTTCTTTATTGTCTTTTAGAATTGAAGTGTGCTTTGAATATCTTGGCATTCACCCTATGAAATTAAGTGCATAATGAATGTCTTTAAATACCATGACATAGCAACATGTTGCATGAAATGTGTGTTAATTCAGCTCATAATGGCTAGTAGAAGGGGATAGAAAATTAAAGTTTGAATTTAATGCTGGATTTTGGGGGTCATTTCCACACTCCTTGGAATTGACTTGGATCAATCCCACATCTTTTGGAATTGATTATACTCACATCAAAGAAGACACACAACTAATGGGAACTAGTATGAGTATGCTAATTTCACCATTACATTTTGACCCCTTTGATGTGCGTGTGAATTGTATTTTAAAGTATGTGGACATTCTTAAATAACATGAAAAGTGAATATTCAAACATTCATAAAAAGGATATGGGTCCTTTAAAAAGGATACAATTATTATTCTTGTACACTCGTTAGGATAAGCACTTCATCAAAACAACAAAAAGTGTGCAATGAGTAGAATTTGCCACATGATCAAAATAATCACAAACTACAAGTTGCTTAATGTTAGAAATTGAGATTTTAGGCAACTAACCATTACGTACAAAATAGAAAATAAATGAAATAAGAGTTGTAGAAAGTACAAAAATCCTTTCAAGTAAAAAATTCCACAATAAACATCATTCAATAGTGAGGAAACTTTTTTTAAAAAGAAATTGATGATCTATTACTAATTAAGAAAAACATGTTACAATATAGATGTGGAGAAACCACATCAGCCCCACCAGGCTATAAACCAGTTCAGACTAATACAAAAACATTGTGTATACCACCATCAAAATGTAAGGAGAATCAACTTACATCAACATCAGTTGTATATAACAGAGACAAGTCAAAATTTTACATTCTGATATCTATAATCAACCTCAATGCCTTCGCATAAGCCTGTTGAAAATTCTACCTCTATTCTTCTAGATTATGATCAGATCAGAAATATCATCAACATCTTTATCCTTATTATTTTTGTCCTTGTTGTTGCTCTCCTTGTAGGAGTCCAACTCTTTGAAGGTACCAAGTGGAGGAGAAATGTTCTCTTGGCTGCCACTTTTATCAAAGTTTTGATTTGTGAATTCCAAATCTTTGATTGCTTCATCCTTGAGAAGTTCATATTTGTGCTATTTAAAGTACTAATTTTAGAAGTCAAGATATTCCTTATAAAACTTGTAGACACCTAAAATTGACTTGCTCCGCAAACCAATTTCCCATATCTCTACACCACCAATTATCCCTCCTATTAATTAAATACATTCATTTTATTTAATTAATTCATCCCTAATCATCTACCCTTAACCATTTATGCATCCTTTGTGATCAAATAATTCATTTAATTTATCACTATACCTTACAACACTATCCCTCATTAATCAAATAAATATTCTCAATATTTATTTAGTTAATTTGTCCATCCCCCTAATCTTTATTAATTAGATAAATCATTCTTATTTGATTAATCTACCCTACTAATCAACCTAAACATAGCCTAGTTGATTAAATAACAATTATTTAATTAGCTACCCCTGCCTACCTATCCCCTAGACCTAAATTAATTAAGCTGGACACTTAATTAAACCTTGCTTAATCCATTCTCCCACACACTTTGAATAAAAATCAATTTTTTATTCAAAGGGTCACATCTTCCTCTTACACATGTAAGTGTACACATGTCCTTGACCTCTCACACCCCTTACAAATGTCATAACTCATTAATTGGAGCTCTTCCTAAAATGAATTTTTATTTCATTTCTAATCCTCCTCTCTTCCCCATTTGAATTAAAAAATTCACATATAACTTGTCATATCCAACTCATCACCCTTCCCTATGTGAATTTAAAATTCACAAATAATTGGAGCCATCTAATCTCATTGACCAAATCTTAGGCTTTGATCTCTCTTGTCCAACCGTCTTGTGACACTTGTTATATGACTACAACTCCAATCCAAACCCTATTCCTCAAGCATTCCTAGCCATTGATCTAAACTTTCAATTTTTACCCTCCATGTTTTTACCAAAAATCTAAAAATAGAGCCTTCATCTAAGCCATTTGGATCACTTCTTCATCTTATCATCACTATGCCAAAATTTCTCTCATCTCCTCTCATCATACCCTTACCATGCCAAAATCATTCTAGCCTCTCTATCCATATCTAATCCTTCATCAAATCCTTTATCAAATCCATCAATATCTTCATCATATTGTGTTGAAATAATAGGAACAATCCTATAAGGACCTGACTCATCCTTAATAAAATAATACTAAACTCTGAATTCAAAATACCGAGGAATTAAAATTTTGATCTACCAGATGTAAGAGATGCAGATTTGTGAAATTTCACTATTAATTCTAAGTATTGGTCAATAAATGTTATTGTGGTTAGACGACTAGAACTTAGTTTTATAAGGTCATCAAGTCCTGAAAGGATCATCAATCTTGATCTAGTGAAGAGAAATAGTACATTTAACAAGTTAAACATGCAAGGACAACAGATCAACACATACCTTAAGTCATGCATTACATCCTGCATTCGTTTCCGACAGCTTGCTCTTCCTCCAGCAACCGTATCCTTATCATCTGCACAAAACTAACTAGACAATCCCATGTTAACACAACTTAGAAATCACTACTTAGAAAATTAAGATCATGATGTTAATTGTAGAAGAACACCCTACATCCGAGGGACCTGAGTATGGAGGGCATCCTTCATCATCCAAACTACCTACATACCCTGTATCCACAGGATCAAGGCCCCCCTCCTTCAGATGCGATTACACGGAGAATCCAAATATGTAGTTTTGTTTTGCACTATGTTTGCTGCAACTGTGAGTGGGTATCCAACCCTTTCTAGGGTTATGCCTTGCCCCAGACAGTTCTTCGTCGGCTGCCACCCACTCAATGAAACAGGGACAAAAATTAGTCCACTACCAAAAACACCTAAAGGGGTGTTTGTTAGTTAGTCCTAGTGTGGAGGAATCCCTATCAGGTGTCTGCTCATGAAATCTAGTTTACTTCCTCAATCCAAATAAGGTAATTTCGTGACTAAGTTCATTCCTGATTCCCTAGTGTTTTCACCAAGATCCGTGAAGGCGAGGTGTGAGAGCATATGACAAATAGTGTTTTTGGATCAAACTAGCTATCTAACATTTTACAAGTCATCTCCGATTTTAGACTCGTGTGTCAATAAGCCTCATTTTATGTTAATAGCTTGAATGGTTTTCTAAATGAGCATTTTTCCCTCAATACTTAGAAATTCGCATGGTAATCACTATACAACTATTTCAATAGACTCGTCCTTTAGTTAATCTTTTTAATGAGATATCAGTGGAGATTTTTCCTTCCTACAGATTTAACTTCGACATGTCCCTTATTACTCCCCGACGATTTAGATAGATGATGCCCAGACGTCGTTGTTGAAGCTATGTTAGGCGCAAGGTACTTGGTTCAACGCGATGGCATTACCTGTAAATGTGACATAGAGGTACCATAAAAACTGAACACTGCGATTTGTTTTGCGTTTGGACATTTGTATATTAAGTTTACCTATCTATTAGAAAAGAAAAACTTGTATAATAACTAATAAAGAAAATTGACAAAGGAAAGATACTTCTCTAAAACATAATGAAGTAAAGTATAGTAAAGATGCTCGATCATATCACTTATACATAATGAATGGGACTAGAAAAGATACTTAATCAATTTTATTGATTCATAGCATAAACTAGAAAAGATTAGTAATGTATGTAAAGATTCAGTTTTGGAAAAACAAGGAAATATTGATAACTTATTTTGCCATACATCTAATAGACTTTGTTCCAAAAGTAAATAATTGATACGATTTCTTACAAACTTACTTTTAATTGAAACCAATAAGGACTTAATAAAAGTTGTAAAATAAAATAGGTATCTCAACAAGAGGTTTACTTTAAACTCCCTAAACGAGTTTATACTTTATTAAAATTAAATAATTTTTATTGTTAATAAACTTATAAATATAACTTGATCAAAGATAAATAATGATTCTTGTTACCTAAAACCGGTAAATAGTTGCTCTAAGGTTTTACAACTTTCTAATTAACAACCAATTTAAAGAACTTCTCGATTCTATTCATGATTCCTCCATGGTCATAATTTATATTACTATAACATTCATTCATTTAAAAGACCTTTTGTCTTTGAAACTTCATGCTCAAGGGACAAGGTAGTTCATTTACTCCGCTTATTATTCAATAAATTTTAATGCTGTCTTAAAATATTTTTAATGCACTTTTATCTAAGGAAATCAATGTCTTTAATTCTATTCAATTTCCAAACGTCTCCCATTTTGACACCCATAACTTATGTACCCATATATAAAGGTCGACATCAATATATGCTATTTTTAATAAATTCATTTTGTCTTATCACAAATTAAATTCATTTCTGTTAAGCAATTATCCTATCGATTTATTTAATCAATTCTGTTATTATTTTGGTAGTAGTTGTAAAAAAAGATTGATATAATAAAATATGATTTATTCTTCATACAACTCTATTTACCAAGGAGTCAACAATTTAAAATAAAATTGACTTACTCTCATTGCTTGCTAACAATTAACTTAATTAATAACACAAATCCCATGGTTATAAACTCATACATTCACTTGTTAAAATCAAAATCTAATATCTATCTCAATAATTACTTTTGAAATGTACAATGCCATTTTTCCTTCTCTCAATAATATTATTAGGTATGAAATTGGATACCCTTGATCAAATATCCAAAATTCATAACTCACCTAGTAATTACACTCACATTCCATGGTTGTTCAAAGAATCTATAACAACTAATATTTTATTTTGCTATTTGTGGCACCACCAAGTATAATTTTCACCATTTTGTATGTAGATGGCATGGTAATATATATGCCTATTCTCCAACTATTGTGTTCTAATTTAAGATATTTTCATAGGAATTTTATAACTTCCATATTTTGTGCTTGATCTATAATCTTTCAAAATAAACTTATTAAATTATCCCCTTTCCCTAGTATATAAGCAATATATCGGATCACATTTTGGTTATTCCAAAAAAAACTCACTATGCATGTTACAATTATTAAATTATTTATTAAACTTATGTATTGAAGACATTATCTAAAAAAATAACCAAGTAGTATATATATATACACACCAAAAATGTCAGACTTCCAATATAAATGAAAGGGCATCCCTGAAAGCATAATGAAAGGGGAATTTCTTCCAGATGTTGTAATTGCAAGCGATCTGATAGATATGCATGCAAAATGTGGAAGCATAGACAAGACATGGAAACTGTTTGACAAAATGCCTCAAAGAATTGTCATCTCAATGAAAAATGGATTGTTGAAAAGGCTTTAGAAACTTTCAAACAATTGTAATTGGGAGGCATAAAGACAAATTCCTTGACCTTTGACAATGTCCCCTCTTGCCTGTGTCGAAATGGGAGATTTCGAATAGGGTATGGACACCCATCAAAGCAAAATGGAAGGGGGATTTTTGTCAGATATTATAGCTAGAAACACACTGGCTTGTATTGTAAAGGAATTCTCATACCATATATAATTCTAAAATTAACACGGTTTGGAAAGTGAATGCAGCTGAAACTCTAAACTAATCTAAAAGCCAGAAGCCTGGGTTAATGTGGTCTCTTTCTAGTGTATACTGAAACTTAAAGCAAGGAAAGAAAATGTGTATAATACCATGCTAACTAGGTAGAAAGTCAATGCCATATGCATTTCCTATTCGACAATTTTTGAAGTCTCCAAGTAACCAACATTGATTCCCAAATGGGCAATCATTATTTCAATATTGAGCCACTGATCCAAGTAACCACATTGATTCCCAAGTTCCTTAAAGACTTCCTCTTAATAGTAAGCATGATTTTTCCTGTCCATGAAGATGAATTAGAGTGCTTTTGGATTCAACTGTATAAGTTTTGTTTGCATCAAATACTGTCAATTTCTCAATAGTTCTTCCTCTTATTGTCAATTTCTCAAAAATATTGTTTGAATTCTCTTAGGACCAACAAGGGATCAACTTTGAGGGAAACATCTTCATGGTCTTTAAATGTAGAGTACCTACTTTCATAACTAATATCCATTGCAATGCAATTTAAATTTTCAACAGATCTATTTACGTTGAAAGTCCAATTTTGGTGTCAATATTTGAATATTTCAGGCTTTGAGCATCAATAGGAAACTCAGTTTAACAGATAGAAACATAACAAAACTATCAATTGTCTAATGATAAAAGCTAGTTTTATAGAACCAAAGTTGGTTTTACAAGGAAGAAAGAAATAGAGCATATTGAGATGAAATTCCATACTAGTAGAAAATATTACATCTCGAGAATGTCTACCATCAATATTTAAGATGTTTCTTTATCTCTTGGAAAAATAGTTTTTTTAGGAGGCTTATAATGAACCTTTTTACTTAATGCGACTAAAGTTAATGTTACCAAAACAAAAGGAATCTTGCAAATAACAAATTAAATAAATCCCAACAGAAAAATTTCAAGAAAAGGCATCATGGTCGCAAAACTGATTGGCTTAAGAGAGTTTGTCATTTTCATGTTTACTTAAATCAATAATGTCATAAATATATTAATATAAGGGAACAAAATCTCTTTTACATAAATCTAGGCTAGTTAAATAACATATCAAACCACTTATCAATTATTTTAAGACATTTCATCAAAATGAGCTCAAAACTAAACAAAAATAGGAAAAGGAGGAACGCTCTTACAATTTGCTCCAACAATCCAACCAAAAGCCAAGTGTGTCTTCCCTTCTCACTTCTATGACTATTTATAGAAAAAAAAAATCCTTGTCTAGGCCATCATTTTCCAAACACATGGTGGAAATTTTGGAAGACTTTGGAGTCAAGTCTAAGCACATGGTGGAAGATTGGTTCATTGGGGTCAAGTCTAGAAAATTAAATGCCTCTTTTCCAATTTTCCAAATTGCCAATTTTCCAAGTCTACTCAATTAATGCCTCTTCCAATTTTCCAATTTGTCATTATTTTGTGGATAAGAATTCTCCCATGTGATTCTTGAAAAGTTGCATTGAAAGATGGGGGTTGAACCTTCAAAAATGTTGTTACTAGAAATGTACTCTTTTAAATCATTTTAAAATTTTAAATTATCTTAAAAATAAATCATTTATTTATTATCATCACTATTTTTATTATTATTTTTTTTTTTATGAAACTATATATATATTATTTAATTTTAATAGCTTTTATGTGTGTTAGTAAGATTTGAATAAAATACATACAATTAGACATTTAAGGTAAAAAAAATAGTTATGCATAGTATTCAAATCAACCTCAGAACTCAAAATATGTTCGAGGGTTAGAAGCGGGTCATGACATATTTCCCCCCTAAAACTTTGCATCATCCCGATGCAAAACATCACTGACTATAGTTTGTAAATTAAGGTAGCAAAAGTGCTCAACACAAATCAAAACTTCTACTATTATCCTTGTATTATCATAACAATGTGAGTTCAAGAAATTATTTTAGCCTTTCAAACCTGATTGAGCATACCCTTGCAGCTTGTCCCCTAGTTGAAAATGGTGATTATTCTCGTATACTCATTCATTCAATTTTTTCTGCATCTAGAATAAACAATTGCAGAGGTTGTTAGACATATCATGTTATGATGTTACTCATGGTGTTGTTCAACAATGCTTCTAAGATTCTTATGTTGGTATGCAACAATTCATCACAAAGTACTTTGACTTATTAATGCAAATTAAAGTAATAAATGATCATAAGTTACCAAAGATGCCATTTTTAAATCATTACTTCATCATGTAATTATCTTTAGGAACCTTTTAGATGTCACAATAAGTGAAAAAAAAATTAGGAAGAGATCTGACTTGCTAGAGTGTCATCATTAAGCACATTATCATCATAATATAACTTCTTCATGATTATCATAGAATGGGGTCATCAAATCAAACATGTGTCATTATCATGAACTCCACATGTGAACTAATTAAAGTAAATCATCCCCATACTCACAGATTCGTCAAGAGCAAATGAACGTATTCTGAAACAGGCTTCAATGTCAAGAGGTCAAATTATTATCATATCAAGTGCAAGGATCAGAATATTATTATTTTTAATGTCTCTTCAGGAGATTCATTTCTATATAGGAAGGCTCTTACCTTAGTCCATTCACAATAAAGCTAAGTACACTTGTTCCTCACTTTGGTTTCTGACCATTTCCTTTCATAGAGAATAAAATATTCATAGATATAATCGATCCTATCCAAAGTCAACATATCCAAAACGTCATTAAATAATTTTCTTCTTTTATACCGAGTTATCTCTCTAATCCACCTTCAAGTTAATTTCTCTCCTACATAAGAGGGTCACATTTATTGTTCTCATTTTTCTTCGACCATACTTGATCATAATGAAAATCGTACCAAACTCAAAGTCCAACTGTCTAATCTTATTATTCATATCCTTAATTTTCTCTCATTTTAAAACCTTCTTTGCTGTTATTACAATGTTACATGCTTGCAATTCATAGTAAAACCTCAGAATCAACTTTCTAAGTTAAAAAAAATTTAGGTTCATAGATTCTCCCTTGGTAATCCATCATTATTAAAAATTCTAGTTATGTTTGAAGTTTACTCCAACATGTGTTAGAATCCAAGAGAAATGATACACCACCATTATATTATCTTAGTCAATCTGAGTACTCAGGAATAGCCAATTCGGGCTAAAGTGTCTAAAATGGGACATAATGAAATAAAGCCAACTGGGCTCTTCTGTCCTTTGGGTAAACTGGTTCATATGGAATTGGGTCTAATGGACCCTATCGCTTCTAAATAATTGCAGTTTAGTCACACTATTATCTTCACTTTCACTTTCTAAAGAATCTTTTGCAACATCACTCAAATCATTAGTATCACAAGAAACTTCACAAAGTTCAAGCTTAGATCTCAGGTTTTCATTTTCTTCTCTACATGCTATAAGTGACTTCTTGAACTGATTAACATGTTCTTCTTGAATCCTGCTATTTCACTCTTCTATAAATTGTTCTCCCTTTTTCAATTCTCTCAAACCTTCTTCTAGATCTCTGTTCCTCTATTCCAACTTCCAACTTTTTAAATCTCTCTTCAATATCTTCAAACAATGTCAACTCTGCTTCTAGTTCTTCATTTCTCCTTGTTGCATTTTTTAGTTCTTCTTCAAGGGCATCATATTTGTCTTCTCTGAGTTCCTCTATCTTTTCCAACAACTCTGAATTACACCTTTTGATTTTGCACAATTCTCCTTCCAAAATAATGGCCAAACGGGCCTAAACTAGTCAAACAGATTAGAACTTTATCCAATAGGTAAACTTAACAGCCATACAGGCTAAATAGGACATAAATCATTATGCTCTATCCAGAGACTTTTGACTCCTTCGGGATCAATACGAGTCCATGAGCCACTTCTTGGAGACCACAGTCTGCCCAAGCACTATGCTGAGGATGTCAATAGGGGATACACAATATCGACTTGTACACACCTCAGTTTCGACAAAGTCGGGTACAAGTAATCCACCCCGAGGATTCTTCTGAGTACTAGTGACTTCCATTATTCTGATATCATATAAACATTACACTTAAAATGAATACATGTTCAAGCACACACATCAACACTCAAGTGAAAGGTAACAATTCTAGCTATCATGCATGCCTATTTGTAGAGACTGCCACATCAACAACTCTTCCAAACTTTCCATCCATCTCTCTCTTCTCAATTGTTGCATCAATTAGCAGCACCGTAGGGCTTGTTATCCAAAAGTAGTGCTAGCATCCCAAAATTGATAGCTGCTTCCCAAACTAGGAGTCCATGAATGACATCAATTTCCCAAAAGTCAATAGTTGCTTCTTGTACTTATCCATTTAGTCATAAAATCATATAGTCTCACCTCCAAAGGAAACCAATATCATTGATATCTTAGTGCCAAGTAACCGAGAAAGAAAGATGGTTTTCAAGGCCCTTTCCTAATACTTTGCTCGTGTTCATTTAAGGTATTATCCTCCAAGAGGAAGGTATGCAAGAAATAAACACATAGATCTAGGGGGATGGATGGATTATGACTGTCCCATACCAATCCCATTTGCACCCCCATCCTCACAATAGAATTCCCCATGACACCTACTCCCCCATACAACCTACCAGGGGCCCCTCCTGAACATGTCAGTTTACAGAAATCACATTGCTCCACACATGCTAGTAGGTGCAACAATAAAATGCCTCAAATTAGGAAAGACTAAGTAAAACAAGTCCATATGTTAAATCCTCAATTAGAATACATTAAAATAAAACAAGCCAAGAAAGAGTGAAGATCAAAAATAACAACCATTGTAACATCCCCAAATTTAAACAAGAACAAGTCCTTGAGGCAAAAAGACCATCTCAAAATTTAAACAAAGAAACAAAACACTGCTGGCTTAACACTTAAGTAAAACCTTTAACACAAGAATAAATAATTCAACAATCTCATAAAATTTGCACATTACAATCACCATGTAGCCTTACAACAAGACCACCTAAGGGGAGTAGGGGAATTGGGTGGACTTCTAAAAATAGATAAATCGTATGGTAGTATCAACCACGTAGAGAATAATGATAAATCACCATGTCACACTAAGCATTCCCCACACAACCTGGAACAACCTTATCATATTTCTATATCAAAAGTCCACACGAATAGTCATATGCCCCCACAAAACCTAGGGCATGCCATTATGAAAAGATCCATTAAGATGTGCTACAAAAGGAATTAGCCACGGAATATGATATCTACTTCCCAAAAGAGAATCCTCAAGTCTCACGGTTGTCACGTACACAACTATTGTTGTCACATTACACATACTATCACTGACATCAAACTATCCACCTCACCCTCTAGGGAGGGTTTATCTACGGCCTTACCATTTCCTTTTCTTTGCATGTTTCTCTTCCACATTTATCAATAACTAGATGATCATTAGATCACAAGAGGGGGAATATCATTAATGTCATTATATCTCCTTATATCTTAATTCTTTCCATACATTAGGTTGGCGGACCTCCAAGCCTAGTGTTTGAGCCTCTACTCTGATACCTCATGTAAGGACCTGACTTATCCTTAACAAAATAATACTAAACTCTAAATCTGAAATACCGATGATTTAAAATTTTGATCTATCAGATGCAGGAGATGTAGATTCGTGAAATTTCACTATTAATTCTAAGTATTGCTCAATAAATGTTATTGTGGTTAGACGACTAGAACTTAGTTTTATAAGGTCATCAAGTCTTGAAAGGATCATCAATCTTGATCTAGTGAAGAGAAATAGTACATTTAACAAGTTAACATGCAGGGACAACAAATCAACACATACTTTAAGTCATGCATTACATCCTGCATTCGTTTCTGACAGCGTGCTTTTCCTTCAGCAACTGTATCCTTATCATCTGCACAAAACTAACTGGACAATCCCATGTTAACACAACTCAGAAATCACTACTCAGAAAATTAAGATCTTGATGTTAATTGTAGAAGAACACCCTACATCTAGGGGACCTGAGTACTCGGGGCATCCTTCGCCATCCAGATTGCTTACATACCCTGTATCCACGAGATCAAGGCCCCCCTCCTTCGGATGCGACTACACAGGGGATGCGAATATGTAGTTCTATTTTGCACTATGTTTGATGCAACTGTGAGCGGGTATCCAACCCTTTCTAGGGTTATTCCCTGCCCCAGACAATTCTTTGTCAACTGTCACCCACTCGGTGAAATAGGGACATAAATTAGTCCAATACCACAAACACCTAAAGGGGTGTTTTTCAATTAGTCCTAGTGTGGAGGAATCCCTATCAAGTGTCTTCTCATGAAATCTAGTTTACTTCCTCAAGACAAATTAGGTAATTTCGTGACTAAGTTCATTCCCGATTCCCTAGTGTCTTCACCAAGATCTGCGAAGGCGAGGTGAGAACATATGACATATAGCGTTTCTGGATCAGACTAGTTCCCTATCTAACATTTTACAAGTCATCTCTGATTTTAGACTCACGTGTCAATAAGCCTTGTTTTTTGTTAATAGCTTGAATGGTTTTCTAAATGAGCATTTTTCCCTCAATACTTAGAAATTTGCATGGTAATCACTATACAACTATTTCAATAGACTCATCCTTTAGTTAATCTTTTTAATGAGATATCCGAGGAGATTTTCCCTTCCTGCGGATTTAACTTTGACATGTCTCTTATTACTCCCCAACAATTTAGAGGGATGATGCCCAAACGTCATTGTTGCAGCTATGTTAGGTGCAAGGTACTTGGTTCAACACAACGACATTACCCATAAACATGACACAAAGGTACCGTAAAAACTAAACAATGTGATTTGTTTTATGTTTGGATGTTTGTATATTAAGTTTACCTATCTGTTAGAAAAGAAAAACTTGCATAATAACTAATAGAGAAAATTGACAAAGGAAAGATACTTCTCTAAAACATAATGAAGTAAAGTATAGGAAAGATGCTCAATCATATCACTTATACGTAATGAATGGGACTAGAAAAGATACTTAATCAATTTCATCAATTTGTAGCATAAACTAGAAAAGATGTTCTATCAGTAATGTATGTAAAGATTCAGTCTTGGAAAAACAAGGAAATCTTGATAACTTATTTTCCCATACATCTAATAGACTTTGTTCCGAAAGTAAATAATTGATACGATTTCTTACAAACTTACTTTTAATTGAAACCAATAAGGACTTAATAAAAGTTGTAAAATAAAACAGGTATCTCAACAAGAGGTTTACTTTAAACTCCCTAAATGGGTTTATATTTTATTAAAATTAAATAATTTCCATTGTTAATAAACTTGTAAATATAACTTGATCAAAGATAAACAATGATTCTTGTTACCTAAAACTGGTAAATAGTTGCTCTAAGGTTTTACAACTTTCCAATTAACAACCAATTTAAAGAACTTCTCGATTCTATTCATGATTCCTCCATGGTCATAATTTATATTACTATATCATTCATTTATTTAAAAGACCCTTTGTCTTTGAAACTTCATGCTCAATGGACAAGGTAGTTCATTTACTCCACTTATTATTCGGTAAATTTTAATGTTGCCTTAAAATATTTTTAATGTAATTTTATCTAAGGAAATCAATATGATGTCTTTAATTGTATTCAATTTCCAAACATCTCCCATTTTGACACCCATAACTTATGTACCCATATATAAAGGTCGACATCAATAAATGTGTTTTTCAATAAATTCATTTTGTCTTATCACAAATTAAATTCATTTCTGTTAAGCAATTATCCTATCGATTTATTTAATCAATTCCATTCTTATTTTGGTAGTAGCTATAAAAAAAAGATTGATATAATAAAATATAATTTATTCTTCATACAGCTCTATTTACGAAGGAGTCAACAATTTAAAGTGAAATTGACTTATTCCCATTGCTTGCTAATAATTAACTTAATTAATAACACAAATCCCATTGTTATAAACTCATACATATTCACTTGTTAAAATCAAAATCTAATATCTATCTCAATAATTACTTTTGAAATGTACAATGCCATTTTTGCTTCTATCAATACTATTATTAGGATACCCTCGATCAAATATCAAAAATTCATAACTCACCTAGTAATTACACTCACATTCCATGGTTGTTCAAAGAATCTATAACAACTAAGATTTTATTTTGCTATTTGCGGCACCACCGAGTATAATTTTCACCATTTTGTATGTAGATGGCATGGTAATATATATGCCTATTCTCCAACTATTGTGTTCTAATTTAAGATATTTTCATAGGAATTTTATAACTTCCATATTTTGTGCTTGATCTATAATCTTTCAAAATAAACTTATTGAATTATCCCCTTCCCCTAGTATATAAGCAATATATCGGATCACATTTTGGTTATTAAAAAAAAACTCACTATGCATGTTAAAATTATTAAATTATATATTAAACTTATGTATTGAAGACATTAACTAAAAAAATATATAACCAAGTAGTATATATATATATATATATATATATTTGTTAGACTTCCAGTATAAATGAAGTGTCATCCCTGAAAGCATAATGGAAGGGGAATTTCTTCCAGATGTTGTAATTGCAAGCGATCCGGTAGATATGCGTGCAAAATGTGGAAGCATAGACAAGAAATGGAAACTGTTTGACAAAATGCCTCAAAGAATTGTCATCTCAATGAAAAATGGATTGTTGAAAAGACTTTAGAAACTTTCAAACAATTGTAATTGGCAGGAGTAAAACCAAATTCCTCGACCTTTGACAATGTCCCCTCTTGCTTGTGTCAAAAAGGGAGATTTCGAATAGGGTATGGACACCCATCAAAGCAGAACGGAAGGGGGATTTTTGTCAGATATTATAGCTGGAAACGCACTGGCTTGTATTGTAAAGGAATTCTCATACCATATATAATTCTAAAATTAAGACGGTTTGGAAAGTGAATGCAGTCAAAACTCTAAACTAATCTAAAAGCCAGAAGCCTGGGTTAATGTGGTCTCTTTCCAGTGTCTACTAAAACTTAAAGAAAGGAAAGAAAATATCTATAATACCATGCTAACTAGGCAGAAAGTCAATGCCATATGCATTTCCTATTCGACAGTTTTTGAAGTCTCCAAGTAACCAACATTGATTCCCCAATGGGCAATCATGTCAATCATCACTTCAATATTGAGCCATTGATCCAAGTAACCACATTGATTCCCAAATTCCTTAAAGACTTCCTCTTAATAGTAAGCATGATTTTTCCAGTCCATGAAGATGAATTAGAGTGCTTTTGGATTCAACTGTATAAGTTTTGTTTGCATCAAATACTGTCAATTTCTCAATAGTTCTTCCTCTTAATGTCAATTTCTTAAAAATACTATCTGAATTCCCTTAGGACCAACAAGGGATCAATTTTGAGGCAAACATCTTGATGGTCTTTAAATGTAGAGTACCTACTTTCATAACTAATATCCATTGCAATGCAATTTAAATTTTCAATAGATCTATTTACATTGAAAGTCCAATTTTGGTGTCAATATTTGAATATTTTAGGCTTTGAGCATCAATAGGAAACTCAGTTTAACATATTGAAACATAACAGAACTATCAATTGTCTAATGATAAAAGCTGGTTTTATAGAACCAAAGTTGGTTTTACAAGGAAGAAAGAAATAGAGCATATTGAGATGAAATTCCATACAAGTAGAAAATATTACATCTTGAGAATGTCTAGCATCAATATTCAAGGTGTTTCATTATCTGCTGGAAAAATAGTTTTTTTTAGGAGGCTTATAATGAACCTTTTTACTCAACGCGACTAAAGTTAATCTTACCAAAACAAAAGGAATCTTGTAAATAACGAATTAAATAAATCCCAACAGAAAAATTTCAAGAAAATGCATCATGGTTGCAAAACTGATTGGCTTAAGAGAGTTTGTCATTTTCATGTTTACATAAATCAATAATGTCTTAAATATATTAATATAAGGGAACAAAATATCTTTTACATAAATCTAGGCTAGTTAAATAACATATCAAACCATTTATCAAAATTTATTTTAAGACATTTCATCAAAATGAGCTCAAAACTAAACAAAAATAGGACAAGGAGGAATGCTCTTACAATTTGCTCCAGCAATCCAACCAAAAGCCAAGTGTGTCTTCCATTCTCACTTCTATAACTATTTATAGAAAAATTCAATACTTGTATAGGCCATCATTTTCCAAACACATGGTGGAAATTTTGGAAGACTTTGGAGTCAAGTCTAAGCGCATGGTGGAAGATTGGTTCATTGGGGTCAAGTCTAGCAAATTAAATGCCTCTTTTCCAATTTTCCAAATTGCCAATTTTCTAAGTCTACTCAATTAATGCCTTTTCCAATTTTCCAATTTGTCATTAATTTGTGGAAAAGAATTCTCCCATGTGATTCTTGAAAAGTTGGCTTGGAAGATGGGGGTTGAACCTTCATAAATGTTGTTTCTAGAAATGTACTTTTTAATTTTTTTTTTAAATTTTAAATTATCTTAAAAAGAAATCATTTATTTATTATCATCACTATTATTATTATTATTATTATTATTATTATTTAATGAAACTATATATATATAATTTAAATTTAATAGCTTTTATGTGTGTCAGTAAGATTTGAATAAAATACATACAATTAGACATTTAAGGTAACAAAAAAATTAATTATGCATAGCATTCAAATAAACCTCAGAACTCAAAATATGTTTGAGGGTTAGAAGCGGGTCGTGACAAATCCACATTCTCTATCTCAACATTGGGTAAAGCTTGGAGCTCTTTGGGTGCAAGCGTCTCAACCTTATCAAAGGAGAAGGAAGACCTTGAGGTATAGCTTTTATGTTTTATGTATTTTAGTTATCTTTCTAACTTCTAAGATTTCTCTCTCTCATTTGGCACACCTAGTGGGACCCCACGGTCCTTAAAAACTAATTTTGTGTGAGTTTTCTTGTGAAAAAGACGTGTTTTGTAGGTTCTGGCACTAAAAGCTCATTGTTTTGCACTATTTTCAATTTCTGTGGCGCCATTTCATCATCTTATGGTGCTATTTGGCTCTGTTTTGGCACCATCTCTCTATGATATCATACTAAATCTTTGTGCTTGAAAGTTGTTCTTAATAGCTTTTTAGAGGTTTTTGGTGGATTTTTAGCTTTTCTCCTCTCTATTTTTATCAGACTAACACAAAAACAAGGGGTCATAATGTCAAAATTTATCTAGGGATGCATGTTTTTGAAGCACTGTGATGTTTTAGTGCCATATTTACACAATTTGGCACCATCCTCTATTTTGGCGCCATCTTCTGGTTTGGCACCATTCTCTGTTTTTGCCCTATTTGCCAAACCTCTAGTGCCATCTTCCAAATTTTTGACAATATCTTCTGTTTTGGTGCCATCTAATTGAATTGTAACACCATTTATCTCTTTTTTGGTGCCTTTTTATATATCATCTTCTCGGGATTTGTGTAGGAATCTAACTTATCTTTACAGGCATAAAAAATATTGTCCAAGACCAAAATCAAAACTACTAATAGGTTTTGCAGGGTTTTGATAGCTTAGACACATGTTCTTTTAGTGCATTAAAATAGACTTTGTTTGGACAAATCTAGGAACATTTGATCTTGGTGCTTAAAAAGAACATAGCTTTGTTTGATGTGTCTTGTGCGCTTGCACACTTGTGTTAAACCCAAGGGATAGAATCAAAGTATCTTCTCCCCTCGCCTTCAAAAGGATCTTAGGTGAAGAGAAATGGTTCTACTCTCTTTTTCTTTTTAGGAGTGGGCCTGCTCTTGAGACACATCCGCAAGGAGAACTCATTGACGACTCCAAGTGGTGCTTTCCATTCAGTTCACTATATAAAAGGCCTAGGTGAAAGCTGAAGCTTCTTGGCGACGTATTCTCATTCCGACAGTTCGCCAGTATCCACACACTTGTGTGTGTGATATGTCAACCCCATTCTCTCCTTGCAAAAGGATTGATGTAAGTGGCTGGGATAGGCTCTTAAGTGGGTCACTACCACATGAATGAGCGTCAAGTCCCTGAATGTTCCCCCACTAAACACCATTTGTTTTAGTAGCCAAAAACCTTTTGTTTGTTGGTGCAGGGGGTCAAAAAATAGACCCCTGAAGCTGTCCCACACTCTCGCAATTCAAATTAGAGATAACAAATTTCTTGAGATCTTTAGGTCTTTAGAAACTCGAAGCTTGGTGTACCTGAGAAGTAAGTGCCATGTAAGGGGGAACCAGTATCACCAAGCTTCTAAGTTATCAGCTTTGAGTAAGTGTGGCTGGAGAAATCCAAGTGGGAATCCAACAAATACTGTCCTTTCCTCGTCTTATGTTGTACAAGTGTTTGATAAATTTCCACATTTTTTGCAATAAAACCTTTGGCCATTTGCTTTCTTGTTTGATTTATCTCTTGCCAAGAGCTCAAACCATAAAAAAATCTAAATTCCCAATCAAATCCAACAACATTCAACATCGGACCACCAATTTATCACCATTTTCCACTGTTTTAGAGCCATCTTCTCATCCTTTAGCGCTATCCATTCATCTTTCAGTGTCATTCCCCTCCTTTTTAGCGCCTTCTGCATCTGTTCTAGCACATTTTTCCTCAATGTTCAAAAATAAAAAATTTCCCAACAAAAACATCATTTTTATAAGCCCATTTTTCAATTATTAAATTATATATTAAACTTATGTATTGAAGACATTAACTAAAAAAAATATAAACAAGTAGTATATATATACACACCAAAATTTTTAGACTTCCAGTATATACGAAGGGGCATCCCTGAAAGCATAACGAAAGGGGAATTTCTTCCAGATGTTGTAATTGCAAGCGATCTGGTAGACATGCATGCAAAATGTGGAAGCATAGACAAGATATGGATACTGTTTGACAAAATACCTCAAAGAATTGTCATATGAATGAAAAATGGATTGTTGAAAAGACTTTAGAAACTTTCAAACAATTGTAGTTGGCAGGTGTAAACCCAAATTCCTTGACCTTTGACAACGTCCCCTCTTGCGTGTGTCGAAAAGGGAGATTTAGAACAGGGTATGGACACCCATCAAAGTAGAACAAAAGGGGGATTTTTGTCAGATATTATAGCTGGAAACGCACTAGCTTGTATTGTAAAGGAATTCTCATACCATATAATTCTAAAATCAAGACGGTTTGGAAAGTGAATGCAACCAAAACTCTAAACTAATCTAAAAGCCAGAAGCCTGGGTTAATGTGGTCTCTTTCGAGTGTATACTAAAACTTAAAGCAAGGAAATAAAATATGTATAATACCATGCTAACTAGGCAGAAAGTCAATGCCATTAATGCATTTCCTATTCGATAGTTTTTGAAGTCTCCAAGTAACTAACATTGATTCCCCAATGGGCAATCATGGGCAATCATCATTTCAATATTGAGCCACTGATCCAAGTAACCACATTGATTCCCAAGTTCCTTAAAAACTTCCTCTTAATAGTAAGCATGATCTTTCCAGTCCATTAAGATGAATTAGAGTGCTTTTGGATTCAACTGTATAAGTTTTGTTTGCATCAAATACTGTCGATTTCTCAATAGTTCTTCCTCTTAATGCCAATTTCTCAAAAATACTGTCTAAATTCCCTTAGGACCAACAAGGGATCAACTTTGAGGCAAACATCTTCATGGTCTTTAAATGTAGAGTACCTACTTTCATAACTAATATTCATTGCAATGCAATTTAAATTTTCAACAGATCTATTTACGTTGAAAGTCCAATTTTGGTGTCAATATTTGAATATTTCAGGCTTTGAGCATTAATAGGAAACTTGGTTTAATAGATAGAAACATAATAGAACTATCAATTGTCTGATGGTAAAAGCTGGTTTTATGGAACCAATGTTGGTTTTACAAGGAAGAAATAAATAGAGCATATTGAGATGAAATTCCATACAATTAGAAAATATTACATCTTGAGAATGTCTAGCATCAATATTTAAGATGTTTCTTTATCTCCTAGAATTTTTTTTTTTAGGAGGCTAATAATGAACCTTTTTACTCAACACGACTAAAGTTAATGTTACCAAAACAAAAGGAATCTTGCAAATAACGAATTAAATAAATCCCAACAGAAAAATTTCAAGAAAAGGCGTCATGGTTGAAAAACTGATTGGCTTAAGAGAGTTTGTCATTTTCATGTTTACTTAAATCAATAATGTCATAAATATATTAATATAAGGGAACAAAATCTCTTTTACATAAATCTAGGCTAGTTAAATAACATATCAAACCACTTATCAATTATTTTAAGACATTTCATCAAAATGAGCTCAAAACTAAACAAAAATAGGAAAAGGAGGATTGCTCTTACAATTTGGTCAAGCAATCCAACCAAAAGCCAAGTGTGTCTTCCCTTCTCACTTCTATGACTATTTTTAGAAAAATTCAATCCTTGTCTAGGCCATCATTTTCCAAACACATGGTGGATATTTTGGAAGACTTTGGAGTCAACTCTAAGCATATGGTGGAAGATTGGTTCATTAGGGTCAAGTCTAGCAAATTAAATATCTCTTTTCCAATTTTTCAAATTGCTAATTTTCCAAATTACCAATTTTTCAAGTCTACTCAATTAATGCCTCTTCCCATTTTCCAATTTGTCATTAATTTGTGGAAAAGAATTCTCCCATGTGATTCTTGAAAAGTTGCCTTGGAAGATGGGGGTTGAACCTTCATAAATGTTGTTTTTAGAAATGTACTCTTTTAATTTTTTTTAAATTTTAAATTATCTTAAAAAGAAATCATTTATTTATTATCATCACTATTATTATTATTATTATTATTTAATGAAACTATATATATTATTTAATTTTAATAGCTTTTATGTGTGTTAGTAAGATTTGAATAAAATACATACAATTAGACATTTAAGGTTAAAAAAAATTAGTTATGCATAGTATTCAAATCAACCTCAGAACTCAAAATATGTTCGAGGGTTAGAAGCGGGTCGTGTTAAATCCACATTCTCTATCTCAACATTGGGTAATGCTAGGAGCTCTTTGGGTGCAAGCTCCTCAACCTTATCGAAGGAGAAAGAAGATCTTGAGGTATAGATTCTATGTTTTATGTATTTTAGTTGTGTTTCTGTAGTGCCCCTCCATTCTCACCATGGATGTGCAGGTAGTTTGTTTTGGAACTTGGAGATGAAGGTAAAATAAAAGGGATATTTAAAGATATGTCCTAATGATGTTAAGCAGTTGATGTTTGAAATTGACAACTGCAATATTGTTGTGCAACATGGACAGATGATATTTTGTGTAGACAGTTAAAATGGACTTCTAGGAGGAAGGCTAATCTTGGGGGGGAGAGTTTAAGATCCCGTTCCTTGTGGCCTTATTGATCCTGCTAGTCATCAATGGTTTATGTCCTAGATTTTATGATCTTTTATGTTGAACAATATACATTAGTGATTATTGTTACTTTACATCAAGTTTCTTATACTTTGATTGTTAACTAACTAACTAGTTGATGAAGGGGGTAAATCACAAAACACACAATAACAAATATTAAACACATCAAATAGAACTTTCTTTTATTGAACTGGGCAACTCATTACATTACAGAAGCTCAATTATAATCAAAGGATGAATCCCCTACTGGCTGCAACACATTACAACTTTTCCAACCTCAAGACTCTAGAATCTTTAGCCTTCTATAACCCCAAATCAGCTAGGGTTTCTATTTTCCCCCCTATTCTGGACTCTACACTGGCCCCCCTTAACTCTACCTTGCCCAGGGTTCCCAAAATAGTCATAAATAACACTTTTTGGCAGCCTCCAACTAAATTTTGAAATTTGCAACTCCCTCCAAAAGTAGGTCAACTTCCAGGAAGCATAACTTTTGATCCAGGTGTCCGATTGATGAACCGTTTTAAGAGCCGGAAAGTTCGTGATGTGAACTATCACGCCAGATCTGTAAACAGATTTTCGTCAACTTTTTGAGATGTTATGAGAAGTTTTAGTGCCTCATATCTTGTTCCGTAAATTTTTAGGGGCTTTTTGGAAAATAAAAACTTTAATATATTTCATCTCACAAATGATCTTTCCCTGATTCCTTCGCCAAAGGTCTTATATTTCCGTTATGTAACTTTTTGGAAGTTTTTGCTTCATTATGTGCCCAAATGCAAACTTTCTAAAAATAGCAAGTACACTTTCCTAAATAGGCAGGTCGCTATTTTTAGCAGTTTTGGAAAAACTGAAAGTCCTACATTATTATTCTGGATATTATGGAACCAAAAACACTAATTATGGGAAGAAATGAGAACAACTACAATGGTTTTGAATTAACTTCTTTTTGGGTGATGCAAGATTGCCCTTACGCCTCTGGATGCTCCTGCATCAGACACCCAGGGTAATTTGAGAAGTGACCCTATCACATCTCATGTGTTTGTGTGAGGAAAACCCAAACGGTCAACCTCTGCCTTAGACAACCAAGAAGAATCTTCAACAGGCCTTCCTTTCCATTTCACTAGATATTCTTCATATTCCCTGTTTCGAGTGCTCCTTCCCACACGGCTATCCAAGATCTCTTCTATCTCCTCTATTGAAGTAGATGCCAGAATACTCCACTGCACTTCTGTTGGTCCATCCTCTATTCCACCTTCATGATATTCTGATAAATCAACAATGTTAAAAATAGGGGAAATATTGATCCCACTTGGCAGCTCTACTTCATATGCATTTCCTGAATCATGCTTCTTCATGATTCTGCATGGTCCAAATTTCTTCATTTTCAACTTATTGTATGTTCCAATTGGGAACCTTTCTTTTCTTAGGTGAACCATGACTTCATCTCCTAACTGGAATTCCTTATATCTCCTCTTTTGATCTGCCTTAGCCTTGTACTGAATATTCATTTTATTAATGTGTTTTCTCACCTCTTCATGCAAATTCTTCAGATGTTCTGCAAAGTCTTCAGCTTCGGCACTTGTCTTTTCTCCATTGTCCAGCTTCCTTAACTCAGAAGCATTTCTTGGGCCATTGCCATATACAATCTGGAATGGTGATTTACCAGTACTCCTATTGACAGAATTGTTGTAAGCAAATTCTGCCTGTGGTAAAATCAAATCCCATCCCTTGGGCGTATCTCCTACCAAGCATTGTAGTAGGTTACCCAAACTCCTATTCACCACTTCAGTTTGTCCATCAGTCTGTGGATGGTGTGCAGAACTAAACTTCAAGTTTGTCTTCAACTTCTTCCACAATGTCCTCCAGAAATAACCAACAAACTTGGTATCTCGGTCTGAAACTATGCTTTTTGGTAGACCATGTAGTCTCACCACTTCCTGAAAAATAACTTTGCAATATGAACAACATCATTAGTCTTCTTACAAGGAATAAAATGTGCCATTTTTGAGAATCTGTCCACCACCACAAAAATAGAATCATGTCCTCTCTGTGTGCTTGGTAAACCAAGAATAAAATCCATGCTAATATCATCCCATGGCTTCTCCGGTACAGGTAATGGTTGATACAACCCTGAATTCTGACTTGTTCCTTTTGCCATCTGACACACTCTGCAACTCTGCACAAATTTCCTCACATCCTGTTGCAACTGTGGCCAATAATAATTTTCACCAATAATAGCAATGGTCTTATCTTGACCAAAGTGTCTAGCCAATCCCCCACTATGCTTCTCCTTAATCGGGTTCTCTCTTATGGAACTCCTTGGAATGTACAACTGGCTTCCTCTAAACAACATGCCATCTTGGATAATGAAATCCAACCATTTTGTCCTGTCCAAAGTAACAGGTTCCAAACAAGCTTTCCAGGCCTTTGCAAAATCTGGATCTTCAGGATACAAACTTTTGAGCTCATCGAACCCAACAACCTATCTTCATTTCTGTCAACAAATTTTGCCTTCTGCTCAAGGCATCTGTAACTCTGTTGGACTTCCCACTCCTGTGCTTCAAAACAAAAGTATAGCTCTGCAAAAACTCAACCCATTTTAAGTGCCTTTGATTTAACTTTCCTTGACTATTAAGATACTGCAAAGCCTGATGATCAGTATATAAAACAAACTCCTTTGGCAACAAATAATGTCTCCATTTCTTCAAAGCCTGAACTATTGCATAAAACTCCTGATCATAAACAGAATACTTTTTCTTGGCATCATTAAGCTTCTCACTAAAATAGGCCATGGGCTTACCTTCTTGGCTCAAAGCATCTCCTATACCACTACCACTAGCATCACAATCTACCTGAAATACCTTATTAAAATCTAGAAGTGCCAAAATAGGTTGTTCTACCACTTTCTGTTTTAATGTATCAAAGCTCTTGTCTGCTCCTTTAGTCCATCTAAACTCTTTTCTATCCCCTCTCATTGTCTCAGTTAGGGGTGCACAAATGCTACTGAAATTCCTGATAAACTTTCTATAAAAACTTGCCAAACCATGAAAAGATCTTGCCTCTGTGACACTCCTTGGCGTAGGCCATTCAATGATAGCCCTTACTTTTTCTAGGTCCATCTTAAGACCTTCTTCTGAGACAACAAATCCCAGGTACACCAACTCCTTCTTTGCAAAACTACATTTCTTCAGGTTAATCAACAACTTCTCCTCCCTCAGCTTCTCTAGAACTCTTCTGATATGCATCAGATACTCATCCCAAGTCTTACTGAAAATCAAAATATTATCCAAATAAACAATAACAAAACTTCCCAAAAATTCCTTCAGTACCTCGTTCATGAGCCACATGAATGTGCTCGGTGCATTGGTTAGCCCAAATGGCATGACTAACCACTCATACAAACCTTCCTTTGTCTTGAAGGCTATCTTCCATTCATCTCCTTCTTTATACAGATCTGGTGATATCCACTCTTGAGGTCAATTTTCGTGAAGTACTTGGCTCCACTCAAACAATCCATGATGTCATCCATTCTTGGCAATAGAAATCTATAGTTGATCGTTATCTTATTGATGGCTCAAGAGTTTGTACACATCCTCCATTCTCCATCCTTCTTTGGTGCTAGTACTATAGGTACCGCACATGGACTTAGGCTCTCCCTTATCAGTCCCTTCCTCAACAACTCCTAAACTTGTCTGTTCAGCTCTTCATTCTCTGTAGGGGTCATTCTATGGGCTGCCTTGTTTTGCAAACTAGCTCTTGGTATTAAATCCATTTGATGACTTATCTTCCTTATTGGTGGTAAACCTTCTGGTACATTATCAGAGATAATGTCCTAGAACTCTTTCAACATATCTGAAACTTCTGCTGGTACATCTTCATAGTTCTCTTGACTAATCTTAGGAATCAATGCAAAGCAATGATGCTCATGCTTCATACCCTCCAAAAATTTCCTACCATCTACCAAGCAAATTCTGGCAGTACTACATACCTTTTCTTCCACCTCCTTCAAGGGTTTCAATTTATGACGAACTCCATCTTTTGTTAGGGAATATGTGTTTGCACGGCCATCATGGACAGTGCTCCTATCATACTGCCACGGCCTTCCCAACAACATATGACATGCATCCATTGGTTTGATATCACATAGTACCTCATCATGGTAGTCCCCAATCTTGAACTTCACTAAACACTGCTCATTGACCAAAGCTCTATGGTCTTTCTGCAACCATGCAATCCGATATGGATGCGGATGCTTTCTTCTTGCCAACTTCAACTTGTCAACCATCTCTTCTGAAATCAGATTATCAGTGCTTCCACTATCAATAATAATATCACAACACTTACCTTCACATTTGCACCTTGTGTAGAATAAACTCTTCCTTTGATTTGGTTCTTTCTCCTCATTCAACAAGGTTCTTCTGAGAACTAGGGTTTCTCCCATTTCAGCATCTTCAGAATGCTCAGACTGTGCATCTTCATCTACATGTGCAACTTGTGCATTACCTTTAGGTCTCCTATTCGTCCTTCCTTGATGTGGCAGACACTCATATGCTCGATGCCCTTCTTCTCCACATTGGAAACAGGTTCCTCTGAAACCTCCTCTTCGAGAGCCTTACCCAGGTCTACCTCTTCCTCTTCCTCTTTGCTCACCATTGTTTTGGTCACGAGGATGGTAGGTGTTATCTCCTCTCTGATTTTGACTGGTGCCAGCTTCTTCATTTTTCTTTGCATCTTCATTTCGGCCCCCATAGGGTCTTCCACCAGTCCTTCCGCCTTGACCTCTTCCCCTTTGCTTGCTATCAAATCTTTTATTCAGCTTCTCTTCCACCTTCAAGGAAAACTGGTATGCATCTTCTATGGTGGTCATTCTGACCAGGTTCAGCTCCTCCTGAATACTTGGCCTCAACCCATTAATGTAACGGGCTACCTTTTCCTTGTTGGGCTCTGCATGGCCTATCCTGATAGTAATCTTATAAAACTCTTCTATATACTCCTTAACAGACTTGTTACCTTGCTTTAGTCCTTGCAGCTTCTTCAACAACTCCATCTCATAGTCCATAGGAATGAACTGCTTCTTCAGTTTCTTCACCATCTGATCCCATCTGGTGATCTTTCCTTTTCCTCTTCTATTCCTCTCTAATTGGACCTCCTTCCACCAAATACTGGCATGGCCCTTCAACTTTGTTTTTGCAAACTTGACCCGATTTGGGTCCTGCACATCTTCATACTCGAAATACTCCTCCATGTCATTGATCCAATCAATGAGCTGTTCCGGATTCAAATCTCCAGAATATGTAGAAACTTCAATTCTGGGCCTCTTTCCAATCTTTGAAATGGCCCTCAACAACCTAACCTCTGCAGGATCTCCTGCAGCTTCTTGTTCTTCCTCAGATAGCTCCTCTTTGGCTTCATCTTCACTTTCTTCTCTTGTTCTCAGATCAAACCCTCTTCACAGCTCCTCTTGCAATGCATCGATTTGCCTTTGTAGGGCTCTAAAACCCTCTTCCGTCAAAGCATTCCTCCCAACATGATTTCTTCGTGGAGGCATCTTGGTCTCTGCAGCAAACCCACAACCTTAGGTCCTAGTGCAAACTGCCTCATGGTCGGCGATCTGTCTACACACTCAGGAACCCTTGCTCTGATACCACTTGATGAAGGGGGTAAATCACAAAACACACAATAACAAATATTAAACACAACAAATAGAACTTTCTTTTATTGAACTGGGCAACTCATTACATTACAGAAGCTCAATTATAATCAGAGGATGAATCCCCTACTAGCTGCAACACATTACAGCTTTCCCAACCTCAAGACTCTAGAATCTTCAGCCTTCTTTAACCCCAAATCAGCTAGGGTTTCTATTTTCCGCCTATTATGAACTCTACATTGGCCCCCCTTAACTCTACCCTGCCCATGGTTCCCAAAATAGTCATAAATAGCACTTTTTGGCGGCCTCCAGCTAAATTTCAAAATTTGTAACTCCCTCCAAAAGTAGGTCAACTTCCGGGAAGCATAACTTTTGATCCAGGTGTCCGATTGACGAACCGTTTTAAGCACCGGAAAGCTCGTTATGTGAACTATCACATCAAAAATTTGTAAACAGATTTCCGTCAACTTTTTGAGACATTATGAGAAGTTTTAGTGCCTCATATCTCGTTCCGTAAATTTTCAGGGGCTTTTCGAAAAACAAAAACTTTAATATCTTTCAGCTCACAAATGATCTTTGCCTGATTCCTTCGCCAAAGGTCTTATATTTCCGTTATGTAACTTTCTGAAAGTTTTTGCTTCATTACGTGCCCAAATGCAAACTTTCTAAAAATAGCAGGTACACTTTCCTAAATAGGCAGGTCGCTATTTTTAGCAATTTTGGAAAAACTGAAAGTCCTACATTATTATTCTATATATTATGGAACCAAAAACACTAATTATGGGAAGAAATGAGAACAACTACAATGGTTTTGAATTAACTTCTTTTTGGGTGATGCAAGATTGCCCTTACGCCTCTAGATGCTCCTGCATCACTAGTGGTTGTTGTGATTTTATGTGATGGCCAGATGAGTTATATACTTTATCAACGTAAGTATGCAATGATCGAGATGTTTCGTTGTTGGTAATATTATTATGTATATCAAATAGATTGTATCATGTTAGGTGATTTTATATTATGAGTGTGAGGAAGTGTGAATATAAAGGTAATTATTGATATTAAATATTTGCTTGTAGTAGTATTTGTTACATGTTAAGTGGTAATATTTTGATATTAAATAGTATGATCAATCATTGGTTGACTCTAAAAGATATAATTCAAATAGGGAGAGTTAAATTATACTTGTGTAGATTTAATCCTCTTCGATTATTATTCTTGGAAGGTTATTTTTCATATGCCATTTGTTTCAATTACTATTAATTATGAGAAGTACTGACACTTTTTGTTGAGTATATAGGTAAAAATAAAATGGCCAATGTTGATGAAGGGTTCACATAGCTGCTTCCCTTATGTTATTCTTGTGAATATGTTTTAACCTTGTTTATAAGGGTTGTGAATGTGTGGGAGGTTGTTTTATTAGACTCTTAAAGTCACTTTTTTTTAAATGTATTGTATGTTTTATGAAGTCTTTATGTGGTTTTAATTGTATAAAAAGTTTCCTAGGTGGTAGGTCTATGGGTTAGGGGTCCTTTTATTCCATAAAACCCCTTAAATAAAGTCTAAAACCCACTCTAATTACCCACTTATGAAAAGTGGCGAAAATTGGAGTTGGTTGGGTGGTTGGGAAGTTATGGGGATTTGGTTACCTTTTTCCTTCTATATATATTCCTTCTCTTTGAAAGGAGAGGGGGCTTTTCTCTTTTTGCCTTGGCTTCTCTCACCTGCTCTTGGTTGTTCTTGTTTTTCCTCATTTGGGAGGAGATTTCTTGATGGAGAGAAAATGAAAGGATGGGTGAGGAAGAATGGAGGCAAGGGCTTGGAGAAAGTGAGGGTTTATACCATATTTGGGTTGCTAATTCTCTTGGTAAGATCTACCCTTTTGGATTTGAGTTTTGTTGATATGAAAATGAATGATTGGAGTTTTTGTTGGTCTATGTATATCTTTGTTGATCTTTGTTTAAATGGGTATTTGTGATTGAAATCTATGTGAAGAGTTAATGTTGGTTTCCTTGTGAGGATGTTGTGTGTGTTGGGGTTTGTGTGGTTAGGAGTTCCATCTTGTTGAGTTGAGCATGAATAGCCATTTTTGTGTGTTAAAGTTAAGCTTGAGTTATGTGAATGAATGGTTGATTTGTGTTATGTTTGGAAATGTAAGCCATGTAAATTGGGGAAGAGCTATGTGACCTTTAGAGCTCAGGGGTGGATTGAGCATCAATCCTATGGTTGGAAGGAGATCTTGTGGCCATATTGTTGTTTTTGTTGTCCTATTCTTTTAGGAGATTACTAATGACATTAATATTATATTTTCTATATTAGGTTCTTTTCTATATGCTTTGGGATAATATGTCATTTGCAAATTAAATTTATGTAGTTCAACTATAATACTTTGATGATGTAGAGAAAGGAATCAAACAAGACTAACTTGACATATTCTAAATAGGGTTTCAATACAAATGATGCAAATATGCATTCTTGTTCATTCTTGACAACTTGCTCTTAAAGCCTAAAACACGGGTGCAACAATTTAGACCTTTTTGAGCATAAATTTCATTGCAAACCTGATATTCAAAATATAAGACCTGTTTGATATACCTTATTGGCACTTACTAAACATATGTCAAAATGGGCTAGGGTTTTTTTGTACGGAATAGGGCAAAACAAGGTTGTTCCAAACTGGGAACCCTAGGCAGAGTTCAGACTTGTTGTTACTAAAGATATCATAACTCACTCAAAACCTAATGAAATCACATGAAACCAAAAGAATTGTAAACTAGAAACAAATATCTTTCCATCCATCTATTAAATTCCATGATTTGAGTATGTACCAATCTACATCATGCATGTTTTCAGACTGCATTTTTAGAAAATTGAACTTTACATACCTACCCTCAATAAAAATACCATAACTTATTCAAATCTCCATAAAATTAGATGAAAAAAAGGAAATGGAAAGTAGATTCAATTTACTTTAATTCCCTATTAGTATTATACTAGTAATGGGTTGTACAAATCTGTACCATGCAAGATAATAGAAGAAAACGTTTGGAAACAACATAAAACAGGTTATTTTTATTGCTTCAACTTCCAAAATTCAACCACCAACCCTCCATTACACTTGGAGGATCATATTTATGCTTGTACAATCAAGTTATGCTCCCCAACCAACCTACAACTACCATTTAACAACTTTTAACAAACTTTTAAAAAGTTGTTATTTGACAAGAAAAGTTGTTATGACAACACGTGAAAACTTTTGACAATGTTTTAATTTTTTCAACTAAATGACACCAAACCTTCATCAATGACTCCAAATGACTTATATTGGCCTAAAATGATCTTATTAACATTGAAAAACACAAAATAAGACAAAAAATTCAAACTTTTCCCCCTATAGGCATCAGGTCCTGAGGATGCTCCTGCACCATTTGATCTACTTGTGTGTATGTCCGTAGCACAATGGATCTAAGTATATGTAAGTAGCTTAACCATGTGGGATATGGTGCAGAAATGAAAGAGGTTGCATGACATACATCTTTATCTTAGCCTTCCACCTCAAGTAAGTGACTTAGTAAGGATTAAATTAGCAATTTCAATCCTCTAGTAGATATTTAAAATAAGATGTTTTTACTTTCTACACTCAATTGTTTTACGAATTGTGGCCTCCTTTTCAATATTATGATATTAAAGACTTATTGATATGAATATTGAAATTAATGTGGTGCAAGGAAATGGTTCTAGGTAGGAAAGAGATAAAATTCATTATTGTTTTGGTTAGAGATTTATTGACTAATGGGAAGTGGTTTCACCTTGATGGAATAACAAAACAATACTTGGTGAACAATGGAATTAAGTTTGATTAATGTTTCTTTGAAATGATGATTATCTTTCGTGTGATCGTTAATGCCTCAATGAATGAAGGAAGTTATTTTGCTTTTTTGATCTTGAATGATACTCTAGAAATTAATATATGATCCCTTTTGAGATATTGTATCTAAGTCGACTTTATGGTTGAAAAATTAGTTGAATCAAACTATAAAGTTTCTGCACTATGCATACATAGGCAAGACCATCATGAGCCCTCGAGATATTAGGTCAGCCCCTTAGGGCGTTAGGCTAGTATATAGTTCTCTTTTATGTTTATTGCTAATCTTTGTGGAACTAATGTTCACTTTTAGATGCATAGATACAGGTCTGTTAACTGAGCAAATTACTAGAGCAAAGAATATGTTTTTCCACTATGCTAAGGATGACCTTATGGTTCTTATTATAATTGTTTGTAAATGCATGAGAGATGTCTTGTTCCTATTTGAAAAGATCTCTTATCATGTATTTGTAAATTGGGATGTATCTCTGTTTGCATCTCTTAACGTAACTTTTGTTTCTTGTAATCTTGATTTGTGAGTAACGCAGTCAAGGAACCTTAGAAGACCTAGGTTTAGATTATTATGTTATATTATGCATTCTATTGTTATTTTCTTAAAAAAAAATTATTCCATTAATTTGACCTAGTTTAGTGTTGTCGTCTGAGGTTCCTTGGTGGGGGTGTTACACCTGGTATCAAAGTGATGGTTGCAGCACTGGGAGATCGCTGGTTAACATTGTCGCCCATGTCTAGTTATAGTAACTTTCTTTATGCATGTGTTCTCAGATATCTAATGTATGGCTAGAAGGTCATAGGGACCCTTGTGTTAGATACTGTGTTTTAATCTAAACACCCAGTTAGATGTTAGGTAGAGGATTAGATGCTTTGTACATTCTCCTACTGGGGGTGATTCCTCGAATGCTTGTAACCATTGATTTTTTTTGTCTTGTGTGACCTTGTTTCATTTCCATGACTTCCATTTCTTAAAAGTACAAATTTAGTCTTGGAATGCATGTGCAGGTTCAGACTAATTAGCTGACAAGTTGGCATGTGGATTTCTTTTATTTGACTAAATGAGCATTAGGATAAGATGTTGTTTTGCACAACTAGGTTACTTATGTGGTTTTGTGTAAGTGGAAACATATGTTATGTGGCTTAAAAGGGAAGTCCTGGCCTGAGTATGTCATCTCTTCATGTGTTTTTTCGTGGTTTGCAGAAGTGTTTACACCCAAATGTTGTTTAGTGCATTTCATAATATTAAGAATATACTACACGTAAAAGGGTTGTTAGAATAGACTAAGGAAAAAGTATGTAGGTAGTTTATAAATGAATTATTGCCCAGCTTTTGTGATTTCTCTAATGCATGCAGAGTGATGTAATGGAATCCTGACCTTGTGTTTAGAAATGAAAAATCTGCCTATGGGAGGTAGTGAAGATTTGGTTAGGAAGTGTGACTTAATTTTCCTTTATATGGATGCTTTGTTTGGAAAGGTTGTGTTTGCAAGTTACTTGCATCGAATTAAATTATTTTGCTTCCTCTTTCTCTTAACCCACATATAGTTAATAAAGTGAAATAGTTTTAAACTACATTATAATAAGAAATCATTTAGGCCTTAAAATTGTATGCTTAAACCTTGACTGCGAATCAAAGAATTATGTTTGAAATTACTTGAGTGACGGATCTTATGTTCTCCTGAAACTGCACTCCTTACTTTTGGTTATGCATAAAAGATAGATTACGAATGAGACTGAGTGTAGTTGCTGGGTATTTAAACTATGCATTTGGAAGTAAAAATTATGTGATTAAGTTTTGCATTACATGATGTGATATGCTTTTATTAGAAAGGGCTACTTTTGTGCAATAAATTAGATGCTAGTGCATAGAATTAGGTTTCTATTTTAAGAAATTATGATGATTGTGTTGTTATTTGAACATCCTGGTTGCTATGTGTAGCTGAAACCTATGATGTAATGTCTTTCTCTTTTCTTACTATTGTATAAATAGTAAGGATTTATGCATTGGATGTCTTGCATGTTGAATTGTTATGAAGGGGTAACATGTGAAGTAATTAAGCCTAGGTATGGAACATGGATGTTTCAGTAGGCATAATCACTGTGTAAAGATTTAGTGTTTCTTGTACTGGCTTGGGATAAAGTTTGAGAGAATGTGGGATTGTGTTTTGGGAACAAATATGTGAATCCTTTTGTTCTGTGAAAATTTGAAAACTTGTGATGAAGTAAGAGTTGTTTGTGTTTAGGAAAGACCTACATGAAGTAGAGGATCATTATTGTTCTTTTGTGAATATGGAACTTGTGTAACTCTAGATGCATGAATTTGATGTGGAAGTATTAATGATTCTTGGATGCACTTAGGGATTTATGGTACTTATCTAAAATTCTTATTGTGTGGAAAAAAAGTTAGTCTGCATATGCATATGTTATAGAATGTTATACCATAGAGGGATTATGGATAATAGGTAATGATATGATTGGTTATGGAAATAAATGTACTTCTGGTATGTGATCTTTTGAAAAGTAAAGGAATTGAGTATGTAAATGTAATCCCCCTGTAAATGTGAGAAACTAGTAACTGTGCATTGGTTGAGTGTTGTGAATACCCCGTACTTGCTTTGTGTGCCCATGGGATGGTGATACTGGGTACCCATCCATGGGGAATATGTTGTATTTTAGGTGTGGGATTAACCATACCATTATGTGTGCATGCATGTTTGTTACCTGATTGAGGGCCAACCCATGTGTGGTTGAAATTTATATATATATGAGAGTAGCCAAAAGTTGGTTTCGTAGATTCTCTTCTTTTGGTTCTCTAGTCCCTTAGTCTGTGAAGGGGTAGTAGCAGCCACAAAGATCCCTGGGTGAGATGTGCAATGTATGCATATTACAGCGCAGAGTGGTCTTAGCTCAACTGATCCTGAGGAAAGTACTCACTACTTCTCCTTATCATGGATCAAGGTACTTGATCCATATGTGCTAGCCTAATCCCCACAGTTTTGAGTACAGCAACATTGATTTGTTAATATATGCCTGGTAGTCCATAGGGAAATTGAACTGGCATTGCCTGGCCACCTGTAGGGGTGTTGAGCTGGCATTAGCAAGTCAACCTCATCCGTATGAGAGGTAAAGCTCGAGGAGCCCCATATTGATATACTCACATATGCATTATATATACTGTATTTGCACGTGTTCAAACATGATGTAATAGATACGATGCCACACCCCACTGATGTTTCAACATAGTGCTAGTGATGATGTCGTGTTGCTAATGGTAGCGAGCTGGGGTTGAGGACACGATGCCACATGCATAGACACTTGAAGGTGCACTATGAGATTGGGTTATGATAGCCTACCTGTGTGATGAGCGTAATGGGGCCTCGTACGCTTGTAGAGGGATACTCATGTTTCCTTTCAATAGTGTTTGGGTCGGTTAGCATATGGGTATGTCCTAGCCATGTATAACTCTAGCTACAACGAGTACCTACGTGTGCCTTCTCCATGAGGTGTCGCTATGCGAGGTGTGTTTTGCGCGTGCCTACTTCCACAGAGCCATAGACACACTAACATGTGGCATACGACCAGTACGTGCCTTCTTTGGCTGGTGTATGACCATGTTGCGCTGAGACACGATGTGGGATATGGCCGAGGTGCACATCCCATGTGGGTAGCCAAGGAGTGTGTGGGCCACTTGGCTAGTCCATGTTGCATGACGATGTGATGCAGGGTGTAGCCGAGGAGTACACTTTGAGCCATGTGGATGGCATTCTCACTCCGCACCACACGAGGGCTACTATCATAGCCTGACATTGTTTCCTCCTTCCTCATTTTGTGGCTAGTATCTACTCACGTAGTGTTGTACAGTGTAATTTTGAAGATTATGTATTTTCTTTATGGTATTGATGATTTTTTATTAACTGTGAAGGCTGACATTTTGTTTATGTTTGATTGCGATGGTTTAGCCACACCTTGTGATTTTATTTGCACATAGCTCTTGTGGTTACATTTGATTTAGTGTTGAAATTGCATGCATTTCTTGCTTTATTGTTGAAATTGAATTTTTATTTGATCTTTCTTTATGACTTTGGTGGCTAAACTAGTTTATCCTTATTGTTTTCGATGTCGTCCATGTGTCGTATTATGATTCCTCTCCAAGAACATATGAGGTGGACTTGGTGAGTGTATATGAGGAAGCATATGTAGGGAACCTTGAGGATGGGGGTATGTGAGGTTGTTATAAAACTAGGACCAGTACCCACCTATGTGTGATGACTATCTCTTGGAGGCTAACCACATTATACAACAAGAGAGAGGTCATTGTGATCTTGTTTGGATGGTGTCACCCTGAGTGTGTGGCCTAACACCAACAAGCCACTAAGTGTGAGGTATGGATTATCTGAGATGGATATTAGCTCTTGGCTCATGGATTATGTATCATGGATTAATATGCTGCTATCCAGTGTCCAGATGGACCCTTATGTAGCCTTGTGATGTGATTCCCAGTGATGTGAAATTGTGTGTATGTGAAGAATGTATGTTAAGCTTGAGTTATGTGAATGAATGGTTGATTTGTGTCATGTTTGGAAATGTAAGCCATGTAAATTGTGGAAGAGCTATGTGACCCTTAGAGCTCGGGGGTGGATTGAGCATCAATCCTATGGTTGGAAGGAGAGCTTGTGGCCATATTGGTGTTTTTGTTGTCCTCTTCTTTTAGGAGATTATTAATGACATTAATATTACATTTTCTATATTAGGTTCTTTTCTATATGCTTTGGGATAATATGCCATTTACAAATTAAATTGATATAGTTCAACTATAATACTTTGATGATGCAGAGAAAGGACTCAAACAAGACTAACTTGATACATTCCAAATAGGGTTTCAATACAAATGATGCAAATATGTATTCTTGTTCATTCTTGGCAACTTGCTCTTAAAGCCTAAAACATGGGTGCAATAATTTAGACCTTTTTGCGCATAACTTTCATTATAGACTTGATATTCAAAATCTAAGACCTATTTGATATACCTTTTTGGCCCTTACTAAACATATGTCAAAATGGGCTAGGGTTGTTTTGTATGGAATAAGGAAAAACAAGGTTGTTCCAAACTGGGAACCCTAGGCAGAGTTCAGACCTGCTGTTAGTAAAAATGTCACAACTCACTCAAAACCTAATGAAATCACATGCAACCAAAATAATTGTAAACTAAAAACAAATATATTTCTATCCATCTATTACATTCCATAATATGAGTTTGTACCAATCTGTACCATGCATGTTTTCAGACTGCATTTTCAGAAAATTGAACTTTACAGACCTACCCTCAATAAAAATGCCATAACTTACTCAAATCTCTATGAAATTAGATGAAAAAAAAAGAAATGGAAAGTAGATTCACTATAATTGCATCCCCTATAAGTATTATACTAGTAATGGGTCGTATAGATCCTTACCATGCAAGATAATAGAAGAAAACATTTGTAAACTGCAGAAAACAGGGTGTTTTTATTGCTTCAACTTCCAAAATTCAATCACCAACCCTCCATTCAACTTGGAGGCTCATATTTATGCTTGTAAAATCAAGTTGTGTCCCCCAACCAACCTACAACTACCATTTAAGAACTTTTAACAAACTTTTAAAAAGTTGTTATTTGACAAGAAAAGTTGTTATGACAACACTTGAAAACTTTTGACAATGTTTTAATTTTTTCAACTAAATGACACCAAACCTTCATCAATGACTCTGAATGACTTATATTGGCCTAAAATGATCTTATTAACATTGAACAACACAAAATAAGACAAAAAATCAAACTTTTCCCCCTGTAGGCATTAGGTCTTGAGGGCGCTCCTGCACAATTTGTTCTACTTATGTGTATGTCCGTAGCACAATGGATCTAAGTATGTGTAAGTAGCTTAATCATGTGGGATATGGTGCTAAAAGGAAAGAGGTTTCATGACATAGATCTTTATCTTAGCCTTCCACTCCAAGTAAGTGACTTAGTAAGGATTAAATTAGCAATTTCAATCCTCTAGTAGATATTTAAAATATGATGTTTTTACTTTCTACACTCAGTTGTTTTACGAATCGTGGCCTCCTTTTCAATATTATGATATTAAAGACTTATTGATATGAATATTGAAATTAGTGTGGTGCAAGGAAATGGTTCTATGTAGTAAAAAGATAAAATTCATTATTGTTCTAGTTAGAGATTTATTGACTAATGGGAAGTGGTTTCACCTTGATGGAATAACAAAACAATACTTGGTGAATAATGGAATTAATTTTAATTAATGTTTCCTTGAAATGATGATTATCCTTCGTGCGATTGTGAATGCCTCAATGAATGAAGGAAGTTATTGTGCTTTCTAGATTTTGAATGATACTCTAGAAATTAATATATGATCCCTTTTGAGATATTGTATCTAAGTCAACTTTATGGTTGAAAAATTAGTTGTTTCAAACTACGAAGTCTCTACGCTACGCGTACGTAGGCAAGGCCATCATGAGCCCCTGAGACATTATGTTGGCCATGTAGACACCTAAAATTGACTTGCTCTGCAAACCAATTTCCCGTATCTCTACACTAATGTATCCCTCCTATTAATTAAATAAATTTATTTTATTTAATTAAATTTATCCCTAACCATCTGTCTATCCCTTGTGATCAATTAATTCACTTAATTTATCACCATAACTCATAACTATATCCTCATTGATTAAACAAACATTCTCAATATTTATTTAGTTAATTTTCTCCATTTCCCTAATCCTTGTTAATTAGATAAATCATTCTTATCTAATTAATCTACCCTAGCCTACCTATCCCCTAGATCTAAGTTAATTAAGCTAAACATTTAATTAACCTTTCTTAACCCATCCTCCCACACACCTTTGAATAAAAATCAATTTTTTATTCAAAGGGTCAAATCCCCCTTACATCTCATTTATCACTCTCTTCACATCTCCACATAAAAGTGAATTTTTAATTCACACTCCCCCATGAGGTGAATTTTTAATTCACTTGTCATATCCACTCTTCCCAAAATGAATTTGTAATTCATTTTTATCCTCCACACTTTTCCCCATGTGAATTTAAAATTCACAAATAATGAGAGCCCTCCAATCCCATTGACCTAATCTCAACCCTTGATTTCTCTCATCCACTCCTCTTGTGACACTTTTCACAAGGCTATGACTTCAATCCTAACCTTAACTCTCATCCATTTCTAGCCCTTGATCTCAACTCTTGATCCTCACCCTCCATCCTCTTTTCAAAAATCTATAAATGAGACCATTCTCTAAGCCATTTAGAGGAACTTCTTCTTGCGTCCAAACTCTGCCAAAATTTCTCTCAAATCTCCTCATCATACTACCATAATGCCAAAATCACTCTAGCCATTCCATCTAATCTACCAATCTATCATCCAATTCCTTATCTACATTGTGTTGAATGCATTTGAGCAATCCACATTTCATCAACTTGGGTAAAATCTAAGGAGCTTGGGTGCAACTCCTTCCACCCTATTTGGATTTGTGGGTCATTGTGAAGGTATATCATTTGTGTTTTGCATTTGATTTGTGTTTTGGCTTTCATTTTGACTTCATAGATTACAGGCCCCTTAGGGCCTTAGGCTAGTATATAGTTCTCTTTTATGTTTATTGATAATCTTTGTCGAACTAATGTTCACTTTTAGATGCACAGATACAGGTTTGTTAACTGAGCAAATTACTGGAGCAAAGAATATGTTTTTCAACTATGCTAAGGACGACCTTATGGTTCTTACTATAATTGTTTGTAAATGCATGAGAGATGTCTTGTTCCTGTTTGAAAAGATCTCTTATCATGTATTTGTAAATTGAGATGTATCTCCGTTTGTATCTCTTTACGTAACCTTTGTTTCTTGTAATCTTGATTTGTGAGTAATCCAGTCGAGGAACCTTAGAGAAGCTAGGTTTAGATTATTATGTTATGTTATGCATTCTATTATTATTTTCTTTAAAAAAAGAAAAAAAATTATTCCATTAATTTGACCTAGTTTAGTATTTTCCTCTGGGGTTCCTTGGCAGGGGCGTTAAAGTTTGTAACCTTTAAGATTTCTCTTGCTCTCATTTGGCATGGCCAGTGGGACCCCATGGTTCTTAACAACTAATTTTGTGTGAGTTTTCTTGTGAAAAGACGCATTTCACAGGTTCTAAAACCAAAAGCTCATTGTATGGCACTATTTTCAGTTTCTATGGTGCCATTTCATCATCCCGTGCCGCTATTTGGCTCTATTTTCGCACCATCTCTCTGCGACATCATACTAAATCTTTGTTCTTGAAAGTTGTTCTTAATAGCTTTTTAGATGTTTTTGGTGGATTTTAAACTTTTCTCCTCTCTGTTTTTATTAGACTAACACTGAAACAAGGGGTTATAATGTCAAAATTTATCTAGGGATGCATGTTTTTGAAGCACTGTGACATTTTAGCGCCATATTTAAACAGTTTAGCACCATCCTCTGTTTTGGCTCCATCTTCTGGTTTGCCACCATTCTCTATTTTGGTGATATTTGCCAAACCTCTGGCACCATCTTCTGTTTTGGTGCCATCTTCCAAATTTTTGACAATATCTTCTGTTTTGGTGCCATCGAACCAAATTGTAATGCCATTTGTCCCTGTTTTGGCACCCTTTTCTATATCATCTTCTCGAGATCTGTGCAGGAATCTAACTCATCTTTGCAGGCATCAAAAATATTTTTCCAAGACCAAAATCAAAACTACTAACTATTTTTTCAAGGTTTTGATAGCTTAGACACATCTTCTTTTGGTGCATTAAAATGACCTTTGTTTGCACAAATCTAGGAACATTTGATCTTGGTGCTTAAAAAGAACATAGCTTTGTTTGATGTGTCTTGTGCACTTGCATGCTTGTGTTAAACCCAAGGGATAGAATCAAAGTATCCTCTCCCCTTGTCTTCAAAAGGATCTTGGGTGAAGAGAAATGATTCTATTCTTTTTTTCTTTTTAGGAGTGGGCCTGCTCTTGAGACACATCTGTAAGGAGAACTCATTGGCGACCCCAAGCGGTGCTTTCCATTCAGTACGCTATATGAAAGGCCTAGGTGAAAGCCAAAGCTTCTTGGTGACGTATTCTCATTTTGACAGTTCCCAAGTATCAACACATAGATACGCCAACCCCATTCTCTTCTTGCAAAAAGATTGATGTAAGTGGTTGGGATAGGCTCTTAAGTGGGCCACTACCACATGAATGAGCGTCAAGTCCTTGAATGTTCCCCCACTAAATACCATTTTTTATAGTAGCCAAAAACCTTCTATTTGTTGGTGTAGGGGGTCAGAAGATAGACCTTTGAAGCCATCCCACACTCTCACAATTCAAAGTAGAGATAATATATTTCTTGAGATCTTCGAGTCTTTAGATATTCGAAGCTTTATGTACCTGAGAAGCGAGTGCTGTGTAAGGGGGAGCCAATGTCACCAAGCTTCTAAGTTATCTGCTTTGAGTAAGTGCGGCTGGAGTGAGCAAAATGTGGAAGCATAGACAAGACATGGAAACTGTTTGACAATATGCCTCAAAGAATTGTCATCTCAATGAAAAATGGATTGTTGAAAAGACTTTAGAATCTTTCAAACAATTGTAATTGGTAGCCATAAACCCTAATTCCTCGACCTTTGACAACGTCCCCTCCTGCCTAGGTCAAAATGGGAGATTTCGAATAGGGTATGCATACCCATCAAAGCAGAATAGAAGAGGGATTATAGCTAGAAATACACTGGCTTTTATTGTAAAGGAATTCTCATACCATATCATTCTAAAATCAAGACGGTTTGGAAAGTGAATGCAGCAAAAACTCTAAAATAATCTAAAAGCCAGAAGCCTGGGTTAATGTGGTCTCTTTCTAGTGTATACTAAAACTTAAAGCAAGGAAATAAAATATGTATAATACCATGCTAACTAGGCAGAAAGTCAATGCCATATGCATTTCCTATTTGATAGTTTTTGAAGTCTCCAAGTAACCAACATTGATTCCCCAATGGGCAATCATGGGCAATCATCGTTTCAATATTGATCCACTAATCCAAGTAACCACATTGATTCCCAAGTCCCTTAAAGATTTCCTCTAAATAGTAAGCATGATTTTTCCAGTCCATGAAGATGAATTCTAAGAGTGCTTTTGGACTAAACTGTATAAGTTTTGTTTGCATCAAATATTATCAGTTTCTCAATAGTTTTTCCTCTTAATGTGAATTTCCCAAAAATACTGTTTGAATTCCCTTAGGACTAACAAGGGATCAACTTTGAGGCAAACATCTTCATGGTCTTTAAATGTAGAGTACCTACTTTCATAACTAATATCCATTGCAATACAATTTAAATTTTCAACAGATCTATTTACGTTGAAAGTCCAATTTTGGTGTCAATATTTGAATATTTTAGGCTTTGAGTGTCAATAGGAAACTCAGTTTAACAGATAGAAACATAACAAAACTATCAATTGTCTGACGATAAAAGTTGGTTTTATAGAACCAAAGTTGGTTTTACAAGGAAGAAAGAAATAGAGCATATTGAGATGGAATTCCATACAAGTAGAAAATATTACATCTTGAGAATGTCTAGCATCAATATTTAAGATGTTTCTTTATCTCCTGGAAAAATAGTTTTTTTTAGGAGGCTTATAATGAACCTTTTTACTCATCGTGACTAAAGTTAATGTTACCAAAACAAAAGGAATCTTGCAGATAACGAATTAATTAAATCCCAATAGAAAAATTTCAAGAAAAGGCGTCATGGTCGCAAAATTGATTGGCTTAAGAGAGTTTGTCATTTTCATGTTTACTTAAATGAATAATGTTATAAATATATTAATATAAGGGAACACAATCTCTTTTACATAAATCTAGGCTAGTTAAATAACATATCAAACCACTTATCAATTATTTTAAGACATTTCATCAAAATGAGCTCAAAACTAAACAAAAATAGGAAAAGGAGGAATGCTCTTACAATTTGCTCCAGCAATCCAACCAAAAGCCAAGTGTGTCTTCCCTTCTCACTTCTATGACTATTTATACAAAAATTCAATCCTTGTCTAGGCCATCATTTTCCAAGCACATGGTGGGAATTTTGGAAGACTTTGGAGTCAAGTCTATGCACATGGTGGAAGATTGGTTCATTGGGGTCAAGTCTAGCAAATTAAATGCCTCTTTTCCAATTTTCCAAATTGCCAATTTTCCAAGTCTACTCAATTAATGCCTCTTCCAATTTTCCAATTTGTCATTAATTTGTGGAAAATAATTCTCCCATGTGATTCTTGAAAAGTTGGCTTGGAAGATGGGGGTTGAACCTTCATAAATGTTGTTTCTAGAAATGTACTTTTTAATTTTTTTAAAAAATTTTAAATTATCTTAAAAAGAAATCATTTATTTATTATCATCACTGTTTTAACTATTATTATTTTTTATGAAACTATATATATATATATATATTATTTAATTTTAATAGCTTTTATGTGTGTTAGTGAGATTTCAATAAAATACATACAATTAGACATTTAAGGTAAAAAAAGAATTAGTTATGCATAGTATTCAAATCAACCTTAGAACTCAAAACATGTTCAAGGGTTAGAAGCAGGTCGTGACAAATCCACATTCTCTATCTCAACATTGGGTAAAGCTAGGAGCTCTCTGGGTTCAAGCTCCTCAACCTTATCGAAGGAGAAGGAAGATCTTGAGGTATAGCTTTTATGTTTTATGGATTTTAGTTGTGTTTTTAACCTCTAAGATTTCTCTTGCTCTCATTTAGCACGCTCGGTGGGACCCCATGGTCCTTAACAACTAATTTTGTGTGAGTTTTCTAGTGAAAAAGACGTGTTTCACAGGTCCTGGCACCAAGAGCTCACTGTTTGGTGCTATTTTCAGTTTCTGTGGTGCCATTTCATCATCCTGTGGCGCTATTTGGCTATGTTTTGGTGCCATCTCTCTGTGACATCATAGTAAATTTTTGTGCTTGAAAGTTGTTCTTAATAGCTTTTTAGAGGTTTTTGGTGGATTTTTAGCTTTTCTCCTCTCTATTTTTATCAAACTAACATAGAAACAAGGGTTATAATGTCAAAATTTATCTAGGGATGCATGTTTTTGAAGCACTATGACATTTTAGCGCCATATTTACACAGTTTGACACTATCCTCTATTTTGGCACCATCTTCTGGTTTGGCGCCATTTAGTGTTTTAGCGCTATTTGCCAAACCTTTGGCACCATCTTCTGTTTTGATGCCATCTTCCAAAATTTTGACAATATTTTCTATTTTGGCACCATCTAACTGAATTGTACCGCCATTTATCTATGGTTTGGCACCTTTTCCTATATCATCTTCTCGAGATCTATGCAGGAATCCAACTCATCTTTGCTAGCATCAAAAACATTTGTCCAAGACCAAAATCAAAACTGCTAACAGTTTTTGCAGGGTTTTGATAGCTTAGACACATCTTCCTTTGGTGCATTAAAATGGACTTTGTTTGCACAAATCTAGGAACATTTTATCTTGGTGCTTAAAAAGAACATAGCTTTGTTTGACGTGTCTTGTGCACTTGCATGCTTGTGTTAAACCCAAGGGATAGAATAAAAGTATCATCTCCCCTCGCCTTCAAAAGGATCTTGGGTGAAGAGAAATGGTTCTACTCTCATTTTCTTTTTACGAGTGGGCTTGCTCTTGAGACACATCCATAAGGAGAACTCATTGGCGACCCTAAGCGGTGCTTTCCATTCGGTCCATTCGGTCCTCTATATAAAAGGCCTAGGCAAAAGTCGTAGCTTCTTGGCGATGTATTCTCATTCGATAGTTCCATAGCATCCACACACTTGTGTTTGTGATACATCAACCCCATTCTCTCCTTGCAAAATGATTGATGTAAGTGGTTGGGATAGGCTCTTAAGTGGGTCACTGCCGTATGAATGAGCGTCAAGTCCCCGAATGTTCCCCCACTAAACACCATTTATTTTAGTAGCCAAAAACCTTCTATTTGTTGGTGCAGGGGGTCAGAAGATAAACCTTTGAAGCTATCCCACACTATCGCAATTCAAAGTAGAGATAACAAATTTCTTGAGATCTTTGGGTCTTTAGAAATTTGAAGCTTGGTGTACCCAAGAAGTGAGTGCCGTGTAAGGGGGAGCTAATGTCACCAAGCTTCTAAGTTATCCACTTTGAGTAAGTGTGGCTAGAGAAATCCAAGTGGGAAACCAACAAATACTATCATTTCCTCCCCTTAGGTTGTACAAGTGTTTGATAAATTTCCACATTTTTCACAATAAAACCTTTGGCCATTATGCTTTCTTGTTTGATTTATCTCTTGCCAAGATCTCAAACCATAAAAAAATCCAAATTCCCAATCAAATCCAACAACATTCAACATCGGACCACCCATTTAGTGCCATTTTCCACTATTTCAGCACCATCTTCTCATCCTTTAGCACTATCTTTTCATAATTCAGTGTCATTACCCTCTATTTTAGCACCTTTTGCATCTATTCTAGCACCTTTTTTGTCCATGTTCAAAAATCAAAATTTCCCACTAAAAACATCATTTTTATAAGCCCATTTTTCAATTATTAAATTATATATTAAACTTATGTATTGAAGATATTAACTAAATAAAACTATAGCCAAGTAGTATATATATATACACACTAAAAATGTCAGACTTCCAGTATAAATGAAGGGGCATCTCTGAAAGCATAACAGAAGGGTAATTTCTTGTAGATGTTGTAATTGCAAGCGATCTGGTAGACATGCATGCAAAATGTGGAAGCATAGACAAGACATGGAAACTATTTGACAAAATGCCTCAAAGAATTGACATCTCAATGAAAAATGGATTGATGAAAAGACTTTAGAAACTTTTAAACAATTGTAATTGGTAGGCGTAAAACCAAATTCCTCGACCTTTGATAACGTCCCCTCCTGTGTCGAAATGGGAGATTTCCAACAAGGTATGGACATCCATCAAAGCAAAACAGAAGGGGGATTTTTGTCAGATATTATAGCTGGAAATGTAATGCCTTGTATTGTAAAGGAATTCTCATACCATATAATTCTAGAATCAAGACAGTTTGGAAAGTGAATGCAGCCAAAACTCTAAACTAATCTAAAATCTAGAAGCTTGGGTTAATGTGGTCTCTTTATAGTGTATACTAAAACTTAAAGCAAGAAAGAAAATATGGATAATACCATGCTAACTAGGCAGAAAGTCAATGCCATATGCATTTCCTATGCGAAAGTTTTTGAAGCCTCCAAGTAACCAACATTTATTCCCCAATGGGCAATCATAATTTCAATATTGAGCCAGTGATCCAAGTAACCACGTTGATTCCCAAGTTCCTTAAGGACTTCCTCTTAATAGTAAGCATGATTTTTCCAGTCCATGAAGATGAATTAGAGTGCTTTTGGATTCAACTATATAAGTTTTGTTTGCATGAAATACTGCCAATTTCTCAAAAATATTGTCTGAATTCCCTTAGGACCACCAGGGATCAACTTTGAGGCAAACATCTTCATGGTCTTTAAATGTAGAGTACCTCCTTTCATAACTAATATCCATTGCAATGCAATTTAAATTTTCAATAGATCTATTTACGTTGAAAGTCCAATTTTGGTGTCAATATTTGAATATTTTAGGCTTTGAGCATCAATAGAAAACTCAGTTTAACAGATAGAAATATAACAAAACTATCAATTGTCTAATGATAAAAGCTAGTTTTATAGAACCAAAGTTGGTTTTACAAGGAAGAAAGAAATAGAGCATATTGAGATGAAATTCCATACAAGTAGAAAATATTACATCTTGAGAATGTCTAGCATTAATATTTAAGATGTTTCTTTATCTCCTGGAAAAATATATTTTTTTAAGGAGGCTTATAATGAATGTTTTTACTCAACGCAACTAAAGTTAATGTTACCAAAACAAAAGGAATCTTGCAAATAATGAATTAAATAAAATCCTAATAGAAAAATTTCAAGAAAAGGTGTCATGATCGTAAAACTAATTGGCTTACTTGAGAGTTTGTCATTTTCATGTTTACTTAAATCAATAATGTCATAAATATATTAATATAAGGGAACGAAATCTCTTTTACATAAATCTAGGCTAGTTAAATAACATATCAAACCACTTATCAATTATTTTAAGACATTTCATGAAAATGAGCTCAAAACTAAACAAAAATAGGAAAATGAGGAATGCTCTTGCAATTTGCTCCAACAATCCAACCAAAAGCTAAGTGTGTCTTCCCTTCTCACTTCTATGACTATTTATAGAAAAATTCAATCCTTGTCTAGGCTATTTTTCCAAACACATGGTGGAAATTTTGGAAGACTTTGGAGTCAAGTCTAAGCACATGGTGGAAGATTGGTTCATTGGGGTCAAGTCTAGCAAATTAAATTTCTCCTTTCCAATTTTCCAAATTGCCAATGTTCCAAATTGCCAATTTTCCAAGTCTACTCAATTAATGCCTCTTCCAATTATCCAATTTATCATTAATTTGTGGAAAATAATTCTCCCATGTGATTCTTTAAAAGTTGCCTTGGAAGATGGGGGTTGAACCTTCATAAATTTGTTGTTTCTAGAAATGTACTCTTTTAAAAAATTTTAAAATTTTAAATTATCTTAAAAAGATATCATTTATTTATTATCATCACTATTATTATTATTATTTTTATGAAACTATACATATATTATTTAATTTTAATAGCTTTTATGTGTGTTAGTAAGATTTGAAAAAAATACATACAATTAGACATTTAAGATAAAAATAATAATTAGTTATACATAGTATTCAAATCAACCTCAGAACTCAAAATATGTTCGAGGGTTAGAAGCGGGTCGTGACAAATCCACATTCTCTATCTCAACATTGGGTAAAGCTAGGAGCTCTTTGGGTGCAAGCTCCTTAACCTTATCGAAGGAGAAGGAAGATCTTGAGGTATAGCTTTTATGTTTTATGCATTTTAGTTGTGTTTCTAACCTCTAAGATTTCTCTTTCTCTCATTTGGCACACCTGGTGGGACCCCATGGTCCTTAAAAACTAATTTTGTGTGAGTTTTCTTGTGAAAAAGACATGTTTTGCAGGTTCTGGTGCCAAAAGCTCACTGTTTGGTGCTATTTCAATTTTTGTGGCACCATTTCATCATCCTGTGGTGCTATTTGGCTCTGTTTTGGTGCCATCTCTCTACGAAATCATACTAAATCTTTGTGCTTGAAAGTTGTTCTTAATAGCTTTTTAGAGGTTTTTGGTGGATTTTTAGCTTTTCTCCTCTCTATTTTTATCAGACTAACACAAAAATAAGGGGTTATAATGTCAAAATTTATCTAGGGATGCATGTTTTTGAAGCACTCTGACGTTTTAGCGTCATATTTACACAGTTTGGCACCATCCTCTATTTTGGCGCATCTTTTGGTTTGGTACAATCCTCTAGTTTGGCACCATTCTCTGTTTTGGCACTATTTGCCAAACCTTTGGCGCCATCTTCCAAAATTTTGACAATATCTTCTGTTTTGGCGCCATCTAATTGAATTGTAACACCATTTATCTTTGTTTTGGCACCATTTTCTATATCATCTTCTCAGGATCTGTGCAGGAATCTAACTCATCTTTGTAGGCATAAAAAATGTTTGTCCAAGACCAAAGTCAAAACTACTAACAGTGTTTTGTAGGGTTTTGATAGCTTAGACACATATTCTTTTGGTGCATTAAAATGGACTTTGTTTGTACAAATTTAGGAACATTTGATCTTGGTGCTTAAAAGAACATAGCTTTGTTTGACGTGTCTTGTGCACTTGCACGCTTGTGTTAAACCCAAGGGATAGAATCAAAGTATCCTCTCCCCTTGCCTTCAAAAGGATCTTGGGTGAAGAGAAATGGTTCTAATCTCTTTTTCTTTTTAGGAGTGGGCTTGCTCTTGAGACACATCCGCAAGGAGAACTCATTGGTGACCCCAAGCGGTATTTTCTATTCGGTCCGCTATATAAAAGGCCTAGGTGAAAGCTGAAGCTTCTTGGCAACGTATTCTCATTCCTATAGTTCCCTAGTATCCACACACTTTGTGTGTGATACATCAACCCCATTCTCTCCTTGCAAAAGGATTGATGTAAGTGGTTGGGATAGACTCTTAAGTGGGTCACTGTCGCATGAATGAGCATTAAGTCCCTGAATGTTCCCCCACTAAACGCCATTTGTTTTAGTAGCCAAAAACCTTCTATTTGTTGGTGTAGGGGGTCGAAAGATAGACCTTTGAAGCCGTCCCACACTCTTGCAATTCAAAGTAGAGATAACAAATTTCTTGAGATCTTTGGGTCTTCAAAAATTTGAAGCTTGGTGTACCCGAGAAGTGAGTGTTGTGTAAGGGGGAGCCAGTGTCACCAAACTTCTAAGTTATGCACTTTGAGTAAGTGCGGTTGGAGAAATCCAAGTGGGAATCCAACAAATACTGTCCTTTCCTCACCTTAGGTTGTACAAGTGTTTGATAAATTTCCACATTTTTCACAATAAAACCTTTGGCCAATGTGCTTTCTTGTTTGATTTATCTCTTGCCAAGAGCTCAAACCATCAAAAAATCCAAATTCCCAATCAAATCCAACAACATTCAACATCGGACCACCCATTTAGCACCATTTTCCACTATTTTAGCGACATTTTATCATCCTTTAGTGCCATCTATTCATCTTTCAACATCATTCCTCTTTGTTTTAGTGCCTTCTACATCTGTTCTAGCACATTTTTCCTCCATGTTCAAAAATTAAAATTTCCCACCAAAAACATCATTTTTATAAGCCCATTTTTCAATTATTAAATTATATATTAAACTTATGTATTGAAGACATTAACTAAAAAACATATAACAAAGTAGTATATATATATATATATATACACAAAAAAAAATGCTAGATTTCTAGTATAAATGAAGGGGCATCCCTGAAAGCATAACGAAAGGGGAATTTCTTCCAGATGTTGTAATTGCAAGCAATCCGGTAGACATGCGTGCAAAATGTGGAAGCATAGACAAGACATGGAAACTCTTTGATAAAATGCCTCAAAGAATTGACATCTCAATGGAAAATGGATTGTTGAAAAGACTTTAGAAACTTTCAAACAATTGTAATTGGCAGGCGTAAAGCTAAATTCCTCGACCTTTGATAATGTCCCCTCCTGCTTGTGTCGAAATGGGAGATTTTGGACACCCATCAAAGCAAAACGGAAGGGGAATTTTTGTCAGATATTATAGTTGGAAACACACTGGCTTGTAAAGGAATTCTCATACCATATAATTCTAAAATCAAGATGGTTTGGAAAGTGAATGCAACCAAAAATCTAAACTAATCTAAAAGCTAGAAGCCTGGGTTAATGTGGTCTCTTTCTAGTGTATACTAAAACTTAAAGCAAGAAAGAAAATATGTATAATACCATGCTAATTAGGGAGAAATTCAATGTCATATGCATTTCCTATTCGACAGTTTTTGAAGTCTCCAAGTAACCAACATTGATTCCCCAATGGGCAATCATCATTTCAATATTGAGCCACTGATCTAGGTAACCACATTGATTCCCAAGTTCCTGAAGGACTTCGTCTTAATATTAAGCATGATTTTTCCAGTCCATGAAGATGAATTAGAGTGCTTTTAGATTCAATTGTATAAGTTTTGTTTGCATCAAATACTGTCAATTTGTCAATAGTTCTTTCTCTTAATGTCAATTTCTCAAAAATATTGTTTGAATTCCCTTAAGAGCAATAAGGGATCAATTTTTAGGAAAATATCTTCATGTTCTTTAAATGTAGAGTACTTACTTTCATAACTAATAGTCATTGCAATGCAATTTAAATTTTCAACAGATTTATTTACATTTAAAATCCAATTTTGGTGTCAATATTTGAATATTTTAGGCTTTGAGCATCAAAAGGAAACTCAGTTTAACAGATAGAAACATAACAAAACTATCAATTGTCTGACGATAAAAGATGGTTTTATAGAACCAAAGTTGGTTTTACAAGGAAGAAAGAAATATAGCATATTCTGATGAAATTCCATACAAGTAGAAAATATTACATCTTGAGAATGTCTAGCATCAATATTTAAGATGTTTCTTTATCTCGTGGAAAAATAGTTTTTTTTAAGAGGCTTGTAATGAACATTTTTACTCAACGTGACAAAAGTTAATGTTACCAAAACAAAAGGAATCTTGCAAATAATGAATTAATTAAATCCCAACAAAAAAATTTCAAGAAAAGGCTTCATGTTCTAAAATTGATTGGCTTAAGAGAGTTTGTCATTTTCATGTTTACTTAAATCAACAATGTCATAAATATATTAAAAGAAGGGAACAAAATATCTTTTACATAAATCTAGGCTAGTTAAATAACATATCAAACCACCTATCAATTATTTTAAGACATTTCATCAAAATGAGTTCAAAACTAAACAAAAATAGGAAAAGGAGGAATGCTCTTACAATTTTCTCCAGCAATCCAACCAAAAGCCAAGTGTGTCTTCCCTTGTCACTTCTATGACTATTTATAGAAAAATTAAATCCTTGTCTAGGCCATCATTTTCCAAACACATGGTGGAAAATTTGGAAGACTTTGGAGTCAAGTCTATGCACATGGTGGAAGATTGGTTCATTGGGGTAAAGTCTAGCAAATTAAATGACTCTCTTTGAATTTTTTAAATTGCCAATTTTCCAAGTCTACTCAATTAATTCCTTTTCCACTTTTCCAATTTGTCATTAATTTGTGGAAAAGAATTCTCCCATGTGATTCTTGAAAAGTTTCCTTGGAAGATGGGCGTTGAACCTTTATAAATGTTTTTGATTACATCAGGCGGCAAAAACAAGGGGCTGAACCCTTAACAGAGATTACATAAGAAAAAGCACAGGCTCAAGGAACAAAAAGAGCCTGGAACCAAAACCCAGGAAACACTAGCTTACAAATGGCAGATAGAAAGCAACAACAAAAAACCAGCAAACAGACAGCAGAAGGCACACTAGGACATAGAGTCCTAGTCTTTAGCAAGAACTTCAAAAACTTTGTCCAGCTCCTGAGTTCTATCATTGTCGGCTCTCTGGGAGAAAAGTTGAATATCCTGCAAAAGGGTTAAGTTGATCATGGAAGACCTGCACAACATGCGGGTAATGAACTTATAAAGAGTAGATAGCTTGAGTTGCAGAGCCACCATCTTGTCCTTTAATTGAGTCACTTCAACAAAAAGAGAGTTACTGTCCCTGGCCTCATTCACATTGCCATCCTCAGCAGTAGCCCTGACATCATCATCTTGAATCTCTTCAGGGACAGATTGACTGTTTGCTTCCACCTCTTCAGCACCAGTAGGATTTTGCTCATTCATGTTCCCCTCTCCTTCGCTAGTATCATACTGGGCCTCCACAGGGCTCTGATGGTCAAACTCATCTTTATCACTACCAGTACCAATCACAGGGCTGTCCCTATAATCATTCTGCAGAGAGTCATGGCCATCAAACTGCTCCCCAGAAACAGGATTCTCCATGCAAATTTCCTTCAAATCATCACTATCGGCCTCCTCACCGTGAGAAGAAGCCTCAGATTTACTTTCTGAGTAGTCTATAAGTTTAACCTTAGGGGCTGGCTTCCCAGCAATTCTGGTAGAGCGTTTGACACCAGGGGATATGCTTTTCCCTTTGCCCTTTCTTGCCTTTTTAGCAGGTTTCTCAGCAGACATGTTTTTACCTTTAGGGGTCTCATGACTATCTTTGAGGGAGCTAAGAATAGCCGCTTCCTTAGCCAGCTCAGAGAGGCGATGAAGCCGCTTCCTAGACTTAACAGAGTCCTTCATCTTAGGAGTAGAGGTAGACCTAGGAGTGGGGGTATTAGTTTCCACAGAGGCCGAAGTCGGGCCATCATGACTATTTTTCACAGGAGTGTGTAGGGAATCACATTTGATAGAAGCCGACGGAGTATTGGGGGAGGGTTCCACAGCTAGGTGATGGAGAGTGGCAGGGGGCATCAGGGCCAAGTGAAACTGGTAAATTCTGTGTATGAGGCCTTGGTGTAGGGGCACAAGCTTCTCCAATGGCCTAGAGGTTAAATTCTTATGAACCATTTTAACCGAGTGTTCTAAAGAAGAAAGGAGGTAGTAAGGGAAACAAATAGCCAAGTTTCTGTGAAAATGATTGAGCAGGGGAAGATGGTAGTAATAGAACCTGGCATAACGGCCTTCCAAGGTGAAGTACTTCATGTTTAAAAAGTACATGTCTGCCCATGGCTAAGGAAGCTTCGCCCTTTCGAACCCTCCTTGGTAGGGTACTAGCTCTTCGCTGTCACCCAAGAAAAGCTTTTGGTTCTGCATGTCAAAAACCCTCGTTTTCCTTGGCAACTTAATGCCTTTAAGGGATAAGCTCGTCGCCTCAGCTATACTTTTCTCTGAGATCTCAAAGCTGACACTACCAATGGTGACCTGTTTGTCAACCCACGAAGAAGCACACTGGATGGATAACGACTCATCATGCCCGTTAAGGCATTCCAGGAACGAAATTATGCCCCCCTCCTTGCAGTAATGCCAGACAATGGCATTTTCTTTGAATTCATTGCAGGTGTTTGGTTCAGTGTGAATTCTTTCACCACCCATAATGATAGCCCACGCCGCAATACCCAGCAGGAGAAGACAAATAAATTGCAGAATACCCTTCAGAGGAATCCACCAAGCAGTATTCATGTGAACAAAAACCAGCCGACGCCAATCATGATACTTTAAGTTCCAAAACGCAACCCAAATAATGAGAATTAAGTTCGCATGAAGGGAGTACAGACGCCGCTACCAATTCACATGGGGATCGTGCATAAGCCTAGACAGGGTGGAAAAACATGCCACCTCATCACTCGACACTTGAGTAGACATCATGTAATAATAGAATTCTTCCCCTTATGAATAAGCATTCCAATGTGACCAGGAATGCTGCTAATTTGGTGCCAAACCTGCCAGATTTGAAATTCCTGACCAAAGTTGGCAAGACCATCAGCAACCGAGTTGCCTTCCCTATAAGTATGGGAGAAAGAGACATTTGGGATGGCATGGAGAATGGTTTGTATATCAGATATAATTTCACTCAGCTTCCACCCACAAGTAGAGAGACCGGTAACCACATCCAGAATGATTTTAGAATCACCTTGTATGTGGAGATGGCTAATCCCCAAAGAGATTGCCACTTTGAGACCCCAGAGGAGGGCCATTGCCTCAGCAATGTTGTTAGAATGCTTTCCAAGTCCTTCGGCATAAGCCGCAACAAGATCACCATGTTCATCCCTTATTATACCTCCTCCGCTGGCACATCCATCAGCTTTAGCAGCACCATCAAAATTAAGTTTCAACCACCCCGGCTCAGGCGGGGCCCAAATAGTATTAAGTCTTTTCCGAAGTTTCGTATCATCAAAAGCTGGGATTTGGTTCAGCAAAGCCCAGTTAGAAGCCACCCAAGATTCTTGTTTGGTCAAAGGTTGATCTGTAGGTTTAATGTTAGCATTAGAAACATTTTCAACAATAGCCTTAAATAAAGAGATCCAAACCTGCATCGGAGACCTATGAGTGTCCTGAAAAATCTTATTGTTTCTTTCTTTCCACAGAGCCCACCCAAGTGAAGGAAGGGTCTGCTTCCACAATTCCCGCAACCAAGGGTGTTTAAGGGGAACATTCCAACTGGCGATACAATCACGAATCTCTCTGTTAAAAACCCATTGTATACCAAATTTTTCCAGAATTCTGCTGCAAACTTCACGGGCATAATCACAATGAATGAGGAGATGTGCCACAGTTTCTTCTTGATTCTAGAAATGTTGTTTCTAGAAATGTACTCTTTTAATTTTTTTTTAAAATTTTAAATTATCTTAAAAAGAAATCATTTATTTATTATCATCACTATTTTTTTTTTATGAAACTATATATATATATTATTTAATTTTAATAGCTTTTATGTGTCTTAGTAAGATTTGAATAAAATACATACAATTAGACACATAAGGTAAAAAAAAAAAATAGTTATGCATAGTATTTAAATCAACCTCATAACTCAAAATATGTTTGAGGGTTAGAAGCGGGTCGTGACAAATCCACATTCTCTATCTCAACATTGAGTAAAGTGAGGAGCTCTTTGGGTGCAAGCTCCTCAACCTTATCGAAGGAGAAGGAAGATCTTGAGGTATAGCTTTTATGTTTTATGCATTTTAGTTGTATTTCTAACCTCTAAGATTTCTCTTTCTCTCATTTGGCATGCCCGATGGGACCTCATGGTCCTTAACAACTAATTTTGTGTGAGTTTTCTTGTGAAAAAGACATGTTTTGCAGGTTCTAGCACCAAAAGCTCACTGTTTGGTACTATTTTCAGTTTTTGTGGCGCCATTTCATCAGCCTGTGGCGTTACTTGGCTCTGTTTTGGCACAATCTCTCTGCAACATCATACTAAATTTTTGTGCTTTAAAGTTGTTCTTAATAGTTTTTTAGAGGTTTTTGTTGGATTTTTAGCTTTTCTCCTCTCTATTTTTATCAGACTAACATAGAAACAAGGGGTTATAATGCCAAAATTTATCTAGGGATGCATGTTTTTGAAGCATTGTGACATTTTAGGGTCATATTTACATAATTTGGCACCATCCTCTGTTTTGGCGCCATCTTCTGGTTTGGTGTCATCTTCTAGTTTCACGCCATCTTCTAGTTTGTCGCTATTTGCCAAACCTCTGGTGCCATCTTCTAAATTTTTGACAATATCTTCTGTTTTGGCGCCTTCTAATTGAATTATAATGTCATTTATATCTGTTTTCACACCTTTTTCTATATCATCTTCTCAGGATCTATGCAGGAATATAACTCATCTTTGTAGGCATAAAAACATTTATCTCAGACCAAAATCAAAACTACTAACAGTTTTTGCAGGGTTTTGATAGCTTAGACACATCTTCTTTTAGTGCATTAACATGGACTTTGTTTGCACAAATCTAGGAACATTTGATCTTGGTGCTTAAAAAGAACATACTTTGTTTGACATGTCTTGTGCACTTGCACACTTGTGTTAAACCCAAGGGATAGAATCAAAGTATCCTCTCCCCTCACTTTCAAAAGGATCTTGGGTGAAGAGAAATGGTTCTACTCTCTTTTTCTTTTTAGGAGTGGGCTTGCTCTTGAGACACATCCGTAAGGAGAACTCATTGGCGATCCCAAGCGGTGCTTTCCATTTGGTCTGCTATATAAAAGGCCTAGGAGAAAGCTAAAGCTTCTTGGTGAGGTATTCTCGTTTCCCAGTATCCACACACTTGTGTGTGTGATATGTCAACCCCATTCTCTCCATACAAAAGGATTGATGTAAGTGGTTGCGATAGGCTCTTGAGTGGGTCACTGCCGCATGAATGAGCATCAATTCCCCGAATGTTCCCCCACTAAACACCATTTGTTTTAGTAGCCAAAAACCTTCTATTTGTTGGTGCAGGGGGTCAGAAGATAGACCTCTGAAGCCGTCCAACACTCTCGCAATTCAAAGTAGAGATAACACATTTCTTGAGATCTTCAGGTCTTTCGAAATTTGAAGCTTGGTGTACTTGAGAAGTGAGTGCCATGTAAGGGGGAGCCAGTGTGACCAAGCTTCTAAGTTATCCGCTTTGAGTAAGTGCGACTAGCGAAATCCAAGTAGGAATCCAACAAATATTGTCCTTTCCTCGCCTTAGGTTGTACAAGTGTTTGATAAATTTCCACATTTTTCATAATAAAACCTTTGGCCATTGTGCTTTCTTGTTTGATTTATATCTTGCCAAGAGCTCAAACCATAAAAAAATCCAAATTCCCAATCAAATCCTGTTGATAACTGAGAGGGGGGGTGAATCAGTTATCCTAATTATTTCTACTTTTTGAACTTTCTTAATAATCAATGCAGCATTAATTCAAACAATCAAACATAACCATGAAATGGAAATACACATAACACAATATTTTTGACGTGGAAACCTTGTTAAGGGAGAAAACCATGGGGTGATTAACCCAAGATTGTATTCTCTGTTAGAAGAATGGAAATACAAAATGGCACTTGCCAATTAGGGCTAACTACCCGAGCACATTGCTCACAAGAGGCACACTGCCTACAAGAGACTCACTGTCTACAAAAGAATGTTATACAATATTTGAACTGATTTGAAGCATCTACGTATGCTGGAGTTTAGTTCTGGTTAGGCTCAGTACACTGATTTGCTGCACTTCATCTTTCCTCTTCTTTTATGCTGCTTTCCTTTCACATACCGGACCTTCCTTACTGCTTTCGCTCTACTCGTCTACTTTTATCCGCACATTGCCAACAACCTCACCACACAACTAAATCCATCTTGTATATATATCCGCAAAAGTGATTTCATCACCTTTCTAGTCGGCATCTGGAATAGTCAATCTTTTCACAAACTCTGATCTGTCGGCTGAATCCTTGCACATCAAGTAATGTGAATCAAGAATATACTTGTAGAAGTCATCAATTACGTCGGACAAACATAACTTATGCCTTAAGAACCTTTTCCATCATCAGCAACACATCTGGAATAATGTCTGATATTCTGCCAGTCAGTTCTTCCTATGTTCACACTGCCAATTGGGAACTCGACACTCAAGCATTCATATCTCTTTATCCTTTCCACATCGGAGGCTCAAACCTTGGAATCTATTAGTCAAGATACTCCTCTTGACTTCCCCAAATCCGCACTTCACCAAGATACTTCCTCTGAGAGATCTGGACCTGTCTGTCGGACCTCACCACATGCTCTGTTCTTATTTAGCGGACCACAACATTCTTCACTCTGACTTCTGGTAGAGACATACCATGTCCTGCGAAAGTGTGGGATGAACTTTGTTGCTATCAATGACAACAATCATGAATCCATATAGTGTTTCTTGCCAACAATCTCCCCCTTTGGCATTGATGGCAACACTTAGTGAAAAATGGCTAAGTGTTTACACTATGCTCCCCCTTGGCTGATGCTCTATTTTTATATATATTTTCCGGAGCTCCCCCTTAGTTGGATTCCTCATTTTTCACTGCTCCTCACTCCCCCTTTGACATCAATGGCAAAGGGTAGGGTCCGCACACCAAAATTTTCAAAAATTCAACTATACTTAGTCTCATAAGTATATTTTCTGGTTATACTTTACATAAACTTTAGTATATCTGCAAAAGTTGTTTTCAATTGAATGAATTCTGTAGCCCAACTTTGCTTCATTCTGTCCAAAATTGATATATGATCGCTCAACAGGAATGCAAACGCATCTACCCTTTTTAGATCTGTTGGATCATTGGTCTGGGCTATGATTTGAGCTTCTTTGATGGCCTCATGCATGGCCTCTAACTTAGGGACAATTATCCCTCTGAGCTCACTCAACCTACTGATTATGTTTTTCTTCTCTTTTTCAAGCTTCTTAATTTCATTCAAAACTACAACCATTTGACATTCTTGATTTATTATTGATGTAGTAAGTGGATCAAAATTTTGAGAAAGTTTTATTAGTTTATCCTCCTGTTCTTTCATTTTCTTCTCAATCTCCACTGTTGCTTTGGACCAGGATATACAAAATTTGTATACTTCTCCGCCATCTTTAAGAGCATTTTCTAAGCTCTTTATCCCAATATTCATATTTCTCCTATCATTAATTATCAGCCCTTGTACCTCTGATAATCTTTTTGCAAGAAATTCCTTTCGGACCTTATCTTCTACTGACTTCTCTAGGGAATCAAAATGTGTGCTAACACTATTGACTAGAGTTTTGAGATTACCGGATGAGGAGGCTATGGGATCCTTCTGAAATGATGGCATAATCTTTTCTAGCACTCCGGAAGCAACTTCTATCAACTCACAGTCTTCCATGTGAGACTTTAGGAGTTTTTCTTTAGCCTTTGCATTAGCAAATGAAGCTATCTTCATTGTCTGTACCGGAGAAAGAGAATCAAAATTAAATGGTCCTTGTAGAAGCTCCGGTTCATCAATCTCCATTGTTTCTTTGTTCAAGAATTCTTGGACAGTTTTTGCAGTGTCTCTTGCCGGAGTCAGATGTTTCTTCTCTTCTACATTCTTAGAGTTGTCTCTTGGAGCTTTCTCTCCTTCTACATTCTTACCACTAGCAGTTGTGGTCTTCTCTGTTGAGGTCTTCTCTCCTTCTGTGATCTTGGTGATGTCATCTTCTTTTTCCTTCACCTCTGCTTCTTTCTCCTGTACTCTTTCTTCTCCTTTAGATCCGGAGACTGTAGGGGAAACTGAAGGAGAGATATTAGTTTGTTCATGAGCCACTTCTTCCGGAGTAGAAGATTCTAAGTCCTTATCCTTTTCTGCACCGGTGTCCATGACTTGCTCAGTGGATTCTTTTTCAACACTTGTGGTCGAGGGGTTAGTACCCAAGTCCTCTATAATTGGAATGTTGAATTTCTTAAAAGCATTTCGGAGGATCTCTTCAGTCTCTCTTGCCACTTTGTCAGTTTCACCAAGCATTAGCTGATTCATCCTGGCTTTGCTCCAGAACTCATCCTTGCAATCTTTAAAGATCATGTTCATTTGTTGCGGAGTGATCGAAGGGAAGAGCTGAATGGTGACCTGTTCCCAGATCTCGAGATCTTTTGCTCGAGCATTATTCTTCCTCATTTCAAGCCTTTTCTCTAAGCTTTTGGGAATTAGAGAGATAATTTCAATAAAAGCTTTGTTGTAAGTGTTCAAAAACTGAACTGTGGCTTCCTCCAGAATCTTTTTATCTGCTTCATTATATGCATCATAGAATTCTGTTAAGGGTTGTAAGTTCCCATCCATAGTGACTACTTTCACTACAACATCTAAGGATAGAGTGGGTTTTTCAACAAATTCCTCTTCCTTCTCTTCTTCTCCTTGACCAGTAGAGTGTTCACCGGATGATTTCTTCTTCTTTTTCAGTTTCTTTATCTCCTCATCTGATTCAGTTTCCTCATCATCCTTTAGGCTAACATAGGACCTTGTTGCCTTTTCTTTGTTCTCTTTTCTCCTTTTCCGGATGCCTGGACTTCCGGTTTTGAGCTTTTAGCAGGGACAGGTGCTGATCTCTTTGATTATCTGGTCTAGGTGGAAGATTTGACCGAAACACTTTCCTCACCTTTCTTTTCTGCCTTTTTCTTCTCTTCCTCAGCCCTTGCCATCTTTTCCCTGTTGGCATCAAGTGCCTCCTTTGATATGCCAAAGCCTTTTGCAACATCTTCAACTTCTTTTCTTACCTTCCTTTTGATCTCTGGTTGTCTGAGTTCCACATGAATTTTTACACTCAGCTCTTCAAAGGTTCCAAACCTTTCTGCCTTTGGATCCTTTGGCTGACTTAGCATGTGTTGAACATGCAGATCCACAATTTGTTCATCGACTTCATACCCCATAGGCATGATCCATATAGTTATTGGTTCTACTGCCTCCATTAGGCACTGATCAGTTTCTACCATAAAACATACCGTGTCTTTGTATTTCTCAACAAGAGACTAGGGAATTCTCTCTCTTGCTTGCATCATGTTCTAAAAATTCTTGAAATATCCCCACAGGGCTGTATTTCTTGCTTTGGCATCCCCAAGTTCATGCAAGTAATCTCTGATCTGAATTGCTACCAGTTTGTCATTTTGCCATACCCATCCATTTGTTCTAGGCAGCTCATTCATGAAGTAGAAGAATAGACATAATATTAGTCCACCATATTTAAAGGAGTTCTTCTTGTCCTTTTTGATCTTCTGTAAGTTTTCCATCAATTGACTCAGAAGGAGTTCACAGAGATCATACTCTGCATTCTTTCTCAGCATCTCATAGGCAGTATATACTACAGTTCTGGATACTGAATTTTCCCTACTGGAGTGATATATCTTGTATCCTATTATCATAGATGCAAACTTGATATCCGGGTCAATAATATCTTCAATGGTCATTGCCCTCTTATCAAATTTTGATCCGGTGGCCTCAGTTACAATGTTGTTTTTGACAGATTTGAGGACAGATATTCCTCCGGAGGAGTGTAAACTAGTTACTGCCCTAATTGCCTCCTTGCTAATTTTGCAAGGTTTGTTCAGCCATAGAAAGTTGTCATGTACCCTACTCAACACATACCGGACCCATTCGTCTTCTTCAAAGCAGGGGAAATGAATGAATTGATCAAAATGTTTCTCCTAGATGCCCTTATATTCTGGTTTAAGCTCAAAAGCATCATCTATCAGTTGTTTGTAATAGATATCTCTTAGTTTGAATTCCCCAAACTCTTCAATATTTGCATGTATGTAAACCCTAATGTCTTTTGTATGCAAAACGCCATGCGGAACACTAGAGAATGCTCCTAGGGGATCTACCTCCAATGATTTGTATGGATGTTTCTTAAATTCAGGATGGGGCCTATCAGAGATTTTTACAATATTTGGAGTACCCATCATTCAAGGATTTAGAGAGAGATATTTGATAACGAAGAATACCTTTTGCACCTTTCGGTTTCATGGATTTGGCCGGATCGATTGCTGGATGAATTGACTTCTGCAAATGATCTTTGATGAACTTAAGGAATTTTGTTGCAAAGCTTCACTTTTCATTTCTTCTTGAATGCAGAATGAACAAGTGATTAAAGAAAAAAAACCTTTATATTGCTCCGCAAACCCTAATGTCAGGTTGCAATAAATGCTCGACCTAAGTTATTCCAGTTTGCCTTATTCGGATGACATGCAGAACCAGATCAATCCTGATCTTTAAACATCATGCGGATCTTCCAAATCTTAACCATAGTTTGTTTGGATGTTTCCCTTATGAACCCTTCAATCTACAACTCTTCTTGTGCCAGTTCCAGCACCAATTGACTGGCTGGGGGAACAAGGTTTTCTTTGTGTCTCCCCCTGAGCCAGAGCTCACTTTTTAATTTTTGGAAGGAATATCAGCACCAGAGTCTGGTGCGGATCCATCCTCTACATTCTCTGTACTTTTCTTTACCCAAATCTTGTTCATCTCACTTTGAACTTGATCCACATTCACTTTTTGTTTTCCCTTATCTTGATTCTGCTTATGATACACTGAACCTCTTTTGCCCTGATTCTTTCTTCTACAGAATTTTGCAATATGACTGGATCTATTGCAAATTTGGCAAACAACATTTCTTTGCATATTTGATTGATATCCTCTTGATCTGCATTGATTAGCCATATGACCTATTCTATTGCATGCAAAGCATCTACCATTGAATGATTTGTTCATTTGCATATTTTTGCATTCATGAGATTTGTGACTATACCTTTTGCAGTTAAAACACTATCCGGAGAAGGATGAATTAGTCTGATTCATTCTCTTTCTGCATTGATTAGCTTTATGACCAAAGTTATTGCAGTTGTGGTAGTATCCATTGAAGGATGGATATCTTTGAGCATTAGGCTGCCTTATCGGAGGTCTTCTAGGTCTGTTCCTTGGATTTTCTGATCCAAAATTCTTCTAACCGGATCCGGAGCTTTCTCCTTTCTCATATCCCAAACCACACTTGTCATCTACCCTCTTTTGACTTCCAAGAAGAACTTCAAGTTGAGCAGAACTTATCTTGAATTTCTCTTTATATTCATTTGCTGTTTGAAGATCCCTTTTGAGAGAGACAATTTGATCCTCAAGTTTTTCTTCATTTTCTTTAGCATCTTCAAGATTAGATTCAAGATGTCTGATAATTCTATCCATCTGGTGGCAATCTTCTGATTTCTCTTTGAGAGATTGTCTTAGATTATCTTCAGTTTTTCTTTTCTCTTCAACTTCTTGGGTAAACTTCATAACTCTTGATTCCATTTCATGTCTTACCATAATGATTTCTTTTGATAATTTTTCACATAACTTAGTTTTCTCCGTCAGCTCCTCATTTGCATCATTTGCTTCACCTTGACTTGCCAATTGCTGAAGTAGCTCCTTTCTCTTTTTCATAGAGAGACTTAATTTGTCTTTTAGTTCTCTCATGAAATCATCAGCTTGTTTGAGTATTTCCTTTAATTCATTGACTTCGGAGTTTGACTGTTCAAGATCATCAAGGGCAGTCTTGAGTTGCTCCCTTAAACCATATGCATCCATTTGAATTCCCAAATCTTCCTCAAGCTATTAGACTCGGTTAGGAGGAACTTGGCTCTAATACCAATTGTTGATAACTGAGAGGGGGGGTGAATCAGTTATCCTAATTATTTATGCTTTCTGAGCTTTCTTAATAATCAATGCAGCATTAATTCAAACAAGCAAACATAACCATGAAATGGAAATACACATGACACAATATTTTTGACGTGGAAACCCTATTAAGGGAGAAAACCACGGGGTGATTAACCCAAGATTGTATTCTCTATTAGAAGAATGGAAATACAAAATGGCACTTGCCAATTAGGGCTCACTACCCGAGCACACTGCTCACAAGAGGCACACTGCCTACAAGAGACTCACTGTCTACAAAAGAATGTTATACAATATTTGAACTGATTTGAAGCATCTACATATGCTGGAGTTTAGTTCCAGTTAGGCTCAGTACACTGATCTGCTGCACTTCATCTTTCCTCTTCTTTTATGCTGCTTTCCTTTCACATACCGAACCTTCCTTACTGCTTTAGCTCTGCTCTTCTGCTTTTATTCGCACATTGCCAACAACCTCACCACACAACTAAATCCATCTTGTATATATATCCGCAAAAGTGATTTCATCACCTTTCTAGTCGGCATCCGGAATAGTCAATCTTTTCACAAACTCTAATATGTCGGCTGAATCCTTGCACATCAAGTAATGCGGATCAAGAATATACTTGTAGAAGTCATCAATCACGTCGGCCAAACATAACTTATGCCTTAAGAACCTTTTCCATCATCAGCAACACATCTGGAATAATGTCTGATGTTCTGCCAGTCAGTTCTTCCTCTATTCACACTGCTAATTGGGAACCCGACACTCAAGCATTCATATCTCTTTATCCTTTCCACACCGGAGGCTCAAACCTTGGAATCTATAAGTCAAGATACTCCTCTTGACTTCCCCAAATCCGCACTTCACCAAGATACTTCCTCTGAGAGATCCGGACTTGTCTGTCAGACCTTGCCACATTCTCTGTTCTTGTTTACCGGACCACAACATTCTTCACTCTGACTTCCGGTAGAGACATACCATGTCCTGCGGATGTGTGGGATGAACTTTGTTGCCATCAATGACAACAATCATGAATCCATATAGTGTCTCTTGCCAACAAATCCAACAACATTCAACATCGGACCACCCATTTAGTGCCATTTTCCAGTGTTTTAGCACAATCTTCTCATCCTTTAGCACCATCTATTCATCTTTCAGCGTCATTCCTCTGTTTTAGTGCCTTCTACATCTATTCTAGTGCCATTTTTCTCCATGTTCAAAAATCAAATTTTCCCACCAAAAACATCATTTTTTTATGCCCATTTTTTAATTATTAAATTATATATTAAACTTATGTATTGAAGACATTAACTAAAAAAATATAACCAAGTAGTATATATATATACACACCAAAAATGTCAGACTTCCAGTATAAATGAAGGGGCATCCCTGAAAGCATAACATAAGGGGAATTTCTTCTAGATGTTGTGATTGCAAGCGATCCGATAGACATGGGTGCAAAATGTGGAAGCATAAACAAGAAATGGAAACTGTTTGACAAAATGTCTCAAAGAATTGTCATCTGAATGAAACATGGATTGTTGAAAAGACTTTAGAAACTTTCAAACAATTGTAATTGACAGGTGTAAAGCTAAATTTCTCGACCTTTGACAACGTCCCCTCCTGACTATGTCAAAATGGGAGATTTCCAACAGGGTATGGACACCCATCAAAGCAGAACAGAAGGGGGATTTTTTTCAGATATTATAGCTGGAAACGCACTGGCTTGTATTGTAAAGGAATTATCATACAATATAATTCTAAAATCAAGACAGTTTGGAAAGTGAATGCAGCCAAAACTCTAAACTAATCTAAAATCCAAAAGCCTAGATTAATGTGGTCTCTTTATAGTGTATACAAAAACTTAAAGCAAGAAAGAAAATATGTATAATACCATGCTAACTAGGTAGAAAGTCAATGCCATATGCATTTCCTATTCAACAGTTTTTGAAGTCTCCAATAACCAACATTGATTCCCCAATGGGCAATCATCATTTCAATATTGAGCCACTAATCCAGGTAACCACATTGATTCCCAAGTTCCTTAAAGACTTCCTCTTAATAGTAAGCATGATTTTTCTAGTCCATGAAGATGAATTAGAGTGCTTTTGGATTCAACTGTATAAGTTTTGTTTGCATCAAATATTGTCAATTTCTTAATAGTTCTTCCTCTTAATGTCAATTTCTCAAAAATACTATCTAGATTCCCTTAGGACCAACAAGGGATCAACTTTGAGGCAAACATCTTCATGGTCTTTAAATCTAGAGTACCTACTTTCATAATTAATATCCATTGCATTGCAATTTAAATTTTCAACAAATCTATTTACGTTGAAAGTCCAATTTTGGTGTCAATATTTGAATATTTCAGGCTTTTAGCATCAATAGGAAACTCAGTTTAATAGATAGAAACATAAAAAAACTATCAATTGTCTGAGGATAAAAGCTAGTTTTATAGAACCAAAGTTGGTTTTACAAGGAAGAAAGAAATAGAGCATATTGAGATGAAATTCCATACAAGTAGAAAATATTACATCTTGAGAATGTCTAGCATCAATATTTAAGATGTTTCTTTATCTCCTGGAAAAATAGCTTTTCTGTTAGGAGGCTTATAATGAACCTTTTTACTAAACGCGAGTAAAGTTAATGTTACCAAAACAAGATGAATCTTGCAAATAACGAATTAAATAAATCCCAACAGAAAATTTTAAGAAAAGGCGTCATGGTCGCAAAACTGATTGGCTTAAGAGAGTTTGTCATTTTCATGTTTAGTTAAATCAATAATGTCAAATATATTAATATAAGGGAACAAAATCTCTTTTACATAACCCTAGGCTAGTTAAATAACATATCAAACTACTTATCAATTATTTTAAGACATTTCATGAAAATGAGCTCAAAACTAAACAAAAATAGGAAAAGGAGGAATGCTCTTACAATTTTCTCTAGCAATCCAACCAAAAGCCAAATGTGTCTTCCCTTCTCACTTCTATGACCATTTTTAGAAAAATTCAATCCTTCTCTAGGCCATCATTTTCCAAACACATGGTGGAAATTTTGGAATACTTTGGAGTCAAGTCTAAGCACATGGTGGAAGATTGGTTCATTGGGGTAAAGTCTAGCAAATTAAATGCCTCTTTTCCTTTTTTTTAAATTGCTAATTTTCCAAGTCTACTCAATTAATTCCTCTTCCACTTTTCCAATTTGTCATTAATTTGTGGGAAAGAATTCTCCCTTGTGATTCTTGATAAGTTGCCTTGGAAGATGGGGGTTGAACCTTCATAAATGTTGTTTCTAGAAATGTACTCTTTTAATTTTTTTAAAATTTTAAATTATCTTAAAAAGAAATCATTTATTTATTATTATCACTATTTTTATTAATATTTTTTTTTATGAAACTATATATATAGATTATTTAATTTTAATAGCTTTTATTTGTGTTAGAAAGATTTGAATAAAATACATACAATTAGACACTTAAGGTAAAAAAAAAATAGTTATGCATAGTATTCAAATCAAACTCATAACTCAAAATATGTTCGAGGGTTAGAAGCGGGTCGTGACAAATCCACATTCTTTATCTCAACATTGGGTAAAGCTTGGAGCTCTTTATGTGCAAGCTCCTCAACCTTATCGAAGGAGAAGGAAGATCTTGAGGTATAAATTTTATGTTTTATGCATTTTAGTTTTGTTTCTAACCTCTAAGATTTCTCTTTCTCTCATTTGGCACGCCCAGTGGGACTCTATGGTCCTTAACAACTAATTTTATGTGAGTTTTCTTATGAAAAAGACGTGTTTCACAGGTTCTGGCGCCAAAAAGCTCACTGTTTGATGCTATTTTCAGTTTCTATGGCGCCATTTCATCATCCTATGGCGTTATTTGGCTATGTTTTGGTGCCATCTCTCCGCAACATCATACTAAATCTTTGTACTTTAAAGTTGTTCTTAATAGCTTTTTAGAGGTTTTTGGTGGATTTTTAGCTTTTCTCCTCTCTGTTTTTATTAGACTAACATAGAAACAAGGGGTTATAATGTCAAAATTTATCTAGGGATGCATGTTTTTGAAGCGCTATGATGTTTTAGAGCCATATTTACATAGTTTGGCACCATCCTCTATTTTGGCGCCATCTTTTGGTTTGGCACCATCTTCTGGTTTGGTGCCATCTTCTGGTTTCGCGCCATCTTCTGGTTTCACACTATTTGCCAAACCTTTGGCGCCATCTTTTGTTTTGGCCCCATCTTCCAAATTTTTGACAATATTTCTATTTTGGTGCCATCTAACTGAATTATAATGCCATTTATCTCTGTTTTGGCACCTTTTTCTATATCTTCTCAGGATCTGTGCATGAATATAACTCATCTTTGTAGGCATCAAAAATATTTTTCCAAGACCAAAATTAAAACTACTAACAATTTTTGCAGGGTTTTGATAGCTTAGACACATCTTCTTTTGGTGCATTAAAATGGACTTTGTTTGCACAAATCTAGGAACATTTGATCTTGGTTCTTAAAAAGAACATAGCTTTGTTTGACGTGTCTTGTGCACTTGCACGCTTGTGTTAAACCCAAGGGATAGAATCAAAGTATCCTCTCCCCTCGCCTTCAAAAGGATCTTGGGTGAAGAAAAATTGTTCTACTCTCTTTTTCTCTTTAGGAGTGGGCCTGCTCTTGAGACACATCCGTAAGGAGAACTCATTGGCGACCCCAAGCGGTGCTTTCCATTCGGTCTGCTATATAAAAGGCCTAGGCGAAAGTCAAAGCTTATTGGCAACGTATTCTCATTCCTACAGTTCCCCAGTATCCACACACTTGTGTGTGTGATATATCAACCCCATTCTCTCCATGCAAAAGGATTGATGTAAGTGGCTGGGATAGGCTCTTAAGTGGGTCACTACCACATGAATGAGCGTCAAGTCCCTGAATGTTCCCTCACTAAACACCATTTGTTTTAGTAGCCAAAAACCTTCTATTTGTTGGTGCAGGGGGTTAGAAGATAGACCTTTGAAGCTGTCCCACACTCTCGCAATTCAAAGTAGAGATAACAAATTTCTTGAGATCTTCAGGTCTTTAGAAATTTGAAGCTTGGTGTACTCGAGAAGTGAGTGCCATGTAAGGGGGAGCCAGTGTGACCAAGCTTCTAAGTTATCCACTTTGAGTAAGTGCGGCTAGAGAAATCCAAGTAGGAATCCAACAAATACTGTCCTTTCCTCGCCTTAGGTTGTACAAGTGTTTGATAAATTTCCACATTTTTCACAATAAAACCTTTGTCCATTGTGCTTTCTTGTTTGATTTATCTCTTGCCAAGAGCTCAAACCATAAAAAAATCCAAATTCCCAATCAAATCCAACAACATTCAACATCGGACCACCCATTTAGCGCCATTTTCCACTATTTTAGCACAATCTTCTCATCCTCTAGTGCCATCTATTCATCTTTCAGCGTCATTCCCATCTGTTTTAGTGCCTTCTACATTTGTTCTAACCCCTTTTTCCTCCATGTTCAAAAATCAAAATTTCCCACCAAAAACATCATTTTTATAAGCCCATTTTTCAATTATTAAATGATATACTAAACTTATGTATTGAAGACATTAACTAAAAATATATAACCAAGTAGTATATATATATATATACACACCAAAAATGTCAGACTTCCAGTATAAATGAAGGGCCATCCCTGAAAGCATAACAGAAGGAGAATTTCTTCCAGATGTTGTAATTGCAAGCAGTCTGGTAGGCATGCGTGCAAAATGTGGAAGCATAGACAAGACATGGAAACTGTTTGACAAAATACCTCAAAGAATTGTCATCTCAATGAAAAATGGATTCTTGAAACAACTTTAGAAACTTTCAAACAATTGTAATTGGCAGGCGTTAAGCCAAATTCCTCGACCTTTGACAACGTCCCCTCTTGCCTGTGTTGAAATGGGAGATTTCGAACAGGGTATGGACAGCCATCAAAGCAGAATGGAAGGGGGATTTTTGTGAGATATTATAGGTAGAAACGCTACCACAACCCCTTTTTTTTTCAAAAATTAATTTTCAATTGAAATAGTACTATTTTAACAATCGCTGAGAGGTATCAAGGCATATCTATAACTTATTTATTAATTAAGATATTTTATTGAAAATAATTAGTTATATTTCTTGGAGAAAATTTATTTAGATAATTTAATATTGTTTACAAAAGTAAATCATGCATTTATGTGTTGTCCTATTCTTTATTGTATCTTGGAGTGGGAATCTTGAATCATTACTTCTTATCAGTTTTAAATCAATAAACATTAATTTTAGACAATGGGGGAAAGAGTGGGAAGGTGTAATTATGAAAATTGATTGTCTCTTCTATTTTATTCCTGAACGACATTCTTAGTGGGGGCAGGATGCTCTGGAAAAAGAAATGAAATTCTTTAAATTAGAAAATCTAGCAGGTCAGATTCAAGGGGTACAGAAGAAGAGAGACCAGGGGCTTCTCCCAGAGACAGGGCTCGCTCAGTATTCTAAGGTTTTTATCCTTTATCTCTAAGGGTGTTCTCAAGATATCCAACACCGTCAGGTAGGTCATTCATGCACAATTTACTATAGTTGTAATGCATTTAGGGTTACTCATGTGAATGAAGTATGTATAGCTCTTAAACCTGCATGACTGCATCAAAATCCATAGTATGCTTACCCTGCAATCATTGTAATATGTATGATGACATTTCTTTGAGGCATTCAGTTAAAGAGTTTTGTGCCTTGTCTTTGATTCCACATTTTGTATGCATGTCTTCCTGGATGCTTTCAATTTACATATCTGATAAAAATTCCCCTTTTGTTATGCTTTGATGGATGCCCCTTCATTATTACCAAATATCTGATCATAGTGCTGCTTCAATTGACTTGGCGTTTAACCCTATCAGTATCAATGCCTTCCAAAGGTTCTTTTATCGGCTTAGGTCATTATGTTCTCCAAATTTGAAAGCGCAGGTCTAAACTTAATACTTTCTTTTAACTGATTGGCAAAATCATTGCTTTATCATTTAGTTACCGTAAGTCTTGTATCCTGGAGAATCTTTAATTTAGATCAACAAAATCATTATCCTTAAGAAGATAATATTGAGTTTTGGTCCTCTAAGTTTTTCCTTGTTTTAAAATGCACTTATCACTTCATTTAACCGTTGGTTTATCTTGAAGTAGAGAGAAACTTTTAACCAGGCTGATTTGCCTTGTAGCCCTTAGAGGTGTTGTGCAGTTTGAATGGCTACTCTCCCTAAACGCCGACTTGCCTATTTTAGTTATTTATAGTTAATAATGTTCTTGATAGTTACTTGATGATTTTAATTGATTTAGAATTACTTGATGATTTTAATTGTTTTTAAACTTGTTCTTTGTAAAAGCAATATGCAAATCTTCTTTTTAAATCGATTATCTTAGAATCATATCTTTTTGAAATATTATTCTATTTTTTATCTGTAATTTGCAACGCTTTCTTTTAAAAACCTGAGCATATTCATTTAATTTCTGTGGAAGTTTTAAAGAGAAAAATAAGTCCTACGTATAATGAGATACCTTTAGGAATAATGTTTAGAAGTTTTAAAGAAAAAGAAAGATAAGTCTTACTTTTATAAGAATAGGAATTTATTCTATTAGATTATTTTGTATATATCAATATTAAAAGAATTTGCTTTTATAAATATATGAATTATGAATTCATTTATTTATTATTTATTTATTTTTTTGATTAAGAATTTATCTTGTTTATTTAATTGTGATCTATTTTATGGTATTATTATTTAGCAACTCTTTTATTTTGGAACCTTCTAATTGGGCTTTTGTTAGGAATAGACATTTGTTGTTTACTCTTGGATTGTTCTAACCAAAAACCAAACTTAGCATAGTATATGTAATGAATGAAATATCTTTCTAATCTTTTCTTACTTGCATGTTTAGTTAAGCATAGTAGTAATTGGTATAAGAATGTTATGAGATAGTTAATCTCGAGTGTTACGTTTCCTCATAGCTCGGAGAGAAATTGTGAACAAAACCTAGGAATGAAATGATGTCTATTTGAGACTTGATTTAGGAATTAATGATTTCTTTTAGAATAACTTTTTCATGTATGAGATTAATTACCTTATTAATTGGTTTTCGACCTTACATGCAATCTTGTAAAACTTGTAAATCTTGTTATTGGAAAAAGTGTTATATTTATATATATTTTTTAAATTTTGAACTTGATTATAAGATGATAGTTTCATAATGTCAATAGACTTTATCCATTTATTGTAGTCTAAGTAATTGTTTGTAGTAATTTTATGCATTTATTCCTAGATAATGGTTAAGATGTTTTAATTTTCCTTTTATATCATGTAGGGATTATTTATTAACTTTATGGTGGCATGTACTCTCTAGAAACTATTATGTGATTAACTAGATCCCTTATGAGAAATTGTATCTTAGTTGACTCTATGGTTGCAAGACTAGTTGTTATGAACTATGAAGTCTCTGCGCTACGTGTACGTAGGCAAGGCCATCATGAGCTCCCGAGACATTAGGTCGACCCACTTAGGGCCTTAGGCTAGTATATTGCTCTCTGATATGTTTATTGATGAACTTTGTGGAACTAATGTTCACATTTAGATGTGCAGATATAGGTGTGTTAACCGAGCAACTTATGGGATCAAAGAGTTCATGTTTTCCACTATGCTTAAGGATGATCATATGGTTCTTATTATAATTGATTGTAATTGCATGAGGGATGTTTATATCTATGAAAATTATCATTTGCAGTGCATGATATTAAACTTATGATTAATCAAAATTTGTACTACAAGTGAATATTCTTCTTTCATGTATTTATATTTTCATTATTTCTGACTAATTTAATTTATTATTGTTATTTATTGATAATTTTATGAGGAGGCTTTACAAACACACTGGCTTGTATTGTAAAGGAATTCTCATACCATATCATTCTAAAATCAAGACGGTGTGGAAAGAAAATGCGGCTAAAACTCTAAACTAATCCAAAATCTAGAACCCTGGGTTAATGTGGTCCCTTTCTAGTGTATACTAAAACTTAAAGCAAGAAAGAAAATTTGTATAATACGATGCTAACTAGGCAGAAAGTCAATGCCATATGCATTTCCTATTCGACAATTTTTGAAGTCTCCAAGTAACCAACATTTATTCCCCAACGGGCAATCATCATTTCAATATTGACGCACTGATCCAAGTAACCACATTGATTCCCAAGTTCCTTAAAGACTTCCTATTAATAGTAAGCATGATTTTTCCAGTCCATGAAGATGAATTAGAGTGCTTTTGGATTCAAATGTATAAGTTTTGTTTGCATCAAATATTGTCAATTTCTCAATAGTTCTTCCTCTTAATGTCAATTTCTCAAAAATACCGTCTGAATTCCCTTAGGACCAACAAGGGATCAACTTTGAGGCAAACATCTTCATGGTCTTTAAATGTAGATTACCTACTTTCATAACTAATATTCATTGCAATGTAATTTAAATTTTCAACAAATCTATTTACATTGGAAGTCTAATTTTGGTGTCAATATTTGAATATTTTAGGCTTTGAGCATCAATAGGGAACTTAGTTTAACAGATAGAAACATAACAAAATTATCAATTGTCTGACGATAAAAGGTAGTTTTATAGAACCAAAGTTGGTTTTACAAGGAAGAAAGAAATAGAGCATATTGAGATGAAATTCCATACAAGTAGAAAATATTACATCTTGAGAATGTCTAGCATCAATATTTAAGATTCTTTATCTCCTGGAAAAATAGTTTTTTTTAGGAGGCTTATAATGAACCTTTTTACTCAACGCGACTAAAGTTAATGTTACCAAAACAAAAGGAATCTTGTAAATAACGAATTAAATAAATCCCAACAGAAAAATTTCAAGAAAAGATGTCATGGTCGTAAAACTAATTGGCTTAAGAGAGTTTGTCATTTTCATGTTTACTTAAATCAATAATGTCTTAAATATATTAACATAAGGGAACAAAATATCTTTTACATAAATCTAGGCTAGTTAAATAACATATCAAACCACTTATCAATTATTTTAAGACATTTCATCAAAATGAGCTCAAAACTAAATAAAAATAGGAAAAAGAGGAATGCTGTTACAATTTTCTCTAGCAATCCAACCAAAAGCCAAGTGTGTCTTCCCTTCTCACTTCTATGACTATTTATAGAAAAATTCAATCCTTGTCTAGGCCCATCATTTTTCAAACACATGGTGGAAATTTTGGTAGATTTTGCAGTCAAGTCTAAGCACATGGTGGAAGATTGATTCATTGGGGTCAAGTCTAGAAAATTAAATGCCTCTTTTCCAATTTTCTAAATTGCCAATTTTTCAAATTGCCAATTTTCTAAGTCCACTCAATTAATGCCTCTTCCAATTTTCCAAATTGTCATTAATTTGTGGAAAATAATTCTCCCATGTGATTCTTGAAAAGTTGCCTTGGAAGATGGGGGTTGAACCTTCATAAATGTTGTTTCTAGAAATGTACTCTTTTAAATTTTTAAAATTTTTTAAATTATCTTAAAAAGAAATCATTTCTTTATTATCATCACTATTATTATTATTATTATTATTATTATTATTATGAAACTATATATATATAATTTAATTTTAATAACTTTTATGTGTGTTAGTAAGATTTGAATAAAATACATACAATTAGATATTCAAGGTAAAAAAAGATTAGTTATGCATAGTATTCAAATCAACCTCAGAACTCAAAATATGTTCGAGGGTTAGAAGCGGGTTGTGACAAATCCACATTCTCTATCTCAACATTGGGTAAAGCTAGGAGCTCTTTGGGTGCAAGCTCCTCAACCTTATTGAGGGAGAAGGAAGATCTTGAGGTATAGCTTTTATATTTTATGCATTTTAGTTGTGTTTCTAACCTCTGAGATTTCTCTTTCTCTCATTTGGCATGCCTGATGGGACCCCATGGTCCCTAACAACTACTTTTGTGTGAGTTTTCTTGTGAAAAAGAAGTGTTTCATAGGTTCTGGCGCCAAAAGCTCACTATTTGGTGCTATTTTAAGTTTCTGTGGCACCATTTCATCATCCTGTGGTGCTATTTGGCTCTATTTTGGTGCCATCTCTCTACGACATCATACTAAATCTTTGTGCTTGAAAGTTGTTCTTAATAGCTTTTTAGAGGTTTTTGGTTGATTTTTAGCTTTTCTCCTCTCTATTTTTATCAAACTAACACAGAAACAATGGGTTATAATGTCAAAATTTATCTAGGGATGCATGTTTTTGAAGCACTCTGACATTTTAGCACCATATTTACATAGTTTGGCACCGTCCTCTGTTTTGGCACCATCTTGTGATTTTGCATCATCTTCTGGTTTGGCAACATTCTTTGTTTTGGTGCTATTTGCCAAACCTCTGGCGCCATCTTCTGTTTTGGCACCATCTTCCAAAATTTTGACAATATCTTCTATTTTTGTGTCACCTAACTGAATTGTAACACCATTTATCTCTATTTTGGCACCTTTTTCTATATCATCTTCTCAGGATTTGTGCAGGAATCTAACTCATCTTTGCAGGCATAAAAAATGTTTGTCTAAGACCAAAATCAAAACTACTAGCATTTTTTGCAGGGTTTAAATAGCTTAGACACATCTTCTTTTGGTGCATTAAAATGGACTTTGTTTGCACAAATCAAGGAACATTTGATCTTGGTACTTAAAAAGAACATAGCTTTGTTTGACGTGTCTTGTGCACTTGCACACTTGTGTTAAACCCAAGGGACAAAATCAAAGTATCCTCTCCCCTAGTCCTCAAAAAGATCTTGGGTGAAGAGAAATGGTTCTACTCTCATTTTTTTTTAAGAGTGGGCCTGCTCTTGAGACACATCTGCAAGGAGAATTCATTTGTGACCCCAAGCAATGCTTTCCATTCAGTCCGCTATATAAAAGGCCTAGGCAAAAGCTGAAGCTTCATGGCGACGTATTCTCATTCTAACAGTTCCCCAGTATCCACACACTTGTGTGTGTGATATGTCAACCCAATTCTCTCCTTTTAAAAGGATTGATGTAAGTGGCTAGGATAGGCTTTTAAGCGGGTCACTGCTGCATGAATGAGATTCAAGTCCCCAAATGTTCCCGCACTAAACACCATTTGTTTTAGTAGCTAAAAACCTTCTATTTGTTGATGCAGGGGGTCAGAAGATAGACCTTTGAAGCTGTCCCATACTCTTGCAATTCAAAGTAGAGATAACAAATTTCTTGAGATCTTCGGGTCTCTAGAAATTTGAAGCTTGGTGTACCCGAGAAGTGAGTGCCATGTAAGGGGGAGCCAGTGTCACCAAGCTTCTAAGTTATCCTCTTTGAGTAAGTGCGGCTAGAGAAATCCAAGTAGAAATCCAACAAATATTGTCCTTTCCTCGCCTTAGGTTGTATAAGCGTTTGATAAATTTCCACATTTTTCACAATAAAACCTTTGCCCATTGTGTTGTCTTGTTTGATTTCTCTTGTCAAGAGCTCAAACCATCAAAAAATCTAAATTCCCAATCAAATCCAACAACATTCAATATCAGACCACCCATTTAGCGCCATTTTCCACTGTTTTAGCACCATCTTCTCATCCTTTAGCGTCATCTATTCATCTTTCAGCGTCATTCCCCTTTGTTTTAGCACCTTCTGCATCTGTTATAGCGCCTCTTTCCTCCATGTTCAAAAATCAAATTTTCCCACCAAAAACATCATTTTTATAAGCCCATTTTTCAATTATTAAATTATATATTAAACTTATGTATGGAAGACATTAACTAAAAAGAAATATAACCTAGTAGTATATATATATACAACAAAAATGTCAGACTTCCAGTATAAATGAAGGGTCATCCCTGAAAGCATAACGAAAGGGGAATTTCTTGCAGATGTTGTAATTGCAAGCGATCCAGTAGACATGTGTGCAAAATGTGGAAGCATAGACAAGACATGGAAACTGTTTGACAAAATACCTCAAGGAATTGTCATCTCAATGAAAAATGGATTGTTGAAAAGACTTTAGAAACTTTCAAACAATTGTAATTAGCAGGCGTAAAGCCAAATTTGTCAACCTTTGACAACATCCCCTCCTACCTGTGTCGAAATGGGAGATTTTGAACATGGTATGAACACGCATCAAAGCAGAATAGAAGGGGGATTTTTGTCAGATATTATAGCTAGAAACACACTGGCTTGTATTGTAAAGGAATTCTCATACCACATAATTCTAAAATCAAGACGGTTTGGAAAGTGAATGTAGCTAAAACTCTAAACTAATCTAAAATCCAGAAGCCTAGGTTAATGTGGTCTCTTTCTAGTGTATACTAAAGCTTAAATCAAGAAAGAAAACATGTATAATACCATGCTAACTAGGTAGATAGTCAATGCCATATGCATTTCCTATTCAACAATTTTTTAAGTCTCCAAGTAACCAACATTGATTCCCCAATGGGCAATCATGGGCAATCATCATTTCAATATTGAGCCACTGATCCAAGTAACCACATTGATTCCCAAGTTCCTTAAAGACTTCCTCTTAATAGGAAGCATGATTTTTCCAGTCCATTAAGATGAATTAGAGTGCTTTTGGATTCAACTGTATAAGTTTTGTTTACATCAAATACTGTCAATTTCTCAATATTTCTTCCTCTTAATGTCAATTTCTCAATAGTTCTTCCTCTTAATGTCAATTTCTCAAAAATACTGTCTGAATTCCCTTAGGACCAACAAGGGATCAACTTTGAGGCAAACATCTTCATAGTCTTTAAATGTAGAGTACCTACTTTCATAACTAATATCCATTGTAATGCAATTTAAATTTTCAACAGATCTTTTACGTTGAAAGTCCAATTTTGGTGTCAATATTTGAATATTTTAGGCTTTCAACAAAAATAGGAAACTCAGTTTAACATATAGAAACATAACAAAACTATCAATTCTCTGACGATAAAAGCTAGTTTTATAGAACCAAAGTTGGTTTTACAAGGAAGAAATAAATAGAGCAAATTGAGATGAAATTCCATACAATTAGAAAATATTACATCTTGAGAATGTCTAGCATCTATATTTAAGATGTTTCTTTATCTCCTAGAAAAAAAGTTTTTTTTTAGGAGGCTTATAATGAACCTTTTTACTCAACGCGACTAAAGTTAATGTTACCAAAACAAAAGGAATCTTGCAAATAATGAATTAAATAAATCCCAACAAAAAAATTTCAAGAAAAGGCGTCATCCGCGCAAAACTGATTGGCTTAAGAGAGTTTGTCATTTTGATGTTTACTTAAATCAATAATGTCATAAATATATTAATATAAGGGAACACAATCTCTTTTACATAAATCTAGGCTAGTTAAATAACATATCAAACCACTTATCAATTATTTTAAGACATTTCATCAAAATGAGCTCAAAACTAAACAAAAATAGGAAAAGGAAGAATGCTCTTAGAATTTGTTCCAGCAATCCAATTAAAAGCCAAGTGTGTCTTCCCTTCTCACTTCTATGACTATTTATAGAAAAATTCAATCCTTGTCCAGGCCATCATTTTCCAAGCACATGGTGGAAATTTTGGAAGACTTTGGAGTCAAGTCTAAGCACATGGTGGAAGATTGGTTCATTGGGGTCAATTCTAGCAAATTAAATGCCTTTTTCCAATTTTCCAAATTGCCAATTTTCTAAGTCTACTCAATTAATGCCTCTTCCAATTTTCCAATTTGTCATTAATTTGTGGAAAAGAATTCTCCCATGTGATTCTTGAAAAGTTGCCTTGGAAGATGGGGGTTGAACCTTCATAAATGTTGTTTCTAGAAATGTACTTTCTTAAAAAAATTTAAAATTTTAATATATATTATTTATTATCAACATTATTATTATTATTATTTTTGAAACTATATATATATAATTTAATATTAATAGCTTTTATGTGTATTAGTAAGATTTGAATAAAATACATACAATTAGACATTTAAGGTAAAAAAATAATTAGTTATGCATAGTATTCAAATCAACCTTAGAACTCAAAATATGTTCGAGGGTTAGAAGCGGGTTGTGACAAATCCACATTCTCTATCAACATTGGGTAAAGCTAGGAGCTCTTTGGGTGCAAGCTCCTCAACCTTATCAAAGGAGAAGGAATATCTTGAGGTATAGCTTTTATGTTTTATGCATTTTAGTTGTGTTTCTAACCTCTAAGATTTCTCTTTCTCTCATTTGGCACGCCCGGTGGGACCACATGGTCCCGGACAACTAATTTTGTATGAGTTTTCTTGTGAAAAAGACGTGTTTCGCAGGGTCTGGCACCAAAAGCTCACTGTTTGGCTCTATTTTTAGTTTTTGTGGCGCCATTTCATCATCTTGTGGTGCTATTTGGCTCTATTTTGGGGCCATCTCTCTACGACATCATACTAAATCATTGTGCTTGAAAGTTGTTCTTAATAGATTTTTAGAGGTTTTTGGTGTATTTTTAGCTTTTCTCCTCTTTGTTTTTATTAGACTAACACAAAAACAAGGGGTTATAATGTCAAAATTTATCTAGGGATGCATGTTTTTGAAGCACTATGACATTTTAGCACCATATTTACACAGTTTGACACCATCCTTTGTTTTAGCGCCATCTTCTGGTTTGTCACCATTCTCTGTTTTGACGCTATTTGCTAAACCTCTAGCGCAATCTTCTGTTTTGGCGCCATATTCCAAAATTTTGACAATAACTTCTATTTTGGCGCCATCTAACTGAATTGTAACGCCATTTATCTCTGTTTTGGCACCTTTTTCTATATCATCTTCTCGGGATATGTGTAGGAATCTAACTCATCTTTGCAGGCATCAAAAACATTTGTCCAAGACCAAAATCAAAACTACTAATAGTTTTTCAGGGTTTTGATAGCTTAGACACATCTTCTTTTGGTGCATTAAAATGGACTTTGTTTGAATAAATCTAGGAACATTTGATCTCGGTGCTTAAAAAGAACATAGCTTTGTTTGACATGTCTTATGTGCTTTCACACTTGTGTTAAACCCAAGGGATAGAGTCAAGGTATTCTCTCCCCTTGCCTTCAAAAGGATCTTGGGTGAAGAGAAATTGTTCTACTCTCTTTTTCTTTTTAGCAATGGGCCTGCTCTTGAGACATATCCACAAGGAGAACTCATTGGTGACCCCAAGCGGTGCTTTCCATTCGGTCCTCTATATGAAAGTCCTAGGCTAAAGCCGAAGCTTCTTGCCAACGTATTCTCATTCTGATAGTTCCCCAGTATCCACACACTTGTGTGTGTGATACGTCAACCCCATTCTCTCCTTGCAAAAGGATTGATGTAAGTGGCTGGGATAGGCTCTTAAGTGGGTCACTGCCGCATGAATGAGCATCAAGTTCCTGAATGTTCCCCAACTAAACACCAATTGTTTTAGTAACCAAAAACCTTCTATTTGTTGGTGCAGGGGGTCAAAAGATAGACCTCTAAAGTTGTCCCACACTCTCACAATTCAAAGTAGAGATAACAATTTTCTTGAGATCTTCAGGTCTTTAGAAATTTGAAGCTTGGTGTACCCGAGAAGTGAGTATTGTGTAAGGGGGAGCTAGTGTCACCAAGCTTCTAAGTTATCCGCTTTAAGTAAGTGCGGCTGGAGAAATCCAAGTGGGAATCCAACAAATACTATCCTTTCCTCACCGTAGGTTGTACAAGTGTTTAATAAATTTCCACATTTTTCACAATAAAACCTTTGGCTATTGTGCTTTCTTGATTGATTTGTCTCTTTCCAAGAGCTCAAACCATCAAAAAATCTAAATTCCCAATCAAATCCAACAACATGCAACATCAAACCACCCATTGAGTGCCATTTTCCACTATTTTAGCACCATCTTCTCATCCTTTAGCGCCATCTATTCATCTTTCAATGTCATTCCCCTCTGTTTTAGCGCCTTCTACATCTGTTCTAGCACCATTTTCCTCTATGTTCAAAAATCACAATTTCCCACTGAAAACATCATTTTTATAAGCTCATTTTTCAATTATTAAATTATATATTAAACTTATGTATTGAAGACATTAACTAAAAAAAAATATAACCAAGTAGTATATATATATACACACCAAAAATGTCAGACTTCTAGTATAAATGAAGGGGCATCCCTGAAAGCATAACAAAAGGGGAATTTCTTCCAGATGTTGTAATTGCAAGCGATTCGGTAGACATGCGTGCAAAATGTGGAAGCATAGACAAGACATGGAAATTGTTTGACAAAATGCCTTAAAGAATTGTCATCTCAATGAAAAATAGATTGTTGAAAAGACTTTAGAAACTTTCAAACAATTGTAATTGGCAGGCATAAAGCCAAATTCATCGACCTTTGACAACGTCCCCTCCTGCCTATGTTGAAATGGGAGATTTCGAATAGGGTATGGACACCCATCAAAGAAGAATGAAAGGGGATTTTTGTCAGATATTATAGGTATAAATGTATTGGCTTGTATTGTAAAGGAATTCTCATACCATATAATTCTAAAATCAAGATTGTTTGGAAAGTGAATGCAGCCAAAACTCTAAACTAAACTAAAATCCAAAAGCCTAGGTTAATGTGGTCTCTTTCTAGTGTATACTAAAACTTAAAGCAAGAAACAAATTATGTATAATACCATGCTAACTAGGTAGAAAGTCAATGCCATATGCATTTCCTATTTGACAGTTTTTGAAGTCTCCAAGTAACCAACATTGATTCCCCAATGGGCAATCATGGGAAATCATCATTTCAATATTGAGCCAGTGATCCAAGTAACCACATTGATTCCCAAGTTCCTTAAAGACTTCCTATTAATAGTAAGCATGAATTTTCCAGTCCATGAAGATGAATTAAAGTGCTTTTGGATTCAACTGTATAAGTTTTGTTTGCATCAAATAGTGTTAATTTCTCAATAGTTCTTCCTCTTAATGTCAATTTCTCTAAAATACTGTTTGAATTCCCTTAGGACCAACAAGGGATCAACTTTGAGGCAAACATCTTCATGGTCTTTAAATGTAGAGTACCTACTTTCATAACTAATATCCATTGCAATGTAATTTAAATTTTCAACAGATCTATTTATGTTGAAAGTCCAGTTTTGGTGTCAATATTTGAATATTTTAGGATTTAAGCATCAATAGGAAACTTAGTTTAATAGATAGAAACATAACAAAACTATCAATTGTCTGACAGTAAAAGTTGGTTTTATAGAACCAAAGTTGGTTTTACAAGGAAGAAAGAAACAGAGCATATTGAGATGAAATTCCATACAAGTAGAAAATATTACATCTTGAGAATGTCTAGCATCAATATTTAAGATGTTTCTTTATCTCCTGGAAAAATAGTTTTTTTAGGAGGCTTATAATGAACCTTTTTACTCAACATGACTAAAGTTAATGTTACCAAAACAAAAGGAATCTTGCAAATAACGAATTAAATAAATCCCAAAAGAAAAATTTCAAGAAAAGGTGTCATGGTCGCAAAACTAATTGGCTTAAGAGTGTCTGTCATTTTCATGTTTACTTAAATCAATAATGTCATAAATATATTAATATAATGGAACAAAATCTATTTTACATAAATCTAGGCTAGTTAAATAACATATCAAAAACTTATCAATTATTTTAAGACATTTCATCAAAATAAGCTCAAAACTAAACAAAAATAGGAAAAGGAAGAATGCTCTTACAATTTGCTCCAGCAATCCAACCAAAAGCCAAGTGTGTCTTCCCTTCTCACTTCTATAACTATTTATAGAAAAATTCAATCCTTGTCTAGGCCCATCATTTTCCAAACACATGGTGGAAATTTTGGAAGTCTTTGGAGTCAAGTCTAAGCACATGGTGGAAGATTGGTTCATTGGGGTCAACTCTAGCAAATTAAATGCCTATTTTCCAATTTTCTAAATTGCCAATTTTCCAATTCTACTCAATTAATTCCTCTTCCAATTTTCCAAATTGTCATTAATTTGTGGAAAAGAATTCTCCCATGTGATTCTTGAAAAGTTACCTTGGAAGATGGGGGTTGAACCTTCATAAATTTTTGTTTCTAGAAATGTACTCTTTAAATTTTTTTTAAAAAGAAATCATTTATTTATTATCATCACTATTTTTATTATTATTATTTTTTTATGAAACTATATATGTATTATTTAATATTAATAGCTTTTATATGTGTTAGTAAGATTTGAATAAAATACATACAATTAGACATTTAAGGTAAAAATAATAATTAATTATGCATAGTATTCAAATCAACCTCATAACTCAAAATATGTTCGAGGGTTAGAAGCGGGTTGTGACAAATCCACATTCTCTATCTCAACATTGGGTAAAGCTAGGAGCTCTTTGGGTGCAAGCTCCTCAACCTTATCGAAGGAGAAGGAAGATTTTGAGGTATAGCTTTTATATTTTATGCATTTTAGTTGTGTTTGTAAACTCTAAGATTTCTCTTTCTCTCATTTGGCACTTCCATTGGGACCCCATGGTCCTTAACAACTAATTTTGTGTGAGTTTTCTTGTGAAAAGACGTGTTTCACAGGTTCTGGCGCCAAAAGCTTACTGTTTGGCGCTATTTTCAGTTTCTGTGGCTCTGCGACATCATACTAAATCTTTGTGCTTGAAAGTTATTCTTAATAGCTTTTTAGAGGTTTTTGGTGGATTTTTAGATTTTCTCTTCTCTATTTTTATCAAACTAACATAGAAACAAGGGGTTATAATGTTAAAATTTATCTAGGGATGTTTCCACAGTTTGGCACCATCCTCTTGTTTGGCGCCATCTTCTAGTTTGGTGCCATTCTCTGATTTGGCGCTATTTGCCAAAACTCTGGTGCCATCTTCTGTTTTGGTGATGAGATCATAGAAATCAAACATGAAGGAAAACAATAACAAAATGCAAAACAAATAATGCAATACCTTCACATTGATCCACAATCCATCGATAAGGTAGAGAGGTCTTTTTTCTTTGAATGAAGGCCATGAAACAGGGTGAATGCTCAAGTAAGTCAACAAGACTTCCATTAGATGGAGCATGTAGGTCTTGGGTGTCTTGTTCATGGATAGTTGTGGGGTATGACTAGGATCAAGTTGTTCATGGATAGATTTTTCATAGGTATCATCTTGATCATAAAAAAGGTACATGTTATGGATAGATTGGATGGGGATGATTTGATCTTGACTAGATTTAGGGGCTATTGTTTCTTCATGCTTAGTATCATGCTTTTGAAATAACTCTTGGTTTTCTTGAATGGAAGTGGAAGGCTCTTTAATAAGCTTGATAGCTTGTAGATCACATGATGGGGTTTTAAGCTAGACAAAGTATTTAAAGACTCATGGGGAGGCTCAAGAATAGGTGTTCAACATGGAGATAGTTTACTCCTTGCTAATAGCCAATGGATCACATCCTTCATAAGTGTATGGGTGTATGGACAATATAATGGATGGATAATAAGGGTATATGGTGTTGTAGGCTTAGGATTGGGATTAAGATGAGATTTTAATTAAATAAATAAGATTTATTTAATTAATTGGCTAATGGATAAGTGGAATTAGGAGTGGGATAGGACAAAATGCTACATGATGTCTCTAATAGGGTTTTTGACTAAGTATTGCAGGACATAGACATTTTTGGGACAAATTTGGGTGTCTACAGGCGCCATTTTCCAAATTTTTGACAATATCTTCTGTTTTGGCACCATCTAACTGAATTGTAATGCCATTTATATCTATTTTGGCTCATTTTTTCTATATCATCTTCTTGGGATCTGTGTAGGAATCTAACGCATCTTTGTAGGCATAAAAAATGTTTGTCTAAGGGCGGGTACAAAAAGTTGGGGGGCCAAAAAGTGGCTAACTTTAAAAAAAATGTTTTAGACATAACACGATAGCGTTATGGCTTGGTGTTGGTGTTTCTAAGCCCAACACCAAGCCATAAAATGCTCGCGTTATAACACGAGCGCATTATATTCTGTTGTATTAAAAAAATAGCATTTGATTTCATTATTTCAAACAATTTAGCAAGAAAACCCGCGGCTTGGAGAGAAGATAAGTGCACTCGCATTATAGAAACCCATTTCATCAGCTATTTCTCACTGATTCATTGTCAAAATATCACCATGACATCGGGGAAATTGAAGAAGTAAGTTCTATTTTCTTTCTTTGTGAATTTGTTGCTAAATAGGTAGGTTAAAATAGTTTTTGATGTAAATTTCTTTAATTTATAGGAGTTGATAATGCACCTCCTCCTCCTGAAAATGCACAAAATCGTCCATCACATGAACATCAAATACCTGCTGAAGAAGAACCCCAACCACAAACACCTCCATTTATTCGTCAATATGCCCCTAGAACACAAGAAAATATAATGGGGCAAATTGAAAACAATAAAAAACAAATTGAGGACATAATTGCAAGGTTGAAAGAAACTGCAACTTCAACCTTGCATAGATCCACACTTGCTCAATCCCTTGAATCTATGTTATCAAATGTATATTCAATTAGCAATCAAATCACTAGTTGGACATAAAAGAGGAGAGAATTTAGAGAGTATTATGCAGACAAGTTGTCATATGAACAAGTTAAAAATGAATAAATTACAAAAATGGACTTGTGTTCTATTTTCACAAACCCAAGAACAAATCAACCTCTAACCCTTACATGCAAGAGGTTTCCTATCCATTGGTGCAACAACCAAGCAATAAGGGACAATTTTGCGTAGAGGTGGTGGATGGTTTTTGACCATCCTCCATGCAACAATAATGAGGTCCCGTAATATTTTTTGAGGAAACTCTATTGCGAGTTTGTCAAAATAAAGTGCCAAATTATTTTGATATGTGAGAGTTTTAGGGTAGAGGTGGGGGGTTAGCACAAGATAGACCAGGGATACGTGTTGACCCATAGTGGCCAGGGAGATGAGCAGTCGCTAGACTAGCCAATGAGCACATTTCTATCCCTTCCATTGTGAAGAAGAGTGTTGAGGTCGAGACACTTCAGTCCATTAGTCCCTTGATCATACATGCGAGTCATGTAGCACAGCATGGGCCGGGGGAGAGTTCGAGTAGGGTTCCACCCCACACTTGTCAGGCTTGCGGGTCAGCATGTGGTTATGACCCCACAAATAGTCAGGATGCAGGTGCGCAGGCTACATCTGCAGCTGAGCAGATGGTGATGACAGATGCCCTCCCGAGTGAGACTTTTAGGCTTGATACTCAGGTAAATCTTAGCAAGTTCATTAAATTTAATTTATTAAATTTAATTTTTGAAATGCAAGATTAACTAATTTAGTTTGATGATTTTAATGAAATTTCAGGGTCATAATGTTGATGCAGTTTTCAGTGGTTCTCCACCTGCATATTACACTACATCATTTACTGTTGAGGTATGTAACTAGTAAAAAATTATAAATATTACATGTGAATATCATCATTATATGAATGGTATTCTAATATCTGATTTTGGTTGTTGAATAGGTTAATATTGGAGATTTCACGGCAACACTTGCCAATGGTGGTGGACTTCAAAGCTTCATGGAGGTAATAAAATAAACAGTTTAATGAATGAATTGTACTTACTAGATTTTTGTATTTTATATTCATATCATTGGTTACATTTCATTGCACATCTTTCAAAATCAAAGCATTACTATACATTGCATAACTAATAACTATATGTTTATAGATGACAAAATTTGAATTACAATATAGTTATTTGAAAAAATGCCTCAAAGAAATGTGGTCTCATGGAATGTCATGACAAGCAGATGCATAGACAAGGACATCACCATGAGACCACATTTCTTTGAGGCGTCTTTTCAAACAACTCACTGCCTTGTCTATGCTACCAATTCCCTTTTTCACCTTTACCTATCTTATGCCTCTGAACACATTGCTGCCCCAACCCCACAACCTCTTTCTATTACTTCACCTACTCCACTAGTTATGCCCCTATCTTCCCCACCATATATCCACCTATTACTACTTCACCTTCCTCATTGACTTATATCTCCCCTCTAACACCCCTTGATGCAGAGAAGGGTATCAAAGATCAAACTCACTTGATCAATCCTTGGTTAAAGTTGTTAGATTCAAGACAGACAACTGAGGGGGGGGTGAATCAGTTGTCCAAAACTTTTCTTGTAATTAAACAATTAAATCCACTTTCCAATTCAGCAGCATAATAATAAATCAATTATTGAAACATAATGCATTAAATCAAGAGCAACAACACATCAACACATAAGAAACCAAGATTTTGATGTGGAAAACCCGGTTAAGGGAAAAACCACGATGTGATTAACCCAAGATTGTATTCTCTATTAGAAGAATAGAAACACATGCCAATTAGGGCTCACTACCCTAGCATACTGCTCACAAGAGGCCTACTACCTACAAGAGAAACATTATCTACAAAATAATAAGTATCACATACATGAACTGGAGAATAGCATCTTCACTATGCTTGAATCAGTTCCATTTAAGCCCAATAATTCTGCTCTACCTTTCGCTCTCCTCCTTGCTACCACATTCTCATCACACCAAATATTTTTTGAAATGACTTTACAATCCCTTATTTATACAAGACATCAACTTAGAAATAATCATCTAAGTTGGCAAACATCTACAAGAACATCCGCAGGATGTGTAACTCATCTGGTTGGCCAGTCTTAGGAAGAACACCATCATCCGGAAGTAATTCTTCAATTGTGAGCTCAAACTCCAATGCGGACCACCAACACAAACTAGACACGATCCAAAGACCTCCACAAGCTTTCCTGAATCGCCAAGAACATCCACACTGCATCTTCTTACTTGAATCCTTCTCTCCTTCATATGGAACCTCAAGAACATAGTCTATCATCACTGTCACAAAGGAATAGATACTTACGGACCTCCAGACCACAAACCAATCGAGTTGACACTTCACAAGGACTTCCTAAACACTCCACCAAATCCGCAGAATAGGATAATGCATTTCCGGATCTCACCGGACCTATCTGTATCACTCTATCACCTCTAAACACTTTGCCAGAACTAGTTTTACTTGAGTAGCCACAACTTCCTTAGATCTTCATACAGACCTCTGAAATCTTTTTTGGATCACCTTAAGACACATATCTACAAACCCTTTGAACCGCATCCTCTGATAGTCATCTTAGCTAGGATATTTAGCTCACTGTCTTCACTATTCTTTTCTGTTCCTAATTAAGACTAATTTTCTCAATATCCTCAGCATACAACTCATCCAATCCTTATCATTAGTGCAATAGGAGTATGTTGACATCAATGACAACACTGGATAGGCCCATACTTGCAACAATCTCCCCCTTTGTCATTGATGGCAACATATGATGTGAAAAATTGTTTTGACCATCAAGACAAGAACTTTCTGTTATTGACACAACTCCCCCTATCAACAACCATTCACATGTCTTCTCTTCCTTTACTGCTCCCCCTTTGATCAGAAACCACTTGTTTTTCACATGTCTTCTCTCCTCCTTTGACATCAATGACAAAGGGCACATACTTGCAACTCCAACACTTCAGAATCATATCAGCTGCTCCCCCTAAGTAATAGCTCCCTATCATCAATCCGGACCACAAAATATGACTGTGATATCCACCGAACTGATGCACATCAGTGGACCTTAGTTCATCACCAAAGGGGAAATAACCCCTAACTTCTCCCTGAGATACTCAAAAGAGTCCTTAGGTAGAGGTTTAGTAAAGATGTCTGCAATCTGATCCTTGGAAGGCACAAACTCCAATTTGATTTCATTCTTGTTCACTTGCTCTCCCAAAAAGTGAAACTTAATGGATATATGTTTAGTATTTGAATGCAACACCAGATTCTTAGATATATTTATTGCACTTGAATTATCACAGAAGATTGTGATAGGTTCCGCATACTCCACTCTTATGTGTCTTAGCATTTGCTTCATCCACAAAACTTGAGTGCAACTACCTGCTGCTGCTATGCATGAAGAGAGAAATCATGATCTTTGGGATACCACAATCCATACTCAACTATCCCTTTTAGATATCTAAAAATCCTCTTGATTTCCATGACATGAGATTCTCTAGGATCAACTTGAAATCTAGCAACAAGACAAACAACATTCATAATGTCAGGTCTAGTTTGAGTGAGATACAACAATCCTCCAATCATTGACCTGTACGTTTTCTGATTAGCCTTAGGAGAGTCATCATCTTTGCTCAATTTACATCCAGTTTTCGTGGGAGTATTCATTAGTTTTGAGTCTTCCATCCCAAAATTTTTCAACAATTCTTTCACATATTTGGTCTGAGAAATGAAGATTCCTTTCTTTGTTTGAATGATTTGCAGACCCAAGAAGAAATTCATTTCCCCAAGCATGGACATCTCAAATTCACTTTTCATTTGATTTGCAAAAGTTTTACACATACTATCTCTTCCTCCAAAAATGATATCATCAACAAACACTTCAACAATCAAGATGTTTTCATGATCAATTTTGAAATACAAGTTATTGTCAGCAGTACCTTTGTTGAAACCAATCTTCAAAAGATGTTTATCCAATCTTTTATACCAGGCTCTTGGAGCTTACTTCAATCCATACAATGCTTTCTTCAATTTGTAGACCATATCACCATGATCAGACAATTAAAATCCATCTGGTTGCTCAATGTATACTTCTACTTCCAATTCACCATTCAGGAAGGTAGACTTGACATCCATCTGATATACTTTGAAATCCTTGAAAGCAGCAAAAGCAAGAAATAGTCTGACTGCTTCAATTCTTGCCACCAGAGCAAAAGTTTCTTCAAAATCAACTCCTTCTGTTTTAGAATAACCCTTGTAGACCAATCTGGCTTTATTTATGATTACTTCACCAACTTCATTCAGTTTGTTCCAAAAGACCCATTTGGTTCCAATCACATTCTTGTTTCTAGGTCTAGGAACAAGATCCCAAGTGTGATTTTTCTCAATTTGCATCAGCTCTTCCTCCATTGCTTTAGTCCAGTTTTCATCATTGCAAGCTTCGTTCACTGTCTTAGGTAAAATCTTTGAAATCAGACAATACTCTTCTAAATCTTGAACAATCATTCTTCTTGTTTGTACACCTTTGCTTTTATCACCTATGATCTGATCTTCAGAGTGGTTTAGTCTTACATACCTGGGAACTTTGGGAGTTTCTTGCACATCTTATTCTTGATTAGGCTCATTAAAACTCATATGTTCTTCCTGATTTACCGGATCAGTTTGAATCTAAATTTCAGAAGGGGCTTAGGCTCCTTGAATCAGAGTACCATTCTGATCATCTTCATCATATTCATAAAACCTTGAGGGTTTTTCAATTCCTTCATCAACCTTCACATTTGTACTTTCTATAATCTTTCTCAGTCTCTTGTTATAACACCGGTATGCTTTGCTTTGAGTAGAGTAACCCAAGAATATTCCTTCATCACTTCTAGCATCAAACTTGCCTAGATCTTCATCTATTTTAATGTAACATTTGCTACCAAAGACTCTAAAATACCTCACAGTAGGAGTGATGCCAAACCAAAGTTCATAAGGAGTCTTACCAGTATTGCTTCTGATTTGTACTTGATTGAGAGTATAGACTGCAGTGCTTGCAGCTTCTCTCCAATAGATCTGAGGAACATTTTCTTCCATCATCATTGTCCTAGATGCTTCCTGGATGGTCCGGTTCTTTCTCTCCACTACTCCATTCTGCTGTGGAGTCCTAGGAGCAAACAATTGCCTCTTTATTCCATGTTTTTCACAGAATTCTATCAACTCACCGAATGTGAATTCTCCACCTCTATTAGACCTCAGACATTTTAATTTTAATCTAGTTTCATTCTCTACCATAGCCTTGAATATTTTGAATTTCTCAAGAGCTTATGCTTTCTCTTTCAGAAAAGTTACCCACATCATCCGGGAGTAGTCATGAATTAATAACATGAAGTATCTATCACCTTGCACACTTCTAATTCTTGTCGGACCACATAAATCAGTATGAACAAAGTCTAATAATCCGGTAGAAGATTGGTCCTTGCTTTTGAATGAGACTCTGCTTTGTTTACCCAAATGACATTCTTTGTACAAACTATTTGTAGGTTTCACCAATTTTGGAAGATCTCTTATAGCCTGAGTATTGCTTATCTTGATGATATTATCAAAATTCACATGACACATCCTCCTATGCCATAACCAACTCTGATCAATTTGCACAAATAGAAAACTTTTACCAGTACCAACTAAATGGAAGATATTACCTTTTGTTTGAGTACCAGATGCAATCTCTGTTTTGGAACTTTCAAAGATCTTGCATTTTCCATGCTTGAATCAGAAATCATAGCCTTTGTCCACCAACTGTCCAACACTAAGAAGATTGTGCTTCAGATCTTCAACATATAGTACATTACTGGTTTTGTTCTTTCCATCAAAAGAAATGGTTCCTCTTCCTTTGATTCTAAGTGCAGAATTATAACCCAAACTTTACCGCTTCTCCTTCATACCTTTCCAAATCTATGAACTTATTTTTGTCACATGTCATATGATGAGAGCATCCACTGTCAATGACCCAATCATCCATTTCTTCAACTTGGGCAGCCAGAGCTCTTTCCATAGTCTTATGATTGACAGATATTGGGTCTTCTTCCTTGATGGCAATGAACACCTAGTCATTTCCGGATTTGTTTCCTATCTCTGATTCATCATCTGTTACTCCTTCATTATCATCATCTTCTTGAACATAGTAACAATTCTTTTGGAACCTTGATCTGTTAGGATTTGGCCTTGAAAATCTTTCCAGACACTTTGAGGCAAAATGACCAATCTTATTGCAGTTAAAACACTTAAAAGGCAATTTCCCTTCATACTTACCGGATCCTCTTGGCAGTCTTTTTGCAATAAGGGCTTCAAGTTGTGCAGTTTCTGCTTCTTCTTCTTCCAGGTCTTTTCTTGCTTTTTCATACCATGATAGTTTCCTTGAAGAGTTCTCTCCCGGATCAAACCTTTGTTTACCTTTTACAGAGGCACTAGCTTTGAATGCAGATTCAGTCTTGGGGGGGCATCTCCAAACTCGGTCAATTCAAATGCAGCCAATTTACCAACCAATTGATCTCTTGTGGCACTTGAATGGGCTCTGAATTCTTCAATGGAAGCAACATTGATTTTGTAAGAAGCGGGAAGGGATCTCAGAACTTTGCCAATAATCTCATCTTCATCCAAGACTCCACTAGCACATTTAATGCCACAGACAAGCTCATTTACTCTTGGCATAAAGGTAGTGATATTTTCATCTTCTCTCATCTTCAGATTTTTGAATTTTCCTTTCAGACTCTATAGCCTTGCACATTTAACATACTTGTTTCCTTCATACAGAAGTTCCATTTTTTCCCAAATCTCAAAAGTAGTTTGTTAGGCAATTAGAAGAGCTTCTTTAGTTCGTAGATTGTTTTCAACATCTATGATTTCTTTTGTGGTTACCGAGCCATTCTGTGGAGGAGTATACTTTGTTGTAGCCATGGTCTAGTACTGCATTCCCATACATTGCAAGTGACATTTCATGTGATTTTTTCAAAGATTAAAATTGGTTCCTTCAAACATTGGACTATCCTTCTTGTAGGACAACATCGTGGATCTTCTCAAGCGATTAAGCTCTTTTTAGAGGAACTTGGCTCTGATACCAATTGTTAGATTCAGGACAGATAACTGAGAGGGGGGGTGAATCAGTTGTCCAAAACTTTTCTTGCAATTAAACACTTAAATCCACTTTCCAATTCAGCGGCATAATAATAAATCAATTATTGAAACATAATGCATTAAATCAAGAGAAACAACACATCAACACATAAGACACCAAGATTTTGACGTGGAAAACCCGGTTAAGGGAAAAACCATGGGGTGATTAACCCAAGATTGTATTATATGTTAGAAGAATAGAAAGAACAAAATGGCACATACCAATTAGGGCTCACTGCCCGAGCACACTGCTCACAAGAGGCCCATTGCCTACAAGAGACACACTGTCTACAAAATAATAAGTATCACATACATGAACTGGAGAATAGCATCTTTACTATGCTTGAATCAGTTCCATTTAAGCCCAATACTTCTGCTCTGCCTTTCGCTCTCCTCCTCGCTACCACATTCTCATCACACCAGATATTTTTTGAAATGACTTTACAATCCCTTATTTATACAAGACATCAACTTAGGAATAATCATTTAAGTCGGCAAACATCTACAAGAACATCCACAGGATGTGTAACTCATCCGGTCAGCCAGTCTTAGGAAGAACACCATCATTCGGAAGTAATTCTTCAATTGCGATCTCAAACTCTAATGCAGACCACCAACACGAACTGGACATGATCCAAAGACCTCCACAATCTTTCTTGAATCACCAAGAACATCCACACTGCATCTTCTTACTTGAATCCTTGTCTCCTTCATCCGGAACCTCAAGAACACAATCTGTCATCACTGTCACAAAGGAATAGATGCTTGCAGACCTCCAGACCATGAACCAATCAAGTTGACACTTCACAAGGACTTCCTAAAAACTCCACCAAATCTGTAGAATAGGATAATGTATTTCCAAATCTCACCGGACCTATCTGTATCACTCTATCACCTCTGAACACTTTGCCAGAACTAGTTTTACTTGAGCGGCCACAACTTCTTCAGATCTTCATGCAGACCTCTGAGATCTTTTTTGGATCACCTTAAGAGACATATCTACAAACACTTTGAACTGCATCCTTTGATAGTCACCTTAGCTAGGATATTTAGCTCACTGTCTTCACTGTTCCTGATTAAGACTAATTTTCTCAATATCCTCAGCATACAGCTCATCCAATCCTTATCATTAATGCAACAGGAGTATCTTGACATCAATGATAACACCAGATAGGCCCATACTTGTAATAAAATTCTTAACACCTCAGACAAAGTGAATTTCTTCACAATCTTCCACTATGCCTTGTAGGACAGCAAAAGGGGTATTTTTGACATAATTTGAAGGGAACAACTCAAACCAATGAAATAAAAATTGTTTTGGATACCCATTATCTTCTTACACAACATAATTCAAATGTAGATGGGGGTGTTTTGTAACACAAGGTTCAAAATAGGACTATTACACTGTAATTTAGGCCTAATTAGGTAGTTTAGATGGGCCACCACAGGGTTTTCTAATCCCAGACTTCAAATCTTCACACCAATGCCTTAGACATGTCAAAGATGGTCTACCCAAACAATTCCAACCATTACAAACCTTTCTCAAGAGATTTTCTACAAGCCCTAGCTCATTTACACATTCTATACCCAAAAACATGAGATTTTTAGCCTAGGGCATCAACCAAACTTGCATCACTATTATAGTTTTCATAATTGAATAATGTTGTTTTATTTTCAAATGATGCAAGTTGTGGAGACACCTCCCAATGTTCATAGGGCAATGGAGCGTGGTGTGTCCTCTGCGATTCATAGCTCCATGCCTTTGACGGGGGTATGAGGTAGATTAGTAAATTTCAAATTACATTTGTTGCTATAGTTGTTTATTTTTAAAAAATCAAATGATTATTGATTTGAAGTTTAATTTCTATCTGGATGGTTTATATAGGACATGACATCGTCACAACCTAATCCTGGTACTGAGGCAAATGAGGAGATAGATTTTCAGATAGCGGTAAGTGGTTATTTTTGTTAAATATTTCATTTTTTATAATGTAATTTCTATATATTAATGTCTATACTTTTTATTGTAATAGCTATAGATCCATGAAGAACTAAATAGGAGGAGGAGCCCTCGGGTTCATAGTAGACCATCCTCATACATGACTCCATGCCCTCGAAGATCAAAGGCTACCTGTGATCTATTCTCTTCATCAGACACAGGGAAATGACTTTTTATTGTGTTCCTTTGTTGTATGCCTATATGACATTTGTGGACATATATTTTGTATTGCATATAGTTGACATTGTATGACTATATGGCATTCTTGTAAGCCTATATGGCTATTTTTTATATATGTTATACATATATCAACAGATATTGATGTATGCCTATATGGATATTTGGTTAATACAAATCATTTTTGTTGATCATTATGTAATATGGATAGGTGTAGTGTAGATCATTTTTGTATGCCTTTAGGTTTCAAATTTTAATTGACAAAGAATCCATCCCAATTGATGATAAGAGAATTTGAGTTTTGGGTTGAAAGTTTTAGTCTCTCAAAACTAGACATGCTCGAGAAAATAGCGAAACGAAGATTGGTCATGTGTGCTTGTTTTTTTAATGTTTGAATTGTATGTTGTTGTATGGTATTGCTTTTTTGTGTGTGTGTTCAAATGCGTATTTGAATTGTTATTTTATGTATGTTTGGATACTTGTGTTGTACTAAGTTTAAGATTCTTGTAGTATGGGATGCATATAGTGTTAGACTTAGGGCACACAACTGAGAGGGGGGGTGAATCGGTTGTGGGAAACTTTCTCCAATTAAACACTTAAATCTTCTTTAGTGATTAGCAAAATATTAATCATGAACCATAATGCATTCAAATAAAAAGCAGAAACATATCAACACATAAGACACCAAGATTTTGACGTGGAAAACCCGGTTAAGGGAAAAACCACGGGGTGATTAACCCAAGATTGTATTCTCTGCTAGAAGAATAGAAAGAATAAAATGGCACATGCCAATTAGGGCTTACTGCCCAAGCACACTGCTCACAAGAGGCTCACTGCCTACAAGAGACACACTATCTACAAAGAAATAAGTATCACCTTCATGAACTGGAGAATAGCATCTTCACCATGCTTGAATCAGTTCCATTTAAGCCCAATACTTTTGCTCTGCCTTTCACACTCTTCTTCGCTACCACATACTCATCACCCAAAGACACCCTTTGAAATGACTTCTCAATCCCTTATTTATACACTACATCGACTTAGGAGCAATCATCTAAGTTGGCAAACACCTACAAGCACATCCGCAAGACGTGTAATACATCCGGTCGGCCAGTCTTAGGAAGAACATCAACATCCGGTGGTTAATCTTCAAATACAAACTTTAACTTCAATGCGGACCACCAACATGAACTAAAACTGATCCACAGATCAACACAAGCTTTCCTGAATCACCAACAACATCTGCACTTCATCTGCTTATTGGAATCCTTCTCTCCTTCATCCAGAACCTCAAGAACACAGTCTGTCATCACTATCACAAAGGGATAGGTTTTTCCAGACCTTCAACCCACAAACCAATCTACTTGACACTTCACAAGGATGTCCCCAACACCTCCTCCAATCCACAGAATGGGATAATGCATTACCAGACCTCACCTGACCTATATGTGTCACTTTGTCACCTCTGGACACCTGCCGGAGCCGGTTCTACTTGAGCGACCATAACTTCTTCAGATCTTCATGCGGACCTCTGAAAACTTGACTGGAGCATCTCAAGACTTATATCTATAAACCCTTTAAACCGTATCCTCTAATCCTCAACCTATCTTGGACTTTTACCTTGTTGTCATCACTATTCTTCACTATTCCTGATTGAGACTAATTTTCTCAATATCCTCAGCACACAGCTCATCCAATCCTTCTCATTAATGCAACATGAGTATGTTGACATCAATGACAACACCGGTTAAACCCATACTTGCAACATATAGTTCTATCTTGGGCATGTGTTCTTAGTAAGACATATATCCCCACCCGAAGAGAGCTTTCATAATATGGGATGTGATTAGCAATTCATGTGGATTTGGATATGATCTTGGGTGTATAGTTCTAAGTCAAACGTGTAGGATTAAAATGACTTGTGGTTACTATCAATGGTCATAATTGGCTTGATCATGTACTTGTATTTATTTGTGTATTAGATGCTAGAAAGGATGTGTTGATGTTAGTTGAGAAATCTATTTCCATGCATTTGAGATGTTTTGGATCCATGATTTTATGTGTATACTTATGTGTTAATAAGGAAATGAATTAAATGAGATAATCACCATTCTACCACACTTTTGAATTATGGATGGGGAGGAAAGGGAGATCCTCGCGATATTGGGTTCAATCCCTTCCTTAATCAACACCAAGACCATAGGATCTTAGAGGATTCATTTGTAGAGTTGAGCTTGGAGTTATTCAAATAGTGTTCATGATGTACATTGTAATATGGCCACTTGTATTTATGGTGGGTAGTTCATGGATTATTGCATTCATTATCATTGATGACCTAGTTTTAGTATTTGACCCCTTGTATATCTTGGCTATGTAATGATGTTATCTTCAAGCCTAATAGCACAGTGACCTAAAGGTGGAAGAAGATGAGGGCTGAATAGCATGGATATGACTACATGAAGATGATATTAAGGTTTAAGAGAGTAGCCTAACAGAGGTCTATTTCAAGCCTAATAGGGGTCTAAGATTACAGTGATGGAACAATGCATTGAAGGACTAAAACGAACCCTACAGAGATAGTACTAGAGAACAAAGTCAAGGTGAATTAAGATAAAAGAACAAGCAGTTCATATATGATTGTGTTGACTACTTGAACAAGTATGTTAACAGCCATAAGATGCATGTTGACATGTGAAGACTATAACAGTTATAGCAAAGGCAATGTGTGAGGATATCGCCGATACAATGTAGCTTGGACTGTTTTGGCATGTTTGGGTATGAAACAGGACCATGCCTAGCTTAAACATACCCATCCTAACATGTTGGAATAGTTGGTTTGGCCGCACAAGGAGTAGAATGAAATTTACAGCCCTTTGCAACTTTACAATGCATGCATTTGACCATTTTTAGGGCAGCAAAAAAATTTCACCATGGGCAAACGGCTAAGAGATATAAAAAATTGAGAGAGGTTATTGTAGAGGGACCCTACATGATCCCATAGGATTAGATGAAATATTTCTAAGTGACATGGTTTTCAATTAACAACTCATCAAAGATTGCTGTCTTTTTGCACTTTTGACTCTTCAGAGATATCACCGGTATAATGTAGCTTAGACTGTTTCAGCATGTTTGGGTGCGAAACAGGACCATGCCTAGACTAAACGTACCCATCTAGACGTGTTGGAATAGTCATTTTGGCTGCATCATGACCAAGACGAAAGTTACACCCCTTTGCAACTTTACACTACCTCCTGACGATTTTTGGGGCAGCAGAAAACCTTTCACCACGGGCAAACCCCTCAGAGATATAAAAAAATGAGAGAGGTTATTGTAGAGGAACCATACATGATTGCGTTGCCTTAGACATAATTTCTCTAAGTGACACAGTTTCTGAGTAACAGCTCGTCAAAGATTGCTTCCTTTTTGCACTTTGGACTCTTCAGGGATATCACCGATACAATGTAGCTCAAACTATTTTGGCATGTTTGGGTGTAAAAGAGGACCATGCCTAGCCTAAACATATCCATCTAGATGCATTGTAATTATCAGTTTGGCTGCATCAGTAGCAAGATGAAAGTTACACCCCTTTGCAACTTTACACTACCTCCTTCTGACGATTTTTGGGGTAGCAAAAAACCTTTCACCACAGATAAACACCTCATAGATATAAAAACTGAGAGAGGTTATTGTAGAGGGACCCTATGTGATTGCGTTGCCTCAAATTAAATGTCTCTAAGTGACACTGTTTTTGAGTAACTTCTCGTCAAAGGTTGTTGCCTTTTTGCACTTTGGACTCTTCAGGGATATCGCCAGTACAATGTAGCTCAGATTGTTTCAGCATGTTTGCGTGCAAAATAGGACCATGCCTAGCCTAAACGTACCCATTTAGATGCGTTGGAACTATCAGTTTGGCCACATCAAGAGCAAGACGAAAGTTACACCACTTTGCAACTTTACACTACCTCCTTGTGATGATTTTTGGGGCAGCAGAAAACTTTTCACCATAGGAAAATTCTTCAGAGATATAAAAAATCAAGAGAGGTTATTGTAGAGGGAACCTACATGATTGTGTTTCCTCAGACAAAATGTCTCTAAGTGACACATTTTCTGAGTAACTACTTGTCAATGATTGCTTCCTTTTTGCACTTTGGACTCTTTAGGGATATCGCCAGTACAATGTAGCTCAGACTATTTTGACATGTTTGGGTACAAAACAGGACCATGCCTAGGCTTAATGTACCCATCTGGACACATTGGAACTGTCAGTTTGGATGCATCAGGAGCAGGATGAAAGTTACACCCCTTTGCAACTTTACACTACCTCTTGCTGATGATTTTTGGGGCAGTAGAAAACCTTTCACCACGAGCAAATGCCTTAGAGATATAAAAAATTGAGAGAGGTTATTGTAGAGGGACCCTACGTGATTGTATTACCTTAGACAGAATGTCTCTAAGTGACATGATTTTTGAGTAACAGCTCGTCAAAGATTGCTGCCTTTTTACACTTTGGACTCTTCAAGGATATCGCCGGTACAATGTAGCTCGAACTGTTTCAGTATGTTTGGGTGCGAAAAAGGACCATGCCTACCCTAAACGTGCCCATCTGGACGCGTTGGAACTGTCAGTTTAGCCACATTAGGAGCAAAACAAAAGTTACACCCCTTTGCAACTTTACACTACCTCCTTCTGATGATATTTTTTGTTCAATAGACTTGTAACATAGAAATAAGAGCATAATAAAGAAAATAGAATACAACAAGACTAAAAAAAAATTGAAACACAAGACCTTATATCTAGAAAAACCCTAAAATGAGGAGAAAACTACAAGTATGAGTAAAGCTCCTCATGCCACTAGGTCTTGACCTTTTACAAGTGATACATTTCTTTTAAGGTGTATACATGTATTAAAAATGATCAACACCATCTCTTAATAACTATAACTAGTCTAAACAACTCTAAAACTAATCTAGATTCCAGGTGATCTAGGGTACAATGCTCTAGGCAAGAGCCTAGATGTGTTGTAAGCATACAAAATCTATATGGAGATAAGCATTACACAAATAAGAATATTGTCCAACACTATGTTGATAAGTGGCATGTCCTAAAATGGCACTAAACAATGCATGAGACTATTTCTCAATTCTATATTATATAGCACAGTGTTTTGTGTTGAGCTTTGTATTGCACACCATAAGTATACATATTAATGCAAGTGCAACATAGAGCGCAAGCAAAGTTGTTAGCAATGCTATGTGACATGATCCTTATGTTGTGTGATGTTGCATGATGTTATGGGTTACACACAAACTAAGGAGTGTCTTCTAAGATGTGCAACATGGTTCATGGTGCTACATGCATGGTACATGATGCAAGGAGTTGGATATGTGATTGTACACTATGGAACAAATATCTAGTGGTACACACAATTGTGCAATTATACATATATCATTCACCCCTTCTTGAAAGACAATCATCCTAATTGTGCTAAGGAAACTTGTGCAATCTGATGCAAAGACTATGACACATTTTTTACTCATGGAAGCACTTCAAGAATTTGATATCTCCTACAACTCACCAAAATGACTAATAGTTGGCATTGTTTGGCATAGTTGGCATTATTCTTCATGCTACTACTAGATTTATGTTTATCACACCATTTACCTATCGTGGATGAATTGTTCTTATCTAAGGAGGGTATTTTCATTGGCATGGGAGATTTGTCCCATTTTTCCTTTAGTATTGAATCCTCCTTAATGATAGTTGTGTAGTGATAGGCTTCTCCCATGATGTAAAAATGTGTATATGTGTAAAAATGTAGCAGCAAATAAAAAAAGACAAACCTATGTAAACTTACAAATTAATGTGCATACTTACAAGTCAATGTAACATGAATTTAAAAAATAAATGTGAATACTTATAAATAGTTGATGTAATCACACGCCGTGTTGCATTACTATCTTTTGTGCGTGATGTGTTACCCACACTATCATATGCACTCATAAGATTCTTGACAATCAATTTTTCACTTGAAGCCTTTGATGTTCTCAACCCAAGAATCTTCATGATGGACCTATACTTTATACTTTGCATCATTTCAATGAATAGTTGACATCTTGCAGTCTCATTTAACTTTTCAAAGAACAATCTCCAAATCTTATGAGCATATCTTCTACAAGTGTGTTTTGGAATCTTACCTTCCATTGGCTACAAAATATTCTCATCAATATCAATCAAATACTTTGGCTTTCTATGCAAAATTCTAGGTAGTGTTAAGATAGGTAAATTCATCTCAACATTAGGAATTTCATCAATATTTAAATGAGATGGGCTAGATGGCATACCTTCGATCAAAGATGGAATAGATGACATACCTTAAGGTTGAGGTGGGAATGATGGTGTAGCTCCTTCATCACATGTGAGTGATGCTGTACTCTCAACTTGAGATGTGGTAGATGGTGTCCCTACATGTTGACTTGCGGTAGAGGACGTGTCTCCAACTATGGTATTCAAATATCTCATAGCATGAAGTTTTTGCATCCGTTCTCTTTGTGCCACCAATACCATATCTCTTTTTGATGGTTGTGGTTCCTCTTCAATTGGCATGTCTTCATTTATCGTGTCCAATTTCCTCTTCTCATGAAGTTCCCCCATAGTCACTGCTTTATTTGCATTCTTAGCTTCTATTTCTTCCTGTGTTGGTTTAATTCTTGATAGTTTCCTTAGCATGGCAGAGATTTTGTCTATAGAAGAGTGAATGTCAGTCAACCAAAATAGGTACAAAGCATTATTGCAGCCATACAAAGCATTATTGATCTTTGCAATGAGAATGAAGGTGAGGATGGGTGTTGCACAATGATATCCTAGACAAGTTCATCGCATGGAGACATGACTGTCATATTCAGATGTAAATAAGATTGTCACAGCTATGAGGGCAGTCATAATGGTCCTATCTATCTAAGACTATCACACCTAGTTCTAGAGACAACCATTATTGTTGATCACTTCATGCACATGATAATAACTTTATTCATAAGGTTCTAAGAGGATTATTTTAGAGATTTTTTAATATAGACAAAAGGTAAAAGTTTGAAGAAGATTGACCAAGTGCTCATAAAGGATTGTCATGCCATAACTGATTTATTCAAAAGGATAGTCATATTCATGAAATTTGGATTGAGTTTGATTTCATTTGAGGTGGTGTGATGGAGTTTAATTATGTTCAATAAGTTTCACATACTACTATCCTAACACCATTGAAACACAAATGAAGGAAATCTAAATTGTTAAAATACAGTGTGCAATTCACAGAGTAGTCCTAGGGATAGCCATCTAGGGTTATTGTGATTAGATAATTATGGAATGATGAAGCCACTATGACATGATGAATTATACAAATCATGAAGAAAATGATTGAGATCCATGGAGAAAACCAAGGAGGACAAGATAAGACACCAAATTTGTGAAGTTGCCAATTTGGCAACAAATTTACCACCTAGTTGTCCTTAACTAATCCATGATTGCAAATGGATGTATTTTGGCTTCTATTGACTAAAAGTGACTTATTTATGATGAATATAATGCTCGGAACTGTTTCTTGTACGTCTAAGAAGTTGGAAACAAGTGGACATTAGCTAGAGCTATCTTGGAAACATGAATATTTGGAGACATACCTAGGACTATCATAAAAATCATTAGACTAATCTCTGTAATTCAGGGTATTGAAAGGTATATAGTCAATCAAGGTAACCACCATCATGTGCTAACAAAGGAAATTTAGGAAATTTTGAAATTTTGTTGTGTCATGTGCATACAAATCATCATGAATAGGTTCATAAGGAATGTCCTAGGCCAAGACACTAAAGAGGTCTCCACATCCTCCAACATGAAGAATAATGTAGCATAGCATGGATCATGATTTCATTATGCTTAAGGGATTGTATATTTATATGTTGTAAGGATTTATTCTTATATAACTTGACATCACGGTATGTTAAGGTCTATTTAATTCATTATTGCACATAATTATTAAAGAGCCCAAGTGTAGAAAATATAAATGGCACCATGTGAGATTGTAGGATGCTTTCTTGATCATGATTGTGTCTATTTTAATTAATTTTGACCTTTGAAATATCTTTTATTATGCATACCATGAACTAATTTAAAACACAATCTATTATATAAACACAAAATATGTATACATAGTCTTTTATTATGCATACTAGATACAAGTGATATAAACATACATATGATAAAACATGATAAAGTAATTCAAATAGAATTAAGGAAAATGTAAAGAAAATGCATGTAAAGACTTGACATACCTAAAAAAAGGAGATTCAAATGGAGAGAGTACCTAATTATGTAGTGTTTTTTCTTCTTGCATCAAACTCCTCAACAATTTGAGTTTTTCACCACTTGCTTCCTTTTCAACGTTAAATTGAATAACACTCAAATAGAATTAGTAACAACAATACTATTAACCAATCTATAATATTAAATTCCTACAATTCAATCACAATTAACATTGCAACACTACAAAAATTGAAACTTTAATTGATATATATAAAATTCGATGTAAAAACTATGTTATTTCCTCCTTAAGTTGGCAAAGCAGGAAAAGGTGGTGGAAAGTTCGTGCAAAGGTGGTAGAATGTGCAAAATGTGCATGTGAACTTCCCAACAACATGAAAACACTTTTTTTTTGTCAGAACGCGCACATAAACAACATGAAAACAGAGTATGTGGGCCTAGATCACGGGGGTCCAGGCCTTTTTACCATTTGTATAAGAAGACAAAACACGAGTGCGTTATAACGTGCTCGCATTATGTCCTGTTATAGATTGATCCATAAATATTTGTGCCTATCTCACTTTTGATAGGAACTTTGTAATATCTCTCACCTCTATCACTACACCCTATACCCTATCACTAAACCCTTGACACTCTACCTTAACCCTAATCCCTCAACCCTCAACCCTAATCCCTCATCCCTAAACCCTAAACGCTATCCCTATTCCTAAATCCTCAACCCTCAAAACTATACCTTAAATCCTAATCCCTTATCCCTAAACCCTATCCCTCAACCCTTAACTCTTAAACCTTAAACCCTAAAACCTATCCCTAAAACCTCAACCCTTGACACTATATCTTAAACCCTAATCCCTTAACCCTCAGCCCTAAAGTCTCAACCCTCAATCCTTAAACCTTCAACCCTAATCCCTATACCCTCAAAACTCTACTTTAACCCTGATCCTTCGACCCTCAACCCTATCCCTAAACCATAAACCCTCAACCCTCAACGTCAAACTCTAATCCGTCAACCCTAAACCCTATCCCTAAACCCTAATCCCTCAACCCTTGACCCTAATCCCTCATCCCTAAAACCTAAATGCTATCCCTATTCCTAAACCCTCAACCCTTGACACTATACCTTAAACCCTAATCCCTTATCCCTTATCCCTAAACCCTAAACCCTCGACCCTAATCCCTCATCCCTAAAACCTAAATGCTATCCCTATTCCTAAACCCTTAACCCTTGACACTATACCTTAAACCCTAATCCCTTATCCCTTATCCCTAAACCCTAAACCCTATCCCTTAACCCTTAAGCTTTAAACCTTAAACCCTAAAACCTATCCCTAAAACCTCGAGCCTTGACACTATATCTTAAACCCTAATCCCTTAACCCTCATCCCTAAAGCCTCAACCCTCAATCCTTAAACCTTCAACCCTAAACGCTATCCCTAATCCCTATACCCTCAACACTTTACTTTAACTCTAATCCCTTGACCCTCAACCCTATCCCTAAATCCTCAACCCTCAATGTTAAACCATAATCTATCAACCCTAAACCGTATCCCTAAACCCTCAACACTATACCTTAAACCCTAATCCCTCAACCCTAAACCCTAAACTCTAAACCCCAATCTCTCTACTCTCAACCCTCAAGCCTAATCCCTCAACCCTCAACCCTAATCCCTCATCCCTAAACCCTAAATGCTATCCCTATTCCTAAACCCTCAACCCTTGACACTATACCTTAAACCCTAATCCCTTATCCCTAAACCCTAAACCTTATCCCTCAACCCTCAATCCTTAAACCTTAAACCCTAAAACCTATCCCTAAAACCTTGACCCTCGACACTATATCTTAAACCCTAATCCCTTAACCCTTAACCCTAGAGCCTCAACCCTCAATCCTTAAACCTTCAACCCTAAACCCTATCCCTAATCCCTATACCCTCGACACTCTACTTTAACCCTAATCCCTTGACCCTCAACCCTATCCCTAAACCCTCAACCCTCAACCCTTAACGTCAAACCCTAATCCGTCAACCCTAAACCCTAATCCCTCAACCCTAAACCCTCAACACTATACCTTAAACCCTAAACCCTATCCCTAAACCCTAATCCCTCTGCCCTCAACTATCAACCCTAATCCCTCAACCTTCAACCCTAATCCCTCATCCCTAAACCCTAAACGCTATCCCTATTCCTAAACCCTCGACACTATACCTTAAACCCTAATCCCTTATCTCTAAACCCTAAACCCTATTCCTCAATCCTTAACCCTTAAACCTTAAACCCTAAAACCTATCCCTAAAACCTTGACCCTTGACACTATGTCTTAAACTTTAATCCCTTAAACCTCAGCCCTTAATCCTTAAACCTCCAAACCCTAAACCCTATCCCTAATCCCTATACCCTCGACACTCTACTTTAACACTAATCCCTCGACCCTCAACCCTCAACCCTCAACACTCAACACTCAACCCTCAACGTCAATCCCTAATTTGTCAACCCTAAACCCTAATCCCTCAACCCTAAACCCTCAACACTATACCTTAAACCCTAATCCCTCAACCCTAATCCATAAACCCTATCCCTAAACCCTAATTCGTCAACCCTCAACCCTCAATCCTAATCCCTCATCCCTAAACCCTAAACGCTATCCCTATTCCTAAACCTTCAACCCTCGACACTATACCTTAAACCCTAATCCATTATCCCTAAACCCTTATCCCTATCCCTCAACCCTTAACCCTTAAAACTTAAACCCTAAAACCTATCCCTACACCCTTGACACTCAACACTTAATCTTAAACCCTAATCCCTTAACCCTCATCCCTAAAGCCTTAACCCTCAATCCTTAAACCCTCAACCCTAAACCCTATCCTTAATCCCTCTACCCTCGACACTCTACTTTAACCCTAATCCCTTAACCATCAACCCTATCTCTCAACCATCAACCCTCAACCCTCTACCCTCGACACTCTACTTTAACCCTAATCCCTTAACCATCAACCTTATCCCTCAACCCTCAACTCTCAACCCTCAACTCTCAACATTAAACCATAATCCGTCAACCCTAAACCCTAATCCCTCAACCCTAAACCCTATCCCTCAACCCTTAACCCTCAACACTATACCTTAAACCCTAATCCCTCAACCCTCAACCCTAAACCCTATCACTAAACCCTCAACCCTCGACACTATACCTTAAAACCTAATCCCTCAACCCTCAACCCTCATCCTTCAACCCTCAACCCTAATCCCTCATCCCTAAACTATAAATGCTATCCCTATTCCTAAACCCTCGACACTATACCTTAAACCCTAATCCCTTATCCCTAATCCCTAAACCCTATCCCTTAACCCTTAACCCTTAAAACTTAAACCCTAAAACCTATCCCTAAACCCTCGACGCTCGACACTATATCTTAAACCCTAATCCCTTAACCCTCAGTCCTAAAGCCTCAACCGTCAATCCTTAAACCTTCAACCCTAAACCCTATCCCTAATCCCTCTACCCTCAACACTCTACTTTAACCCTAATCCCTTGACCATCAACCCTATCCCTAAACCTTCAACCCTCAACCCTCAACTCTTAAAATTAAACCCTAATCCCTCAACCCTAAGCCTTAATCTATCAACCTTAAACCCTATCCCTAAACCCTCAACCCTCAACACTATACCTTAAACCCTAATCCCTCAACCCTAAACCCTAATCCCTCATCCCTCAACCCTCAACACTATACTTTAAACCCTAATCCCTCAACCCTATACCTTAAACCCTAATCCCTCAACCCTTAACCCTCAACCCTAATCCCTAAATGCTATCCCTATTCCTAAACCCTCAACCCAAGACACTATACCTTAAACCCTAATCCCTTACCCCTAAACCCTAAACCCTATCCCTCAATCCTTAACCCTTAAACCTTAAAACCTAAAACTTATCCCTAAACCCTCAACCCTATACCTCAACCATATACTTAAGCCCTAATCCCTCAATCCTCAACCCTATACCTTAAACCTTGAATCCTACACCCACAAACCCTCATCCCTATACCATATAACCTCACCCTTATACACTAAACCCTGAATATTGTGCCTCAACCCTATACTTAAATTAAACCTAAACCATACATGCTCTCAACCCAAGTCACCTTATGCCTTATATACCCTCAATCCATATCATAAACCCTAAACCCAATATCCTAAACCCTAATCCCCATGCCTTAGACACTTAATCTTATACACTCAACAACCTAAATATTAACCCTCAACTGTAACCCTCAACCCTCTAACCTCTACCCTCTACCCTCTACCTATTACTTAAGCCCTAATCCCTCAACCCTCAACCCTAAAACTATACAGGCCCAGGTCCTTATATACCCTAAACCCAAAACACATACATACATACATACATACATGTACATACATACATACAAACATGCATACATATATGCATACATACAAGCATGCATACACGTACATACATACAAGCATGCATACATGTACATACATACATACATACAACCATGCATACATACCTACAAGCATACATATATACATCCATCAAACATACTTATGAAACTTGAACATAAATCATTCAAAGGAAGACATAACGCGAGCGCGTTATAATGCGCTCGTGTTATGTCGAACTGGGCAAACACCGACAAACATGCAAAAAAAGGGGAAAAAACACAACATAATGCGCTCACGTTATGTTGTGCTTTGGGAATCCCAAGCCTTAGGCTTGGGATTTGCTTTGGATTTCCAACCCAAATGCTTGGAGTGCCTTCCCAACATCCACATATGTGTTTTTACAAATTCTACAAGATTTCACATAATTTTATTCATGCTAACCCTCAGATTTGCAAGTGTTTCAAGGTCAAACAAATCGAACACTTGGGTAATGTTAGGCTTTCTCTTAGCTATTTAACAATGTAAGTTTTTTCACATTTTGACAATGTTAAGTCTTTCATCTTTAATTTATTTTCTTTGTGTGTCCATTTTTGGGCAAAAACCACTATTTAGTCTTTTTTTTAATTATAAATTAACCGTTCATTGAAATTTCAAATAAATTACATTTTTATAAACTAGACTCCATTCTAAACATATTAAAAAAAATTAATTTCAATTAATTTTCAAAATTTACAGGGGTAGCACGACCAAAATTCTATTTTTTAGGATGTGCCCACTTTGAAAATTAGTAAAAAATCAAATATTCATTAAAAAAATATAAGAAAAATCAAGCATAAACTACATGCTGTTAGCTAATTTCTCACCAAGGCGATTTTAAAAATACAAAAAAGAAGTTAACCTTTTGAGGGAGCCACAAAACACACTATGTTATGTTTTTTTGATAGAAACAACACCAATTTCTATGTCTCCCTGTTTTGAACCCCTTAATCTATATCATTTTTTTAAAAAAATAGTAGTTTAGAAAGTAGACTCAGAGCACTACGATCATAGTTTTGGTTACATCTTCAAATTTTGAGTGTAACTATACTCAATTTCCCATACAAGGTCAATATTTCCTGATTTTAGAAAGAAAAAAAAAGTGGCCATTTAAGACCCATTTTTGGCCCCCCATCTTGCACTCATCTCCAAGACAAAAATCAAAACTACTAACAGTTTTTGCAGGGTTTTGATAGCTTAGACACATCTTTTTTTGGTGCATTAAAATGGACATTGTTTGCACAAATCTAGGAACATTTGATCTTGGTGCTTAAAAAGAATATAGCTTTGTTTGACATGTCTTGTGTGCTTACACACGTGTGTTAAACCCAAGGGATAGAATCAAAGTATCATCTCCCCTCGCCTTCAAAAGGATCTTGGGTGAAGAGAAATAGTTATATTCTCTTTTTCTTTTTAGGAGTCTTGAGACACATCTGCAAGGAGAACTCATTGGCGACCCCAAGCGGTGCTTTCCATTTGGTCCACTATATAAAAGGCCTAGGCGAAAGCTGAAGCTTTTGGTGACATATTCTCATTCTGACAGTTCCCCAGTATCCACACACTTGTGTGTCTGATACATCAACCCCATTCTCTCCTTGCAAAAGGGTTGATGTAAGTGACTGGGATAGACTCTTAAGTGGGTCACTTCTACATGAATGAGCGTCAAGTCCCTGAATGTTCCCCTACTAAACACCATTTATTTTAGTATCCAAAAACTTTCTATTTGTTGGTACAGGGGGTCGAAAGATAGACCTCTGAAGACGTCCCACACTCTTGCAATTCAAAGTAGAGATAACAAATATCTCAAGATCTTTGGGTCTTTAGAAATTCAAAGCTTGGTGTACCCGAGAAGTGAGTGCCGTGTAAGGGGGAGCTAGTGTCACCAAGCTTCTAAGTTATCCGCTTTGAGTAAGTGCGGCTGGAGAAATCCAAGTGGGAATCCAACAAATACTTTCCTTTCCTCACCTTAGGTTGTACAAGTGTTTGATAAATTTCCACATTTTTCAATAAAACCTTTGGCCATTGTGCTTTCTTGTTTGATTTATATCTTGACAATAGCTCAAACCATCAAAAAATACAAATTCCCAATCAAATCAAACAACATTCAACATCGGACCACCCATTTAGCACCATTTTCCACTATTTTAGCACCATCTTCTCATCCTTTAGCACCATCTATTCATCTTTCAACGTCATTCCCCTCTATTTTAGCACCTTCTACTTCTGTTCTAGCACCTTTTTCCTCCATGTTCAAAACTCAAAATTTCCCACCAAAAACATCATTTTTATAAACCCATTTTTCAATTATTAAATTATATATTAAACTTATGTATTGAAGACATTAACTAAAAATAAATATAACCAAGCAGTATATATATCTACAGACTAAAAATGTCAGACTTCCAGTATAAATGAAGGGGCATCCCTGAAAGCATAACGGAAGGGGAATTTCTTCCAGATGTTGTAATTGCAAGTGATCCAATAGACATGCATGCAAAATGTGGAAGCATAGACAAGACATGGAAACTGTTTGAAAAAAATGCCTCAAAGAATTGTCATCTCAATGAAAAATGGATTGTTGAAAAGACTTTAGAAACTTTCAAATAATTGTAATTGGAAAGCATAAATCCAAATTCCTCGACTTTGACAATATCCCCTCCTGCCTATGTTGAAATGGGAGATTTCACACAAGGTATGGACACCCATCAAAGAAGAACGGAAGGGGAATTTTTGTCAGATATTATAGCTGGAAACGCACTAGCTTGTATTGTAAAGGAATTCTCATACCATATAATTCTAAAATCAAGACGATTTGGAAAGTGAATGCAGCCAAAACTCTAAACTAATCTAAAATCCAGAAGCCTGGGTTAATGTGGTCTCTTTCTAGTGTATACTAAAACTTAAAGCAAGAAAGAAAATATGTATAATACCATGCTAACTAGGCAGAAAGTCAATGCCATATGCATTTCCTATTCGACAGTTTTTGAAGTCTCTAAGTAACCAACATTGATTCCCCAATGGGAAATCATCATTTCAGTATTGAGCCACTGATCCAAGTAACCACATTGATTCCCAAGTTCCTTAAATACTTCCTCTTAATAGTAAGCACGTTTTTTTCGGTCCATGAAGATGAATTAGAGTGCTTTTGGATTCAACTGTATAAGTTTTGTTTGCATCAAATACTGTCAATTTCTCAATAGTTCTTCCTCTTAATGTCAATTTCTCAAAAATATTGTCTAAATTCCCTTAGGACCAACAAGGGATCAACTTTGAGGCAAACATCTTCATGGTCTTTAAATATCCATTGCAATGCAATTTAAATTTTCAACAGATCTATTTACGTTGAAAGTCCAATTTTGGTGTCAATATTTGAATATTTTAGGCTTTGAGCATCAATAGGAAACACAGTTTAACAGATAGAAACATAATAAAACTATCAATTGTATGATGATAAAAGCTAGTTTTATAGAACCAAAGCTGGTTTTACAAGGAAGAAAGAAATAGAGCATATTGAGATGAAATTCCATACAAGTAGACAATATTACATCTTGAGAATGTCTAGCATCAATATTTAAGATGTTTCTTTATCTCCTGGAAAAATAGTTTGTTTTTAACTTTTTAGGAGGCTTATAATGAACCTTTTTACTCAATGTGACTAAAGTTAATGTTGCCAAAACAAAAGGAATCTTCCAAATAACGAATTAAATAAATCCTAACAGAAAAATTTCAAGAAAAGGCGTCATGGTCACAAAATTGATTGGCTTAAGAGAGTTTGTCATTTTCATGTTTATTTATATCAATAATGTCATAAATATATTAATATAAGGGAACAAAATATCTTTTACATAAATCTAGGCTAGTTAAATAACATATCAAACAACTTATCAATTATTTTAAGACATTTCATCAAAATGAGCTCAAAACTAAACAAAAATAGGAAAAGGAGGAATGCTCTTACAATTTGCTCCAGCAATCCAACCAAAAGCCAAGTGTGTCTACCCTTCTCACTTCTATGACTATTTATAGAAAAATTCAATCCTTGTCTAGGCCCATCATTTTCTAAACACATGGTGGAAATTTTGGAAGACTTTGGAGTCAAGTCTAAGCGTATAGTGGAAGATTGGTTCATTGGGGTCAAGTATAGCAAATTAAATGCCTCTTTTCCAATTTTCCAAATTGCCAATTTTCCAAGTCTACTCAATTAATGCCTCTTCCAATTTTCCAATTTGTCATTGATTTGTGGAAAAGAATTTTCCCATGTGATTCTTGAAAAGTTGCCTTGGAAGATGGGGGTTGAACCTTCATAAATGTTGTTTCTAGAAATGTACTCTCTTAAATTGTTTTAAAATTTTAAATTATCTTAAAAAGAAATCATTTATTTATTATCATCACTATTATTATTATTATTATTATTATTATTACTTTATGAAACTATATATATATTATTTAAATTTAATAGCTTTTATGTGTGTTAGTAAGATTTGAATAAAATACATACAATTAGACATTTAAGGTAAAAAATATATCTAATTATGCATAGTATTCAAATCAACCTCAGAACTCAAAATATGTTCAAGGGTTAGAAGCGGGTCGTGACAAATCCACATTCTCTATCTCAACATTGGGTAAAGCTAGGAGCTCTTTGGGTGCAAGCTCCTCAACCTTATCGAAGGAGAAGGAAGATCTTGAGGTATAGCTTTTATGTTTTATGCATTTTAGTTGTGTTTCTAACCTCTAAGATTTCTCTTTCTCTCATTTGGCACACCTGGTGGGACTCCATGGTCCTTAACAACTAATTTTGTTTGAGTTTTCTTGTGAAAAAGATGTGTTTCATAGGTTCTAGTGCCAAAAGCTCAATGTTTGGTGCTATTTTTTAGTTCATGTGGGGCCATTTCATCATCCTGTGGTGCTATTTGGCTATGTTTTGGCGCCATCTGTCTGCAACATCATACTAAATCTTTGTGCTTGAAAGTTGTTCTTAATAGTTTTTAGAGGTTTTTGGTGGATTTTTAGGTTTTCTCCTCTCTGTTTTTATTAGACTAACACAGAAACAAGGGGTTATAATGTCAAAATTTATCTAGGGATGCATGTTTTTGAAGTACTGTGACATTTTAGCACCATATTTACATAGTTTGGCACCATCCTCTGTTTTGGCACCGTCTTTAGGTTTGGTGCCATCTTCTGGTTTGGCGCCATTGTCTAGTTTTGCGCTATTTGCCAAACCTCCAGTGCCATCTTCCAAATTTTTGACAATATCTTTTGTTTTGGCACCATCTAACTGAATTGTAACACCATTTATCTCTGTTTTGGTACCTTTTTCTATATCATCTTCTCAGGATCTGTATAGGAATCTAACTCATCTTCGCAGGCATCAAAAACATTTGTCCAAGACCAAAATCAAAACTACTATCAGTGTTTTGCAGGGTTTTGATAGCTTAGACACATCTTATTTTGGTGCATTAAAATGGACTTTGTTTGTACAAATTTAGGAACATTTGATCTTGGTGCTTAAAAGAACATAGCTTTGTTTGACGTGTCTTGTGTGCTTGCACGCTTGTGTTAAACCCAAGGGATAGAATCAAAGTATCCTCTCCCCTTACCTTCAAAAGGATCTTGGGTGAAGAGAAATGGTTCTAATCTTTTTTTCTTTTTAGGAGTGGGCCTGCTCTTGAGACACATCCGCAAGGAGAACTCATCAGTGACCCCAAGCGGTGTTTTCTATTCAGTCTGCTATATAAAAGGCCTAGGTTAAAGATGAAGCTTCTTGGCGATGTATTCTCATTCCTACAATTCCCCAGTATCCACACACTTTGTGTGTGATACGTCAACCCCATTCTCTCCTTGCAAAAGGATTGATGTAAGTGGTTGGGATAGACTCTTAAGTGGGTCACTGCCGCATGAATGAGCATTAAGTCCTTGAATGTTCCCCCACTAAACACCATTTTTTTAGTAGCCAAAAACCTTCTATTTGTTACTATAGGGGGGTCAGAAGATAGACCTCTAAAGATGTCCCACACTCTCGAATTCAAAGTAGAGATAACAAATTTCTTGAGATCTTTAGGTCTTTAAAAAATTGAAGCTTGGTGTACCTGAGAAGTAAGTGTCGTGTAAGGGGGAGCTAGTGTCACCAAGCTTCTAAGTTATCCGCTTTGATTAAGTGCGTCTGGAGAAATCCAAGTGGGAATCCAAAAAATACTATGCTTTCCTCGCCTTAGGTTGTACAAGTGTGATAAATTTTGACATTTTTCACAATAAAACCTTTGGCCATTGTGCTTTCTTATTTGATTTATCTCTTGCCAAGAGCTCAAACCATCAAAAAATCCAAATTCCCAATCAAATCCAACAACATTCAACATCGGACCACCCATTTAGCGCCATTTTCTATTGTTTTAGCGCCATCTTCTCATTTTTTAGTGCCATCTATTTATCTTTCAGCGTCATTCCCCTCTATTTTAGTGTCTTCTGCATTTGTTCTAGCACCTTTTCCTCCATGTTCAAAAATCAAATTTTCCCACCAAAAACATCATTTTTATAAGCCCATTTTTTAATTATTAAATTATATATTAAACTTATGTATTGAAGACATTAACTAAAAAAAAATATAACCAAGTAGTATATATATACACACACCAAAAATGTCAGACTTCCAGTATAAATGAAGGGGCATCCCTGAAAGCATAATAGAAGGGGAATTTCTTCCAGATGTTGTAATTGCAAGCGATCCGGTAGACATGCATGCAAAATGTGGAAGCATAGAAAAGTCATGGAAACTATTTGACAAAATGCCTCAAAGAATTGTCATCTCAATGAAAAATGGATTGTCAAAAAGATTTTAGAAACTTTCAAACAATTGTAATTGGCAGGCGTAAAGCCAAATTCCTCGACCTTTGACAACGTCCCCTCTTGCCTGTGTCGAAATGGGAGATTTTGAATAGGGTATGGACACCCATCAAAGCAGAACAGAAGGGGGATTTTTGTTAGATATTATAGCTGGAAATGCATTGGCTTGTATTGTAAAGGAATTCTCATACCATATAATTCTAAAATCAAGACGGTTTGGAAAGAGAATGTAGCCAAAACTCTAAACTAATCTAAAATCCAGAAGCCTGGGTTAATGTGGTCTCTTTCTAGTGTATACTAAAACTTAAAGCAAGAAAGAAAATATGTATAATGACATGCTAACTAGGCAGAAAGTCAATGCCATACGCATTTCCTATTCGATAGTTTTTGAAGTCTCCAAGTAACCAACATTGATTCCCCAATGGGTAATCATCATTTCAATATTGAGCCACTGATCCAAGTAACCACATTGATTCCCAAGTTCCTTAAAGACTTCTTCTTAATGGTAAGCATGATTTTTCCAGTCCATGAAGATGAATTAGATTGCTTTTGGATTCAACTGTATAAGTTTTGTTTGCATCAAATACTGTCAATTTCTCAATAGTTTTTCCTCTTAATGTCAATTTCTCAAAAATACATGAATAGTATGAAGTTTATCTTGATGAACAAACTTGATTGAACAATGAAGGATAGAAGGAACTGCCCCCAATACATGAATCCAAGGTCTACCAAGAATCATGTTTTAAGATAAAGAACCAGGCATGACATGAATTAGGGTAGATAAAGTCACAGACCCAACTTGTATAGGTAAAGTTATAGTGCCTATGTATTATCTTCTAACATTATCAAAGCCACGAATACTTATCCTATCTGGCTTAATAAAAGATGTATCAACTTTAATCATATGTAACAAATTGATGCCACAAACATTAAGAGCTGACCCATTATCAATCATAACTCATTTAATCAGTTTCTTATTTATTGTAATGAATATAATCAAAGGATCATATTGATTTTGAACTTCAAGAGATGGCAACTCATGGTGTTGAAACAAAATGTTTATTTTTTTCACATGCATACAATCTAAAAGAGTTGCTACATAATTCGGCTTGACAACAGGTGGTACAATCACATTTTGTAAGGCTTCTTGGAGCATTCCATGGTATGTAGGTGAAGTTTGTATAAGTTCCCAAAGAGTTATCTTATCAAGAGTAGCACGAAGTTGCTCAACAAGATCATAATCTTGACCAACCTTATGTGTTAAACGAGGTGCTTGAGGAAGCATAGGTTGAGAAGCTGGTAAAGATATAGGAATGCTTGATTTTTATTTTCTTTATTTATTATCTCAAGTATTATATTAATGAGCAACCATAGTATGACTAGGTTGTTGTGAATTTCAATGTGTTATCTATTTAGCATAGTTATAAATGTAATCAGGAGGTCGAGAAGAAGGCGGAAGACCTCTAACAGTGAGCATCAGTTTAGAAGATGGTTGAACCACATCTGAACACAATGTGACCACTATTTTTGGTTTCACAAGTTCTTCTTGAGGTTTAGGAACATAAATTGCATTTACTAATATCTGAAACAATGACTGTTTAGGAGTCATAGTGGAATGTTCAATCGAGATACCTTGAGGGCTTCATCTAACATATTGAAGTCATCACTATTAAATGTCTCATCATACACATGAAAGTCTTGCAAAAAGTAATCCGACATTATAACATGCTCAAATTAACCCAAGACTTAAATGTAAAATGATATAGCCTAAACTTTGTGAAAATGAAATAGAATAACACTATGCAACACACAGAGTTGTAATTTCAAACTCTTTTAATGAAAGGATAAAGAAATCACTCAAGATTTAATGCATGTACTTTCTTAAAAGAGGATTTGCAATCTAAATATGTTTTAGGACAGCAAACTAACTCAGATTTGATGTTTAAAAGGATGCTAATTTTTTAGAGCACAGGTTCACCAAAATGTTTAGGTGGAAAATGGGGAAAGCAGGATAGAAGACTTCAAGTCCCACACTTTCATACACTAAAACATTAGGGAAGCAAGGGATTAGTTTAGGGATAAACTACTGATTTCCTATGTTCCCTTCTCCTGCTAATGAGGTCTGTATGACTATTTTGATCAGGTTTCCACAAGCTCATATCTCTCATTAAACACGAAACCCTAAATTTCCAATCAAATAGTTATAACTAAGATTCTGACACAAATATAGATAAAGTGATTATAGCAATGCAAAGAGAACAGCATAGAGGAGATGCACCCGGAAATAGAGGCTCTGATGGACTAGGGCGCCTAGGGCAATGTCCCAAAAATTCCCAACTATTGGAATCTTCTGCACTAGCAATCTAAAAATCTTCAGAGGCTTCCAGATCCCAAAGAAATCACCCAATGGGACTAGGGTGCCTAGGGCAATGTCCCAAAAGTCTTGCAATCTCACAATCAAAATTTTTGTGGAAATTATCTGCGATACCCATCTTCATGTCACTCTTTTCTGCCAGATCTCGATGAATTCAACCTGCAAAAGCTAAAGGAGGAGAAATATGGTTGTGGCTATATAGGAGCTTGCCGTAATCAAGCCCTATTTTTGGCATTTCTACCTCAACAATAGCCAAAGATAAAGATATGTAGATGTGTGTGCTCATCTAACAAATGTGCATGCATAAACATAAAACCCTAGAAATTATCTGCGATACCCATCTTCATGTCACTCTTTTCTGCCGGATCTCGATGAATTCAACCTGCAAAAGCTAAAGGAGGAGAAATATGGTTGTGGCTATATAGGAGCTTGCCTTAATCAAGCCCTATTTTTGGCATTCCTACCTCAACAATAGCTAAAGATAAAGATATGTAGATGTGTGTGCTCATCTAACAAATGTGCATGCATAAACATAAAACCCTAGATGACTCAAGCATCAAGGAAAGATCAATAATTTGCTTCACTCAATGAACAAACACAACTTCACCTCAAGGAGATGGAAGCAATGAAGACTTGCATGAACAAGAAGGCAAGGCAGTCATTTCCGTGAAGGAATTCCAAGCTCAATGTTGGAGGCTTCAACTTTTCTCCCGATCATGCAAAAGGTGTACAAATCCTAGGAAGTGCAAGATAGTCTCAAGATCTTGATTCCTAGTCTCCATCCATTGTCTCCATGATAGAAAATTCAAATAACTTCAAGAGCTTCAACAAATCATTGATCTTCAATGGCAAATTTGGCAGAGTTTTGGCATAAAGCTTGCATATATCTTGTGTGTAATAAAATGATTTTCAAATATCTGTAAATATCTAATCTTAGGAATTTCAAATTTCAAAATAAGATGTCGACATCGCGCGAAAAATAAAATTTTAAAAATGAAATCTCAGAATGTATGGCGGGAGCTGACATCCCACCAAAATTCAAAACCCTGGGAAATAGGGTAGGACAAGGGCATGAGTGCCCAAGTCCAATCCCTGATTTCTTGATCAGGTCTGCTTTAAGGTGGTCCCAGAATCCCAAATCCAATCTTTCTTTTTCACTTTCAGTCTTTAGTTATCCTGAAATATGACATTCTTCTAGTTAGACATAGGTCAATCATGGTTTAGGGAGGTCTGAAATAAACTAGGTTGAGAGGTCACCAAAGGAGAGGAGCTAAACTATGATAAATTGTGTCATTCCATGCAGGAGGACAATTTCTGACATAAAATTAGTATTTTTCTTTGTTTTCACATTTTTCTTAATGTATTGTTCAAACATACTTCTTTGCAAAGTGAAGTACAAGTCAAACTCTCATCCACCTCAGAATCACAACCTCTCTCTTGTTCTTAAAAAAAGGTTAAAGCCTTCTTAGTCTTCCTCTTGCTTTCCAAGGATGCAACTCCATGTGCAATTTCCAACATATTTCATTTGTATGGCTATAAACATCTCAATGCCCACAATTAGAGGTTATGCTTACCTTTCCATTTTCCTTTATTCTTGGGCTTAGAAGTCCAATCTTACTATCAAAGTTTATTAGACTAATTCAGTAATATTACATAATAATAGGCATATATATATATATATATATATATATATATATATATATATATATATATATATATATATATATATATATAGCTATAAAATAGTTACAAATTAGGAACTTACGGGTTCCATATGAATCTAACAAATAACAAATATAACCTAATATTGAGCAACAACCTATAACAAATTACTAACAAATAAACAAACAAAAAAAATAGTACGAGTACATGATGGAATATCCAACATTCCCCCCTTATTACATCATTAGTTTAAATTACTAATAAGAGAATCTTGAAAAGTTTCAAACTTTACATGTCCAAAAGGTTTGGTGAAGATGTCAGCACATTATTTCTAAGTAGAGTAGAATTGGAGCTGAATATTGTTTTGTTGAACATGTTCTCATATGAAGTGACAGTCAACTTCAATATGCTTGGTTTGTTCATGAAACCTCAGATTACAAACAAGCTTGAGAACACTCTGATTGTCACAATAGAGGATTGTGGGCTTATTGTGGGGCACTCCCAATCCTTCTAATATGCGAGATAGCCAAATTGTTGTACTTGTGGCATTATATTATGCTTCTGTTGAGAAACGAGCAACTTTGGCTTGTTTCTTACTTCCCCAAGAAATAGGTCCTGAACCTAAGAAGAAAACAAACCCAGATGTGGATATCCTATCATCAATAGAACCTGCATAATCTGCATCTGTATACCTTGTCAAGAAGAACTGATCATTCTTTTTATATTCCAAACCATGATTCATTGTACCATGGATATACCTTAATACCCATTTTGTTATTTTCTAGTGACATATCTTTGGTTTTTGCTTGAATCTTGAAAGATAATTAACAGCAAAACTAATATCTAGTCTAGTGTAGGTCAAGTAAATCAAACCTCCAATCATTTGTTGATAGAGAGTTGCATTTACGTGAGGAGATGGATCAGAAACAAATAACTACAATCTTGATTCCATGGGTGTAGACATGGGTTTGGAATCCATCATTCTAAACTTCTCGAGAAAATTCTTAGCATGTTTTCTATGAGATAAAAAGATATAGTGTTTTGTTTGCCATACCTCTAAGCCAAGACAATAGTGTAATAGCCCGAGATCAAATGCCTTCTTGAGATAATTCTTAGTTGTCTCAACCATTGTTTTTGAGTTGCCTGTGATGACCAAATCATCAACATATATATTGATAACCACAATCTCCCCCCCTTGTTCCTTGAGTTAGAGATTTGGATCATATGGATGCCTACTAAATTCATGTTGTAGCAAATGTTCATCAATTTTGATATACTAGGCCCTAGGAGGCTATTTGAGACCATAGAGAGACTTAACAAGTTTGCATACCTTTTCTTCTTTACCAAGTGCAACATATCCCTCTGGTTGGGTCATATAGACCTCCTCCTTAAGGTCTCCATTGAGAAATGTGCTCTTTACATCCATTTGATACAATTTCCATCCAAATTGTGTAACTAAGGCAAAAATCATTCTAATGGTTTTAATTTTTGTTGTGGGAGCAAATATTTCCTCATAGTCAATCCCTTCTTTCTAGGCATAATCTTTAGCTACAATTCTAGCCTTGTATTTATCTATACTACCATCTACCTTATACTTAGTTTTGAATATCCATTTACATTTCTTACCAGGTAGTAGATCAACAAGCTCCCAAGTCTTGTTTTTCATTAGAGATTGATACTCTGCATCCATAGCATCTTTCCAAGGATTTGATTCTAGTGCTTCCTGAACATTAGATGGTTCAAAATTATCAACTGAACTCATTAGTGCTAGATTTACCTCATTGTGAGCCATGATACGAGTCCTTAGACCTAAAGTTGAAGTATCTAGGACTCCATCTAGCTTTGCATCACGAATGGTACTAGTATACCACTTAGGCATAGGTCGTGTAACATTTTGAAAGTAAGCTAGGTGTGCATAAAACACTTCCTACACTAATCTAATGAGGGGATGAGAGTGCAAATTTAATTTTATCTTTACAATTACAAAATGTTAACAACAATAATGGAGATATTACAGCAATACACATACACATAGAAAGTGAGACAAAAGAGAGAGACATAAGATATATGTGGGGAAAACCCTTATTGGGTGAAAAACCCCACACTCCAAAACCTGCACAATGTATTATCAAAACTAAAATGGTTTACAATACACTTGCAATGCAAGCTTTCAGGAGTCTTCGACACTCGTATCTGGAGACAAATCGGCAGCATAACAATACCTGTCAAACCTGTAGTACATCTCTTCTCTAAAGCACCTGTTTATATAATAAATACAAGGCAAATATGGCTCCACATTGGGATGGGCATCCAACATGACCTCATGGCCCAAAACCCATGCCTATGGACACTTGTCCAACTCTGTAGGATGCTCTTGACACTTGTCAAGTCACCCCATACCAAGGAGGTCAATTATTTCCAAAATGGGCTATGACAGATGCTCTTATGACTCTTACAATTGTCATAGAATCTGTCATAGCTGTCATAACTTACAGTTGTAAGAGAATCTATCATACATAGACTATAAATAGCATATTCTCTTACAACATGTCATAGTCCACCTTGGGGCACCCAAAGATGTCTTTTTCAAAGATGATCTTCAACATGTCTTCACCTGCCATAGAATCTCCTATTTCTGACTCTTACATATCATAACTTTGTCATAGAAATCTATCATGACTGTTTAGGTCAATATTCCCTTACACAACATCCAAGATGCTGACACATGGTAAAATATTCCTACCACTAAGTGGGATGTCTATCTCCTCATGTGAGGACAAAAATACATGTGGTCATATGCCATGTAGGATGACACATCACCGTGCCAACTCCCACAATATGATAACATAGGATTTGCATCCAATTAATACAATAGGCAATAAATAAATAAATATAATGTAAAAATACAAGGAATTAACAAGGTTGAGACACCTTAATTCCCAACATTCTCCCACTTGTTGAACACTTTGTAAGAGCCAATAGAATTAACAAGATTTAACTGCTATAGGCAGAGAGGCTCATAAACTCCGAACACCATCTGAACTTCTTTGTGCCCACTGGTTTCGTTAATGCATCTGCAACATTCTTCAAAGTATCTACCTTCTCCAAATTTACCTTCCCATCCTCTACCATGTCTCACACGAAGTGAAACTGTACATCAATATGCTTTGTTCTGGGATGGAAAGTTGGATTCTTCGCAAAGCAAATCGCACTCTAACTGTCACAACTGATCCTAATCTGACCTGCATCAACACCAATATCTGAACACAATCTCTTAAGCCAAATGGCTTCCTTACAAGCATGAGTTGCAACCATGTACTCATCTTCTGTAGTGGACAAAGCAACCACAGGTTGTCGCTTACTCATCCAACTAATTGCACCACCAAACATAGTGAACACATAGGCACTAGTGGATCTCCTACTGTCAATGCCACCTGCCCAATCAGAATCCACAAATCCACAAATACAAATTGAATGTAGAGGTCTTGTAACATTACCATGATAGCATATGGAATACTCGGAAGTACCCCTCAAATATCTAAACAATCGCTGAACTGCATTCCAATGTACCCGTCCAGGATTAGCCATAAATCGACTAAGGACTCCCACTGCTTGGGCAATGTTTGGTCTTGTGTAGACCATAGCATACATCAAACTGCCAACAACACTAGCATAAGGTACTCTGCTCATGTCCTCCACCTCACTAGGAGATTTTGGACAATCACTAACAGACAACTTTGTCCCCAATGAAACAGGAAAACATAATGGTCTACAATCTGCCATGCTGAACCTATCCAACACGATCTTCACATACTTACTCTGGCTTAACCAAAGTTTTCTATTAGCTCTGTCTCTTCTTATTTCCATTCCCAGAATGTACCTGTCTGCCCCAAGATTTTTAATTTCAAACTGTGTTGACAACTAAGACTTCAAATCAAAAATCATATTCCTACCATTCCCAATCAACAGCATATCATCAACATACAATGCAATAATGAGAATAAGATCATTGTCAAATTTGTAATACACACAATGATCTGATTTCAATCTCAGATATCCAATTGACAACACAAAGGCATCAAACTTCAAGTACCACATCCTAGAAGACTGCTTCAAACCATACAAAGACTTCTTTAACTTGCAAACCAAATTTTCTTTACCTTTCTCTATGTAATGCTCTAGCTGTGACATGTAAATCTCTTCCTCCAAATCACCATGAAGGAAAGTTGTCTTCACATCCATCTATTCTACTTCTAAGTCATAAGCAGTTGCAAGAGATAACAAAAATTGAATGGATGTTAGCTTTGCAACGGGAGAGAAAATTTCACCATAATCAATTCCCTCCACTTGTGAGTACCCCTTCGCAACCAATCTAGCCTTGTACTTTTCAACACTGCCATCTGCACCGAATTTCTTTGTGAACACCCATTTGCATCCAACAGGTTTCCATCCATCGAGCAAAGGCACCAAGTCCCATATTTTATTCTTTTCCAAAGACATCATCTCATCTTCCATGGCCTCCTTCCAAGAATATGCATCTTTCATGCCCATAGCCTCTTTCACAGTTTTAGGCTCATCAGTGTTAGTAAGTAAAGCAAAAGCACAACTAGAATCAAGTAATGAATAACCAAACCTATCAGGTTACTTTCTTGTTCGTGTAGACCTCCTCAATGGCTAAGGTTGAGGTTCTACTTCTTCTTCTAAGCTTTTAGACCTGCTAGAGCTGTCCTCATCATCAGGTCTCATAGGGTCTGTCTGTTCAATCTTCTCAAGAGTAGAAGGAAACTGAACCGCATCTTCTTTCTTTTCTATCTGTTCTGGCTGTAGAACAACAGAAGAATGTGTTAGCTCTCTGAAGATAGCAATTCTACTATATAACACTTTTTCATCCACAGGATCCCAAAGCTTGTATCCTTTCATACCAACACCATAGCCAATGAAAATACATTTAACAGCCTTGTTCTCCAATTTAGACCGTTTCTCCTTAGGCACATGTGCATATGCCTCACAACCAAAAACACGAAGATGTCTAACTGAAGGCTTCTTACCAGACCACGCCTCCATAGGTGTCTTACCAACAAGAGTTGATGTAGGAAATCTATGTACCAAATAGCAAGTAGTGGCTACAACTTCAGCCCAAAACTTTTGTTCAAGGCTTACTCCACTAAGCATACTCCTAGCCTTCTCCATCAGTGTCATGTTCATCTTCTCTGCAACTCCATTTTGCTATAGGGTGTATGGGGTTGTTTTATGTCTTTCAATCCCTTGCTCCTTACAGAACTTATCGAACTCTGCCGAACAAAACTTACCATCATTGTCAGTTCTCAAACACTTAATCCTTTTACTAGTCTAATTTTCAGCAAAGGCTTTAAACTCCTTAAATCGACTAAAGACTTCAGTCTTTCTTCTGATAAAATAAACCCATGTCCTTCTACTATAATCATCTATGAAAAACACAAAATATACAGATTTTGAAATCGAAGGAACATTAGCAGGACCAAACACATCAAAATGAATAAGATCCAATACACCAGAAGACTTGTGAGAACTAGAGTAACACTAAACACGATTTTTCTTTCCATAAATGCAATGTTCGTAAAAGTCAAACTTGAGATTACAATCATTTAACCCCTCAACAAGGTTTTTATTTTTTAGAGTATGTAGACCCTTCTCACCAATGTGACCATATCTCAAATGCCATAACATAGTCTTTTCAGCAGGAAGTTTAACTTCCAAAGCATGTGCACTACCATCAAAAAGTGTTACAATAGCTTTCTTCACTACTTGTTCAGATGGTGGGGATGAAGTGACTGCAACTCTTTTCTTTGAGTCGGAAGAACTATTACACTGTGGAGTGCATGCCTCCAGCTGAAACAGGGTACCTCTCCGAGTACCCTTTGCAAGCAACATAGATCCTCTAGTCATCTTGCATCCATCCTTCGAAAAGATAACCTGCACACTTGCATCATTCAACATACTTATAGAAAGCAAGTTCCGTGCAAGGCCTGGGATGTGCATAACCCCAGTGATCCCCTTCACTCGTCCATCAGGGAATCAGATTGAGACTCTTCCACAATCAACAATCTTCAAATGAGAATCATCACCCAGGTACACTCTTCCACCATCGAACTCTTCATACTTCGTGAACCAGTCTCGATGCGAGGTCATGTGGAATGATGCACCAAAATCAATCAACCACACATCATCAGATGCATGGGTGGGCAAGGCTACGATGAAGGCATCACCATCATCTTGTGACTTGTCAGAATTTGAATCAGGAGCATTCTTCTTCTTCTTTTTCTTCTCCTCTTTACATTCCTTTTGGAAATGCCCAGTTTTACCATAGTTCCAACAGAGAGCCTTGGACTTTCTAGGAGATTTAGATCTCCCACAGGATTTGGATCTGCCCTTTTCACCTTTCTTATCCTTCTTTTTCCCTTTCTCTTTGGGTCTTCCATGAACTGCAAGAGCTTCTTTGGCTGACTCAGAAGTCTTTCTCTGCATTTCTTCAGATAACAACAAAGATACTACTTCATCCATTGTGAAGGTGGTTGTAGTGCTTCCAATAGCCATGACAAGATGATCCCACGAATCTGGTAAAGAACAAAGCAGGGTCATACATCGATCCTCCATTTTCACACCTACGAATGTCAACTGTGCAGTAATCATGTTAAAATCATTCAAATGGTCTGCAACAGATCCTCTGTCTTCCATCTTTAGAGCAAACAACTTTTTCAGAAAGAGCTTGTTCACCAGGGACTTGGCCTGATAAACAGATCCCAACTTCTTCCAAAGTTCTTTAGCAGTCTTCTCCTCATGGACATTCAACAGGACAAAGTCAGTTGGATAGAGTTTTATGAGACCCTTAGCCTTCTGATCTTTGAGGTTCTAATCAACTTGTGACATTGCCGCAGGTTTAGTACCATCAACAGTTTCCCATAGATCATGATCAACAAGTAGGTCCTCCATCTTGAGTTTCCACAGCTTAAAATTTGTGCCATTGAACTTCTCCACCTCTACTCTTCCAGATGTGGTTTCCATCTCCTTCCTGCAACAAGATACAAAATACTCTGTACAGACTCCCACTCAACTTAAGATCAGCTCAAAAAATCGTACCCAGCAGCTAAAACCAAAACTGGCCAGGCTCTTATACCAACTGAAAGGAAGCTATGTGTGTGAAAAATACTTCCTACACTGATCTAATGAGGGGAGGAGAGTGTAAATTCAATTTTACCTTTACAATTACAGAATGTTACCAACAATAATGGAGATATTACAGCAATACACATACACACAGAAAGTGAGACAGAAAAGAGAGACACAAGATATACATGGGGAAAACCCTTATTGGGTGAAAAACCCCACTCCAAAACCTGCATAATGTATTATCAAAACTGAAATGGTTTATAATACACTTGCAATGCAAGCTCTCAGGAGTCTTCGACACTCGTATCTAAAGACAAACTGACAGCATAATAGTACATGTCAAACCTATAGTACATCTCTCCAAAGCACCTATTTATATAACAAATACAAAGCAAATATGGCTCCACATTGGGATGGGTGTCCAACATGGCCTCGTGGCCCAAAACCCATGCCTATGGACATGTGTCCAACTCTATAGGATTCTCCTGACACTTGTCAAGTCACCCCATCCCAAGGAGGTCGCCTATTTCCAAAATGGGCTATGATAGATGCGCTTACGACTCTTACAACTGTCATAGAATTTGTCATAGCTGTCATAACTTAAAGCTATAACAAAATCAGTCATACACATGCTATAAATAGCATATTCTCTTACAATATGTCATAGTCCACCTTGGGGTGCCCAAAGATCTCTTTTTCAAAGATGCTCTTTGACACATGTCTTCACCTATCATAGAATCTCCTATTTCCAACTCTTATATGTCATAACTTTGTCATAGGAATCTGTCATGACCATTTCAGTCAATATTCCCTTACACAACATCCAAGATGTCGACACATGGCAAAATATTCCTACCACTAAGTGGGATGCCTATCTCCTCATGTGAGGACAAAAATACATGTGGTCATATGCCATGTAGGATGACACATCACCGTGCCAACTCCCACAATATGACAACATAGGATTTGCATCCAATTAATACAATAGGCAATAAATAAATAAATACAATGTAAAAATACAAGGAATTACCAAGGTTGAGACACCTTAATTCCCAACACATTTGTGGGTGTTGAATTAGATTAACTATCAACATCCCCATTATTTTTATCATCCATGTTGAAAATTGGAGCACTATCTGGAGCAAGTGATGATGTGGAAGGTGAACTTGAATCACTCTTCTCATCAATTATTAAATCTCTGCTGATATTTATCTTCTTAGTGATAGGATCCATAAGACGATATGCCTTAGACTCATTACTATAACCAAGAAGAATACATTTCATAGATTTTTCATCAAGTTTCTTTCTTTGTTGCTTAGGAATGTGCATGTATGTTATGCAACCAAATACACGAAGATGAGAAATAGATGGCTTTACCCCTTGTCCATGCTTCTTCTGGTGTGATTCCATCAAGTGCTTTGGTTGGTGCACAATTCAGAAGATAAAATTTTGTATGGATAGCTTCAGCCCAATATGCATGTCCCAAGTGAGAATCCTTCAACATGTTGCGAACCATCTCCATGATTATGCGATTTCTCTGTTCAGTAATGCCACTTTGCTGAGGTGTGTATGCTGCAGTCAATTGACGTTGAATTCCATTTTCCTTCAAGTAGGTGGAGAATTCTAGGGTGGTGTAATCCCCCCTCGATATGAGCGGAGGAAATGAATCTAATGATTCGTATCTTTATCCACAAGAGTGTGAAACTCTTTGAAGTAGGAAAAGGCTTCATCTTTAGTTTGCAAGCAATATACCCACATTTTTCTTGTGTGATCATCAACAAAAAGTTGAAAGTACCTAAAACCATTGTGACTAGGTGCCATGGGTTCACACATATCAGTATGCACCAGTTACAAAGGTTGGCTTGCATGATGCTCACTAGGATAGAAGGGTGCTCGATGTTGTTTTCCAACGAGACAACTGGAACAAATAGCACTCAACTTCTCAAGTGAGGGAAGCCCTTTGACCATGCCTTTCTTACTAAGAGTAAGAAAATAACCAGTGCTCAAATGACCAAATCGACGATGCCATAACATAGCAAGATCATTATGCTTAGTCACTAAGGCTTGATTGTGATCAATTGTATCAAGCCTAAACATTTTACCATTTTCAGAGGCACGTGTAACAATCTTTGAACTCTTAGACTTATCCCGAATGAGACATACCTTTTTATCATCACTTTTATCAAATTCAATCCTCAAGTTGTGATCAAGAAATTGATTTACAGATAAGAGATTTTTGGTAAGTCCTGGCACATACAAAACTTCAGTGAGCCTACAACGATGTATGCCAAACTGTAAGGAGATGTTGCCAATACCTTGGATGTCATATGTTGTGTCCTCTAATAGAAACTTTACCATGATGGGGTTTCAATGTGAGAGACCACTCCTTTTGTCCAATCATGTGCTTTGTAGCACCTGAGTCGACATACCAAATAGAATTTGATTGTGAACTATCTTCTGAAGTGTGGGCAGAAAACACGAACTCCTCTTCTTGAGAGTCTTCTTCTTCAACAATATTGCCATGTTTATTATTGTTCTTCTCCCATCGTGCATTGCTACTTTGAACTGGCTTCTTTGGATGCGATTTATTGTTGGTGGATCCTTTGGCCAAGGAGTTGTACCAACAATTTTTCACATCATGTCCAATCCTTTCACAAATTGGACACTTCTTCTGAGATATGGATGAATTGCCAAATTTGGGAGGTCCACCAGATTGCTTCTTAGGCTTCTTGCCTTTATGGTATGTGGCCATGGCATGATCCTCCTCACCATGATCCTGGCTTAGAGATTCTTCTTTTTGAAGTAGATTCACTAGCTTCTCAAATTTGGGTGTCTGTTCAATGACATTCAAAGTTGTCACAAACACTTTGTATTTGGAAGAGAATGCTCGTAGAACAATAGGCACTAGGGTAGCATCCTCAACTTTTTCACCTAATGCTTGTAGCAAAGCTCTCAACTCAACAATCCTTTTGAGAAAGAATTCCAATTGTTATGCATTCTTCATTTTCAGGCTGTGTAGCTAACTCTACAAATTCAAGATCTAATTCTAATTATTTGCCTCATACACTATCCTGAGCTTGTCCCATGCATCTTTGGCAATGGACAAGTCTCGGATAAAGGGCTAAACTTCATCAAGCACAATGAATAGAATGATCAGTTTGGCCTTCCTGTCGGCTTGATCAAATGTATTTTGCTCATTAGCATCACTTGCATGTTGTTTCGTGGTTCCATCAACTACATTCCAAACTTCTTCAAATTCAAGTTGAGTTTTGAGTTTGGTTTTCCATGCGTAATAATTATTCTCACTCAGCAACTGGGAATCTGGAAGAAGAAATTTCGGAGAACTACCTACCATTATGTTAGCCAAATATAAATGTTATTTTATCCTATTTCTCGTCACTCAGATCAGCAATTCACTGCAGAGGAGAGGATATTTTAGGAATAAAATGAACATTTCTAACTTATAATTGACTTGAATTGCATTCAAGAATGGATTTACAATAGTTCAGAGTCTTAAGCAAAATAAATTCTCAATGAATGCAACACATAGCTAGTTTTAGCTCCAAGCACATTTGGTGGTAGGCACTCAAATTGCTGCAGAAAATGCTTCATAAATTTTGTATCTATGGAAGTAATAGCCTTAGGATTAGACTGCCTAGATTGTAAAGCAAAAGCAGAGTTTGTGAAAAATGGGATCTGGTGCGGCACAGTGATTTTAGCTCGAGTGACACCTTCCTACTTGATTACTTACATGTACACTTAATTACCTCCCTCAAGCATGGATTCTTCGACGCAGCAGGAGTCTGAAAATAAGCTGATTAAAATTTGAAGCTTGATTTGCATGGATGTCATCCTGTATAATATTTCTCACACTCTACAAATGACAGATAATAATGAAAGACCTCTCAAAAGGAAGCTGTATATTCCCAACTTCAAGTTGGCGTTCCAGCACTTCTGCATCCACCTGAGAGGGTGTCAGGGTATTGAAATTGGGATCTCTTACCCTCGAACCAGCTCCACCTAGCATCCGCAGGTCTATAATGTTGGATCAGCTCCAAATCATGAAATAATAGGCATAGAAATGATTTGCAAACCTCTGTCGTTCATTTGTATATCTCCCTCGTCACAAGCTCACATGGAAACTCCACATGCCTAGATGATATGGTGAAATGCAAAATAGAATCCCAAAGAATGCGGCTTCAATCTTGCGCCAAGTTAGGCAACAGAGATATTATCATTTGTTGTATGACAAGCACATAATGAAGGCGCAAGCTCTAATACCATATCAGAGTTTATGAGACTGATTCAATAATATTACATAATAATAGGGATATATATAGCTATAGAATAGCTATAAAATAGTTACAAATTAGGAATTTACGAATTCCATATGAATCTAAAAAATAACAAATATAACCTAATATTGAGTAGCAACCTGTAACAAATTATTAACAAATAAACAAACACTATGGGTACATGATGGAACATCCAACACTTACTGCCTTTCTTCTTGTTTTTGCAAATTTGAAGAGAAAGAGGGACCCTTTTTCTTGTCCAACCCAAGACAATGTGCTTTAGAAAAAGCATATGTTAGAATATGAAAAGATGATTAACCAAGAAAACTAGTGCAAATGAATAGATATTAAACTATAAATGCAAACGATACGAAATCAAAATAGCAGCATAGAGTTAGTCTCCACGAGAGTAATGCAAATGCTCCAAAAGCAAAATAGCATTAAGAGGATGCAAAAGCAAAAGATACATAATAGAATCTAGGAGGTGAGTATAAACAGACCAAAAGAGGGGAGAGGTGGCAAATACGACCAATGGGAAGAGTCCACAACAATAGCCTAAAATAGGCAAGTGCAACTCCCATGGAAGATGCCGACACCTTGCACCCACTCACACTAATACTCAATTAACCCTAAGCAAGCTTAATAACATGTGTAAGAAAAACCTAGGAATATAGGAAAATAAAAACCCACACTAACACCCCCCTTGAGCGCAGCTTAGGTGGGTGAAAAGATGGGTCCTGGCAAATGAAGCATGATGAGGTTACAATGAATTCCCCCCAAAGAGAACCACCCCCCCCCCACAAAAAAAAGTAGAGAGAACACCCCTAGAATAGAGAGAGTGAAAGAGACTATGAAACCCCCCCACAACAAAGTAGCTTATGTGCCAAACGAGGATGCCCATTTATGAATGTTGAAGATGATCCATTTGTGGCAGATGACATTTCTCCCCTTAGGAAGAAACAACTCCAATGGTGAGTGCTGAAGTAACTCCCACTCAAAGAAGCAAGGAGAGGAAGTCTCATGATGTATACTATCTCATAGCACTGCTCAAACATCTTCATACTAACGTTGAAATGAGTTACAATCAAATCAAGAGTCTCAGGCCTAATTGAAATAAGTGACCTCTCAAAATCATGTGGAGACAAATGTACAACAAGATCCAAAGACAATGAAGATGGGATAACAGTGATGATATGGCTGTCATCAAAGAGGAGTTGAATGTCCTCAAGAGTGTCGTCCAGATCTTAAATGAGGGACTCTACAAACAAACAAGAGATGTCTAGTAGAAATTGGTCCCAATGAAGTGAATCCAGAAGACAAAAATGATCTTGCTGCAAAGAATCACTAGAAGCCCTTAACTGTAGATGGGGCATCAATGTATGTCAACCAAATAGACTGATTATCACATGAGGATGTGTCCACACAAGATGGGGCAACAGAAGTCTCAGTATCAGCCACAAGAGTCTGGTCATCTAAGGAAACATCACTATCAGATGAAGATCCAAAGTCTCGATACAACTGTTGGATGATAGTCCATGCAGTGAAAGGGCACACAGTGTGCTCTATGTGATGTAGAATATCCTTAGAAATAGTAAGACATATTAGTTGATAGTCACCTGGCTTAGGAACAAGTCCAAGGAGATAGGGCAATTGGTCTTGCTCAAGACAGTGATTCCTTATCCCTTGTTTCTAGGACAAATAGTTCTCTAAAGTTAGAAGGATGGAAATAAATACTAAATTCCATGATGAACTCCCAAAATTGAACTTTATTTCAGTTCATGATTACAATAACCCCATAAAAGTTTCTTGTATAAATCAAAGAAAGCACACAGGACACCCCCCATTTTCACTCAATCAAAGAACCCCGCCAAGAAAATATGATCTGACACTATAATTTAGTGCGTTTACAACTGCCACTAGCAAGAATTACTTAGTGGTCTTGATCTCAATGCTTACAAAATCCTCAACAATAGGTGTATGTTGAAAGTACATTACTAGAATGAAATCAAGTGAAACTAACATAACTGCAATCTAATCGAAAAACATCCACTTTCAAAAAATGTACCTCAATCTAAGGTCATATGTGAAAGTTATGAGTCTTCGAAATTCCAAAAACGAGAAATGTGTAGTGTCACCTATGAGAGTATGCAATTTCTGAAAACTCCAAACACCAAAATCAAAAAACATCTTTACCACTGCAAAGCCTACAAAATTCTACTCCAAATTAAAAAAAATTGTTCCAAAAAAGGAGCCTGGATGACTGAGATAGAGGCTTGCAAAGACTGATTGTCAAAATCAAAATGCCAACGAAGAGGGGGCCTATAAAAAATTTCTAATTAAGTTTGTGCACGATCTATTTGTTGCATACAAAAATAAATAGATACCTAAATAGTTTTTCGATGCGGCGAACAAAACCCAAGAAGCATTTTTCTTTTTGGTGTGCCTATGATGTGGATCTAATGCAAAAAAACACCTCCAACAACAAAAAATGACATGTAATATGTCAAAATTTATTTGCGAGGCCTCTTCGACGTAATGGCAAGGTCCTTTTGGCCTAAAAATGCTCCAAACAAAAGTTGTCTTCCAAATCGAAGCTTAAAACCCCTCGTTCCACAATTTTGTCAAACGATCTCCAAATCAAATGAAACAAAAGTCAATCTTGACTTTCTTGAGCCTCATGGACACGTTGAAATAGTAAAAAATGCTGCCAATATAATAAAAAATGTTGCAATCACCTAGATCTCACAAAACACATATGCAAAAACCCCAGAGGTTAAAATATTTCCATCAAACTTTTCTAATTCTCCAAATCATCTTAAGATGCAAGAGAAGAGCATACTAGGTTTTCAGGAATACTACAAGTAAAGCTTATTAGCCCACCCCCCCCCCCTCAAAAAGGAAACTAAAATCTATTATGCACTAGAATAGCTCTGATACCGTGTTAGAATCTGAAAATATGATTAACCCAGAAAATTAGTGCAAATGAATAGATATTAAACTATGAATGCAAATAATATGAAATCAAAATAACAGCATAGAGTTAGTCTCCATGAGAGTAATGCAAATGCTCCATAAGCAAAATAGAATTAAAAGGATGCAAAACCAAACGATACATAATACAAGCTAGGAGGTGAGTTTAAATAGACTAGAGAGGGGAGAGGTAGCAAATACGACCAATGGGAAGAGTCCACCACAATAGCCTAAAATAGGCAAGTGCAACTCACATGGAAGATGCCAACACCTTGCACCCACTCACACTAATACTCACTTAATTAACCCTAAGCAAGCTTAATAACATGTGTAGGAAAAACCTAGGAATATAGGAAAATAAACAACCCAACTAGGAAAATACAAACCTACACTAACGGCATCATCAATGTCCTTGGCCATCAAGATTGGCCTCCTTACGTGAGTATTCAGCCCAACTATGTACAAGCCCTAACATCTCTTCCAATTTGGACTATATCTTCTTGCAAAATTTGTTTGTACACGCCTATACACTTTGACTTTATTTTTGCCTTTGGCATTGCCAATAAAATAGCAAATAGGATAAAATTGATTCCTAATCCATTTACTTATCACTGGCAACTTTCTTGTAAATAAAAATACAAACATAACTCTAAGACCAAATTAAAGCATGACCACCCAACTTTAGTCTTGCAAAATAAATTTGTTGTTCACTAAAATGATACAAACTAAAGTATACTTGTACTTGCTATATTTAGTAGAAAATGTGTTTGAAAAATAAAGGAAGATAAACAAATACTAGAGAGTAACCACATCATGACAAGCCACAATGACACAAGAAATGAATTTGGGAAACCCAATGTGGGCGAAAGCTCTAGAAGAGTTGAGATTTTCCCTTCCCTTATCACTATCTTCTTGCTAGTTTTACTCCCTACAAGAGGCCATCATGGACATCTTATATAATGTTCTTAATAGCCAAACACCCATGACCCCCTAGCTTTAGTCCTACAAAATAAACTAAAATCAAATTAAAGCATGGCCCCCTAGCTTTTGTCTTGCAAAATTAAGTTATTGTTCTACATTAAGAGGATACAAACTAAAATATACCCATACTTGCTATACTAAGTAGAAAATGTGTTTGAAGATAGTCTTGATGCCTTAGCTTATGAATTGTTTAGTTTACAAATTAGTGAAGGAAGATAAACAAATGAACCAGAGAGCAGCCATATCATGACAAGCACAATGACACAAAAAATGACTTTGGGAAACCCAATGTGCGTGAAAACTCTAGAAAAGCAAGCTTTCCCTTCTCTTAATCACTATCTTCTTTGTTAGTTTTACTCCCTACGAGAGACCATCATGGGCATCTTATATAATGTTCTTGACACCCTAATACCCACACAACATTGCCACTAGTCTTTATACCTCCTTATCACACTTCAACACATCAAAGACCGGTTGACTGTAGCAAATCAGCATAATTGCAATCACAATCAATTAAAAGGAACCCAAAACATGTTTTCAAGGGTTTCTTATAGACTCATGAGTTGCATGAGTACCTAACTAGAGCCCCAAATGTTTTAGATCTCAAAAAGTTGAACACCTACACACCTCTTTTGGAATGCAGCCCGACTCTTTTTAATCTTATGTAGCGAGTTCAAATGCTTTGCATGTGCCTACTTTTCTCTATGGCAAGTTCAACTGTAAACACACTCATTGCAGGTAGCCATTTTTTAAAATGAAGAAGTCCCCGAGGTGTCTAGATCCTCGAGGAGGCTACTGAACTAGTTTTTCCAGCTCTAATTACTCTTGCGACCCTTTCTTTGTTTGTTTGCCTCTGTATTTGGGTCTTGTGTGGTGTCTAGCCCTATTAGGAAATTGTGAAGAAGTGACTTAGTGCGAGATCAGTCCTATTGACATATCCATTTTTAGATCATTGGTAACAAATTATTTGCTAAAAAAAAAATCTCAAATTAGATTTTTCTGAAGTAAATCATTTATTTTATCTTCTTTTCAATGTGTTGATGCTACCATTGTTTATGTTGTTTATTTGCAAGTTTTCTAACATCTCATAATACAAGCATAGAAGAACTAGCCATTTACAATTTCATTTTATTCACAAGCATCATCTTGTTTCTTCTCAACATAATTATGGTTGCACTCTAGTAACATGATTTGGTTAAGAATTCACATGTGTAATGTCCCTATTTTTGGGTTCTTTAGCAGTGCAGTTATCATTGACCTTCTGGGTTTGTGTCAGCTTGTTCAGAGGGGTAAATTGATGTTACCAATGAGTTTTGATGATTTAAAAGAGTCATATGATGCTCTCAGATGTTATTTCTAACTTCCGGTTTGGGCTCCAATATTCTTTGAGGGAGAGGCTAATTTATAGTAAGTCGGTCGGTTGACTCGAGTGCAATTTGTTTTTGATTTGGATGCATTTTGGCATTTTCCACAAAATGGGTGTGTTAATGACTTTATATTAATATTTTATTAAGGTTGCCAAATATTAGTTAAAATATTTATAAGGCACCTTAGTGTTATAGCTCATCGGAACCAGAATGAAATATTTTAAATTATGGATGCATTAAACAGGGACCTTGTGTGTCAAATTATCATTATTTTAATAAAAAAATATTTTTGAGAGCAAAGGGGAGTTTAATTTTAAAAGCAAAATAAATCACTTTTTTGGAGCAATAAGTTTTAATTATTTATCAAGTGATTTTTATTATATTTTCCCCAAAGTTTCAATATGTGCTTATAAAAAGGTAAGTTCGGAAAAAAAAATCATTCTTGACTTGATATTTCAGTTTTCATGAAAGCTGGAACTTGGAGGTTCAACAAATCCTAAGACGAAAACCCTTGGGTCTTTGGCTTTGTGGACGAAAACCCACTTGATCAATCATTGGCGGATTCAAACAGAGTTCGCAGATGCACTTATTTTGTTCAGATTTGAAGGTTTAGAACAGAGAAATGCATATATATATTTGTAGGTTTTGTGTTTTGGCTTCCAAAGCATTTTGATGATGATTTGAGAAGTTATTGCACACATAATAATGAATATTTTAAGGACATCGGAGAACAAACATTATAGCTACAGATTTGTGCAGATTTGAGGAGAGCTTTGTGGAGTTTTTGAGCTATTTATGCAAGCCGTACATTCTCAACCATGGCCATACATCCTTGAGTAGCATATATGCAAGTTTTGAATGAGTTTCTATTTGAAATCTTGGCGTAGAGGGACTGTTATCATTTGCAGATCATAGCAAAGGATTTATGAAGGATTTATGACTATTTGGAGGGTCGTACTTCTCTACCTCAACATCTTAACCAGGTCGTACAATTGCAGTTGAGACCGTGGGTTCCCAGAAACTCCAACGCCTATCTTTTGGGTCAGTTCTCACTTGTATTTGGGGTGCCTTAGCATTGGTATTGCATTTGTATTGATTGCAAAGAGAAAGATTCAGAGACTTAAGCAAACTGAGCATATTTTGTATCACACAATTGCGGGTCCATCTATAGCGAACATGCAAAGTTGAAGTAATACAAATGGGTATGCTTCCATAATTCATTTTGAATGATTTTATGAATTGGATCATTGTTCTTTTATGCATATCTATTATAATTTTTCTAGGTATTCGTTGCATGCTTCATTTCATTGTTATATTGCAAAAACAATCACATGCAAAAACACAACAAACCCTAAACCAATCAGCAGGACACAAAACAAAAAAAAATATTGGCATAAAACCCTACCAGGTCGTAACATGATTTGAGTATATATGGAAAAGAATTCTTCTTGTTGAATCGTACTATGGAATATCCATGTCAATCATGGATTTTCATTGATCTAACATTATTGTGAACAATAGAGCCTTGCATACCAACAAACATGAACTCTTACAAGAATTTTGTCCAACTCTTGCAATCCATTGGCAACTTGGATTTTTGTAAATTATGTATTGCAGTTGTTCTCGAAGTTTCTTCCATAACATGAAGTGATCTTCTCTATAGATAGGGTGTTGATTCTGTCTGTCACTGTATTTCTGTGATATGATTAAGGGTGAGGGAACATCCTCCTTGATTCACCATGATTGTGTGCGGAGATGAAAATTACCTAAATCCCATCTAAAGAAAACTTAATGAGTTTAAATTATTTTGTTAAATTTAAACATCTTTTCACCCATGCATTGAAATTTTATTACTCACTTGGGAAGACTAAAAATGATATGCCTGCAATGTGCCAATTTTATTCTTAGAAGTTAGATGTATAGAAGAAATGTTATAGATTCTTCAATAAGTGTGAAAGTGACAGCAATGTAATCACATAATGTGCAAATGCAAAGAGTTTCCTATCTTATTAGATATCACAATGATGTTGCTTACAATAGTAGTTGAAATGCCTGTGCACCATCTACATCTACAAGTTTTATGGGCAGGGTAATGACAGGAAAATTCATTATTTTTCAAAATTAACAGAATGCTATTTACAGCAGCACAGCAATGCCAATGTTGTGATCATGTATAAACCTTGCATTTTTGGGTTCTTTTTCTATAAAAATTGAATATGAAGATCCTTGCCACAAAGCTTTCCAAATGGCATAATGACTCCAGTTTTACAAGATCAATAAAGTTATCTTGCTATTGTTACATGGTTTTCTAGTTTTACAAGATCAAGACTCACAAGGTTGACTTTATACTATTACATGGTCGTTGCATTTACATTATTGTTGCATTACTTTTCAGTGTAACTAATAATAAATTGGCTTCTCTGATTACAAATAACCAAACACAATTTACATTGCTTGATCCATAAAATTCCCTCTTGCTTCTGATAGTCCCAAGTTTTTGTAAACCAATCATTATGCCAGATATCTTGATTAAAGGTGAATGGACATTCAAACTACATGCACCATCATCCAGGTGAGAATTAAAAACACATAAAATGAACACCTCCAGTGAGAGACTAATCCAATTTTCTCAAGGAAAAGAATTTCCTACATGACATTGGGTATATAACTTCACGTATATTGTGGATTACACCCTGGTCATAGACATTATTCTTGACAAAAGTTTGCTTTTCATGTTGCCATTTTGCATACCATCCCTTGAATTTGAAAATTGGGTTGAATAAACAGCACTTTGTGTTGTAGGCATTTGCATTGGCAACCATTTGCTGATCTACATTGACAGGTTCAGCAGAATGATTGAGCGACTCCGTTGCAGCTTTCACTTGAGCTAAGCTAATCTGCCACCTCTTGTAGCTGTCCCACTTGAAAGTCTACATATGCCAAGGTTTAAAACATAATATTTCTTCCCAAAATAGTCCCTAAATCTAAAATAACCTGTCAACGTCCTAGGAAAAAAGCATGAGTGGCACTAAAAGATAACTTTAATATTGTAATTGCCAATTACATATCAAACTAAAACATGAATACAGTTTTACCTCATTGGTGGTTGTGTTGGTAATAACAAGGTGAACATGATATAAGAAGAAACCTGCTAGCAGTAATGAAATTACTGCCAGAAATATTATTAGAAGTACTTGTGTGTTGTAGAAATTTAGCAACCACTGCATAAGAACAATATCAATAAATAAATGCTCAAAAACTGTTTCTATACATCACATGAAGTAACCATACACATGCAGCTAAAAAATGCTCTATCATAGAAATCACCTGTACAATGTGGGGAGCCAAGCTGAAAACTGAGTTCTCAATACCGTAGTAAACTGGAAAATGATAATATAACAATAATCAGGATACATATTTTAGAATCTCTAGTTCATAATTAGCTGAGGATCTACAAATTTTCCATTTAATCAACTTTGATAACCACCAATTAGCTAGCAATGACTGTACTGTATGAACAAGATGATGAGGGTGTAAATGGTTTCAAATATATCTCCACCTAGTTTGCTATACCAGTTAAAATACGAAAGACCTTGTGCTCCTTGAATTCTCCAGCTAGAATTGCACAAAGAACGACCACTCCATACGAGCAAAGGAAAAAATGCCTGTAAATTTATCACCCAAAAGTAATGTCTACATTGAGGCCAAGAACAACAGTTCTAGAACATATCATGAGATCTCCAGCAAATATATATGCTTCTACATAAGGAAAGCAATCAGTTACCCACATAAAGCATTTTACTACAATGAGTGAAAATTTTGCTAACACATTACACATCACACAGTTTTAAATCTGGATACAACCGTGAAAACACAGTTGTATCAAGAAACATTTATAAAAATAACTAAAAGTTAGTGGGATTCACAGAATATATCAAAGCATTGTCATGGAAGCATCCCTAAAACATCTCTAAAAGCAGTATTAACCCCCGAGTAATTCAAGAAGAAAACTGCCAAATAACTCATGGTGCAGTATAGTATATTTTTGTTCAGTAATTGGGAATTTCCTTAGTTACTTATTAGATTAATTAAATGGTTTTAACATAACGCCAAGAAAGGCTTGTTATCTTTGTTAGGCATAGTTTTGATTGTGCTATTTGTTGTGATGTAATCACACATCGCCCCATTGCAAATGGGGACCCCCTCTTTTTTTTGCTTTCTCGCTTCGTTTTGCTTTAAAGTTTAGTTTTGCTCTGAGCTTGTAGGGTTTTGGTAGTGTTGTTTTGCCCATGTCTCAACAGTTTCTTGCCAAGAGGTCTATATGCCTTCATCCTGATGCATGTCACTGAGACCCTGAAAATGATTAAGTCTGATATCCTGAAAATCCTGAAAAAATGACAGTCTGAAATCTGGTGGATCCTCAAAAATCTAGAATCTACATGCTAAATCCTATGGATCCAGGGCCTATCTCAAACATCCTGGAAGTATATTGATAAATATTTAAAGTATAATATCTGACTTAAACATATTTTCAATATACTTCCATTCAGGAAATCCAAAATTTGACTAAGGCAAGAAATTCCTCACTCCATGTCCAAACCCGCCCAGCCTCACAAGGTCCTCTTGGACAATGTCTTCACCATCAGGAGAGCTTGTCCAAACAACACCCTCAAACCCACCCAGGGAAAGTTGTCAAATTTACAAGGTTTTGAGGACAGAGATGATAAAATTCAAAGAAATTTCATAGGTTTGAGTGATACTAAGGCTTCACATGATACTATCCAAGCACTCCTTCCTAGCCCGCCTAGCCTAGGCGGCCTCAAGGTGCTCTCACGGACTTTGTCTTGTTCCAGGTGACATTGTCCAATCAACACTTACAAATCCGCCCTAGGAGAAAAATAGTTAAGTTTTGAGGTTTTCATGCACAAGGCACTGAGAAATGATGAATTTCAAGCAAGGTTTGCAAGTTGGAGGGAAGTTAAGTAGATTACAAGCAACATTCCATGCATCATCTCCAAACCAAGCATTACTTAAACTCCTCCCAACACGGATGAATTAATTGGAAAGAATGATGAAAGATCACTAAGCCTGATGTCCTGAAATCTTGAAAATTGGCTAAGTCTGAAATCTGGTGGATCCTCCAAAATCTAGAATTTGCATGTTAAATCCTATGGATCCGAGACCCATCTTAAACATCCTAGAAGTATATTGATAAATATTTAAAGTATAAGTTAGGACTTAAACATCCTATGGATCTGACTTATACTTAAACATATTTTCAATATACTTCCATTCAGGACATTTCTGATAGGGCGACAAGACTTGCATTCCAAGCACACCTTCTAAACCCACCCTACCTGGGCGGCCTTGGCATGGGGTCTTGGATTCAAGGTTGTGACCACACACTTTCTCCATACACTACCTCCCAATCCACCTTAGGGAGAGAATTTTCAAAGTTTAGAAGAGATTTTGAGTGAGTTCAAGACAATCCAAGGGTGGTATTCCAACCTTCCCAGCTTGGGCGGCTTCACAGGGTGTTTATGGATGATGTCTCCACCAGGTGACACTCTCCAGACATCACTCTCAAACCCGCCTAAGGAAAGTAATCAAGTTTATAAAGTGTTTCAAGTGCAAAGCTTTAGGATGCGAGGCAAAAGTTTGCAAGTATGAAGAGGTTAAACGAGTTTCAAGTTAAATTCCATGGGTCACCTCCAAACCCGCCCTACCTAGGCGGCCTCAAGAGGTCCTCATGGATTGTATCCCCTGCTACATGAAACACTCCAGACACTGTCCTCAAAACCGTCCTAGGAGAAAAGTGATTTAAGTATTGAGGTTTTTCATGCACAAAACACTGAGAAATGATGACTTGTAAGTAAGGTTTATGAGTTTGAGTGAAGTCAAAGCTACATTCCAAGTGTCACTCCTCAACCCGCCCTATCTGAGCGGCTTTGGCATGTAGACATGGATGATGTTTTCACCACCCCATGACACTCTCCAGACAGTACTTACAATCCCGCCCTAAGAGAAAGTGATCAAGTTTTTGAAGTGTCTCAAGAACAAAGCATTAGAAGGTGAAGAAGTTTTGATGGAAACTTGAAGGTTTTGAAAGCATCAAGTGAGTTTTAAGTTGAAAATCCAAGACCTACTCTCAAACCCGCCCTACCTAGGCGGCCTAGAGAGGTGAGCTTGGAGTTTTGGTGTCAAAGCATTGCAACTACTCTATCTTGACTCTCTAACTCATCATGATACTTCACATCCTTGAGAGGATCATTCAAAGAGAGGGCAGTTTGAAAAATTGACTAAGTCTTAAGGAAGTTGGAGAGAGAGATCTTCATGAGGAGAGGAATGAACCTTAAGTGAAAGAATCCACACCCTACCTTCCAAGCCGCCCATGCTAGGCGGCCTTGAGCTCTACACTTGGACAACTCTAACTCCTCCACATCACACTCTCCAGATACCACCCTCAAACCCGCTTAGGAAGAAGACCTATCAAGTTTGCAATATTTTGAGTTAAAGTGCAAGGAGATCATGAAGATTTGATAGGTTTGAATGTCTTTTAAGGCATTTTGAGGAGCAGTCCAAGGGTCACCTCTAAACCCGCCCTACCTGGGCGGCCTCAAGAGGTGCCCATGGACTGTGTCTTGTCCCACATGAAACATTCCATACACTGCCTCCAAAGCCGCTCAAAGTGAAGACAATGCAATTTGCAAGAAGAGATCAATGAATTGATGAAAATGAAGTACTTCATAGGTGTGGCAATCAGGCCTAGAAGGGTGAATAATGTTCTAAGTTGCAAAATCCAAGTAACACCTCCAATCCCGCCCTTCGTAGGCAGATTTCAGCAATGCAGATGGACAAGGTCACCTAACATCTCAATGTTTGCCTTCTCACTTCACAAACACCTCAAATTGGCTGTCTTAAGCAAGTTCAAGAAAAAGAGTCATCATAAAGAAGAAACAAGCATCAAATGAAGTTTAGAGTTGAAAAATCCAAGCTTACCATTCAAACCCACCCTTGCTAGGCAGCCTTCAACTCCCTGCTTGGACTACATGTCCACCACAACACATCATCCGCCTATCACCTCTAGATCCACTCAAGAAGAATATTATGAGAGTTTGTGTAGGGTGAGCTTGGAATTGGATGTTGATCACTCCGCACAAGCCTCCTCAATTCACTCATCCACTAGAGGTAAGTTGCAAGGTCAATCAATGAAAAGTGGAAGTTGTTAAGGGAAAATAAGGCAATTTTGAAGGGGTTATATTGGCCACTCCACACAACATCTTCAAGGCCGCCTAGCCTAGGCGGATTTCACTATGACATAAGGATAAGTCTATCAAACATTTCAAATTTGCCTTCTAACCTCGCCTAAGTATGTATAGAAGTTAAACCTTGCAAGGTGATAAGGACAAGGAGGAATCATTAAGTAAAATTTGTCTAAGTATGAAATTCCTTAACTCACCTTCAAGCCCGCCCATGCTGGGCGGTCCTAGACCATTCACTCGGATAACATCATGTCATTCACATGACATCCTCCACCTATCACCTCCAAACCCGCCTTGTCAAGTGACTTCCATCATCGTGCATGTTCTCCACATCATTCACTCCATGCACTCTATTCAAGTCCGCCCTTCTTCCCAAGGTTGTCTATCTCATGCAAGGAGGTTAAATTATCAAGGAAGCAAGAGAAGGAGCTCTTAAATTGTCAAAACCAAGCCAAAATTGTCTCTAAGTCATGAAAAATCCTCACACCTCCCTCAAACCCGCCCATGCTAGGCGGCCTTGAGCCCTTCATCCAGACAAGGTCTTGTCCACAACACACTCCACACACACCCTCCAAATCCGCCCAACATAGGCACTCCAGAGACTAAGGCATGGATTTCACGCAAAAGGGTATGTTTTGAAATGTCATGTTTTAGTCCCACATGCATAAGGTGAATGTAATTTGTTGTTGAAAATCCTTTATATCGAGTCTTAATTTGATGTGTTTCTTCTTGTAGGTGATGGAGGATCCAAGGAGGTGAATGGTGAAAGCTCATACATGAGAAGTTTGGAAGGTGAAGGAAAGTTGCTCAAGTTTGTCATCATCACCACATGGAGGATAGCTCTTACATCAAGTTCATCTTACGCCACGCATGAGAAAGAGTCATCATCCAGAGTTGTCTATTTCATGTGCATCCATCATATGCAAGAAGTCACGCACAAGACATCTTCCACTTCAACACTCCAAGAGTCCAAAGGACTGCAAGAACAACATCACAAGATGAGAGATGAGCATGATCATCAAAGCGATCCATGAGTTACATCAAGACAACAAGAAAATATTCTAAGTAAAGTGAACATGAGGTGAACTAGACTAGTTCGTTTGAAGATGCTAAGGTGGCACGTACACATCATCAGGCCAATCGAATTCTACCATGTCATTTATTCAAGAGGGCCTACCATAAAGATGCTCCAAAGATGCTTATCACATTGGGAAACGTGCCTTTGTTGCCTCTTTCATGTTCTAAAAATAGCAAATTTTGTAACAAACTGCCTTGTTGTCTCGATCTCAGTTGTTGATTGTCAAATCAATCCTGGCCCTTCGTGTAATTTCTGGAGTCTATAAAAGGCTCGTTCTTCTCATTTGTAAGGGACAATATAGGGGAGATGAGAGATTAGAAGTAGAGATCAAGTAGGAGTAGAGTAAAGAGGGAACTCTTCGAAGTCATGAAGAGAGACATGAGATTGTTGTAATCACACATTTCAAAAGTAATACAAGCTCATTGTTGTTGTTTTGCATGGTGATCTTGTGGCTTTGAAATGTTAGCATGGTTTCAAGTTCTTGAATATGACGGAGATGTGTTTCCAAGAAGCTTTGATAGTAGGGTAGATAAAGTTCATTGATGTGATGTATATGCTAAAGATATTTGATGAACTCCTCCTTGGTTCATACTTTTGATGGTTTGTCGCTGGCAAGTCATCGTGCAAAGTTAGCCTAAACTACATTTGCTTAAGTTCGATTGTGAATGCTCGTTCAAACTGCGCCAGTTGTGGGTGTTTGGATGGAGGTTTACAATATGAAAATCATTGAGTTACCTTTGGAGATTGCACCTGCTTCGTGTAATTGTTGGTTCTCATGGTGAAGCGGAGTAAGGTTACACAAGGAATTTGTCTATCGTAGCATGTTCATTATATTATTGTTCTTAGATTAGAATCCTCTCAACCCTTTCTCTTTTTTCATTTTCTTATAATCAATTTAAGAAGTTCCATTTCATAAGGAGGAAGTAACTTGTTTGAATGGAGTGAGGTGACAATTCTACATAAGTCCCTTTGTGACACAGCAAATCACATCACACCACCGAAGCTATCCGTTGCAAATCATGTACAAGGAACCTTGGAGCATTCTTGTTTGATCATGTAGTTTAGCATTTGAGACGCTTTGTTCAAGAGAGGATAGAGCACTTGGTGTTTTATTCTAATGTTGTTGTCAAGAAAACATCATCAACAGGGCGCAATGACACCACCTCATGGATTGGATTTACTCCGCCTCTCCTAAGGTTGTAGGTAATAGAAATAACTAAGTATTAACTTGGACATATTCAATATACTTCAACATACCAATTGATCACATCTATCCATAACACATTATGCATTGGCTATGCTCAAGTCTCAATCCTCATTTCTCTTCTAATCCTCAACCATGGATGGGGATTTACTTGTCTAGGGTGCGATGACACCAACTCAATGGCTGGGTTTACTCCGCCTCTCCCTAACAACACGCCACCCACTCACAGGTTAGAGGCAATGGAAATAGAGAGGCATTGAGTTTGAACATACCAAATGTGTGTGAATATAATCTTTATTTCATATCAAGTTTCATAATGCTTATGTTAATGGTACTCACAATAATCTTTTATTTATATATACTTATCATTACTTAAGGCATTCATCATAATATATATATATATATATAATCTTACAATTCCACGTATTTCATATCCTCATAGAAATCAGAGATGAAATATATTAACAAATCTTACCCTTGACTGTCCTACTGTACCTGCTTTTATCTCATAATATTTATCTCTGTTGCGAATATGATTGTCTATATTCTTTATGGCTCCTATTTCCAATTTGCTCAATGAAGATATGTATGCTGATCTATCGATGATTGGATTTGAATGTTGTTGACTCTATATTCGATCTGTGTTGGATGCTCAGAGGGAGATGTTCGATGATTGTTGCTTGCCTCCGGTTTCTCTTTATATCCTTCATCAGTTGTCACTTATCAATGGTCGCCCCTTTCTATGATGACCGCTGACTTAGGTGGCACAACCTTTTGTTACCATTTTACATCATATAATATATCTCTTATAGTAATAAGACCGTATCTGATTTATATTGCACGTCTTATAATAGATTGGGGTTCTTTTGGCAGTGCTTTAGATATATATAATATTTGATTTATATCTTTATTAATACTTTATCTAATATATAATATAATATCCTTATTAATACACACATATATATAAGGATATCTTATATAATAATATCTCATGGGTATATTAATATTAATAATATAATAGTGATATATTATAATTATTATAATACTTAGTTTGATAAAATTTATATTTGTATTTATATTTATTATTTATAAATACAATAGATATATTATATTTTAATAAAATAATATTATTATATGTTTATTAAATATTATTATATATATGATCATCATAGAAGCGACTTCTCTATATTATCATGATGTCTAAATCTTTAATTTAAACAGTGCGTTAATATGGGGACATGACATCAACTCCTTTGCCCCTCTTGTTTATTATAACGTCATATGCTATAAGTGCAACAATTTTGGACATACAGCAAAATTCTGCAGATGTGGTTTTGTGGAACCTCCTAAACAAAACAAGGAGACAATAATCAAGCAAAAAGTGGAGAATTCAAAACATGGAGAAAGAAGGAAGAACAAAAGAAAAAAAAATCCATGTTGATTCAGATAGCTCTACATGCACGAAATGAAGTAGATCAATGGTACATTGACAGCGGTTGTTCAAAACATATGACAAGTGATAAAAGTAAATTCCTCGCCTTCAAAAGGATGAATGGTGGAATGGTGAAGTTCGGAAATAATGCCTTTGCAAAAATATCAGGAAAAGGCACTCTTAGCCTAGATAATGGTAAAACAAGAATTGAGAACGTGCTATATGTTGAAGGGCTAAGACACAATCTCCTAAGTGTGAGTCAAATGTGTTACCAAGGGCACACCCTCTCATTTCATGCAGAAGGATGTGAGATCAGAAAAGGAGGAAAACAAATTGCAGAAGTCGGTAGAGCAGCGAACAATCTCTATATTCTCAACGAAATCAGAGGTGAGACATGTTGTATGAGTCAAGAAGATGAGAGTTGGCTATGGCACAAGAGGATGGGACACAAACTTTGATAACCTTGTCAAAGTCAGTCGTAAGGAAGCAGTAAGAGGCATGCCAAAAATTTCAAAACCTTCAAATATCATTTGTAAGCAATGTCAACTTGGGAAGCAAACTAGAGGAAGCTTCAAGTCGAAAGAATATTCTACTTTGAAACCTTTGGAGCTTGTACATACAGATCTCTGTAGGCCTACCAAGACAAAAGGAATGCAAGGAGAAAGGTACTTTATGTTGTTAATTGATGATTTTTCTAGAATGACTTAGGTTACATTTCTGAAAGAAAAATCTGAAGCTCTTGACAAGTTTAAGGCATTCAAGGCCTTAGTCGAGAATGAAACAAGTCTAAAGATCAAATGCCTTAGATCAGATAAAGGAGGAGAATTCACATCAAATGAGTTCGAAGATTTCTGTTAAAAGCACGAGATAAGGAGACATCACTCTGTTGCAAGAACTCCACGACAAAACGGAGTTGTGGAAAGGAAGAATAGAACAGTTCAAGAAATGGCTAGGGCCATGCTACATGAGTCCAGGATACCTGACACATTCTAGAGAGATGCAGTTCATACCGTTGTTTATATTCTAAATTGTGGACAACTCAAGTAAATGATTGCAAGACACCATATGAGTTATGGAAAGGAAGGCCTACAACAGTGAAGCACTTCAAAGTATTTGGAAGCACATGGTATATAAGGAGAGATGAAGATTTGGGGAAGTTTGACTCCAAGGCCGATGAAAGAATATTCCTTGGTTACTCATCAAGGAGTAAAGCATACAAATGCTACAATAAGAGGTTGCGTATGATTGTTGAGAGTGCAAATGTGAAGGTAGATGAGGGAAGCTACTATAAAGAAAAGGCACAAGAAGTTGATCCAAATTCTGAAGATAATGGCAAAGATGAGGAAAGTGAAAATGAGGAAGTTGAGCAGCAAGACCCAAAGACAACATCAAAGATATCTTCTAAAACACCCTCTAGATTTGTCCAAAGAAATCATCCAGAAGACTTGATTATAGGTGACAAAGATAGAAATAAAGACAAGAAGGAAATTGGTAAATGAAAATTTGTCTTTGCTTTCCAAAATAGAACCCAAGAATTTTAAGGAAGCAAGTGAGGACAAACATTGGATAGCTGCCATGGAAGAAGAATTGAATCAAATAGAAAAGAATGGAACTTGGGAACTTGTCCCAAGACCCAAAGATAAGAATGTGATTGGTACTAAGTGGGTGTTTAGAAACAAACTGAATAAGGATGGTCAAGTTGTTACGCATAAGGCAAGGTTAGTGTGCCAAGGATATGCTCAAGAAGAAGGAATAGATTTCGAAGAAACATTTGTTCCTGTTGCACGATTAGAAGCTATAAGAATGTTTCTGGCTTTGGCATGCTTCGAGAACTTCAAAGTTTACCAGATGGACGTTAAATTAACATTTCTAAATGGAAATCTAGAAGAAGAGATGTACATTGAACAACTTGAAGGGTTCATCCAGACAAAACATGAGGACTTTGTTTGCAGGTTGAAGAAGGCACTTTATGGATTGAAGCAAGCTCCCAAAGCTTGGTATTCTAGGTTGGACAAATATCAACAATAGTAGGGTTTCAAAAGAGGTATTGCTAACAATAATTTGTACATTAAAACTGAAGGTGATCATCAGTTAATTGTTGTAGTTTATGTGGATGACATTTTTTTTCAAGGAAGTAGTGATAAGATGTGCCAAAAATTCGCCATGAATATGAAGAAACAATTTGAAATGTCTATGCTTGGTGAGTTGTCCTTCTTTCTTGGGCTACAAATTTCTCAATCTAATAAGGGGATATGTATCTCACAGACTAAGTATGTTAAGGAAATGTTGAAGAAGTTCAGAATGGAGGATTGTAATCCTATGAGTACACCCATGGTAATAGGGTGTAAGTTGAGTGAAGATGATGAATCACCCGAGGCAAATCAGACACTCTACATGTCAATGATTGGAAGCTTGTTATATGTAATAGCTTCAAGGCCTAACATTATGCAGGCAGTTGGTATGGTGGCAAGGTGTCAGACTGCATCTAAAAAAATGCATGTGCAAGCAGTAAAAAGGATATTCAAGTATTTAAAAGGCACATTGGACTTTGGTTTGTGGTATCCAAGAGGTGAAGATTTCACCTTAACAGAATATACAGATGCATATTGGACCAGTAGTGTTGATGATAGAATGAGTACAAGTGGAAGAGCATTTTTTCTAGGAGATAGTCTTGTCTCATGGTTGAGTAAGAAACAAGCATCAGTCTCTCTATCAATTGCAAAGGCAGAGTACATTGCAACAGCATCCTGTTGCACTCAAGTTCTATGGATGACGCAAACATTGAAAGATATCAAGGTAGAATATGATCATCCTATATCTATATTCTGTGATAATACAAGTGCAATCAACATTTCAAAGAATCCAGTCATGCACTCTAGAACGAAGCATATTCCTATCAAGTATCATTTCTTAAGAGAGCAAGCGGCCGATGAGCAAGTAAAGTTGGAGTATATTGCTACACAAGAACAGATTGCAAACATTTTTACCAAGCCACTTCCGAAAGAGAATTTTGAATATCTAAGGCAAAAATTGGGAGTATGATAATTCTCATCCAATCATTGAGAAGAAGCATAAATTTAGGGGGAGCTAACCATAGCATTATCTTTTAGCTCCATGGAAGATACGTTTCAGAGATAGATGAAAGTTCCTTCGCCATTGATGTCAAAGGGGGAGAATTACAGATAGGGGGAGCATTACCGACAGGGGGAGCAGCGCAAAAAGAAAGAGTATCATGTTGTATTCACAAATTATTTATTTACAAGTTACCATCAATGACAAAGGGGGAGATTTTTAGAAATTGTTGTCATTAATGTCAAAATAGGTAATATCATTGATGCCAGAATGCAAGAAGTCAATCTTCAAAGAAAGCAAGGAATACATTGAAGATAAATAACATGTCATATTCCAATATTCTGGCCGACTATCCTCTACATAAAGTGCCAAAATAAAGTTTAAATGAAAGATTTAAACTTCCATAAAAGTCTGGCTGACTCCTGTTGTGAACTAATCACACATTGCCCCATTGAGCAAACGCGGACCCCCTTTTTTGGGGTTTTTGGGATAGAATAGTTTGTTCTGGCAGCAATGGGTGTTTCATTGCTCTTCAATCATCCTAAGGTGACCTTATAACTTCACTGCTTATCCATTGATATTCCACTCCCTTTGCATTTTATGCGAACATGCTTGGTTTTGGCGCTTTTGGCTTAGGCACTCTTTTAAGAGGTCTTTGCATTGTGAAGTTCTAGCAATACATAAACATCCCAAATTCAGCGCCTATCATCTCATTTTAGTGCACTTTTCAAGTACTTTTGCAATCAATCCTTAATGCAAATTAGCATGAGATTGGCACTTGCCATTTTGGGTGCACTTTTGAAGACACTCCGCATTTGACATTTCTTAAATTTATGCCGGATTACATGGTTTTGGCGCTCAAGCCTAGACGCGCTTTCAGAAGGTATTTGCACTACGAAAACGAACATTATTCATGACACATCTAAAGCCCGCTCTAGGCACATATCCGGGATCACTTTGCAAAGTGTGAAATTTCGAATTATGCATAACACACCAAAATTTCCGCCTAGGCGCACATTTGGGAGAGGTTTTCATTTACAAGTCTCTCATGATATTCATGACACATCTAAAGGTCCATTCAAGGCGCATCTAAGCGGAGACTTTGCATACTATTTTAAAACTTATGCATGAATGAGTGAAACTAGCGCCCATGGCACACTTTCAGAGGAGCCTCGCGTTATAAAATTTTGAACACATTGTGAGATTAGGTAAAACTAGCGCTTATCATCCTCCAAAGGCGCACTTGAGGGGAGTCTGTGCCTTATGAAATGCATACACAAAGGTTGGAAATTGGCGCTCATTTGTCATTAGCTTTTGGGAAGGCCTTACAATTTGTAACATAAGTTCCATGAACAATCGCTCAACATTGTGAATTTTCAAGGTCATTTGTATACGCATGAGATTGGCGTCTCATCTTCACTTGGGCGCACATTTTAAGATACCTTGCAATGCATTCAATACATGATCATGTAGAATCCGCGCCTATCCCATTTTAGCGCTCATTTCACCTTGTCTTGCAATCCACTATCGATTCATAAGCCATCCAAAATTTCCACCTAGGTGTACTTCCAGTGTTCCTTTGCATTGTAAACAGCTATACATAGAGACCTACAATCAGCGCCTCATCTTCACTTAGGCGCATCTTCCACCGTAACCTTGTAAAAGCGCTCCATTCAAGCTCATGTGTAATCAGTGCCTAATGCATAAGATAACCAAATCTACATCTAAGGCACTTAGAAGAGTTTGTAGTTTACAAGTCAAAATCTCAATTCAAACTTATGTTAGACCCGCTATCATCCTCTAAGGCACACATTCTAGGAGGGTTTGCATTGCGCATTTCATACATGCATCAGCAAAATCTGCGCCTAGGTGCATAAGAAGAAGCACCTTGCAATTTGCGCATTTTAAGACTTATGCATGCACACTTAAAATCTATGCCCAAGGCACCCTTTGGAGTCCCCTTTGCATAACATTCCCATGCATACAAACTTAGAATAAGCACCAAAGTTGAGCAAGTGATTAGGTCGGCCCAGGAAGGGATAGCATCAGTTTTGAAAATCACAGTAGTAGGCCGACTTATATGGCTCAAAGTGAATGAATATTAATAGAGGAAAATTCCATTTGAAAAAAGCATTCAATTCGAAATAATTTAAGTGCAGATTTTAGCAAGTCAAGAGCATATTTAAGCAGAAAATACAAGTGTAGAAATTAAGTCATTTTCAGAAATTTCATCATCAAAATTGACTAAGCAAGGTGACTAGGAAATTACATGTTTTACCATTAGATTTGTCCCACATGAATTAGGTGATGTCATTTGTTATTATTTTGCTAATTTATTAAGCATCACTCTAAGGTATTGATTTAAGATGTTTCATGTAGGTGAAGGATGAATGCGAAGGAGATACAAATGATGATGAAGAACGACTTAAAAGGAGTCTTGCCTGAGACCAAGATCACCTCAAGATGGCGAAACTTAGGTGACACCAACCTTGGACGTATCAACATGGATGAGATTAGGAGAAGCTTGTATGGACCAAATCCTTCCGAGTTAGTCAAGCAAATGCTTAAGAATGGGATTGTGTGAGCTGTGTGCTTTCCACCCGCCATGCTGAGTCCCGAGTTGATGTTGGAATGTGCCCGAAACTATAACCCCGATCAAAGATGCATTGTAACGAAGGATGGCAAAGTATTGGCTCACTTTAGGAAGGAGGCAATTGAGGAGGCTTTCGATAGTCCGAAGCATAAGAATACCACATACTGTGATAAGGAGTCTGCCTTGCAGCTATATATGTCCGGACCAGAGAAATGCTTGGATGTGATCAATAGCAAATGGATGATACAACCAAGCCCTCATCAAAGCAGAATGCCAAAGAAGCTTCATAAATCAGATTTTCATAAGGAGATTGGATAATGATTGTATTTTTGAGCCGAATAATGGGTTGTTCGCAATTTGCAAACTTCGAATCTTGGATGTTCTTTTTCATTGAAGAGATCATGGATGGAAACAGAATGTTTGATTGGGCTGAAATGATTAGCAACAATATTGACGAGCAATTCAAGGATTTGGAGGAAACGAAGTCATTCTACATGAGCTCGTATGTGATATACATGCTTGTGAGAAATGACAAATTTCTGGAATTGAGTTGCAAAGGAAAAGTGGGAAATGGTGAAGGACAATTCAAAGTTTATGATTGTTACCCACAACTACATTTGCAGGCATTCGCTCATTACAGGAGGTTCAATGATGCTTTCTCTATGCACATCGTTAAAACATTACAAGGCAATACTCACAAAAGATTATCAAAAGAGGCCATGAACTTGGTGAAGAAATATGGGAAATGGTACATTCAGTTTTCGAGGTTTTCTTACTTTCGTGTTGAAGGGTTCGCATCTTTCCCTTACCGCTTGCCAAGATATCCTACTGATAAAATGGTGCCATTGGAAGTAACAAGACAGTTGGTAGCATTTGATAACGCACAAAAGAAAAGGAAGAAAGTTGGAACTAAGTTTCCAATTGCAGTTGGGAAGCTTGAAACTTGTTCTTCATTGCAAGCGGCGGAAAATTCAAAAATAAAGTTGCAAGCCTATAACATGGTGCTCCACAATGCTTGTAATGTGCCATACCTGTTTGTATGTTTTTAAAGATCTTTTTATGTGTTATTTTTATTAAATTTTTGTGATCTTTCAGACTAGAGAGAAGAATGCAAAAAGGGTTTTCAATTTTCCTGCAGATGTGTTGTCAGAGCATACAAAATAGAGCATATATTGCAAACCCAGAAAAAGTACAATAGATATGAAAAAATTAACAAAGACCCAGATAGCAGAATAGCCAAATATCAATTACTATAACATACCCATATAGATTTTTCCAACTTGATACATACGCTGAGAGGGTACCAGCAAGTGGGTATCATAGAAACACTTCAAGTCTCCCAGGAGTATGAAATATATGATGTACAAATAATATCAGCAGCATCAATACTCCCCAACGCCAAAGTTGAGTGAGAAATAGAAGTTGAAATCAAAGATTGGTGAGTCCATAATGACCCATGTCCTCCATGGAAGGTATACGACTGGCTGAAGGTGAAGTCTGCATTGAACACCACTCAAAACTCCTTGAAACTGCTCACAAACTGATCTGCAATAATCTCCAATGCTTGGCAACCAAGATGGAAGGGAGAATATGCCAAAAACAGACCAAAATCAGTCCCCACAAAGAGTACAGCCTGGCTGTAGCAGTACAGCCAGCAACAGCAAATAAAGACAGCCCAAAACAATGAATTACTAGCTCCAAAATCCTCAAGCAACTTATCTCTATCTCAGATATGAAGAACTCGGAAGAATATGCAAGAGATATGGTCAAGTTCTTCTCAAACCCTCGTCATACAAACTCCATTAAAGCTCACTGTGAATACTGGATGCATCCACCGTCAATGGCACCTTTGGGTGGTATTGCACACCTGTAGAATGTCGTCACTAATTGAGGTTTTCGTCTCCAAAAGCCTAGTTCGAAATGCTCAAACCCTCAAACCCTAGCAGAGCTCTCATAAAAAAATATCACAAAGCAAGCATACACAAATGAGCTCCAAAATCCACTTTTATTCTCCCTCCAAGATGGGCGTTGGGTATTTAGGAGGGAAATTATCTTTTAAAACATCTTTATTTCCCTAGGGAAGGGTGCCCAAGGTCACAACTTAATATTATGTCTTCATTTTTATAGTCACTTTGCCCCTCGAAATATAATAAAGTCCAAGTTAAATATAACATTATTAATCTTTGGACTTTAAAATAAATATGAAGACGATGACGGAATGAGGTGATCTATACCTCGCCGGAAAGCCCTCAACGAGACGAATCTAATACCACTCTGAAAATGCCGAACTGACACTGACCCCGAACTTACTAAAAATAGTAAGTACTGACCAAGAGCAATCTAAGCCACTCAGAAGGTGCCAACTGGATCCACTGAATTCGAACCACATTTCCTCCACCGACAAATACCTCCAAGGTCAACTAACCCCAGTTCCCTAACCAAACTGCTAGTCCACGGGAACTCTATGATGGACTAACAAGAGTCTAGAAGGGGACATTACAGTCCGCCCCCCCTAAGATTGCTTGCCTCAAGCAATCTCAGATCAGGATGCTCCAATATCTACTCGTTCTCCCAAGTAGCATCCTCTACCGGCAAGTTCTTCCATTTGACCAAGTACTCTCTGATAATCCTCCTCAAATTACATTCCCTGGTATCAATTATAGCTTCGGGTATCTTGAGGGCGTAATAAGAGCCTTTGATTCCCAGATTTAATCTCAGCCATTCGTTGTATCTTGAGAGCTATATAAACCTCACTTTTGCTCTCATTTGAAAGGGGGAATACTTTGAGAAGTTGTTGCCAAGAACTCTGCTGAAATAAATACAAATTCATTGTTGAATTCTCCATGGTGATTTTGTGTTATTTTGGATGGTTGCATAGTATAAATTGCTCTTAGTTTCTTTTCAGCAATTTCGTTTTATGTTCATGGAAGTTGTTACTACTAATTCACGATTGGAATCCTTATAGGTTCATACCATTTATAATTTGTCGATGGCAAGTAGTAGTGCATGGTTAGTCTGAACTTTGTTTAAGCTTAACTACGATTATCTTATGATCATTCACCTTCATGTTTGTGGGAGTTCATGCGCATAAATAATCTGAAAATCTTTCACTTTCCTTAGAAGATTGCATCACCTTTGTGTAGTTGTTATCTTATGGTGAAACAAAGCGTGGTTGGGATTTCAGTGAATTAATGGTAATTGCTTGCGTTTAGATTAGAGTTTTCTAAACCTCATCTCTCTTTTGCATTTTTCTTAGAGTCCTGTTAGAATTAGATTCAAGAGCTTTCACTGCCATATCCTAAATTGACATATTGTTAGACCTCTGAGGAGCTACATTACCTTTTATTCGATAGAAACAAGTTTCCTATTGTTGAGCATTTATGTAAGTCCCTTTGTGAGAACAGCATTTATCACATCATTACCACTAAGCTATCCAAAATTGCAAAATCAAAGAACTAATATAAGGGAACCTTGGAATCTACTCATTTGATCACCTGGTTTAGCATTTGAGTGATTTTGTTCAACAGAGGAGAAAGTACACGAGTATTTTTATTCTGCATTGCATGTGCAAGGAAAACACATCAACAACTCCCTTAGAAGCGCCAATGCTTTTGGAAGATCAAATTTAAATCAGTTTGTTTATTGTGGCCGACCTCCTCATAGAATGGCACCAAGATGAAGTTCAAGGTGGTCAACTCCCTCATACGTTGGCGCCCTTGGTTAAAGATTTAAAATAAATATTTTCCAAAAGGTGGCTGACCTCCCAAATAGAGCACTCTACTAGAGGATGAAATTATTATCAATAGGTGTATAAAAAGAGTTGAATCTCTTTGCAAAAGATACACATATTTTGAATGAGTCGCCTCTCTTGAAGTATAAAAGATGGATGAAAAGGTTGAGTTTGGTGTGAGTAAGGAGAATAAGATTTATTTCTGAGTTTGAGTAGACCTAGGGCAGGTATTAATGAAGAGTGTTTCAGACTTATATTAAAGAATATATGCAGCCCATAAATGAAAGATAAGTGCAGATATATTTGATGAATATGTGTGAAGATTAAGAGCAGATTTTGAAGGAAGATTTTGAGATATTTGTGATCAGATTTGTGAGAGAAGATAGTGCATGATTTGAATCAGATTTGTGAAGGAAGGATATTACAAAAGTTGTGTTCAGATTCGTGAGGAAAGAAGTATCTACAATATCACTCATCGAAGGATTTGAAGGTTGGTGCCTATCAAATAAGAGAATAGTGTCGCTTGCTAAGTTGGTGCTTAGTTGTGGGGATTGGTGTCTCAAGTGGGTTGGTGCCTACAAATTTTATAAGTGGGGATTGGTGTCTCCCGTGGGTAGGTGCCTACAAAAGAAGACTTGTAAAAGAAGTAGGTTGGTGCCTACAAAGAAAATCAATATATAAGCAATATTTTGCCATGGTTTTCTCCCGCAAAGGTTTCCATGTAAATCTTGTGTTCCTTTCTTAATTGCTAGATCTTGCGTATGTGTTATTGTTAAGTCTGGTAGCAGAACCAATGACAATTCTATTATTGTTATTGTTATTATTCTTACATCACCATTATGATTCTGAATTGGTCTAGAGCCAATCAAATTTTGATTCAATTCCCATAAGACCCATGTTATCTCTGATAAAGACTCCCTCATGGAAGTCTGGAATTCCCCCGCTAACTCCCTCTGACTTCGACTGATAATTTCTTGCAAAGCATTCATTTCTTCTCTTCCTTCCATATTCAATCCTTCTATCTCAATCTCTAGATTCTAATGTTCTAACTCTGCATTTTGTGGCCCTAGAGATTGAGCTTTTCTTTTTTCTCTTTGGTATTATCTAAATTCTCTGTTACTCTACATCAAATGGTTGCCATCCACTACAGGTTGGCAAGATCACCAACTTTGATACCACTGTAATGCCCTGAAACTGATTTTTTGAATTTTTAAAATTTTATGATGAAAATGCATGAACCTTCACACTTTCTAATCACCATGATCCTGATTTGGCCAAGGTGAGAGCATACAGTGATTGGGACACTAACTTACTAGAAGCAAGCCACACAATTCTAAAATGAATGCGATAGCTGGAAAAAAATTAAACTAATGTCTTGGCAGCATAGCCTTCCAGACATACAATGCTGAAATCAACTCACAATTTAATATTTTTTTGACAGTAAACCACACAAAAAGTACAATGCATTCATAAATTAAAGTACAGGGAAATGATTACAAACTGGAGTTAAAATTAAGCATTAACCAGCAGCTTCAATCAACCTTCATTAACAACAAACAGAAGAACTGAAAATACCAGAGAATTTCAGTAGAAATGTTGTAGCAGTCAACTAAATAGTACAGTCTGAAATTAGACGAGAATACCTCCTTAATAATCAATATAAAGTTGCAGCAGACAACAGAAATTAGATGGACTGATTTTTACCAAGTCTCCACAATTGGATGGTTGTGCATATGGTACCACTTCCTCTGAAAATAGACCCAGCAATAGACAACAGTACGGCGCCCAAAAGGGAAGAGTATGGCAGCCTTAAACAAGCTACAACAATCCAAAATAATCTCCAGCAACACTTCTAACTCATCGACCCTCTATATAGAAGGTACGGCAAGCTTTCCAAAGGGCTGTGACTTATTAAATTAATAGATAGCAGCTGGAAATATTAAATGGCCCTTCCTTAAAATATATACAGCAGCTATTGGGAATGATTCAACACCTTTTAATGGTAGAAAAGACAAAAAGTAATCGGCAGTCGCAAGTAATATAAAGCATTTAATTTATGCAAGGTGGCAGACCAATATGTCAGTCCTTATCCCCTCAAGGGGTACGGCTCCAATAAAAATGTAGCATTAAATACTTCAAAGCCTCCTTGAGATTTAATCAACCCACCCTTGGAATGGTTCAACAGATTACAATGTATGTTAGCCCAAAGACAAAGATGTCAGACTTTGTCCCCCATAAGATGCACAATTCCTTTGATAATGTATAGCTTACAAACATTAATCTACACCCTTTATGATGTACAACAGGTCTCAAAACTACTATAGACTACTCAATAGGTATGACTAGGAAAATATAAAATTCAAGGCTACAATTCACTCCATAAATAAATGCAGCATCTCGTGAATTGCTACAAAATATATATCAAAATGGTATTGCCAACAGATAAACCTCCAAAAGAAATTAAATTTTTTGTTCTACAACAAAATGAGCTTATATCATTATTCATACCAAAAACTGAAATCACACTGCAATACCCAAAAATTTAGGAACTCATAAAACCAGAACCAAAATATGGAAAACTTCATACAACACACAAACTAACTACAACTAGAAATATTCAGCACCAATGTGATCCCTGAGTGGAATCACCTCTACAGACAAGAGGGTTTCGTCCTCTGCCCCCCTAGAAACCGAAGGCTTTTCATCCTCTGATCACCTGCACACCAAGAGTTTTCGTCCTTGGGAGCAAATAAATGAACATAAGGTCCAAGCTATTGGAGAAATCAATTAGATGAAATATTCAGAATGTTTTACCCTTGAGGCGAGCACCTCCTTTCATAGGCTCTTTGAGGAAATATAATATTATTTTCTTTTTTCCCTTTTCCTCCAACTTCATTTTATAAGTGTCTAGAAAGGTCTTTTAAATAAACATTATTTATGGACCCCAATCCTAATGACAATTTATAACATAACTTTAGGTTCTCTTTTAAAAACATTTCTTTTTAACATTACATTTGACCTTTCTTTTAAATAAAATAATACTAAGTTGTATTTTTTATAAAATAAGTTATAAAGTCACTAAGACAACTTAAGATATTATTTTAATTATTTCCTTAGCTTAATCGAAAAAGGGGACATGATACCTAATTTGTAGGATGATGTCATGAGTGAATTCATTGATTAAAGCCTTTTGTGACAAGTTCAAGAAGGATGCTCAATTGGTGGTACTATGGAAATCGAGCACATAAAGATTACCAAGATATTCATTGATTAAATAAGAAGCGAAAGCTTTCTTATATAGGATCACAAGTATGGAAGACAGCCCACGTTATGAATGTGAGACAAATAAAAAAGAATATACTAAAGTGAAATAAAACATAAAGAATATCCTAAAGTCGGAACAACTTTATTAAAGGCTACGACTAAAAGCTAATTGACCATTACTAAGTAATTATTATTTTAACACCCTCCCTTAATGGTCAATCTACTAACTACACCAAGTTTATGATGAAAGTAGATTGTCATTGATGTCAAAAATGTGTTGGTTCATTTTTGTAGATCTTATGCTGTGGTGTTTGAAGGAATAATGCAATGCATATGTTTTGTTATGCAAGGTTGATTAACAAGATGTGTTCACAGATGCATAGAAGTTGATTTCATGTAGCCATATTGTTCACAGATGCATAGAAATTGATATGATGACTCACTTGGCACATTTGACACAGTCACAATTATTTATACACAGTTGCTTGCTCAGTGGTTTCACTTGCTCTTCACAGTTTATATGTTCAGTGGTATATGTCTGTGACATCATGAGTTCAGTGGTTTCACCTTCATATTGTTGCCCTCAGTTTAGTGAATTCACTTGGTTCAGTTGATTGTGGGTTGTTGGCATATGGCATATGATATCATGTTTCTTTCTTGTGATATATTTTTGTATCATCTTGACACATGGATTTTTGTACAGTTTGGCTTATGACAAGGCTTGAGTTTTTGGTCACATTGATATAAGGTTGATGTGAGCCTTATTTCCATTTGCATTGAAGTCAAACATTGATATTCTCACATGGACTTCAAGGTAATAAAGGCATCAAATATAATACATATTGAAAGAGAAGCTCAAAAAGTATTCAAAATTATTCATTTAAAAAGTCTCAAATTTCCTTATTTTATAGAGCTCGATGCATAGGGGAGCATGGTTTATAAAATCATTTGAAGATCTTTAAATGGAGACCATGATTTTATATAATGCATAAAAAGACATGGAAATATTTCTTTAGAGAGAATGTTTTTTTTTTTTAAAAAGCATTGAATATGCTTTAAGGTGGAGCCCCATCATTAAGCCATTTATGGCTTATTTTTAAATTTAAAAACTCTCTTTTTTATCTCCTATTTTAACAACCTATTGGATGTCACTTTATGACAGCAAAGACGAGTTTTTAAGACTATTTTTAGTATGCTCCATTTCGTGGCATATGAAGTCTATAAAGGAGGAGGTGGAGGCTATTATTAGAATTTTTAAATGGGGCAGATTTCAAGGAGTATTTTGTGGAGAATCTAGAAGTTTTTCAAGGCAGTTTTTTTAATGAAAATTTTCTTTCTTTTTGAGTCTCCTCGTGGCAGAAAAGACAAACAAAGGTGGAGTTTTATGTTTTTTGAAAAGTCTATTTTTAGAAGACTTTAAGGGGATCTTTATGGCAAGAGTTTTGAAATCTTCTTAAAAGATTTTTTTTATGAGATTTTTATGGAAGATTTTTTAAAAACTAAACTCCTCTCGTGGATATGAAGATAAAAGATGGAATCTAACATAAACATTTATTTGTGAATAGATTTCTTTTGTGAGACATTATAGGTTCTTTTTGGTCCTAATTTAGATTTTTTTTAAGATCAGAATATTAGAGAGTTGTTATCAAGGCAGAATGATTAAATTATTGAAAGATTTTTTGAAGAAATTATTTATGCAGATTGAAGAGTCATTTCTACAGATGAAGATAAAATTGCACACAGAAGAATATCAAAGTTTGATCATTTATTTTTGAAGAGGACAAAGGAAATTTCTTTTTGCAAGAGAAGATGAAGGGTTTGACTTGAAGATGATTTGTTACAGATTGACGAGTAATTATTTTTGAAAAGGATTCGAATAAGAGAGATTTTATTTTCTCTTAAAGGCAGATTGACAAAATTAGATGAAGCCAATGGATTTGAATATAAAAGCATGGAAGACTTTTTAAGGTAAATTGTTTTTGCAGGAATATGAAGCATCATTGATGAGATTGAAGGGAAGATGGAAGATTAAAAATTGAAGAAAAGATTTATACAGAAAAATTCTTCATAGATGAAAATTATTATGCAAAGTAGATGAATACGAAAGGTCATATGAAAATGTTTTTGTAGAATGTTGAGAGGTATCTCTTATTTATTGGCTTCATATTGACAGAGTGCTGGTGTGGAATTGTATACAGAAATAAAGACATTTTCTACAAGATCCTCTTGAAGAGAAAAGAAAGATGAGATTATAATATTGGGTATGTGATGAAGAAAGAGTGTTATGCAGAGATAATCTGGTGAATGAATTGTAAATTGAATGGAAACAGAGTAACCCTCTGATTTTGTTTATTATTTCTATTGGAGATTTGGTTTGCCAGTGAGGCACAGTATAACAGTGAGGCTTATGGTCAGTAAGACCTTTCTATGCCAGTGAGGCTTGTGGTCAGTGAGACCTCTATATATGTCAGTGAGACATTTGTAAACTTGAAATTTTTTCATTTAAGCCAGTGAGGCAGTTTGAGTGGTTTTTCTACCCAGGAGGGTTTTCCACTCGGTAAAAAGCTTGTGTCATGCTTCTCATTGATTTCATCTTTGTGTGTGTATATTAATCATTTGATCATGAGTTTTGTTTACATCTTTTATTATAAGTCTTGTGCATATAAAGTCAACAAATCATTAATGTCCTCCTCTCTATTTTTCTAGTAAGATAAAGTTATAATAAGTTGTAAGAATTTATACAACACTGATTCACCCCCCCTCTCAGTGTTGACCTAGACTCCTACAGTTTACCCCAAAATTTTACAAATTTGTTAGGATCCAAAGACTTGGTAAGAATATCTATAGTTTGGTCCTTTGTCGAATAATACTGTAGCAAACATTTTCGATCTTCTACAAATTGTTTGATGAAGTGACAATGTATTTCCATATGTTTGGTATGCTCATGAAGACTGGATGCTTGGCAAGTTTGAGCACCCCTTGATTATCATAAAGCAAGGGTGAAGGCTCAATTTGTGGCATCTTCATGTTTGAAAGCATCATTCTGAGCCAAACTACCTCACATGTTGCTTTTATCGCTCAATATTTTGCTTCAGTTGAGGAAAAAAGCTACTACATGTTGCTTTTTGCTGGTCCATGTGACCACCCATACCAAGGCTGAAAACATATCTAGAAGTGAATTTTCTATCATCCACAAAACTTGCCCAATCTAAATCTGTAAACCCACACAACCTAGGATCTTTGATTCTGTTGTACAGAATGCCAAATTTAAGTGTCCCTTTCACATATCTCACCACCTTCTTCACTATAGTCCAATGTTCTATCTCTAGTGTAGCATAACTCAAATCAAGTTTAGTGGTTGTAAGATATATTAAGCTCCCCACTAGTTGCCTATAAGCTGACTCATTAATTGTCTTAGAGTCGGTATTGGCTGAAAGCTTCAACGCTTTCTCCATAGGTGTAGACCAGATTTTGCAATCTATCATTCTAAATTTGTTGAGTAAAATCCTAGCATATTTGGATTGTCAGACAAAAATACTGCCACTTGTTTGCCAAACTTCTACACCTAGGCAATAATGTAAGAGGCCTATATCAATCATGTCATAAGTTTTACTCATATTAGATTTGATCTGTTCAACAGCGTGTGCCACACTCATCTACATATATGACCAATAGAATGAGATAATTACCTATTCTTTTGATGTACAGATTGGAATCTGAAGGACTCAACTGGAACCCATGTTCATCCAAATAACTATCAATTTTGATGTACCATGCCCTGGGTGTCTGCTTCAGGCCATATAGAGCTTTCTTCAATCAGCATACAAAATGCTCCTTCCCTATAACCTAAAAACCCGGTGGTTGATACATGTATACTTCCTCCAAATCTCCATTGAGGAAGGCACTCTTCATGTCCATTTAATTAACTATCCAGCCAAATTGAGCTGCCATGGCTAGGACTAATCGAATGGTGCTCATCTTTGCCATAGGAGCAAAGGTCTCCTTCTAGTCAATGCCTTCTCTCTGTGAGAACCCTTTTGCAACCAATCATACTTTGTACTTATCTAGTGTACCATCTGCCTTGTACTTGACCTTGTACACCCATTTGCAGCCAATGGGTTTCTTCCCTAGTGGAAGATCTCTAACTTCCCAAGTCTTATTTTTCATAAGACTCGTGTTTGGTTCCCAAGGCCTTTTCCCATTCAAGTTTTCCTTTAGCATCCTCAAACACCTATGGCTCATAAACTCCATGAATATTGGGCATTAAAGCAAAGTTGACTATGTTCCTATTGCTCTTGCCTCTCGATGATCATACCTCGATCATTTCACTTACCCGAACATCTCCAATGGTGCTTTGCCACCACTTTGGTCTCTTTTGGGATCCTCTTCATCCAAATCAATGTTGTCACCATGACTTAGGCTACCCGTACCTGTGTCATCTGAATGTTGATTCATGCTATCATCAATAGAGTCTAGGACTATTACCAACTTGGGAGACTCCACATGCCCAAAATCCTCCCCCCTTTAGGTGGAGCTACCTAAAGCTAAGCACTTGAATCCTTTGCCACAATAGGTTGTTCTTCGATAATTTTGAACTCTAGAGAAGTCTGGAAAGGCCCAACTTCATCAACCATCACATCTCGGCTGAAGGTCAACCTATTGGTGTCAATATCAACCAACCTAGAAGCCTTATGACTGTCATTGTACCCTGTAATCATCAATTTCTTAATCTTGGGATCTAACTTGGTTCTCTTCTCATTTGGAATCCAAGCATAAGCAGTGGAACCAAAGACCTTAAGATGACTAACTTTGGGCCTCCTCCCAGACCATACTTCCTCTGGGGTCTTTTGCTTCACCACCTATGTTGGAGATTTGTTTACCAAATATACTGCTATAAATACTATCTCAACCCAAAACCTCTTGGGAACACTCTTGTTCTCTATTATACATTGGTCCATCTCCTTGATAGCGCAGTTCCACCTCTCAACCACTCCATTCTATTGTGGAATGTAGGGTGTAGTGAACTATCTTTTTACAACCACTCCATTTTGTTGTGGAGTGTAGGGTGTAGTGAACTATCCTTTAATACCATGTTTAGCACAAAAGTTGTTGAATTCGTTTGAACAAAATTCTCCTCCATTACAAGATCTGAGTGGTTATGTAACAACCTGACTCTTTTTCTACTAATGCTTTAAACTTTTGAAATTCATTAAACACATCGGATTTCAATTTCAAAAAATACACCCACATTTTCCTACTATAGTCATCAACAAACAGAAGAAAATACCTGGCATCAATGATGAATGCCATGTTCATTGGTCCACAAACATCTACATGAACTAGCTAAAGGACTCTCTTGGCTCTCCAAGCTTGTCTGTCATGAAATGGAGCTTTGTGCTACTTCCCTACCTGGCAAGCTCCGCAAACACCTTGTATCTATTGTTGGATGTCAAGAAGACCATCTACCAAGTTCTCTCGAGCCAACTAAGAGAGGTAGGACAAATTAAGGTGCCCATATTGTTGACACCAAAGTGTACTGATGCCGGATGCACTCTTGGCTACCAATGCATGCTCCCTAACCTATCCAATGTCAACCAATCTATGCAGTCCATGATCTTCCACAACAAGAGCAATAGTCTTCTCGGTCTCTTTGTCAACTATGTAGCATTTGTGATTGCTAAAGATGACATCTAGATGGGCGCAATGTCTTGTAATCTAGCTCACTGATAGTAGATTAAGCTCCATTCTCGGCACATAGTATACATTTAGAAAAATTAACATTTTCTCTCCAGAGGATATCTGCACATTCCCTCTACCTACCACCATGTCCATGTACCTCCCACCACCAAACATCATTGAATCATTGCAAGCATTGTACTCTGTAAACTAGTCTTGCGTGTTGGTGAAATGACATGATGCTCCTAAATCTATGTACCAAGCGATGACTTGGACTAATTTGCTAGTCTTTTGGCTACGAATACATAGAAGACTAACTCCTCTAAATGCTCTACAATATGAGCCTTCTACCAAGTCCCTCCCTAGTTGGTTTTCTGTTCAACCAACCTTCTTTTGCAATGCTTCTTCATATGACTCCTCTTACCACAATAATGACATGTGATGTTCTTCAAATTCTTTGTGGCATCCTCACTACTACCTTACCCATTTATCTGTTAACATTTGCCTTTGCCCTTGTCTTTGGCTGCAAAGGCCTATTCTACACCCTTTGATTCAATACTACTATTGAGAATTTTCATTTTGGAGAATTTTTATAATAAAACTTACTTGTGATAAAACTTTGATCACAAGAGGTTGTAGATGTTGAATTGTTGGCCATGGAAGTACCATCTATTAAAGTAATTATTATTTAGTAATATTCAATTAGCTTTTAGTCGTAGGCTTTAATTCTCATTTTTTATTTTAAATTTTCTAACTCTAACTTTGTCTAAATTGGTTGCTAGCTCATCTGCATCTAAGCAAAATTAGAGCACATACTCCTTCATCCACTCAGTAAAGTACAAGCAATTGCACTCAAAAAAGGCAAAGGACTTAGTGTGAATTCATTCCAACTTGCACCTCGTTTTGCAAAAACAACATGGCTACAAGGAAGGGGCCATGAGGTTGTGGGATATAGATCCAAAGCATACTAACTTGGATACTTCCACTTCCCAACATGCTGCATTTGAGAAGCCAGATAGTGAGCGCACTTTTAGTGCGAGTGGCAGTGGCACTGCTTGTGGTTCTTCAAATCTTTTTACATCATCTAATGTCCAATGATGATGATGTTTTTGAAGACCCATATGATGCTGAAACTTGATTGTTGAACTTGACATTATTATTTTAATATTGAAGTTCGAACAATGAATATTTTGTAATATTTGTGTTTATCAAGACATTCGAGTTTATGGTGGTTTTATTTATTACATGATGCTATGTGGTATTCTTGTAATGTCCCCTTCTAGCAAGTCCAACTTTTTCGCAACCTTGCACACAATTTCAACTCGCGAGAGCAAACATTAGTACATAGTTCACTTTCATATCTTAGTCATTTCATAAAATTCATATTCATCTATTTCCCATTTAGGATGAGAACTACATATTCATGCACATTAATAACATATTCATCATAATAATCATGTCATCTTTCTCTCATAGGGATGATGAGTTAGGCATGAGTGGTCACCATGGGCTTGATATTCAATTCCTTTGTCTCAAGTGGGAATAATCCTCAGCTTAGCCAAAGGCCTTCATGTATCCTTGGGTTTGACCCCAAGGCCTTCATAATTAATCCTTAGGTTTTACCCCAAGGCCTTCTCCTTAGGTTTTACCCTAAGGCCTTCTTTAATCTTTAGGTTTTACCCTAAAGCTCTCTCCTTAGGTTTTACCCTGAGGCCTTCATTAATCTTTAGGTTTTACCCTAAAGCCTTCTCCTTAGGTTTTACCCTGAGGCCTTCATTAATATTTAGGTTTTACCCTATAATGTCCCCAAATTCCTTGTATATTAAATGTTGTTCTAATTCACAATTTTCACTCTAGAAATTTAAAATACCCTGCAAAACATGTTAGAGCAAATTTACAATAATATCTTCTTATTTCAGCTAACATTTTTAAATAAATAAAATCTAGTTACCCAAGGAACTCAATCATAAGAGAGGTGAGGGAAGTGGCTTTGATTGGGTGTCCCGGATCCTCTTCCTAAGGCCCAAGAGCGGATATACCATCCCTCTTGGCCTCATGTGGCGCATGCGATCCATATGAGGTGGTGTACCTAATGAGGCATCCGTTGTTCCGTTCCCCTTTCCTCTTACCATCCCCTTTCCTTTCTCTATGATTAGCTCCTTGAAGTTGAGTGCTTATGATGGGAAGATGAAGTCACAAAAGGTGCCCCGAAAGCTATCTCTCCTAAGCCCAAGAGCGGTATTCCATTATACCCCCTTGGCCCCAATGGGATTTATTAATCCCCCCTCAAGGGGTGGTGTACTTACAAGGATTCCCCTCTTGTAACACAACCCTTCATCATATAGCACTTATACAATTTTCAATATATTCAATTATATATAATTATTCATGTCAACCATTTAGTTTAGCATGTGAGATTATACATAGCATTCCTATCAATTAAAAGCTTACTAATGATAGATATTAATACCTAGATTAGATTATGAGTATAATACTTAAAGAAAACAATTATCATGAATTACTTATTAAAATATTAGAACCTGCTGATCCAAGACTAATTATTACTGATACCTTTGTAGCAGCAGATCAAGTGAAATGTATGCAATTTATATCACTGAATATTCTGTGTCAGAAATGCTTGTTGCTGATTCGATACTCTTCCAGCTTTTCCCCCGCTCCTTTTATAATCCCCGATTCCTTTGAATGGGTGCGATTTCCTGAAGGTGGCGTCTCTATCTTGAGGGATCGCATCCCTTTTATCCTCCGCTTGGTGTATATTAAGTATTCATTATTATTTGCTTGCCTTCGGTAGACAGCACTAGAGATAAATGCATCAATATTGTTTTTGATTTTATATTACTAATAATAATATTTAATGTTAATAGAATTCAATTATTAATAACATTCAATTAATACTAATATTCAATGTTAATAGAATTCAATCATTAATAGTATTTAATTAAATATTTTTATATGTATATTCCTTATAATCAGATTTCTAGTAATATTATATATTATTTAATTTATGTGAATATAAATGCCTTTATTTTATTTTATAATAATGGAAAGTTTCAATTACAAATATTTATATAATCATTATTCAAATTGATGTACAATAAGGTTGCAAATATTTATGAGTTTTCTCTATAATTATGGGGGCATTACATACCCTAAAGCCTTCTCCTTAGATTTTACCCTAAGGCCTTCATTAATCTTTAGGTTTTACCCTAAAGCCTTCTCCTTAGGTTTTACCCTAAGGCCTTCATTGATCTTTAAGTTTTACCCTAAAGCCTTCTCCTTAGGGGGTTAGCCTAAGGCCTTCTTATCAAGCACTCATGATGGGCCATCATCCTACACTCTCATCCTTATGCCTTAGAATCCTTCTATACTATCTCATTTAATCATATAATTTCCAATTTATTTATTCTTCATTTCATGTTGTGATGATCTTATGCATTCTATGCTAACACTTATTATGGTTGCTTATCAATCTATGATAGAAATATAAACTATGCATTCATTACATGGTATTTAACTCTTACTCTTTCTTGTATTAAGTATGTAGTAATCACTAAACTTTAGTCATGAGATTTATGCTAGATTCATACCTGTAGATTACCTTTGATCAGACTTTGCTTGATATCACATACTTGTGTATTTCAGATCTTCTTGGCAGTGATTTCCTTATCTTTGTTCTACTTCTGTTTCTATTTCCTTTATAGGATATGAATGGGACGAATATTCTGTAATGCTCACGCTGGCTGATTGAAGACTCCATGTGATTCTTTTGATGATGATAGTTGCTGTTGCTGCTAATTCTTTTTTTTCTTCTTAATTGCTGCTGTTAACTTCTCATATACCTGTATTTGCTGTGCACATTCGATGGGATTATTAAACGTATTTGAATTCATGGCTGATGTATTGATGAGGTGCTTGTCTGTATTTTCTTTCCTTACTTTCTTATCTCTCAAATCCCCTCATGCAATTTGAGGCAGACGTATATATCTAAGATTATAATTCTTATTGCTGATCGGGTATACATTATATCTGTTGGTGATTCCCCCCTTCAACTCTTATTCCCACACCCTTATACCCTTCTTAATGGATGTGCTTTTGATGAATGGTTGTGTCCTTTCATAACATGTTGTCCCTTTGTAATGATCGCACCTCTTCAAACAAAATTAGTTTTCAGTATAACCACTGCTGTTTAGAAATTGATCGCTGCTCTTTTGATAAGGATGATCGCTCCCTTTTAATTCTCATATAATATGTATTAGATTTATATTTGCCTTTATAAGTATCGTTACAAGTCACTTTACTCTTTAGAGACATCCGCTGCCCTTTGATTACTTTATTATATGCTAATCTATCTTTGTCTTATATGCAACTTGGCCTAGATCACTTAAAGTGATCGCTGCACTATCCTATTATTATTTGTCTTTATAGATATTTTTATATAAATATCTATATTAATATTATTTATATTTATAACTTATATTATTAATTATATATAATATTTACAAATAATATATATAACTTCTTTAATATTTATATTTATATTAATTTATTATATATTAATAATATCATACATTATAATTATTATTATGACAATATCTATCTTTGTAGATATTATATTTTAATTATATAAAATATATATGTAAAATAATATTATTTAATATTATTATTAATAATATTATTATATACGTGCTTACCATCTAAAGTGGTTTTTTCCGTCTGATCATGATTTAATTTAAACAATGCCATAATATCGGGACATGACAATTCTAAACTTAATTCATGCTTTTAGGTTGCGAATATATATATATATATATATATATATATATGTTTTTTTTACAGACAAACCCAACCCCAAAATTTTTTTGTCAGATCCACAAACCAGAACCAAGATTCAAACCAGAACCAGCAATTTAGGGCAGCTGAATAAGGTTCGCATTTTACTTTCTAACTCTGAATTCAATAACTTCATTTGGGTTTGTTACAAAGACATTTCGCAGACAATCCATAATCTGGAAACAATCATGTCTACATCATTTAAGTACCAGTGGTCATTGTTAACTGCAGTAAATGGAATTAGAATGAAAACAATGTCTTGAATTACATTTAAGTATTTATCAAAATAGATAGTAGAGAAGAAAAAGAAAGATTACCAAAGTAAGAATGCCAGGAAGTATCGGAGATTCTTCTCTCCAATGCAGTTATTCTGCAAATAATGTAAAGAATATGATTTCAGATACATCCAAACAACAATATATCCATGTCAACATAAGCGGTATATGTTTATTAATTCAAGGAAAGAAATGTAGGTGCCAATGTAAACAGACCATCCACCCACAATGATGATCAAAACGTGCAACACAGCGGTCACAAATACTGCAATGCTTAGACCTTGCAGGTCTGAAAGAATCAACATGAGAAGAAACAGGCCAGTTGGAACAGTTTTAGTCAAGATAATCACTTATTAAATAAAAATTCAACGGCTTATTTGTCAATGTTTAATGAAAGAGTGGAGAAGGACAACCTTGGAATCTTGCACGTTGTACATTGCTTTTCAGTATATATGGTACCATCATAACAGTATACTGAGAGGTATCTTGAAACATTCACGGGATTGATAGTACCCGGATCAGAAAAGCTGGTAATTGTAAATAGGATAATCCCCACAAGCACAGCGATCATACTCATATACCTGCATAAGCATCATTGCACTGCCTCTGAGGAATATTCACCACAAAATCATGTAAACGTCACGTGTTAACCACATTGTAAAGTATACAATGTAATCACATCAAAGCTATCTTTCATAATGAAATGGAAATTTTACCAGTGTATTCCCGATATATAGTAACCAGGAATAAAGCTGGAAGAAGACTTCAAAACAAAATAGTAAGTTACTCCAAGGGTTGTTAAGTATAGTATCTGCCAAAGGAAAACAAAACCCACAAGCATTAACCAGGCTAAATGATTGCACTGTCAAGGAAAAAAAATCAATGCCAACAGAGGTTTTTTAAGGACATACCTCATGTAAAAAAGTTAAAATAATACTATTATAGGGGGTTTTTTATACAGATATTTATATGCATATTTATCTTTGCAAACATAAATACTACCTACACACATGCATACAACTTTAGTAAAGAGTGCTTCCTACAGGTTAGTACTTGATAAAATACTAAAATAGTGACCATGACCAGTGCAGATAGGTGGAAAAACAAGAACCTAAATGGAAATCACATACAAAATTTTAAGGTCCAACGGACTGGAGCAATTCGTAAAAGTGACTGAAAACTTCCATTTAGAGCTTAACACTTACATTAATTCGCTGGAGAAAAAATGAACCCTAACACTAAGCATCCCAAGGTACACCCACAAGTTACAACCAATGACCAAAGCAACCTGATGTGGCAGGCTTACATCAAATGTGCAAATATGCACTAACATGTATCACCAAGGAATATTGGAGTTTCATTGAAAATATTGCCACCATGGCATCTAGGAATTTTACTAAAGAAGTTGTTCTTGCATGGGGGCCCACTTGAGATGGTGAATATACAATTAAGGATGGTGTCTACTCCTCTTCCCAAGGCGATAGGCTTTTTCATTTTGTTGTCGCCAAGATGTGGACAAATAAGCACTTCTTTTTAAAGTTTCGTGTATATTCTGAGGTCCAAGGGAAAGATCATTGTTTGTGTGGAGAGTCGGCGAGATCCCTAGTTACCATCTTTCATTATCTTGAACACGTGTGCACAGACCTTTACCTTTGGAACTCTTCACTTACAAAAGTTGTGTTTTACATGGGATGCCTAGATTACTAGATTCTATACCTTCTTTCTACCCATTCAAGTTGATGGAACTGTCAAATAACCTTTGGATAGTATAGTCATCCACACATGTGATGATAAATCAATGCAATGGCATCCCTATTAGCAAGCAGACACCAAAGTACCCTAGTCTTCTTGTTCTCACACCAGGCATAGAGGATTAACTCCTCTTTGACTCATCCTCACAATACAGGCTACAAATGTGAATTACTATTACCAATTTTCTCTTTATTTTTGGAAGATTGTCAAACATAGATGTTAGGAGAAGTTCTATGAATACCCTGCTTCCTCTTAAGACTGTACACCTAGGCCCTCTTGGCCTATGACATTCTCCAATGAACATCACCAAATGATGTATTGGCCCTTTCACAACAATTGTCGAGGACATTGGCCCTTCGTTTGCTCTCGAATCTAATACAGATTGCAGTCAGCCTTAATCTCCATCAACCTTGTTTCCTCGGATTCACTTTTTATTTGATTCATTGGTTGTTTCACTGACAATAGATCTCTTTTTCACCTATCTATTTTTCTCATATAGCTTTTCCATTTCTGATTTGTGCAAGGTTTACACATTTTTGGTTCATCTCTAGTGAAGAACTTCACTATTTTAGTTTTACTTTTCCAAATACTCAAGGTTCCACAAAGATGCTCCCCACCAAATTCTTGTTGTTTTTGGGATAGGGACATCTCAAGATGTGGGGACTCTCAGGAAACGTCCCCTTGTCATGCCACCACCACCACCAGTAAACAAGGGACATCACAGGGCTGTCTCCCTTAGAGAGGGGATGTTTCTAGGGTGTCCCCTTGATTCGGAGACTTTAAGGAAACGCCAAGACATTCTCAAGACCCTCAAGCATTTTTTTTTAAATTTGGGCCACTAACCCTAACCCTAAGGGCCTAAAGTCTAATGGACCCCACCCACACCCTAAACACTAAAAAAGCTATAAAAATTGTGGAGCCCTCATCATTTAGACCAGTCAAATTCTTCATTTATCATGAAGATTTGGTTAGAAATAGTGAGGACTTGGTGTTGGAGAAAACATTGTGATAGAATTATGAAAATGGCATTCATCATGAAGGTCCATATCATTGCAATGTCCCGTTCTAAAATTCCCTTATTTTTCCTTAAATAAATAACCCTAACTCGCAATAATAGCTGCATAATTAATTACAAATATTAATTTATCCTAAAAATTGTAATTTTGATTATAAAATTCAGATTTAAAGCTTATGATATATCTCTGAAAATATAAAACTTATCCTTTAATTTCTGTTGTGATCCATCATCCAATTCGCAACAATTCTCTTTATATGATTGTCTCTAATTTTTGCCTAAGTTAGGGGTTTTCATCCACTAACTTGATAAGAGATGTTAAGGGTTTCTGTCCTTAATTTCTGAATCCATAGCTTGTATTCCACAAGTAAAATAAATATTATGTTTTCATAATTGTTATTATATGATATGATTGATATGATGTTCACTTCTTTTGGTTTCTCTTAGTCGTACCTCTGCAAATGCCCCTTGAGTAAAATAAACTAAACTTGAATTATAATGTAATGTCCCCTTCTAGACACATGGTTAGTCCATCATGGAGTTCCCGTGGGCTAGCGGTTTGGTCAGGGAACTATGGTTGGTTGGCTCTGGAGGTCCTTGTCAGTGTTGGAGTTATGGTTCGCATTCAGTGGATCCAGTTGGCACCCTCGTGGTTGGCTCAGTGGGCTCTTGGTTGTTACTTACTATTTTTAGTAAGTCCGGGTACTGTGTCGGTTCAGGATTTTCAGAGTTGGATCAGATCCATTTCGTCGAGACCTTTCCGACAAGCTAAAGATCAGGGAATGCTGACACCATCTTCATAGTTATTTTAAAGTTCGAAGATTCATTAATGTTATATTAATAAAGACTTTATTATAACTATTGAAAAGTGGAGATTAATGAAATTAACACATGAGGTGATGTCTTGACCTTGGGCGCCCATCCCTAGGAGACATAAAGTGAACTTAAAATGTTATTTTCCCTCCTAATTGCCCAACACCCATCTTGGAGGGAGATAAAAGGTCATTTGGAGCTCATTTTGGGTTATGCTATGTTTTGGATATTTTCTTGTGAGAGCTTTGCTAGGGTTTCTGGAGTTTGTGTATTTGAACCAGGCTTTTAGAGACGAAAACCTCCATTAGTAACGGTATTCCACAGGTGTGAAAGATCACCCAACGGTACCATGGAAGGTGGATGTATTCAGCATTCACAAATGTGCCGAAATGGAGTTTGACGGAAGAGATTGTAGAGATTCATTGGATATTCTTATTGCAGATTTATTAGAGGTGTGAGAAGACCAGTTTAGACCAGTTTACATTGCTAAGAAGAGGCAGATTTGATATTGTTTGGGATTGTGTTTGCAACAGCTACTGGCCGTACCACTCAGCCAGGCCGTACATCTTTGTGGGGGATCAATTTGTGGAGTTTCATTGCATTTATCACCATTACCTTGGACGCCTAGCTCATGGAAGGTTTGCAGACCATTTACAGCATTGAATAGCAGATTTGGGAGAGGGTTTGTTGCTGTCATCACCTACAGCCATAGTCGTACTTGCTCTAGTCATGACGTGGGTCCTTTAGTGGACTTCCTTCTTGCATTGTAACTTCTATTTGGGTTTTAGAGGGGCGTTTGGAGCCCTATTCATTGCTGCCTATGATTGTATGTTCATTTCTTGTCTTTCCTTGGAGTGCGGAGTGACTTTCAGCCATACCCTTGGCTGGTCCGGCAATAGACAAAAACTGAAGTTTCAAATCTGCAAATGGGTATGTGTTAGAAGTTGATGTTTTGCTATTTTGCTATCTGGGTAGTTGATGGTTTCTTTATATCTATTGCATATTTTCTGGGTTCTCGTCATATGCTTTGTATTGTATGATCCGGCATCACACATTTACAGGAAAACATAAAACCCCCTTCTGCATCTTCTGTCTATCTAAAAGAACACACAAAAATCTAATAAAAATCACACAATAAAATATTTAAAAATAAACCAACAAGTACGGCACATTACATATAATTTTAGTTTATTATTTCCTTAGGAAATCGCACCATGTTGGCCCATTTGTGGGTTAAAAATATTCATCGCTAGCTGTGTGTGTATCAGCTTGTGCATCTCTTTATAGATGCTGCCTTATGTCTTTTTAGAAGTCGTGCACCTCTGAAATGGTTGCATAGGAGTTTTGAAGTGTTTGGGCGCTGATCTTTGGATGCTACGCATTGCTCTTAATGGCTCGCGCACCTTCAAACTCCTTGGTTGTATATGATTTATGGTTGTGCCAATTCAAAATGTGACGCTTTTGTTTTGTAACAACCTTCTTCACATATTGAAAGTCTTGCACATTTTTAACTCCTCGGGCCATTCTTTTCTAATGGCTTGTGCTAGTTTAAAAAAAGATTGCGCTGGGTTTATTCATTGTTGCGTGATGATTCTGATGACCGTGCCTCTTCCTGGAAGCTTTGCATGCCATTTTGAAGGCTCACTATTCTTTAAGCTAGTGCACTTCTTGTATTGTGTTATGCCTTTTTTGTGTGATTTCATTTTTAAAATGGAACATTATAGTCCACCCTTCCCAAAGATTGCTTGTCCTCAAGCAATGTCAGTTCAACTCTTAGCCCTTCAAATTGAATCATTTTGGCAATACCATGATCCCAAATCCACTTTGGAGATTTATAGTTCCTAGACATTGATCCTCCTTGTGATGTAATTAGCTTCTATTGCGACACACTAATATAATTTGGAATTGAAAACTCTACAACAAGTGACGCTTCTCTTATTGTCTTGGTTATGTATGAATAATGATGTCCCTAGAGAATAGTGGTTAGTATACTTGCCTCAACTAGACTGCCAATATAGTCCTTTAATGTCATAAGGTTGATACCATCCTCTAAAGTATGAGTACAATTTATTTTCCAGTATTCATCCAACGCATGTACTTGTATTTCCCAATAACTCTCAACAACAAAACCAAGAGTTGGAAATTGGCAAGGTTTGTAATTTAAGATTAGTTTTCTATCATCCTCAAAGAGAAAAAACAAAAAGACATCTTGCAATAGCATAGTTTGAAACCAAGTATAGGAAGCATCAATCTAAAATTTCCTTTTTGGCATCCATTGCATCTGCAAAGAACCGCTTTGGTTGGCCCAACCTTCACATAGTGTCATGGATATCTCTTTGAGTCAAAGCAAAAAAGTGAGCTTTCCATATATTAAGACGAGAATTAGAAGCATGACACACATCTATGACCTTAAATGCAATGTTCTTTTCTGAAATGATTTTATATCTTTTTGGTCCACTTTCAAGGTTCTCACATTCTATAACTAATCCAATCAGAGAGTTTCTAGAAATATCACAAAATACTTCTTTCCTTTCATATATAGGTTCACTACCTTCTAGACTTGAACTAACTTCCTTTGGGCTGTCAATTGGTTCCCTCTTATTGTTAGAGAGAGGAAGTCCCCATTGAGAAAAGGCATTAGTGCAAACAGTACTTTCTTGTTCTTGAAGACCCTGAGTTGGCGTACCATAATCAGAATTGATGATAATTTCCTAACAAGAACTCTTCACCAATTCTCCTTCATTAGAATTCTCATCCATGCTACTTAACTTGTTGTGCAGTTCAGGGGAAAAATATCAGCTTTGTGCAAACAAAAGTTGTGGATCCAAATCTTTTACTTTAGTTAGTTCCCCAGCTTTTAAGTTCTCGGATTTAGCATTGTCTCCTTCAGTTCTGTCTATCAATGAGTATTTTGTATGATTCTTTTCAAGCACCTTACCAATTGAGTCGTTTTATTATTTGAACAAACAAAAGCAACCCCATTTTCATTGTCAACTATTTTACAGTTTACCATCCCTTTGCAATTCTTCTCTCCAATAACCTACTTTATCTACATCTTGAGTATAATGCTCTAATGGATCAGGTGAACTTTCACATGCCGGTTTATCAAATCTCACATAAGTATGCAGGGTAGCAGATTCATTGATATCTTTGATATCAATAGGGGTAGCATCTACTGAATCAGATTTGGATAAATTCAATGCCTTTGTAAGTTCTTCAACTTCCTCGATATCACCCTTCCTTTCCCTTGTACATGAGGAGTTGAAACTGGAGAATCTTCAAATGACTTTCCTCTTGAAAGGCATGGAGAAGGAACCCTTAATGTTGCAGTGGTAGCAGCAGCAAAATCAACAGAATGTTCTTCAACAACTCTAGTGTTTAACTCGTGTTTTTCTCTCATTCAAAGCTACAAGCTTTTCCTAAAGAGTATTGTATGAGCTTGATCCTATTACTCTGGCTGTGTCTCCATCATCAGGATCTGTTACCATCTTGGAACTAGCTGCCACAGAAGAATTTGTCACACGTTTTCGTTGATGCTGCATATGTTTCTCATGTTGTTGTTGCTGTTGAAATTCTTGCTGATGAAGTGTAATTGCGAGTTGAAGATCAGAATTAAGCACTGAATCTAACTGTTGTGTACTTGTCACAGAGGCAATATAATCTGCTGTGCTAGCTGCAGAATGATTTTCATTCCAGCAGCTATTAACCTGCTCTTCTGTTTTAAATTCCTTGAACTTCTCAGTCATGAATACAGTATCTCCATGGATCTCATGACATTGGTTGATTAGATTAGTGTGAAGTATAGCTTCCTTTTGATTTTTATTAGCCCATATATTTGTCATTTGATTTTTATTACCCCAAACAACCTGGTAGGTGAATTTCAGATCAGCTATTGGTTGACTTTTCTGTGTAAGAACCAATGTGATGTTTTTTGCCCATGCTTGCCTTCCTCCCACTTATCCAAAATGTAAAACATAGGAGCATTACAGTTATGCACTATAGATGGTACTAGCTGCCTCAAAATAGTGGTGAAAATAAATTCCTCTTCTCCGTTACTACAGTTATGCACTATAGATGGTACTAGCTGCCTCAAAATAGTGGTGAAAATAAATTCCTCTTCTCCGTTACCAATGATAACAAAAAGATCTTCACTCAGCAATAGAGTCCCTTGATAGGTGGTAGGAATATGTTCTTATTATAATCCAATAAACTAATTGCCCTCTTTTGTATGAGCTTACATGCACTAGTGTGAGTTTTGTGGGGTGATGTTACAAAGGTTCCATCCAATGAATACCATAATAAGAAGATGGGAAATTCTCTATCATTGCCATTTCCCATAGCAGCTAGGCAGCTTTCACAAGTTATTCCTTGCTTATAAATATCCATTCTTATGCGCCATCCTCTCTCAGGTGCTAGATGTATGTTATGAAATAATATACTCTGCTTAACCCAAGTATTATCAAAATTCTGCTTATTCATATATCTGGCATTATATGTATCTTTCAACTGCCATTGGGAAACACCTATATTAGCAAGAGCATATGTATTCTCCTCAATAGATTTCGGCCTTGAAAAAGAACAAGAAAGATTGGCTTGATCACATTGAATGAGATCATACACTGTCATGATCTTTTGCTCTCTCATTTCATTTTCACCAAAGATCCTGGGCAATGAATACAAACTCTTGATTGTCATTGCTGATAGTAAAATGTTGCATCTTTTGCCATGATGAATTATGGGAGTGTTGTGAATACCCGGATCCCATTCCTTTGTGCAAAGCCAATTTTGTATTTGAGTAAAGGGATCTAAGTGTCCTTTACTGCAGGTCGTATCTTTCACTTCATTTAGCATCAAGCTCCCCGGGGTAACTATCTCCATTTTGTCTTCAAGTGTGGTGGGGTGACAACTTGGTGAATGTGTCCATTGTTCTTCAATGTCTAGGTTGGTCTCTCCTAGACCCATCATGTGCAAGTCAAAAGTCTCCTTCTCATGACTACAAACTAACCCATCACCGAGCTCATCGATCTTGGAACCAAAGAGCTCGAATGTTTCTTGGTCAACCTTCACGTAGTCGCTATGTATCATCATGGATTTTTCTTGATAAACTTGCAATGCCTCCTCATGGGGGTCAATCTTAGACAAATCATTCTTCACAACATCATCACACGATCCAATCATTTCCATACAGTGCGAATCATTATTAAATGGTTCAATTACTTCCATACCAGAATATTGGGTGAATGTTTCTTGGGCATCATCTGCAATTATGGACACATTTTCAACACACAATATCGGCCCTTCTTCTTCCTTGGGTTTAGTAACTTCTTGTGGTTTTGATTCTGACTTCTCTTCTGCTGTCATTAATGATTCTTTTGGATCTTGCTCCTTGATCTCCTCCTTAGCCATTTTTCATATGTATTCATATAGACCTCTTTTGTTGGGATAATGGTACTCGAGTGCCTCCAAGTACTCATCAAACGAAACACAAGCCTTTGCATGATCTGACAAACTTTGATACTGGTCAACAATTTTGGGAGCCTCAAGTTTGTACAATAACTCTTGAATAAGGTCCATGTACTCTCCCCTTTGTTGTCCTTCAAATCTCTTTGATTAGAATGAATCCAAAATTTTAGCTTTACCTCGCAGGTTGGCAAGATCAATGCTCTGATACCAATTGCAATGTCCCGTTCTAGAATTTCGTTATTTTTCCTTAAATAAATAATCCTAACTCACAATAATAGCTGCATAATTAATTATAAATATTAATTTATCCTAAAAATTGTAATTTTGATTATAAATTCAGATTTAAAGCTTATGATGTATTTCTAAAAATATAAAACGTATCCTTTAATTTCTGTTGTGATCCTTCCTCCAATTTGCAAACATTCTCTTTATATGACTGTCTCTAATTTCTACGTAAGTTAGGGGTTTTCATCCACTAACTTGATAAGAAAAGTTAAGGGTTTCCGTCCTTAACATTTGAATCCATAGCTTGTATGCCACAAGTAAAATAAATATTATGTTTTCATAATTGCTATTATATGATATGATTGATATGATGTTCACTTCTTTTGGTTTCTCTTATATATCTTACCCCTTCAATATTCGTACCTCTTCAAATGCCCCTTGAGTAAAATAAACTAAACTTGAATTATAATTTTAGTTTATTATTTCCTTAAGGAAATCGCACCATGTTGGCCTATTCGTGGGCTAAAGATATTCATCGCTAGCTATGTGTATCGGCTTGGGCATCTCTTTATAGATGTTGCCTTATGTCTTTTTAGAAGTCGCACACCTCTGAAATGGCTGCGTAGGAGTTTTGATGAGTTTGGGTGCTGATCTTTGGATACCACACATTTCTCTTAATGGCTTGCGCACCTTCAAATTCCTTGGTTGTGCATGATTTATGGTTGTGCCAATTCAAAATGCTACACTTTTGTTTTGTAACAACCTTCTTCACATATTGAAAGTCTTGTGCATTTTTAACTCCTCGGGCCATTCTTTTCTAATGGCTTGTGCTGGTTTTAAAAAGATTGCGCTGGGTTTATTCATTTGCCCGATGATTTTGATGGTCGTGCCTCTTCCTGGAAGCTTTGCGTGCCATTTTGAAGGCTCACTATTCTTTAAGCTAGCACACTTCCTATATTGTGTTATGTCCTTTATGTGTGACTTTATTTTAAAAATGGGACATTACAGTCATCTCAAAAATGGCTGCTCCAAACCCCCACAAGGGGCGTTGCCCCTCAACCTCACTGGGGGCTCCACCCCTAGACCCCAACTAGTTGTCCATGAATCAAGGTGTCCATGGTTCCCCCCTCCATGAAACTCATCCCCTCATTCTAAAACTTCCTGGAAATATGCAATTATTGGAGTTCCTTGTAACATTGCTACATGCTACTATAACTAGTTAAGATTTCAATTTCTATTAACCTATTGTGGAAATTCTTGATAATGGAAACATGTGAATTCTCAAGCATGGCCTAAGTCTAGGAATATTTTCTTGTTAATGTTGCAAAATTCTTGCGCATATTGTGTCACAAATATATGGTTTCCATGACTCAACACTATGTTGTTGAGACTGCTCAACATGTTTTTGTTGGCTATGATTTTGCAAAATTTGTTTGCACTCTAAATCCACACACCAAATTCATCACATTAAAGATATTATGTGCAAAGAGCCATGAAGATAGTTCCAATCGTGTGCGATGAATATTGTCCTCCAGCTCGTCATTTTTTTCTTTTGTATTTAGCTTGACATAATCATTGGGTATTTCAATTACTGGCAAGGGACCTCTCTACTTTGTTGAAGCATTTATAGTCTCATATGAGATTCACTAATTTTCTTTACCATATCGGTAAGTGTTGGTGTTCAAAACCATTGATCCATTCTCCTAGAGCTTTCACTCAAAACCAAGACAAAGGGAACAAGATTATCCTAGGTAAAGAGGCAAGACTCGTCCACACAGAATAGGCGGTTTGAAACTAGGTGATAAGAGTAGGCAAGCTCTTCTTCTTCAGGGTCTGCTAAACCTGGAAGGGTGTTTCCCTAAGGTCTCAATAGGACAATTAAACAACAATAAAATGTTATAGCCTCGGCCTTGACTAACCATGCCCTTATGGCAGCCACAAGTAGACCCATATGACATCATATTAAGCAAATTATAGTAGGCAAGCATATGCAACAAATGATGGCAAACAAATTCATATAACTAGAGATGAGTCCCCTTAATTCAGCATCCACATATGCAACCTAGAAACTGCTCCATCATGACTCTAAAAATTTGACCACATACATGCTCACACAAGATTTAATACAAGTTCTACTCTGAGTCATTAAAAAGGGTAGGACCTAAAAACTACAAACAAACTAAAATAAACAATGTATTTTAAAGATTTAAAACAATGTTGTAGAGCGACAAGTTGCTGAAAACTGGTGCCTTGATCACATGAGCAATTGAGTCAAATACAACCCTCAACACTAACACATTTGCAAGACTGATATATGAGAACCGGATATACAACTGAAAACCATAAGTATGGCTCTATGATCGACAAGTGAAAACCCATCTGTGAACCAAAAACATTTATGAAATAGCATACTTAGAGAATCCACAACTAAAAAAGACAAGTCCATAAAATATTTAGGGCAAAACCGTTTTACAGCAGCCCCTTTATGTGATATGACATCATGCTTTTAACAAAGACAAGGATCCAAAAGAAAAATGAAGAAACAACTTGCATAAAGTGTCCATCTTATAAACTTTAAAGTCGTGAATTTTATTAGTTTACCATGTCATGTGGGCTCCACACTTTAATTAAAACTCATAGCTTACAGAAAATTTTAAGGGATCAACTAATTTTAAAATCTTTATGTTACTTTGTACACGCAAACCCACCTCAATTTAATTGTAAAGCCATTTGATTATCCCTTTCTTACAGGAGATCAAAAGAGTTATAATATTTTGCAACCTCTTTGTTGGCGCCCAACACTAACTCACCACTCCTTCCAACCAATAGCGCACCATTCCTTTGACACCTTTTGATCCTTGCCTTCCAAGTTGCATGGTCCATTGATGCATTTTAAATCCAACAATTCTTGCACTCCTAGCCTTACACCATTAGAATTCCCATCTTGAAGTGGCACCGACCAGTGGATGTCTTCTGATCAAATGAGCAGATTGCTTTATTGTTAAATGCCGTTTTGCATGTTCTACACAGTACCTATGAGTTCCATGTGCTACAGTCACCATTCTACTAGAAACTTCTCCTGATATTATGCAAGGCTTGTATCAAATGTTGCACCATTGTTGTTTGTTGTTGTGCAATATTTAAGTGCTTCACACCATTGTTTATACAACTCCTACACATGCATTTTGCGTTTGTTTGTTGGATATCACCTTTGGCTGCGTCATCGTTAAACATTTAGGCCCAATCTCAAATACCATACAAATATCAATATTCAAAGCTAGCTTCCATGTTGCTCACATTCTATTTGTGTTATGTCCCCTTTTTGAGCTAAAGCGACTTCAAGCTTGAAGAATGCAAAGTTGTTTTTTAGTAGCCGCAACTAATTTTCCTTGGCAAAACAAAGTTGGGATATGACTTTGTATACTTCTGTGATATTTTTAGAAAAGTCAAAATTAATAAAATAAATTGCCAAGAGGAAAAGTGACCCACTTGGAGAGTGGAAAAAAAGAGAAAAAGGGAGAAAAAGGCAAATGACAATTAAAATAATATTTTATTAATTAAAATATTATATTATTCCAAAGGTGACCGCCCAAGCCTTGGCGGAAAAAATAATAAAATATTATTATTTTATTGTCTCTAACGTGGCCGCAGAACATGAGGAGAAAAAAAAAGTAAAATTAAAATAAATTAATATTTTATGATGGTGGACTTCAAAATGAAATAAAATGGATTGGAATTGGGCGCCCAAGTGAAGGATTATAAAATATGAGATTTGGAAGTCATTTTCATCATCTTGTCATATTGTCATTTGATATTTCAAGAGTTTTCTCTTGGATGTAACAAAGTTTCAGCAAGCTTCTAAGGACGAAAACCCTTAGAATTCGTGGTTTGGACAAAAACCCATCCCACTTGGTGAGATGAATCCATCTAGGGCTCATTATTGGGCTTAATTGCAGGTTTACTTCATTGTGGAGCTTCATATCAACTAGGGTTTGAAGTTTTTCTTGCAGGTTGAGAGCTTAATGATTTAGATTTGAAGATTATTTTGATGCATTTCCATCATAACATGTACGGCTAGGGTTTGGAGTTGGAGCGCCACATTTTGGAGGGCTTATTGGTGAAGAATTTCATGCTTTTGCATTCAAATTTATAAATCAAAAATCAGCAAATCCATTTCAGACTTCAAATCGGAGGTTTTAGAGGTCATTTTTGGCATGGTTATGCAAAATTATCCACCTAGGAAGTAATCGCCACATCCTAAGACAAGTCGCTGGCATATTGGAGGAGTTTTGAGGCATGGAAAGGTGTATTTCAGTCACCTAGGGTTTGTAACAGCAGCTGCAAACATATTTCAGATTGGTGATTGATATATTTGCCTCATACTTTGACATTTGCAATCATCCTAGCATAGACGGCTTGCATTGGGAGCTATCGCTTCACATTTGGAGGTGATATTTGGCATGTTTCATCATTGTCTACATTCAGAAATTTCATATCAGCAACTCAGAATTTCATAACAGCAAGGTACAATCAGATCCGGGCTTAAATCAGACCTCTACACATCTCTATTTGTCATCAAACTTGTACCCAAATGTGGAGGATTCAATCGGGTATGTTTGTACAACAATTTGTTGATATAATCATTTCAAATCTTTAATTTGAAATAAAATATCTTCTTGTTCTGAGTGAAATCAAAGCTCTGATATATATTTTCAGTTCATTAGTTTGTTGATATTTCATTTCAAAATGGTTCTATATTGTCATCATTATATGGCAAATGCATCATTTAATTGAAAACTCACAGAACCACTCAAACCAACCAAGAAACGCTAATCAGAAATTCAAATCAGCATTGAGAAAAACAAGGTAGAATTAGTAAGGGTTCTTACAGTTGTATCAAAGCTTGGATCTTGCCAGCTTGGAGGGTTTAGATTGCTTATATGCAGCCGCCTAAAGTTGGTCCACACAGATATTACACTAGAAGAAGAGGAGGCCAGCAAGATAATTAAGAGGAAGAGACTCCAATTACAGGTACAAATCAGGTTGATATGGATAGGGAAAGAAGAGTTGGGAGTCCACCAAGAGATGACAAGAATGTTGGTGATCTTCTAAGGGATATAGCAAGAGGACAGCAGGATATGGCAGTAGGACAGCAACAAATGACCAATGCCTTGACACAAATGATGCAAATGCAAATGATGAATAGAGACAATGTAAGAGCTATTCCAGCCATACAGGTGAAGGTAGTGTAGCAGGTACACCTTGTGTTGGGAGAACACATGTTACTACAACGGATAGACCATTGCAACCCACGTTTCTTCCTAGAGAGGAAGAAGAGGAAGAGGTAGTTGAGGATGAGGAAGAGCAACCATTGGCGGATGAGTTGGTCACCATACATGATGAGTATAGAGCACTTCTCAATGAAATCAAAGAGGATCTAAACTTCAATCAATACATGAATCAAAGGAAGGATAGAAGAAGATCAAGGGTAGAGCAAAGACCTAGAAAGCAAGCAAGGAAACACAAGGAATTCAAGGAAGCCATGAACAAAGTATCTCTACCTAACTTTGATGGCAACGGTAAGACAAGTGCTAGAGCTTGGGTTCACAAGCTAGATACATTCCTCACACTCAAACCAATGTGAGAAGACAAGGCTATACAGTTTGCAACCATGCATTTAGAGGGAGTAGCTTATGATTGGTGGCATAATGGACTTGTGACACAAAACCATGCAATGATTCATTCTTATGAGGAGTTTACACGCAAGCTCATTGCTAGGTTTGACAAAAAAGATGTGGAAGTCTACTATAGAGATTTGGCACAAATGAAACAAGTTGAGCATGTGGATTCCTACATCAATGAGTTCCAAAAGGTTGTTGTTAGGGTTCCTGATATATCAGGAAAAAAAAAAGTTACAATGTTGTTTGTAAAGGGTTTGAATGCTAGGATGAAGGGTTTGGTAAAGGCTCATAAGCCTAATACACTTGATGACGCAATTCAGCTTGCACTTGACCTTGAGACATCACCTCCTTCATTTCAGTCCCAAAAGAAGAGCTTCAAGCATGAAAAATCAGATTAGCATTCACTTGAGCAATCCACGCCTACAAAATTTGAAGCTACACCAAAGATTGATTTTGGAACAAAGAATGATCTTCGCAAAAAAAAGTTATGTTTTTCTTGCAAAGAACCATGGGAACCAGGCCATAGGTGTCTTGGAAAAGGTAAAGTGCATTACATAGAGGTTCTTGATGATGAGGATGATGATACTAGTTCGGAAAGTGAACATGGACAACCAAAACCAAATATTGAAAGAAAGGGTAGCAAAGGAACTAGGATCATTTATCTTTCAGGAGCTCCAAGGTATGACCCATTCCTATTTGAAGGTATCTTGTTTGGGTGTAAGGTCGTGGCACTTCTTGATAGTGGAGCTACGCATAACTACATTGATGAAAATTTGGTGGATAAGAGAGGATTGCATAGTGATGATTTTGAGGGCTTTGATGCGACTATAGCAGGCAGTTTAACTATTCCATGCAAGAAGAAAATCAGCAAGCTTAGCATTCTATTTGGTGAGTATACACTTTGTGATAACTTCTATGTTCTTGATTTGAAGGATAATGATATTGTTCTTGGAATGCAATGGCTACATTCACTACATAGAGTCATTCAAGACTTGCAAACCATGAAGTTGAGTTTCCAACATTAAGGGAAACAAGTCACAATGAAAGCACTCAAGTACACGCTGCCACACCAAATTACAGCTAAGAGTATGAGAGTTATAGACAAGGAACCACTTCATGAGGATATCTATGAGAATTTTTCAATGTATATCAGCATGGGATAGCAAAGGCATGATGGAGGATTGTGGCACTTTTGGTAAGAAGGTTGCATGATCTCCCTTTTGCAAACCTTGAGCAACATGGTATAGCACATGAAGAACCATACCAAGGGCCTAGATTGATTTGGGATCCAGGAATTGGTTGGTATATTTGATTCTAATGCAGATTTGATAAATGTGATTGCTTGAGAGCAAGCAATCTCAAGGTGGGAGGACTTGTAATGTCCCTTTTTGAGCTAGAGTGACTTCAAGCTTAGAGAATGGAAAGTCGTTTTTTAGTAGCCGCGACTAATTTTCCTTGGCAAAACGAAGTTGGGATATGACTTTGTATATGACTAATTTTTCATTAAGCTCTCAACCTGCAAGAAAAACTTCAAACCCTAGTTGATATGAAGCTCCACAATGAAGTAAACCTACAATTAAGCCCAATAATGAGCCCTAGATGGATTCATCTCACCAAGTGGGATGGGTTTTTGTCCAAACCACGAATTCTAAGGGTTTTCGTCCTTAGAAGCTTGCTGAAACTTTGTTACATCCAAGAGAAAACTCTTGAAATATCAAATGACAATATGACAAGATGATGAAAATGACTTCCAAATCTCATATTTTATAATCCTTCACTTGGGCGCCCAATTCCAATCCATTTTATGACTTGGGACTTGTAATGTCCCTTTTTGAGCTAGAGTGGCTTCAAGCTTGGAGAATGGAAAGTCGTTTTTTAGTAGCCGCGACTAATTTTCCTTGGCAAAACGAAGTTGGGATATGACTTTGTATATTTTTGTGATATTTTTAGAAAAGTCAAAACTAATAAAATAATTTGCCAAGAGAAAAAGCGACCCACTTGGAGAGTGGAAAACAAGAGAAAAAAAGGAGAAAAAGGCAAATGACAATTAAAATAATATTTTACTAATTAAAATATTATATTTTATTCCAAAGGTGGCCCAAGCCTTATTGTCTCTAATTTGGCCGCCCAACTTGAGGAGAAAAAAAAGAAAAATTAAAATAAATTAATATTTTATGATGGTGGACTTCAAAATGAAATAAAATGGTTGGAATTGGGCACCCAAGTGAAGGATTATAAAATATGAGGTTTGGAAGTCATTTTCATCATCTTGTCATATTGTCATTTGATATTTGGAGAGTTTTCTCTTGGCTGTAACAGAGTTTCAGCAAGCTTGTAAGGACGAAAACCCTTAGAATTCGTGGTTTGGACGAAAACCCATCCCACTTGATGAGATGAATCCATCCAGGGTTCATTATTGGGCTTAATTGCAGGTTTACTTCATTGTGGAGCTTCATATCAGCTAGGGTTTGAAGCTTTATTGCAGGTTGAGAGCTTAATGATTCAGATCTGAAGATTATTTTGATGTATTTCCATCATAACATGTACGGCTAGGGTTTGGAGTTGGAGCGTCACATTTTGGAGGGCTTATTGGTGAAGGATTTCATGTTTTTGCATTCAGGTTTGTAAATCAGACATTAGCAAATCCATTTCATACTTCAGATCGGAGGTTTTAGAGGTCATTTTTGGCATGGTTATGCAAAATTATCCACCTAGGAAGTAATCGCCCCATCCTAGGACAAGTCGCTACCATATTGGAGTTTTGAGACATGGAAAGGTGTATTTCAGTCACCTAGGGTTTGTAACAGCAGCTGCAGACATATTTCAGATTAGTGATTGATATATTTGCATCATACTTTGACATTTGCAATCATCCTAGCATAGGCAGCTTGCATTGGGAGCTATCGCTTCACATTTGGAGGTGATATTTGGCATGTTTCATAATTGTCTACATTCAGAAATTTCATATCAGCAACTCAGAATTTCATAACAGCAAGGTACAATCAGATCTGGGCTTAAATCAGACCTCTACACATCTCTATTTGTCATCAAACTTGTACCCAAGTGTTGAGGATTCAATCGGGTATGTTTGTACAACAATTGGTTGATGTAATCATTTCAAATCTTTAATTTGAAATAAAATATCTTGCTGTTCTGAGTGAAATCAGACCTCTGATATATATTTTCAGTTCATTAGTTTGTTGATATTTAATTTCAAAATGGTTCTATATTGTTATCACTATATGGCAAATGCATCATTTCATTGAAAACTCACAAAACCACTTAAAACAACCAAGAAATCCTAATCAGAAATTCAGATCAGCATTGGGAAAAACAAGGCAGAATTAGTAAGGGTTCTTGCAATCTATGTCAGTTCCTCAATATATGCATTGATTTTTTGCTTTGCATGGCCTCTACCTACTTAAACACTTTGCCAACTTCCATTCTAGCTACACAAGCCTCCCTTTGGTTGTGCCAAATCTTCATGACACAGTGGCACTTTTCAGATTTCATTATAGCTATTTAAACCTACATGCTAAGCTTCTTCATTATTAGCATGCACTCTTGCTCAATTGGTATTTTATATGCACACAAATCTTTGGTTTAGTGATAATGTTGAGATCAGTATGGACGTGCCATGATTCAAATCTGTAATTTGCCTTGCATTGGGCTAGAAACTCCAAGCCAAGCCAAGCATTTCAATCCATATGCTGCTTTCCTTCTCCAATGATCCATGCCATCCTTTATGCCATGTTGGCATTCAACCTCACGTGCATCCACTCTTCTAAACACGCCTTATCATGTTGCTTGTACTGGATATGATGCTTTATATGCCGGCATTAATTGCAGGGTCTGTGCAATCATATAAATGGTTGTGTCATTGCTTTAACTATTGCACAATAGTTGTATATCGCTACTCCTCTAAACCTCCTCACAACATTTCAAACACATGCACCGGGCTCTAAAATGATGCACCAAGTTTGCTTTGTTCTATATCAAAGGATTTCACAATATATGAATATAGTTGCACCATGCTTCAACTAGTGTGTAGAGTTCAATCTTCGTCTTCATATGTGCCACCTCAACTGCTGCAAATGGGCATTCAGTTTTTCTTTTGAATTATCTATTTCAAATGCACAGCTCGGTCCCCTCTTGCAATTCCCATTGCAATGTGAAAACAACAAAACCCCCTAATATCCACACAGGCAGCAGCACAGAGGAAAGAACAAAGTATATTTAAGACTCAAAAGACCATGGACCCGAATCACTCAATTCTATTTGCAAAAGGATGGCTAGTCTGCAGAATATCACATTTGAAAGTCTTTATAAGCTGGATACGAGTCCCTAATAAAGTTTGACTTGTACATTGCTCAGGTCCAAGAGTCACTAAGTCGTAGAAGGCGCAGAAAATGGATGCAAGCCTTGGCCAAAAAGGGTGTTTTATAATTATTTCAGGTCCACAATATGTAATGAATTAAATTGTGGACATAAAACACATTTATCCTTCAGACCAAGACAACTGCATAGCTAGACATAAGAAAGACTATGGGATCCACCAAAGGTACAAGCATGGGACCATATAGAGCATGGATGCGAGATACCCCATTCAAGATTTAATTGACTGGATGTTTAGGACCAAGACTAATACACACTAAGTGGTTGCAAAAATAACTTGCAGATTTCGTGCACACCTTTATGGCAATCAATGCAGGTTGAACCTTACACATAACCTATTGTCATGTCCCCATTTCCGGCTTGAGCACCAAGTGATGAATGGATTAGCCTACTCCTCATTCCCGGAGGCTAATTCTGAATGATAAGGGAATGAATTGGGTTTTGACTAACTCTGGGTGTTATTTTGCAGGTAGAATCAAGGAGTTTTGAGTCAGAATCCACTAAGTCATGAGCAAGGCGCCCATTTTGGCAGAACACACCCATTCTGGCGCCTAGCTTCAAGAGTCACTTCTGGCATTGAAGATGAGGATTCAAACAGAAGGCGCTCCACCTGGATGGGTTCTGCCAACCAAGCGCCTAGATCAGATATGGACTTGAGCAAGGTATAATGAAGTTTCATGCTTGGGAGCCCATGTCATGATGAACCTACCAAATGTGCGCCTTGGGTTTTGAAGGATATAATCAAGAGAATGGAGTCATCTAAGGGTATGATGTGAACCTATTGAACTTGCAGGATCATCCAGTGTTGAGTTTGGAATCACTGAAGTGGTCTAAGTGAGTTAGGCGCACTTCCTAGCCTTCACAACACTCAAAGTGCGCCTAGTCCTCATATTGCGCCTAGACTCCTTTGCAAATGGTGAATTCCTTGAAGGATTGATCAAGTGAAATCTCGCCTTCAAAAGATCCAATGGAAATGATTGGCTTGATCAAAGTGATGACATTCATCTCTAGGCGCATTTTTCCTCTGGCAACTTGTCAATGAGCGCCTAGTATGAAAAGGGTCTCTTATGGCGTTGGATAATGATTTTGAGATGAGGCGCTCAATTTAGCTAAGCTTCTTCACTAGGGCGCCTAGATGAATGATGAAGTTTGAGTGAGTATCTTGGGGGTTTCAAGGCTTAGGCGCAGATACCAGTCAAAACTTCCCCAAAAGTGCGCCGAAGGTAGATGTAAGACTTCAAAACCAGTTGGGATACAAGGCGCTCCATCATGGGGGCAAGATCAAATCTAGTTGAAGTCAAGTTGCTTTCAATCTACTTTGAAAAGATGTTCAGTTGGAGCCTAAGCGCAAATTCCTAGTCAGACTGATGGTAAGTGCGCCAAGTTGGGAAAGAAGCATCTTCATAAGAAGTAAGTCTTGGGCGCTCATTTCATAGGAGTCAATCTAACTCCTGGAAGCTACAATTTGTGGTCTAAACTTGTGGAAATATGTCAAACTATTCATTGGTGCCAAAACTACTACAAATCCTCCATGTAAGCACCTAAGTTGGAAAGAAGTTTCCAATCACTCCAAATAGCCAAGGCGCTTGGTGAGTAAGTGTCTCACTTCACCACAAGATCTTCACATATAAACCACTACATGCATAAAGGTGAATCCAACATGAGGCGTGTCATGTCCCCGTTTCCGGCCTGATCATCAAGTGTATAATGGATTAGCCTATTCCTCATTCCCAGAGGCTAATTCTAAATAATGAGGGAATGAACTAGTTTTTGACTAATTTAACCTTTTGTTTTGCAGGGGTAAAGTCATAAACTTGTAAATTGACTAAGTCTGGGAGTAGTTTCATCAACTCCAGTGATCATCATTGCCAGGCGCACTCCTTGACAGATCAGGTTCACTTTGGCGCCCAACTTCCAAAGCTCATTTCAGCTCTTAGTATAGCATTCTACTGGAGGCGCTCCTTGTAGTTAACTTCCTCCAACTCAGTGGCCAGTTCTGAGACAAGCGAAGATGTCAGGACATGAAGTTTCAAGCTTAGGTGCCAATAGCAGGCTGAACTCACCTAAATGAGCGCCTTGGGTTCTAACTATGAACTAATTGAGCATCACTGGCTCATTCAGGTTTAAACACTCCATTTTGAGCGCCTAGCCTGGATGAGTGATAGATTGAAGGCTTTAAAGCTAAGGAAAGTTACTTGGTTGAATCATCAAAGTTGAAATGGACAACTTCTCACCTAGGCGCAAAATTCCTCAATTCTGGCATCCAGAAATCAAATCTCAAGTGAGGTGCTTGTTCCATTTGCCTAAGATTCCATTAGCGCCCTAGGTTGATGAGCTTTCCAAGACACCTAAAATGGCGCCCAGTGGATCTTTCAAGAAAGGGAAACTTTCTCAGTGTTGTTCAGAAATCTAAGTTATTAAGTTGACAAGAAATAGAGCTAGATGCTAAAGGCGCACTTCTTGGTCTCCATCACCTGAGAGATGCGCCTAATGAAGTTTGGTGTCAACCTCCTTCTGTCCAACATCCAAGTGGCGCCTAGAGTCAAAAGGGTTTCCAGCATATGGAGTCATCAAACTCACCTCCAGGTTGTTAAGGCGCAATCTCATGACTCCTAAGCTTTGAATATGCGCCTAACCCTAAGAGTCTTGCCACTATGACATCAAATTGGCGCCTAAAGACCCATGGCATGAAATCAGCGCCTAGAACTAGAAGGCGTCAATGTATGAGTTCAAGGATCCTCTATTGAAGCGCCTAGACTCCAAAGGGATCATTTGGGCGCCTAAACTAGAATCAAGGTCCAAAAGTCTTCAGTAAATAATGGATAAGTGTTAAGGACTTCATTAGATGCATCTTCATGCCTCTACACCCTCAGATTGGCGCCTAGACTCTTTGCAATCCCCAAGTTGGCGCCTAACCTTAGCAAGGCACATTATCATCTCAAGATGGTTAGGCGCTCACTTCCAGATGAAGCATTCCACCTCCCTGAACATCAAATCTTGAAGAAACACCAAGGAAAGTCAATCTTCATGCAAGGCGCACTTCTGTGCCCATGAAGCATCATTCTGGCGCCCAACATCAAGTAGCATTTTGGTCAAGTTTCAGTGAGCGCCTTGGGCAGGTTGGGTGAGTGAAGTATCATGATCTCGCTAACAACCTCTAGAAGTTCCTTCTAGATAGGCACAACCTCATGATAGGCGCACTTGGCACTCCAGATACTTCAACCTGGCGCCCAGTCAGAAGAACACTTGAAACTGCGCCTAAGATGAGGTGGTTCAGGTAGTTACACAACTTGAGCTCTCATTGGTCGACAGAATGTCTTCGGGATCCGTGTCAAGGTCTCTAGATGAGCTTGCCAACTCAGAATGAGTCATAAGATGGAATATTCCCTTGGATATGCTTCTTGGGAAACGTGCCTTGGTTCCTCTTTATGCATTGAAAAACGTGCCTTCATTGCCTTTGGAAGGCCTATAAAAGGAGGAGCTCTCTCATTCATTTGGCATCTGTTCATTTGACAAAATTCTCTCTGCAAAGCTATTGAGCTTGTAATCTTGAGGCCTGCGAGTTTCAAGTGTTGGGGTGATGCTCCCTCAACAAGCAAGGTGATGCTCCCTTGTGATATTGTGAGGTGTTGACATTCAGTTGACATCATTGAGTTGAATTGAGTTGATCAAGTGTAGTCGCCATTGTAAACATCAGGGCTTCAAGGCCTCTCTTTTGTAATTCCATTGAATAAGTTGTACTTCATGCTATTGAAAGCATTATCCATGTAATAAGACATTGCAAGTTGATTGAATCAAGTAAATAAACAAGTACCCAACTCCCATTCAAGTAGTTATCTTTGATGTATATCTTTGTGTTGTTGAAGTAGTTGATGAGTTGATAGCAAGTAAAATTGTTTAAGGAAAATTTTTCGTAGAACTAGTTGGGTATCTTACAAGGCGCTAGTATCCTCCTACACTCTCTCAAAAGAGCACCTCAAGCAGGTTGACTTGGCGTGGAGTTGGTAGAGTTCCCTGGAATGTGAAGGCAATACAAGGAAACATTTCCAAGTTGTATCATCCATCATCAGTTCAAAACAATCAAGGTGTGCGCCTAAAGACCATAGGGCGCCATTTCATGAGCAAATCCTCCAAAGCTAGCACCCTATCTGAAAAACACTAGAACTGCGCCTAAGTTGAGGTGGTTGAGGTAGTTACACAACTTGGATTCTCATTGGTCGAAAGAATGGCATTTGGATCTGTGTCGAAGCTTTTGGATAAGATTGCCAACTCAGGCTGAGTTGGAGAGAGGAATATTCCCTTGGATATGCTTCTTGGGAAACGTGCCTTAGTTCCTCTTTGTGCATTGAAAAATGTGCCTTCATTGCCTTTGGAAGCCCTATAAAAGGAGTCCTCTCATTCATTTATCATCTATTCATTTTGACAAATTTCTCTCTGCAAAGCTATTTAGCTTGTGATCTTGAGGCCTGCGAGTTTCAAGTGTTGGGGTGATGCTCCCTCAACTAACAAAGTGATGCTCCCTTGTGATATTGTGAGGTGTTGACATTCAGTTGACATCATTGAGTTTGATTGAGTTGATCGAGTGTAGACGCCATTGTAAACATCAAGGCTTCAAGGCCTTTCTTTTGTATTTCCATTGAATAAGTTGTAACTTCATGCTATTGAAAGCATTATCCATGTAATAAGACATTGCAAGTTGATTGAATCAAGTAACTAGACAAGTACCCAACTCTAAGGTTGATTCATTCAAGTAGTTATCTTTGATGTATATCTTTATGTTGTTGAAGTAGTTGATGAATTGATAGCAAGTAAAATTGTTTAAGTAAGGAAAAAAATTTCGTAGAACTAGTTGGGTATCTTACACCTATGGCCCTAGGCCACAAGAAAAACTAAAGCTTATGCTTGCCTCTGTCAAAGACTACCTTCTCAAATGAGATGCACAATCTTGACCTAGTGACATGATCTCTATCCAACTTCTGCATGAAGCACTTCAAATATTCGAGCATAAATACACTATTGGTGTTTTGGGTACAAAGTTAAAACTAAGCATGAGGGCCACTACAGCAAGCAAACAACCCCAAAAGCATAAAAAACATGAGTCATGTTGATGCAGGAGCATCCGGGTCCACACTTCAACCAAAAAAAAATTCAAGTTTCTATTTTGTTTTGTTGGTGTTTTTGGCTTTTTGTTGTGTTGGTTTTGGTTTGTGCTTCAAGAGAGATTCAGATTAAAATTGGCCAAGTGAAGAGCATCAACTTGTAGAAGAGCTTGATGGGTATCATCAGTTCATGTTCAGTGCAATTTGGACAAAAATTGGTGAAGTTAGAACAAATCAGCCAAGTTCAAGGTTCGTGAACTCTTTAGTTCACCAGTCGCCCAGTTCACCGATCGGATAGTTCACCGATTGACTAGTTCGCCAATTTCATGGTTGGCCAATTAAAGAGTTGGTCGGTTGAAGAGTTCATCGATTGTACGGTCGGCCAATTGCATTGTTTCACCGAAAAGAGCTTTGGCCGAATATTCTTTGTTATCAGCAAAGTTGGAAGTTTGTAAACTTTGTCTTTCACCGACAAGTTTCAATGTCGGTCAAATAATCGGTTTGTGAACCCTTCAATTCACCGATGGCTTACCTTGCCGACGAAGACTTTGAAGAAGAAGATGAGTTCGTGAAGTCCCATTGTCACCGATTCCACTATTCATGGAGATGCAAAGTCGTCGATGAAGCTTAAGTTGGTGAACTTTTAAGTTCACTAACCTCTTTTCTCACCGATCGCCGAGTTCGGAAGTTTTAAAACTTGTCAAGTCGCCAATAAAGGATTTTGTAGCATTTTCAATGGTTCTCGAAAAACATAATCTACTGGTAAAGAAGTTTTCTATACCGATATATATATATATCGGTTGGCATTTCAGTCTCTCAACTGTGAAACGGTTCGACTTCCTATAAACGGTTTAACTGCCTCCGGGGAGATGTATAAAATAACAAGAACAGATTTTGTTAAAGAAAAAAGAAGGGGCGGCTGAGAGAGTCACGGGTAGATTGGGGATATGTCATTGAAATTATTAAATCTGGGAATTGGGGCATGATATCGTGGGTTATGAAGATGAATTGTATCCAAACCATCAAAATTATTCTTGAGCATTGTAATTATGCATATAAATAAAGGATTCAATTCTTATTGTTTATTGTAGAAATTTTGTCTTGTGGCTGCGTGACTCTGTATTGTGCTGCGTTACTCTGTATTGTGCTGCGTTATTGGGCTATTTGATAAGACTCCCTAACCACCACCTGCATCACATGCTCTTTCACATTGTTATACTTGTCTTGAACATCTAGCGCAGCATACAAATCAAAATTAATTAGATCGGCAATCTTACCTAAGCGCCTAGGCAAATGAGAGCTATCCCAACCCATGCTTGAACTATCACCATGATTGTCGATCACCCCATTTGAATACAGAAGCTTCCCCACTTCACCATGCTCTCCAAGTAGATGGCCCAAATGCAAGATTTCATGGCTTCTGGAGATGCTACTAAGGAACTCCTGGTTTATGACTATGATGCTTTGGCTGCCCCCTTTCTGCTGGTGCATACCCTAGTGGCACGAAACAGTTTCTCCCGTTCTTATAAAGCAATTAGAGCTCTTCTACAACTGGTTGGATCTTCTTTGACTCTTCCTCCTTTGCAAAAGGAGGGTCCACATGGCAGCATTGGAGGCTCTAGCAGGTGAGTGGTATGGCTTTTGTCAATAGTGATGATTAGAATTTTGTTTTGTATTGTTCCCCACTTTTTTGTCTACTACGGGGTTGATGTTATCTTTCCACTGCCTCTTTTGTATATTCCTGGCAGTTGGGGTAGTAAATTTTATCTTGCTGCGGGCTTTTTGAATCTAAACAAAATGCAACATCTTTTTCTCAGTTTTAATGTAGGACCCACTCCCTCACTTATATATAAGAAATTAAGTCTATTGGGTTGTTGTGTTATGTAAAGGGATGTTTTCAAAAGTGAGTGACCAAGATTCAAATCTCAACTCATGATAAGGCAGCCTACCATCTAATAGATTCCCCACAAATGGGGTATCCTTGGAAGGGTGCCATGTCGGAGTGCAAGCTCAGTGATGTCCCTAGTTACACTTACTAAAAAAAAATACAAAATTTGAAGTAAAACAAAAGCCAAATTTTAATTAAAAAACATCATAAAACTTTAACTAAATAATATTTCAAGTTTAATGACAAATATAATTAGGATTAATTGTTAAAAAGGTATAAATAATCATAATGTTAGAATCCAATAAAGTGATTATCTAAAATTCAAAAGTTCAATATAAAAATAAATCAATTAAATTTGCAAAAGAAACTTGAATTTTTTAATAAAAAACAAAACAGACTAATTAATCACAAATCATAAAACTCGAAATTAAAAAAAAAACAGACTAATTAATCATAATGACACTATTGCAGTTTCTAAATGGAAACAAAAAGAAAGAAATCATACGAATGTCTATGACTGCCAAAGTAGATCAATGGGATGCAAAAGTACATCCAGTTACAAGTCATGCTGCTGAAATAGTGAGCAATCAACATTCATCCTTCGATATTTTGTATTCATATGCAAGATTGAGAAGAGCATTGGAGAAGAGCCAAGCTTCGCATAGAGATTTGGTTTTGGTTTGCTTTGTCATTTGGATTTCTATGTCTATCTTGTACTCCATTCTGCTGTTAGGGTTTAGTGATTGTTGTTTGTGATTCATAGCTCTGATTTTTCCCCTAATACAATAAGCTTCTCAAAGAAGTTAAGCTAAAGGTCAGTACAATAAGAAAAGTAATTTATAAGTTAAGCTAAAGGTCATTACAATAAGAAAAAAGTCTATCCCAGCAAGGTAAGACCGAAGAATAGTGGATTTAAAACTACGGGTAGGAAGATGTATGTCATATGTATCCAAAATCATTAAAATTGATGAACGAAGGAAATATCCTCTAATTTAGTCAACCAATAAGTTTATACCTGCAAAATTGGATTTGGACGGTCGCAGCAATAATACTCAACTGACAGAAATGCATTTCTACCCTTTGTTCCACATACAACTGCAGCTGCCCTTCTGCAATGAACACAAGTGTGAAAACATAATTTAGAATTTAAATATATAATTGTTGATAAAGAACATAAGGTTTTCACAGTCCATGACAAGTGAGTGTAAAGCTTCTGGAAAAATTTATATAATGTTGATTCCTGATCTGAACCCCCTCCCCCCATAACAACAAAAAACAAACCCAAACAAGAGAATCCATTTTAATACAAAGTCTCTCTCACATTGTCATTTTATCTATAAAGCATTAAAGACAGTCATAGCAGCCCATTACACTGAATAGAGAACATTTATGGCAGACATTTCACAACAGTCTCTCCCAATAGCTGATACGCCATCACCCTTACCTATAATCTTTCATCAATATTATTACCCTCATACAATTATTTGAGTTATATGCTCTCACTTGTGCCATACATAACATGTCATTTACAAACCAAACATCATATTTGGGTGCTCAAAATACAGAAACCGTTCTGTCTTTCTAGGTTTCTTCTCTTGAAAAATATTTGCATGGATATAGCACAGGAAAAACATCTCAATGCCCCATCTTAAGTACTTTAAATTAGTGATTTTCTGCTCAAAATAAATAGCCTGTCTTATTCCTCCTGTACAATCACCAAAAGCTTTCAGCAACATTACCGTCCAGTAGTTGGGCCACCAAGATGTCTGTGTGATCACCCAACAGAGCAACCTGCATTAAAATTGACATTATCACTTCACATGACTTAGGTGTCACAAAAAGTTGTAAGACTGTTTCCAGGAAATACAAAGGTGTTTATCACCCTCTTCATGTTTGCATTTTAGGGCCTTCTGATGATTTTCTACCAGCTGTCCATAAAAAATTGTTTTAAATTGTTAATGTAAGCTGAGGATCTGTTGCTCTGAAATTTCACACCGCTAAAATAAACAACACTATGGAAGCCCCCATTACTTACAATATTCTAGGTGCCGTGACCTAAACTTAACTCCTATTTCAACATGTTACTTCATTCCTGTCTTGTTAATGTGTCAATTTTCCTAGTCAACCGTAGTTCCCTACATGTATTAAAAGGCTTTCCTGTTAGTTCAATGAACTCTGGAACTCACAAAGATAGAATAAGGATCTAAAGTGGTTTTGCAATTGTTTAGTTTGCAGTTTCTTTCATTATGCCTCTCCTTCATCCATGGATTTTGGTTTTTGATTGATGGGAAGAAATTTAGCAAGACAATTGTTGAAAATAAAATCGTTGTCGACACAGTGAGTGTTACTTCTTTCTCTCCCTTTTTGCTCTGATCAAGTATATAAACATGCATATAACAAGTAGTTAGCATTGCATTTCAAAATGACTTGAAGGAACTAAACTATGCACTATGATAATTTTATTTATGAAACAAAACAATAATAATAATGATTTTAGTATAAGAACTTAGTAACAGGTTCGATCAAAAACAAGACCCTGCAATTAAACATTGTATAAAGGATAATTCACAATGAATATAAATGAAGCAGGAACTCCATGTATTCATAGATGATAATTGTCACCATATAGCACTAAGATAATAACCACCCATAATATAGGCCAGCCTCTTATCAACATTGATCCCAAGGATAGTGCAACACAGTAACTCAAGGATCCTAAAACAATAATCCCAAGTATATGAAAAGTAGATAACACAAGGGCCTAGATAACTCAGGTTTACATAAACATTGTCACCAACATCCCCCTTGGAACTCGACAAGAAGAACTGTTAGGATTAAGGTGCCATTAGCCTTGTAAATCCTTGTAATTATTATTCATAATATTGTTTGTAAATCACCCATAAGGGATGTACAAGTTTCACCGGCAGTGGTAAAAATTATTTATCAGGGACGGTAATTACGAAGCTACGGCATTAGTAAGTTCCGCAATTATTGATGATAATTATAGAGTAACATTTACTAATGGTAACTGTAAAAATCAAGAGTTATTGAGGGTAGGCATCACCTTGGAAGGAATCTACTAATTTTGGTAGTTATGACACCCATCATAAAATTGGTAAGTGGTTGTAAGAGAATCTATGACAACTGTAAGTTGTCATAAGATTCTATGACAATATGGCAGCTTATGACGGATACTCATTGCTTGTAAGTTGCTATACTTAGCACTAGGTGTCCATATTGGAGAGATACTATTCAGAGGTTGTTATGATGGAATCTATGACGGTTATGACAGCATTTATTACCCCGTAATTGCCTATTCTTGTCCATGGGCGCCCAAGATTGCATAGTTGACTTGTGACAAGTGGCAAAGGTCTTTTGATATTGCATGTTGGAGTTTCCAAGGAGAGAGAAAGTGGATGCCTAGTTTGGGGAGTGTAAAACCTCTATTAATACAATGCCTTGTATGTGTTATGCATCTCATAAGTTTTATAAATAAGTTCTGCCGGATTGAAGGAGAGCAAGAGAAAGTGAAGTGCATGTATTTGTAAGAAGCCTGATGCCTCTCAAGCCAAAATACAGATCTGCTGCAAGAATGTGCCTTGGAAAAGATTTTTTTGTTTTGTTTGAAATATGTGTTTTTTTTTTGTTTTTTTTTGGGTTTTGAAAGACATGCACAGGAAATTGAAATTGCAACAATAATTTAAAAGAAACTATGATTTAAATTTGCAATCCAAAGCTAGAGATTGCTCAACTAGGTAATAGATGTACTAACAATTGTGAAGGTTGCACATGCACACCTGAAAAACCAAAATTGCTGTCATAATTCAGATCTAGAATTTTTTATATCAGACCCTCCTGAAAATCGATTTCTTGCACTGTAGCAGTGGTACAGAATACTGTAGCAGCGGTATGGAACAATGTAGCAGCCGTACGGATTACTGTAGCAGACGTACGGAATACTGTAGCAGCCGTACGGAATACTGTAGCAGTGTCATGTCCCCGTTTCCGGCCTGATCATCAAGTGTATAATGGATTAGCCTATTCCTCATTCCTGGAGGCTAATTCTAAGTAATGAGGGAATGAACTGGTTTTTGACTAACTTAACCTTTTGTTTTGCAGGAGCAAAGTCAGAAACTTGTAAATTGACCAAGTCTGGGAGTAGTTTCATCAACCCCAGTGATCACCATTGCCAGGCGCACTCCTTGACAAATCAGGTTCACTTTGGCGCCCAACTTCCAAAGCTCATTTTAGCTCTCAATATAGCATTCAACTGAAGGCGCTCTTTGTGGTTTACTTCATCCAACTCAGTGCCCAGTTCTGAGATAAGCAAAGATGTTAGGAATAAAGTTTCAAAGCTATGAAGTTGTACTTTCTGATGAGCGCCTAGGTTTTGAATCCTCTCAAATGGCGCCCAAGGATCTATCAACTGCATCAAGGCGCCCATCCTAGTCTTCATTGCCTGCAATTGGTGCCTAGCCCTAGGAATCCTACAAGTATGACTTCTAGCGCCTAGAAATGAAGTTTAAGTAAGGCACCTCAAGGAAATGGAAGAAGTTAAGTGTCAAGCTATCTTTTTGGATCAAGATGACAACATTTGGAAGCTAGGCGCAATCTTATGATGTCACCACCTCAAATTGGCATCTAGAACTAATGATGCATAACTCCAGAGAACTCATTTAGGCGCTAATAGGCATGATGTTCTGGAATCACCTCGATGCCTCTGGAAGTGAACTCTTGCATGGAAATGAGCCATTCAAGGAAGGGCGCCAAAACCACTGCAGAACTTCCAACACTAGACTTGCGCCTAAGTGTAATTGAAGATGATAGAACCCCAGATGAGGGCGCTGGGTTAAAGGAGTGTCAAAAGGGTTTAGATGGCAAGTGTTTGAAAGAATAAGTTGTATAGAACATCTTCCTTAAGAGACCAGGCGCTGATACCAATTGAAACTACACCAAGTGTGCGCCTAAGGTAGTTGCAAGCCTTCCAGACCAGTTAGGGAACAAGGCGCTCCATCAGGAGGAGAGATGATGATCATTTGAAGTCTTAGGCTCTACAAATCAGTGGTAGAATTGGCTAAGTTTCACTAGGCGCAAATTCCATGTCAAATTGACCACATGAGCGCCTACCTTGTAGATTGATGAAATGAACCACTTAGTGGTCACTGGGATGGAAGAACATTACTCTAAGAATGCAAAGGTGGATGATGAAGTCATTAATTAACCAGTTGAGCATCATTGAACTAGGCGCACTTTCTTGTTCTCACAAACTCTAGAATGCATGAGGTGCCAATCCAAGGTCAAACACTTCAAATGGGCGCCTTGATCTAAGATTGGTTGTTAGGTCTATTGAATGAGTAAGGAACTTCAAGTGAACTTCATTCTCAAGAAGATCAAGTAGAAAGTTGGAATTATCAAGTAATGATGTTTTGATACCTAGGCGCTTACTGAGCCAAGAATCCTCCATTTGAGCGCCTAGCATGGATGATTGATAGATTGAAGACTTTGAAGTTAGGAGAAGTCACTTGAATGAACAATCAAAGTTGAAGAGGGAAACTCCTAGCATAGGCGCATGTTTGGTCAAAATTCCTTAATCCTAGCGCCTAAGATTGAAATCTAAGTGAGGCGCAGTTCTTGGGCATTTCCTACCTCATCTAGCGCCTAACCTCAACTCCAATGAGCGCCTCATGAGGATTGACTGAGTTGAGTGTCAAGGCACTCTTCTAGATCAAATTGATAACATTGAAGAGCTTTTTCCAAGTTAGGCGCAATCTCCAGGTACAATCTCCTCAACTAGCGCATAGAGCAAGCAGGGCGCACTTTCATGTTCCAGACATCTCAACTTGGCGCCTAGCTAGAGGATAAGGTAGTTGTAACTACTTGAGCTTTCATTGGTCGACAGACTGTCTTCGGGATCTATGTCAAGGTCTCTAGATAAGCTTGCCAACTCAGAATGAGTCATCAGATGGAATATTCCCTTGGATATGTCCCTTGGGAAACGTGCCTTGATTCCTCTTCGTGCATTGAAAAACGTGCCTTCATTGCCTTTGAAAGGCCTATAAAAGGAGGAGCTCTCTCATTCATTTGGCATCGGTTCATTTGACAAAATTCTCTCTGCAAAGCTATTGAGCTTGTAATCTTGAGGCCTGCGAGTTTCAAGTGTTGGGGTGATGCTCCCTCAACAAGCAAGGTGATGCTCCCTTGTGATATTGTGAGGTGTTGACATTCAGTTGACATCATTGAGTTTGATTGAGTTGATCAAGTAAGGAAGACATTGTAACATCAAGGCTTCAAAGCCTTTCTTTTGTAATTCCATTGAATAAGTTGTGCTTCATGCTATTGAAAGCATTATCCATGTAATAAGACATTGCAAGTTGATTGAATCAAGTGAATAAACAAGTACCCAACTCCCATTCAAGTAGTTATCTTTGATGTATATCTTTGTGTTGTTGAAGTAGTTGATGAGTTGATAGCAAGTAAAATTGTTTAAGTAAGGAAAAATTTTAGTAGAACTAGTTGGGTATCTTACAAGCAGCCTTTAAAAAATCATGGAAACTTTAAAATCTTCAATTTCAGCCAATCAAACATTCTTAATCTCATTCCATCAATTCCTTCTTGATTAACCCAACAACTTTAGTGGATCTTGCACCACTTCAGATTGCCATTAAACCTGAAGATTCCTCAATCTCCAAGCCCAAACCCTTGAATTCTCCAACGCCAAGCTCTCAGACCAATTTCACCAAATATCAAATGCTCAAATAATAATGAGGCCAACTTTGTGAAGAGAATTATATATAACCATTGGAAATTCAATTTATTTCTTTTCAAATGCATAATTCCAATTATATTTGTTTTTTTTATTGTTTCCTCTCAAACTTTGGTTTATGTGCCAAATATAAAATAAATTCATTTAAGTGACACTTAATGAGGGTATTGGCCTCATGGGCCCCCTTATTAGATATAAAGTGTAATTATAACATAAGTTATAATATAACACTTATTACTTAACTCCATTAAAAAAAATATGAACTCCCCATGAAAACAATCCACCAAGTCACCAAATAACTATGGAAGTCCAATCGACTAGTGCCCTGCCTGAAATAGCAACCCCTCAGCATACAACCTTCTAAAAATAGTTAGTGCCTCCAAACATGACCAAAGCCAAGAATAGAAGCCACAACATGATACCAACTGAGCACTGATGATGTCCAATGTCCCGAACTCGCAAAAGAATGACGGAAAAAAAGACCCTCTATCCACTGAACTAGCCCACGAGGGTCGCCATGATGGGCTAATCTCATAACCACTCACATCCATCAGAGAGGGGACATTACAGTATTATGTCTCCATTTTGAAGATAATACAACTTGAGCCTCTTTTCTTGGTAGAGTTTTTTACCCAAAAGGGTTTTCTCCACATTATATCTGGTGTTGATATGGTTTATTCTTCTATGGTGTTTATTCTTGTGTTGTAATTTCATTTCTGTTTGCAATCTCTGTTCATATTATACTGCTTTAAGATCATAAACATATTGTAATCAGATTTCCATTTGGGTAGTTGTTGCCTTCATTTCTAACATTTGGTATCAGAGCCTGGCTAGTTTTGATTCTTGGGTGGTAGTGTGAAGGTTGTTTAGTTGTAGTGGGAGATTTTGTTGTTTTGTTTTGCAGATCTTGTGTAGTATTCATGGCTCAATCCGATGCCTCAACCTCTCATTTGAACATTAAGAAGTTCAATGGTATGTGGTATGAATTATGGAAGTTGAAGATGGAGAATTTGCTTGAAGAAAGAAACCAGTGGTTGGATGTTACAGAAGAGAAGAAGCCTAATGATGTGAATGCAGATGAATGGGAAAGGTTGGATACGAAGGCACAGGAACCATCCGACTATGTCTTGCAAATTCTGTCCTGTTGAATGTCTCGAAGGAAGAGACTGCCTTCAAACTTTGGAAGAGATTGGGTGAGATCTATCAAGCCAAGAGCATGGTAAATAAGTTTTATTTAAAGCAGAAATTATTTTCAATTAAAAAGAAAAAGGGTGATTCCATTGAAAAGCATTTGAATAATTTTAATTTACTTTTGAGTCAACTTGATTCTGTAGATGCTACAGTTGAAGAGGAAGATAAATGTATACTTCTACTTTGTTCTTTACTTGAACCTTGGGAGACTGTTATCCTTGCTATTACTGCTAACCTTGAAGATCCAAAGCTTGATCACCTTGTTGCAACTTTGTTGGCACAGGAGATGAGGAAGAAGACTTCTGAGGGTAACATTGAGGCTCTCAATGTGAGGGGAAGGTCCAAGGAAAAGGGGCCAAAAAGAGAGAAAGAATCGAAGGACAAATCTAAGGGTCAGTCTAAGTCTCCTAGGAAGAAGAACAAAGTTAAAGTGTTGGAACTACAATAAAAGAGGGCATGTGAAGAAGGAATGCAGAAACAAGAAGGAACAATGGGATTCCACTATTGATAAGTTCTCGAATGCAGCTAAAGATGTTTTACTTTCTGCATGCAATGTTGTTACTAATGATCAGTAGTTGGTTGACTCAAGATGCTCGTATCATATGACCCCGCATAAAGAATGGTTTTCCACATACGAAGAGTATGATGGAGGTAAAGTGTACCTTGGGGACAACTCTACATATCCGATAGTTGGGAAAGGCAAGGTAATGTTGTGTTTCAGTGATGAGAGAATTAAAACCCTCCCTGGTGTTTTGCATGTTCCTAGATTGGCTAGAAATCCGATTTCAGTTTCGAAGTTTAATGATTTGGGAATGTATATAACATTTGATTAGCATGGTTGCAAATTGATGAGAGGAAACTTGGTGGTAGCTAAGCGGAAAAGATCGGGAACCTTGTTTAGGCTAGATGCCACTACAGTTTGTAATTCCTCTTATATTTTTGAGACTTCTGAAAACACTTGTATGTTGTGGCATCGTAGATTGGGTCACACAAGTAATAATGTTTTAAAAACAATCAAGAATAAAGAATTGTTGGACAATTTCTCTTATTCTAATGAGCACTTTGATTTTTGTGAGCATTGTGTGTTTGGTAAACAAAACAGAACATCATTTCCTTTAGAAAGTAACAGAGCAAAATAGAAGTTAGAGATTATTCATTCAAATGTGTTTGGACCTGTGAATAATGACTCTATCGGAAAATATCGTTATTTTGTCACTTTTATTGATGATGTATACAGATTTACATGGATTTATTTTATGAAACACAAATCTGAAGTTTTCACTAAGTTTAAGGATTTTAAAGTCTTAGTTGAAAACCAATTGGGATTAAAGATAAAAATATTAAGATCTGACAATGGAGGAGAATATTGCTCTAAGGAATTTTATGACTTTTGTAAGCATGCCAGTATAATCAAACAAAAAACAACTCCGTATACACCACAGTAGAATGGTGTTGCAGAAAGGATGAACTGAACAATCATGGAAAGAGCCAGAAGTATGTTGAGTGATTCACAGTTGGAGAAATGCTTTTGGACAGAGGCTATGTGTACCGCTTGTTACTTGATTAACAGAACTCCTTGTAAAGCTCTTGATTCGACACCTTATGAAGTGTGGACAAGTAAGAAACCTTTTGTTTCACATCTAAGGGTTTTTGGTTGTGAGGCTTTTGTTCATGTGCCTAAGCAAAAATGATCTAAGTTGGATCCAAAAGCGCAGAAATGCATCTTCATTGGATATGGTGAGAATGTTAAAGGTTATAAGCTTCAGGATCCTTAAAACAGAAAAATTGTTTTCTCTAGAGATGTTATTTTTAGGGAACTTAGAGCTATTTTTAAACCTGAACAGTCAAAAGAGAAAGAAAGGTCAAAGGTAGTGCATTTTGATTTACAACGGGAAGATGCACAGCCAGAAGAACAAAATGATGGATTGGGGGTGAAGAAGAAGAAGATTCTAGTGGAAATAGTTCTGATGAGGAAGACTTTGTTGTTATAAAAGAAGTTGAGCATCCAAAAGAACTAGAAGAGTCTCTTACTCCATCCTTGAGGAGATCCAAAAGACAATGGAACCCAGTTGGTATGTATAACCCACCAGATTTCCATTGTGTATTTGTTTTATTGAGTACTAACGATGAGCCTCGATCCTACAAAGAAGCTATTTATGCAGATGATAGTGAGTTTTGGCAATTAGCCATGCAAGAGGAGATGATGGCTTTAAACTCTTGCAACCCCTAGGATCTTGTTTGTTTGCCCAAAGGAAGAAAGGCCATAGCTTGCAAGTGGGTCTTCAAGATGAAGTTTGGAGCAGACGATTCATCGGAGAAGTACAAGGCTAGACTGGTAGCCAAGGGCTACTCCAAGAGAGAGGGAGTTGATTTCAGTGAAATATTCTCTCTTGTTGCTAAATTATCTTCTATTAGATTTCTCTTATCCATTGTTGCAACTTGTGATTTTGAGGTTGAACAAATGGATGTTAAGACTACATTCTTGCATGGAGATCTTGAGGAAGAAATTTACATACAACCTAAAAGGTTTCAGGTAAAAGGAAAGAAACGTTGGGTTTGTAAATTAGAGAGGTCTCTTTATGGTCTAAAACAATCCCCCAGAATGTGGTACCAAAAGTGTGATTCATTTGTTTTGAAATCAAGTTTTGTTAGAAGTGAGGAGGATCATTGTGCTTACATTCGTTGTATTGATGATTCTATACTAATCATTGCATTGTATGTTGATGACATTTTATTTTTCAGCAATACTAAGGGTATGATCAGTGAATTGAAAGCCCAACTTTCAAGTGCATTCGATATGAAAGATCTTGGAACAGCCAGGTATATTCTAGGTATGGAGATCAAGAGGGACAGAGGTAACAAAAAGCTTTGGTTATCTCAGAATAAGTATGTGAATACCATTTTGCAGAGATTTAGCATGCAAGATTGTAACCCGATCAGAATTCCTTTGCCCATTGGTACTAAGCTTTCATTAGACATGTGTCTGAAGAATGAAGTGATTTTGAGGATATGACTAATGTGCCATATGCTCGTGTTGTAGGGAGTTTGACGTATGCAATGGTTTGTACTAGGCCAGATATTGCCCAAGCAATGAGAGTTTTAAGCAAGTTTATGTCTAACCCTAGTAGATAGCATTGGAATTATGTGAAGAGGGTATTTAAATATATAGCTAGTACTTTCGATTTCTGTTTGGTTTATTCTGGTACTGACAGTGTGGAAAAGACATTGGACATACATTGTTTTGTTGATGCAGATTGGGAAAGTGACTTGGATAGTCGGAGGTCCACTAGTGGTTGTGTTTACTTTGTTTGGAGGAGCAGTGAGTTGGATGAGCAAAAGGCAGCCCACGATTGCCTTATCCACCATCGAAGCAGAGTATATGGTTGCTACCCATGTCTCTAAGGAGGCGTTTGGTTGAGGAGATTGTGTACAGGTATTGGTTTTGATTGCAAGGTCATTTAGACTGGTTGTGATAGCCAAAGTGCTATTTGTTTGGCCAAGAATCCTATGTATCATGCTCGAACTAAGCATGTTGATGTTCAATATCACTTTGTTCGAGAAATGGTTGCAAGTGGACTGATTGAACTGAAGAAGGTAAACACTCAAGAGAATGTTGCAGATGCTTTAACCAAACCTGTGAGCATAGAAAAGTTTACTTGGTGCAGGGAGGCCATGGGCCTTGTTTCTTGTACTTAGTTGTTTTATGTTTTCCTATGGGTATTTACAATGTATAATGTCAAGTGGGAGAATGTTAGGATTAAGGTGCCATTAACCTTGTAAATCCTTGTAATTATTATTCCTAATATTGTGTTTGTAAATCACCCATAAGGGATATACAAGTTTCACCGACAGTGGTTTACCGAGGACGGTAATTACAGAGTTATTGCATCGGTAAGTTCTGGAGTTATCGGCGGTAGTTAAAGAGTAACATTTATTGATAGTAACTGTAAAAATCAAGAGTTATTGAGGGTAGGCGCCACCTTGGAGGAATCTACTAATTTTGGTAGTTATGACACCCATCATAAAATTGGTAAGTGGTTGTAAGAAAATCTATGACAACTGTAAGTTGGCATAAGATTCTATGACAATATGACAACTTATGACGGATACTTATTGCTTGTAAGTTGCTATACTTGGCACTAGGTGCCCATATTGGAGAGATACTATTCAGGGGTTGTTATGACGGAATCTATGACAGTTATGACAGCATTTATTACCCCATAAGTGCCTATTCTTGTCCATGGGCGCCAAGATTGCATAGTTGACTTGTGACAAGTGGCAAAGGTCATTTAATATTGCATGTTGGAGTTTCCAAGGAGAGAGAAAGTGGACGCCTAATTTGGGGAGTGTAAAACCTCTATAAATACAGTGTCTTGTATGTGTTATGCATCTCATAAGTTTTGTACACAAGTTCTACCGGATTGAAGGAGAGCAAAAGAGAGTGAAGTGAATGGATTATGTCTCCATTTTGAAGATAATACAACTTGAGCCTCTTTTCTTAGTGGAGTTTTTTACTCAAAAAGGTTTTCTCCACGTCATATCTAGTGTTGATATGGTTTATTCTTCTATGGTGTTTATTCCTGTGTTGTAATTTCATTTCCGTTTGCAATCTCTATTTATATTACACTGCTTTAAGATCATAAACATATTGTAATCAGATTACTATTTGGGTAGTTGTTGCTTTCATTTCTAACAAGAATAAGGAAGATGGCATCACACATCCACAATTGATGACAACTTCCAAAGCTAGAACCAACAAAACCATAAGTACATCAAGCATCAAAGCCATGATACCCATATACAATGCTCAACACAATAAAACATAATCTAATGTGTTATTTGCGGAAAGGATTTGGGAGTGACAAAGTGCAATAATACCAAGTTACCAACAATCAAAGTGCTAAGACAAAAAGAACATAGAGACAATAGAGCATATGACGTCCCCTTTGTAGGCATGACCAATCAGCGAAGACCCTTAACCTATTTTTATTCTCTTAGGCTAATTGGGATTATGGTAAGGGAATAGTTGATTAATTAAATTAAGTTGTCTTGAATTATCCTTTTATGGGCAACTTATATTTAATTAATTATTTTATTATAAAGTAACTTATTGGCCCAAAAAGTAAATTAAAATAAAAAGCCACTTTATGAGGAAATAAAATATGATTTTTCTAGAAAGTTCTTAAGGTGGTTACAAAATATAATTTCTAGAAAGATCCAAAGGGGTTATAGAAAGGAGGCTTTGAAGAGAGATTTCATATCTTTTGGCATTTCATTTTCTAATACCCTAGTTGTGGAGTTTGAGCAATTTTTGTTAAAGTTTCAGCCTAGGACGAAAACCCTACAACATAGATTGGTTTCGAGAAACGAATTTTCTCCAAGACAATATTAGGTGGATTCATACAATATTCACAGGTGTGCTTATTGTTTGGTATTTTGGAGATTTGGCCGAATGTTGGTAATTTCCAAATTTGTGTTGATGAGTGAAGATAATTTCCAGATTTGTATTTGGTTAATCTGAAATTAAAAATTTCAGTTTGGTAGAATTTTAGAATTTTTGTTGAGATTTATTGAGATATTTGTATGGCAAATTATCGCAAATTCTGAAGTGAAAAACAACTTCACATTTTAATTGATGAAGAGGCCAAAACCCAGCCGCACCACATAATATCAGCTGGCCATACCTTTTGTAAAGGAAACAGCCGTACCATGAGGATGAAAGGAGTCCTACCACTGTTTTGGAGTCCAAGCGACTAATAAAGGTGAAGCACTGAGTTTAAATACCCAGCCATACATCTTTTGGGAGTAATTTCCCCTTCATTGCTGATCGTAGCCTTTATTGGGCCTTCAAAGTGCCGTACAGTTTTAAGGGAGGCTGTATTAATGATAAATCGGATATTATTTCTGATTTCTGTATTTTATCAGTTTCAAGTCAGAATTTAATTTTCAGTTTTATATGTATTTCTGATCATTATTTCAGCAATAACATCAGTTAGAATCAAGTTGTAAATCTGAGTATATTGTAATTATTTGAAGTATTGTGACATTTCCATTAATTTATAAATCAAAACTCAGCTTCCAGCTTGTTCTTTATTTGGGCATTTTGTCAAATAAATGTTGAAATACACATAAAAACTAGTCCGGTATGTTACAGAGCACCATACTAGAACTATAATGCAAGATTGTTTTATACAAAACACTATAAAAAGTAATTTGAGAGATCTGATGTGCAGTAATTTGTCTTTGTATCTTCAACTACCTTATGCTTATCTCATGCCTATTCAAAGAATACTAATAGCTATGTTACAATTAGTATATAGGGGGAGACAGAGAGATGTCGTGACAGTAACGAGAATCACAACTGCTTGCCTTCCACCCATTCTCCATTTTGTTGTTTTTTGCATGTACTGCATTACAATTTAGCTGAATAGAGTTGACACTGTCGAAGCTGTATGGCATAAATTATAATGAGTTGTAATATAGGGATTCTAGTTAGACGTTGTAATAATCTAATGTTGTATGTGTAAATAGTCCCCCTGGGGACCCATAAGATTCTGCCCAACTTCATGCCGTTAGTTGTAAGAGCATTGAAACGAGGAGTTACAACTTGAAAATATAATATAATGAGGAGTTAGCTGAATCGAGTTGACACTGTTGAAGCTGTATGGCATAAAATATAATGAGTTGTAATGTAGGGATTCTAGTTAGACGTTGTAATAATCTAATGATGTATGTGTAAATAGTCCCCCTAGGGACCCACAAGATTCTGCCCAACTTCATGCCGTGAGTTGTAAGAGCATTGAAATGAGGAGTTACAAGTTTTAAATAGTCTACTTGAAAATGGTGTTCCAATTTGGGGAGTTGAAAGGTCACAATCTGCATAGGGATTCTCTCTCTTGCATGGCACCCTTGGTGTGGTGGGATCCTCTTGCATGTAACTCTTATTTGCATGTTGAGAATTGGGACATGTGTCCTTCACATCCTTCCATGGTTTTGAATATCTTGGTGGTTTTGTTCTAACATAAATCCTATAAATTGAAGGTTTAGGAGTTTTGGTATGACAGGTTTTGGAGGTGTGGTTGGATTGCTTGTTTGCTTTGAGTTAGAAGATGTTGCTGCTACATCACATGTAGTTCAGATCAATGTATTTGACATATCGTTGTTGGCTAATACATTGAAAGATCTCATTTTGATGTTGGATTTTTCCTGTAAGGGATTTCCCAAGGTATATGTTTGTGTCAACTCTCTTGTAATTATTGTCTTGTTGATTTCCATTTCATTTTCAATCTGATATAAGTTATATTTCTGATTTATATCAGTACCTAAGATCAGGTTTAAGACATTTTTAATACTCCTAATCAAAGATATTAAGCCCTAGATTCAACAGTAAAAAGTTGAAAGACAAGATGTGGAAAGTGTTCTCTAGCTAGAGCCCTGGTAAACTATTTCCCTTCAGATAGGAACTTGGCCTTAGGATTAATGAATTGATCAACTTATGCTAGGACTTTGCAATCGGGATTGATCTCTAATGACTAATTTTTTTTTTGTAATCTTATACCACTGATATAAAGCCCAAGGGTGCCTAGGGAACAACACTCTATGACTATATGTGGAAATAATTTGGGAGTAATAGAGTGCAAAAAAAAGAATACAAACACAATTAAACACCATGTTAGAATTGTATTGCAAGATTGTACTATAGAAAATTATCTAAAGCAATCTAAGAGATCGGATGTGTCTATATCATAGTAGCCTCACATTTACATGGCATTGACATGGCAAACTGAAAGTATAAATGGTATTCAACTACAAAGGTTTAAAACAGGAAAAACACAACAAACTAAAAAACACTAAAATACTCATAAAAATAGAAAAAAACTACAAATTGTTATGGTTAGTATGAACAAGGAAATGAGATGAGAGAAAAAGGCTTGCCTCTCATGGAGAGAGCACAGCTATTTATAGATCTAGAAATTGACTATTAAAACTACCACATTAATGTTACAATCATTAATGAGCTGTGACAACAACCTTTTTTAATCCTACACCTAACCACCTAGTTTATTGTAATATTATGTAAATATTTTGTAAATAATCCTTGGGGTTTTCTATAGAATATGAAATCATCTTGAAGATGAACTTAACAGTCTCTTGTAGCTAAACTAAAAGGTCACTTTGTTGATCTATTTATGTACAGTTTTTTCATTCAGTGGAATCAATCTTTGGGTTTGCACCTTAATACATTTTCATTTTCATTTTCAGTCCATTCCTGACCTGACATTGGTATCAGAGCACAGGCAAATTTTTATGGGCCATCTAATCCTCCATTTTCTGCAGACATTGTTCTTCATCTCCTGCTTCTGTCCATAGAAACAGTCAGTTCTTTTATTAAATGCCTGAGCCCATTTATGTTTTTTATGAATCCCATTCTTTCCACTCTGTATTCATCACTTGGGCTCTGCATTTAACATTTCCAAGCTGAATCTGTCAGTATTTCTACACTCAGTATTTTCTGCTCTGCAACATGCAGGAAGGTTGAGTTTCTACAGTCCATGATTGTCATGACTGTCATTAAAGAGGTAGCTACCGGTTGTCATCATGTTAAAGAGGCCTTACACTACATCCAAAGGAGGTTGCCGCCACCATTAAGGAGAAATCACACTGCCTTAGAAGCTGTCCATTCATCTTGGTGCCTAGATTCACCCCGTTTGCTTGCCATTTGCTTCATTGGGTGCTCCTCCCACTCAAACAAGGGCCATTTCTAAGAATAATACTGATATGTTGCATGAATCCTTCTTCTGCAAAGCAAGACTGATTTCTATTCGTGGTTGAGGATTCACAACCTGCAAATTTATTTTTAGGCAATCTTAGTTTTTAGGGTTGTCAAATGAACAAGAATTTTAGGTTAAGTCTGGGGGAATTTAGTCTAGAGTATTTAAAATTGTATTTGGGCTTTTGTTAAAAATACAAGGGTTTCTTTATAGTCAATTTGAATGGTAGATGTTAGAGAAGGGGAGATTGGATTTTAATATAGTCTTTTATTAATAGTGTGGGATGTTTTAAAATAGCATGGGGATGCTTTATATGGTTGGGTGATTTTTTAATGTAAGGGGGGAACTTTTATTAGTAAGTGGAAAATTTTATTTTTGGGTCATTTTTAACATTTTTGCAAACCTAAAACAAATCACAGCATTCAGTATTCGAGGTACCTCTAGTTCACATTTACAGGTCAAGCCACCGCGCTTGAACTATTATACCCAACACCTAATACAGATACAACGACGACATTTGTGGCTTCATCCCTATAAATCATCGAGGAGAAATAAGGACATTTTTTTTCATTTCCCTCCATTACCCATCCGTCGTTACCATAAGATGTATATCCTAACAAGTAGAAAGTTCAATTTCTCTCTAAGTAGGTGTCATTGATAGGGTGTATCCTTTTCATGTGCTGCTTATGTGGCACGTACACCTCAGCTTTCACGTGCTATATCGTTTCTTTCACGTATTGACAAGTATGTAGAAAGGAGGGGCTTCTTCCACATACCGACAGGTATATCGGAAGGGCAAGCATATCGAGAGGTTTGATATATTGGTCTGGCAGTATATAGAAAAGGAAACCTTTTGGAGTGATAAGGAACCAATCCTTCTCCATTGACAACAAAATGCATTCTATCACATCAATTGTTGGTACAACACTAACCAAAAAAGATACCTGGTTAGAATGGTCAAGGCAAGTTGAGAATACTCTCATCTTCAATGAGTTGTGGTTCAACATTTGTGATGGCAACTCACAACCAACTGAACCCATCGTAGTTGTAGAAAAATAAATCTGGAAACATAAAAATTGTAAGGCATTGGCCTTGATAAGGGCTTCGATTGATGGAGAAGTTTTTCGTCGCATTCAAGGGTGCAACACACCATGGGAAGCACTACAGAAATTGAAGGATCTCTATGATTCACATTCAAAACTGGAACACATACAATTGCAACTCGAGTTGTTCAAACTTGAGTTGAAGAATTGTGATGTAATGCATCTTGCTTCCAAAATCCAAGCAATCAAGCATGATGTTGAAGCTGTCGATGTAAAGATCGATATATATATGACTGCTTTCATAAAATCTCTTCTTCCCACATATTCAACCTACTTGGAATCATTGCAAGTAAGCAATCGGCTCACTTTTGATCAGTTGGTTGAAAAGATGGCAAGAGAAAAGGTGTTTGGAGGAAAAACTAAAAACACAAGCAGGGATATTTGCTATGCTCGTCAAAAAGACGAATTTTCCAATAAGGCTTCATCTTCCAAAAATGAAGGAAATGAAAGAGGGAAAGAAGGCTGTAGAGGAAGAGGAGGCAAAACTAGCAAAAATAATGGGCAACACCATGAGAAGCAAAATGACAAACAAAATTTGTTTTGCAAACATTGTGGCAGAAGAGGAAGTCGTGAAGCCCATGAATGCAAAACACCATGTGTAATGTCCCCTTTTCCTAGGCAGTGGTCAGGCGTAGCTGTTAGTCTACCAACTGGTCCCCGTAGGCTAACAGAGTGTCCAAGGGACCCCTTCGAGGGAGATCTTTGGTTTTTCAGCAGGCCTTTTTGGTGCTTATTTCAGTACTCTTCAGCTCAGCGTCCCTGTTTATTTGTGGTGTGCCTTCCGGAGGCCATTCTGGACACTTTGACCTACACTTACTATCTTTAGTAAGTCACTCGAATGTGTTGCTCATACTTACTATTTATAGTAAGTCACTGGTATAGTCAGCTGGTAGAGTTTCTATATTTGGCATGGTGGCATAATTATGTCCTGGAGTTATATTGGTTAATATTGGTCCTATGCATTTAATATTAATAACGTCAAATAATAAAGTTAAATTAAATAATTTAACATTATGCATTATTAAAATATTTTAAAAAGGGACTTTATTATAAAGGGGATATAAGTGATTTTAAAGTACAATTTATATTATAAAGATGTGCACCAAAATTAAAAGAATGAAAGGTGGGAAATGAAAGTAAATTAAATGAAATGAAAGTCAAATGCAAATGGAGAATTATAAAAGGGCATTTGAAGTTCATTTTATTCATTCATGATTATTATTCTTGTTTGGAGAAAATTGGTGAAGAGCTTCAACAAGGATTTGTTGGTTGAAAGTCAGACTTTTTTAGGACAAAACCCCTCAGGAAGAATAGCTCGGTACAGGAGTGAGAGATCTCCCAAGCCAGCTTGCAGACAATTCCATTGCAGGGATTGTCCTTGTGCTTCAACGAATCTGCAGGAGAGTTTCATATTCGAGGGTTTGAATGAAATATCTAGATAATGCAAATATATTGATCATTAGTTTTAAAGCAAAGTGAACTACAGGAGAACTTCAATAATCAGGTGGTTGCCAGGCAAGGGTTTGAAACATTCATACTGCATATGGTAAATATTGAATGCAATTGCCAGGCATTGGAGATCATACAAATCTGGGCGTAGCCTTCCGTGATAGTAACCTTCAGTTCCATTGCTTGCTTGGACTCATTTCATTGCAACGTGGGAGTTTGGGGCTTCGTGTCTGGACGCCTTTCTCTCAGGTCAAGCTGCTCTTCATCTCAGCCACGTCTGGTGCATTTCTGAGCAAGAAGCAACCTGTTTTCACCTTGGCATCATCTCTACCAGGTCTGAGATATTTATCGCTGTTTATGTAATTTGTCTTACACATTTTATGTGGTGCAAATGGTCAAGGGCTGCTTAGTATAATATTCTGAGTGTCTAGAACTGTTGTAGACACTGCTATAGCTGCACAGTATAGTCTTGAACCATGTCTTAAATCCATTTTCTGAGATATTAGTCTGCTGTAGCAAACTGGGCTGTATAGGTGTTCTTTTCAGAATTAAGCATACTCAGAAAATTGCCTGTGAACTGTATAATCGCTGCTGTTAATGCATTCTCTAGCTCATTTGTCAAATCAGTCATAAGTGTGTCTCAGAATAGAAAGTTCGGTTCAATCTGCACTTCAAGTTGTAAACTCAGATCATATGAAATTCTGGAAATGCAAGTGTCATGGAATGAATAAACTGTTATTTCAGATTTGCACATTCTTCGTGATTGATTTGTTATCTTGACTGTGGAAATGGAAAATGCAACATATGAAGTGACCTATTTGACACTGCTGTTACATGTTATTTCTGTAAAATCAAATCGAACTTATAATCTCAGACTTGGATATCTTCTGAATGTTGGATATTTGTATTGCAGATTTAATTTATTACTTTCTTTTGTTTAGCAGATGCAATTTCCACTTCTCATACACTTCCGATTTCTGTGTTGATGTATGTAATTGCAGGGCAAAACGTTGATATATCTATATATATATATTAGCAATGGTAGGAGTCACATCTGTGATAGACGTGACTCCTCAAGGAGTCACGTCTATCACAGGTGTGAATTGTCATTTAGCGATTGCTAATCATCGTTTAAATCATTCGATCATGCTATATTTAACATAGTTTATGCATTATCTGATCGAAGCTACAAAAAACTCAACACTCCCTCTTAGCTCGGGAAGATAACAATATCACAATAATCTTTGTGAATATCAATTATCTGATCTGTAATGAATTATTCAAAGTAATTTAATATCACATAACTCATGATATATAGTATCACCAACCTTGTGATACGTAGCATCACCTACCTCGTGATACTAAAGGATATACTATACTCCAGAATATTACATTCTCCTTATATATATCCCAGTTATGGTATGTGCACTGACATTAAGCCACATAATGTCTACCATAACTTAATCATGATAACTCCATGATTCATACCAATATCAAGTCACATGATATCAGTCTAATGAACATTATAAGATCATCACCTTATAATGTTAGGTACAAGTGTAGATTATCCAAAAGATCGTCACCTTTTAGAAATAAACACAGAATGGGTAGGCCCATAATGTCATAGAGTCACACATATGACACAAGATGTTTACACATTAAACATCTTTAATATATTAGTACAAATCAATTAGAATTTTACATTTCAATCATACCAAGATTTTTCCTGAAGTATTCAACTTTTACCTTGAGGAGTGGTTTGGTAAGAATATCTGCAATTTGATCTCCTGTACTGATATACTCCAACTGAATCACATTCCTTTCCACCATATCACGCACATAGTGATGAGGAATCTCAATATGTTTAGATCTATCATGGAATACTGGATTCATAGATAGCTTAATACAACTTTGATTGTCGCAGTGGATGATAGTTGGTTTCAGAGGTTTACCAAATAATCCCACAAGCAGTTTTCTAAGCCATACTGCCTCTCTAGCAGCCATAGAAGCTGCAATGTATTCGGCTTCTGTAGAACTCTGAGCAACTAAAGACTGTTTTCTGTTGATCCACGATATCATTGCTGACCCTAAACTGAAACAACATCCGGAGGTGCTCTTTCGGTCAGTTACACTTCCAGCCCAATCTGAATCTGTGAATCCATGTAGATCTAAGTCAACCTTTTCATATTTTAAGCCATAATTTAGAGTACCTTGAAGGTATCTCATTATATGCTTCACAGCCACAAGATGTATCTCCTTGGGTTCACACTTAAACTGACTTAAGGCATTTACAGCATAGCAAATATCAGGTCTGGTATTAACCAAATACATCAAGGATCCAATTATCTGTCTGTAAAGAGTGGGATCTGCAAACGGAGAATCTGCTGCTGCTTCCTTCAATTTATGAAGATTTGTTTCCATGGGGGTCGACATAGGTCTACATTCCATCATACCAAACCTTTTTAATATATCAATTGTGTACTTCCCTTGGTTTAGAATAATACAGTCTGATTTCAGCCATACTTCTAGTCCAAGGAAGTAGTGTAATAGACCTAAGTCCTTCATGTCAAATTCTGAAGCTAGATCTTTCTTACACTGATCAATAAGGTGATCTTCTCCTGTAATCAATTGATCATCAACATATAATATCAATATTAACATATCACCTTTGCTTTGTTTGAAGTAGAGATTTGGATCTGCATCATTCTTTGAGAAGCCTAATCTCAAGAGGTAACTGTCAATTCTTTCGTACCAGGCTCTGGGGGCCTGTTTAAGTCCATATAAAGCTTTCTTTAATTTACATACATGGGATCCTGCATTGTGAATCTCAAATCCTTCAGGTTGCTCTAAGTAAACCTCTTCTTCAATGGTTCCACTTAAGAAAGCAGTTTTTACGTCCATTTGATGGACTTTCCACCCTTTGGCTGCTGCAATAGCTAGAACTGCCCTGACTGATGTATATCGAGCAACAGGAGCGAAGGTTTCATCGTAATCAATTCCTTCCTTTTGTGAAAATCCTCTGGCTACAAATCTTGCTTTGTATTTCCCTATACTGCCATCTGCAGCATGTTTGATTTTAAATAGCCATTTTGAAGAAACAACAGATTTCCCTTTTGGTCTAGGTACTATATCCCACACATCATTCTTCAGGATGGATTGATACTCCTCTGTCATGGCATCCTTCCATGCTTGGTGCTTAAGAGCTTCTATAGCACTAGAAGGTTCTGATTTAATGAATTCACTCATTAAAGCTACATAACTAGAGAATCTCTTAGGTCTTGTGCTTTCCCTAAAAGTCCCTGATGGGGCGGCATAATTTTTAGCTTCTTCCATTGTTTTGTGGCCTAAAGTGGTCTTTTCTTGGGATTTTCTAGTGATGTGATTTGTTCATGGTTTACATCTTCCTCAGTATACTCCCTCTGAAACTCAGGTGTAGGATCCTCTTCTATGCCGGAGTTGGAAGTTTGAATTTCTATCTCGATATAATTTCTGGCTCTTTTGAAAGCTATGTCTTCCTCAAAAATCACATCTCTGCTTAGTTCAATCTGTCTTTGACCAGGTATATATATTCTATAAGCTTTTGATGTTTGACTATAGCCTACAAAGATGCCTTTTTTTTCCAGAAGGTTCTAGCTTAGTTCTTTTCTCTTTGGGCACATGAATGTAAACAAGACAACTAAATATCCTTAAATGACTAATGTCTGGTTTTGTGCCAGTGAAGGCTTCTTCAGGAGTTTTGTCATCAATATGAGAGTGAGGACATCTGTTCTGTATATAGACAGCAGTATTAGATGCTTCTGCCCAAAGTGAAGTGTCTATATTCTGATCAAGTAACATAGCCCTAGCAGCTTCTACAATGGTTCTATTTTTTCTTTCTGCAACTCCATTTTGTTGAGGATTATAAGGTACAGTGAACTCCCTCTTAATCCCAGTGGTTTTACAAAAGTCTTTAAACATGTCTGAAGTGTATTCACTCCCATTATCTGTTCTTAAGGTTTCGATTTTTCTCCCAGAAGAGTTTTCAGTAATGGATTTGAATTCCTTAAATCTTTTAAGGATTTCTTGTGATTCTTTACATTGAAGAAAATAGATCCATGTCTTTCTGGAGAAGTCATCAATGAAGATTACATAGTATAGAAACCCACCTAAGGAGGGTACAGACATGGGTCCACATAAATCTGAGTGGACTAGTTCTAATACGTTATTTGTTTTGCTAGAACTATTTTGAAAGGACCCCTTTGTATTTTTCCCTAAGGCACACCACTTGCATACCCCTGAATTGCATTGTTTGAGTTTGGGTAACCCTGTAACTAGTCTTTCCATGGAAGATAGGGCACGAAAATTTAGGTGTCCTAGTCTTCTATGCCATATTTCATTAGAGTCTGTAGTTTCATGAATTAGGGCTAGATTTGGTTCCGTACATAACTCGTACAAGTACCCTTGTCTATGACCTATGGTTTTGGCTTTCTTAATAGTAGAATTCTTTGGCCATGCCAATACTTTGCTATCCATAAAGGTCACCCTATATCAATTATCTTCAAGTGCAGATATGGAGACTAGATTTCTTTTGATGCCTGGGACAAACAATACTCCAGTAAGTTGGATGGAGATGCCAGTCTTTAATTTGAGGGTGCATGTGCCAACACCCTTGACTGGATGTACAGAGTTATCTCCAATTGTTACTTCTTCGTTAGTCTCTTCTACCATGGTGTCTAGTAGCTCCCTGAACCCTGTGATGTGTCTTGATGAACCACTATCTATAACCCAAGTGTTGGATTTATTTGTTACTTGGTTTGAAAGTGCAGAGTAGAATACATATTTCTCGGATTCATGCTCCTTTATTTTGGCATAAGATGCTTGTTGCTTGGTTCTGTCAGGACATCTAACTGCATAGTGTCCATATTGGTCGCATCTGAAACATTGGATGCGAGAAATATCTTTCTTGAATGAACCTTTCCCGTGATGATATTTCCTCTTCTTGAAGTGTTTCTTCTTCTCTTTATTGTGAGAGTTTGTATTTAGAACATGAAGATCTTCATCTATATTTTTCTGTTTTGACCCTTTCTTTGTCTGTCTAGATTCTTCTTGAAGACAGTCTGATCTTAGGCGGTCAAATTTTGAAATTTAGACCTTGCACTAATGCCTTGAACAAATGTCTCCCAGGAATTTGGGAGACCATCTAGGGCAATAAGTGTTAGTTCCTTGCTTTCAATTTGGTACCCAAGTGTTGATAGTTGATCCCTTAGTGCAGATATTCTCATAAAGTATGCATTGATAGATTCTCCTTTGTTCATACTTATATGATTTATTTCTCTCTTTAGGGCTAAGGTTCTGCTGGAGTTATTAATTTCATAATTGCTTTCAAGTGACTTAAACATATGATATGCAGTCTCATGTTTTGTCAGAATTGGCACGATATGATCTCTAACTCCATCAACTATGATTTTCATGGCTTTGTCATTTCCTTCAATCCATGTCATTTTATCAGGATCATTTTCTGGTTCCGTTTTATTTTCTCTCACAAATGAATCAACTTTATTTTCTTTTAGTATCATCATAATTCTGAATTTCCATGAAGAGAAGTTATTTCCTCCTTCCAATCTGTCTTCGAATCGGATTGCTGCTGCCATTTGAGAAATGAGATGTATTAAATCTGAATTTCTCAAGTTCGATTTTCTGCCCGGATTCTGCTTAACTTGGCTCTAATACCATGTAAAATCAAATCGAACTTATAATCTCAGACTTGGATATCTTCTGAATGTTGGATATTTGTATTGCAGATTTAATTTATTACTTTCTTTTGTTTAGCAGATGCAATTTCCACTTCTCATACACTTCCAATTTCTGTGTTGATGTATGCAATTGCAGGGCAAAACGTTGATATATATATATATATATATATTAGCAATGGTAGGAGTCACATCTGTGATAGACGTGACTCCTCAAGGAATCACGTCTATCACAGGTGTGAATTGTCATTTAGTGATTGCTAATCATCGTTTATATCATTCGATCATGCTATATTTAACATAGTTTATGCATTATCTGATCGAAGCTACAAACAACTCAACAATTTCCAATTTGAATACTCATTGAAAACTCAGACCAATAGCATACAAAATGTTTGACAAAATGTCCCATGTGTCAATCTGAAAAAATTAATCGAGCCAAAATCACAATAGAGATTGTTCCATCTGAGGTGGGACACTTCACCATGGGATAAGATTAAGGCCTATCAAAAATAGAAGCAAGCAAACAAGGGTAAGAAGAAAACCTTAGAATTAGACTCAGCTCAATTTGCAAGTGAATGTGTGCTTTCCATATCAGATGATGTCAAGTATGTCTCCATAAATTCAACCTGGTATGATGCTTGGGTCCTAGATACGAGTGCTACACAACACATGACTTTCCGAAGAGACTTCTTTGAAGAATTTCATGAAGAAGATGTGGACCTGTGTACTTGGCAGACAAAACAAGTTTGCAACCTGAAGGAAAAGGGACAATTTGACTCAAGTCACCAAGACTTCCAGATTTTATTCTTCACAATGTCCTATACCTTCCTCAATTGAAACAAAACTTCTTGTCCCTGGTGCTCATTCGACAAGGCCACTCCATTTTGCTGGATAATGGAGAGGTTATAATGAAAAGAAAATGTGATAATACAATTACCTTGACTGAATTTGAGGAAGGAAAGTTGTTGAAACTCAAAGGTGAGTCCTCAATTTCAAGGAACTTTGCTCACCTCGTCAAAGGAGGAATATCAGCAAGTTTATTGTGGCATGCAAGGTTTACCAACTATGACAACATTCGTACAATGCAAAAGAATGGTGTCGTAGATTTGCCGACTCTGCCCAAAAAGATTGAAAAATGTGAAGCATGCATATTGGCTAAACACGAAAGAGAGCCCTTTCAAAAGTCAAACTAGAGAGATGAAATGAAATTGCCATTGATTCAGTCTGATTCGTGTGGTCCTCTTCGAGTTCCTTCTATCAATGGTAATAAATGTTTCATGTTGTTCATTGATGACTACAACAAAATGACCTAGATCTATTTTTTGAAACAAAATTAAAAGCTTTTAAAACATTTCCGAAGTTTCACACCATGGCTGAAAATGATGCACAATCCCATATTGGTCACTAAGCACCGATAACGGTGGTGAATTCACATCAAAGGTGTTTGAAGACTCTCAAGAAAAATGGGATCAAGCATCATCTCACAGTTTCTCACACTCCTCAACAAAATGGAGTAGTCGAAAGGATGAACAAAATTGTGATGAATATGGTTCAAGCAAGGTTGTATTTCAAAGGAGTAAACTTGCACTTTTGGGTAGAAGCAGCTCAAACAGTTGTTTATCTCTTCAACAGGTCACCTTTAGCAACTCTTCAAATGAAGACTCCATAGGAAATTTGGTGTGGTCGTCTTCCATCAGTGCGGCATCTTCAGGTTTTCAAATCCACCTGCTATGCATTTATTCCCAAGGAGAAAAGGAACAAGTTGGACCACAAGAGTCACAAATGCACGCTTTTGGGATATTCAAAATCCTTAAAGGGCTGTAGAGTGTTTGATGAGAAAAACACGAAATTTCTCATTGTAAGAGATTTTTTTTGTGAAACCACAAAGAACACAACCAGCATTGATCAACAATTGCATCAGCTTGAGAAATTTGCAAATTTGGAGTTTTCAAAGAAAGCGATATGGAGATTCCAAACATTAAGGGGGGGGGACTCATTGTTTGGAATCTGTTGAATCCATTTTGTCTCTAGTAATTGAACAAGAAACTCCACCTAAAGAAGAATTTGAAACTTCATCAGAAGAAGAAAACTTGTTTCCAGAGCAACAACCATTAGATGAAGGAGCTTCAAATCAAGAAAATGAGGCACCAATTGCTCAACAAGAAGCATAGAAAAAGATGTCGAAATGAGCCGCATAAGCTCTCAAAGAAGTCAAACCTGATGAAGTTGGGAAAACATACACTAGATATGCATACAAAGCCAAACAACAAGAAGAAAAGTCCCTAAAAAACATTCAAGATAAGCTAGCAAATCTTACCTTGGAAGGGCATTCAGAAGAAGAAATCAATATTGCTTTTGATTCAGAACCGACTTCCTTCAAACAAGCAGAAAAGCTTGATGTGTGGCGAAAAGCGATGAATGTTGAATATGATGCCTTGATAAAAAATGGTACTTGGGAGTTCGTTGATCCTCCACTCAATTCTAAACCCACTGGTTCAAGCAGGTCTTTCAAAACAAATACAACGCAGATGGCTCATTTGACAAACACAAAGCAAGGCTTGTCACAAAGGGATATGCTCAAAAAGAAGGGATTGACTATGAAGAGACCTTTGCACCTACAATGAAATGGACCACCATTCGGATTTTATTGGCTTTGGCAAGACAAAGTGGATCGAAAGTTCATCAAATGGATGTGAAAACTGCTTTTTTGAATGGTGATCTCAAAGAAACAGTTTACATGTCTCAGCCAAAATTTTCAGTTCAAGGTCAAGAACACAAAGTGTGTAAGTATAGACAATTCATTGGAAGTCTAATCTATGTAACCACAACTACACCAAACATTTCATTTGTTGTTGGTGTTCTCTCTAGATTCATGCAAAAGCCAAGAGAAAGTCAATGGCTACCAACAAAGAGGGTTCTTCAATATCTTAAGGGAACTCGGAATTTTGTGCTTCATTATTCCAAGGTAGCAGATTTCAAACAAGTTGGATATTCAGATTTAGACTATGCAAGGGATTTTGAAGATGGGAAATCTACTTCAAGTTTCTTGATGAATTTAAGATTAGCAGTCATCGGTTGGAAGTCAAAGAAGCAGTCAGTACCATCTCTTTCTTTAGAAAAAGAAAAATATATGTCATGTCCCCGTATCTGGCTTGATCATCAAGTGAAGAATGGATTAGCCTATTCCTCATTCCCGGAGGCTAATTCTAAATAATGAGGGAATGAACTGGTTTTTGACTAACTTAACCTTTTGTTTTGCAGGAGCAAAGTCAGAAACTTGAAATTTGACTAAGTCTGGGAGTGGTTTCATCAACTCCAGTGATCATATTTTCCAGGCACCTTCCTTGACAATCTAGGCTCATTCTGGCGCCCAACTTCCAAAGTCTATTCTAGCACTCAGTAAAGCATCCAATTGAGGCACTCCTTGTGATTTAACCTCCTCCAACCTAGCGCCCAGTTCTAAGACAAGCTAAGTAGGTTTGGAATGAAGTTTCATGCTTAGGCGCCAATAGCAGGTTGAATTCACCTAAATGAGCGCCTTGGGTTTTGAAGGCAACAATCAAGAAGAGGAAGTCATCTATTAACTAGTTGAGCATCACTGGCAACTAATCATTCACCTAACATATGTTTGTGGTCATTGAAAGAGCCTGATTGAGGTAAGCGCACTTTCTTGTTCTTACAAAACCCCAGAGTGCGCCTAACCTTCATAAGGCGTCAATTCAAGTTTAAACACTCCAAAATGAGCACCTAGATGGATGTAGATTGAAAGTTTTAAAGCTAAGCGATGACACTTGGATGAACTCTTAGCCTAGGCACAGGTGTTGGTTAAAACTCTTTGGCTCTGGCGCCTAGGATTGAAAGCTTTGTAAGATGCATCTATTGATAAGACATTTCCATTTTGCGCCTAGGATAGAACTCTCTCACATGGTTGAAGTTGATTTGATAGAAAGAAGAAGGTATTTTTGAATCAAATGATGCCTGAGTTGAAGATTCTAGCAAGGAAAGACCTCTCCCATCTAAAGGCGCCCATCTAGAACCTTTTCTACCAGTAAGTGCGCCTAGATCAAGTTATAGCGCCTAGCTCCAGAATGAACCAGAAGAAATTATGAGCATTGGAACTTTGTGAATTCTTCAAGGAATCTTGGGCGCCTTGAATATCCTCCACAAGCTTTGGTTTGCGCCTAGAACTCATGATGCATGAAGTGAGCGCCTAGTCTCTAGAAGGCTCATTTGGGCACCTAATCTTGAATTAAAATTCAAAAAGTTTGCATTGAAGGATTGATAAGTGTTTGAAAACATATAGAATCCCCAGACTTCACTAAGTGCATCTACATGCCTCAACACCATCAGATTGGCGCCTAGCATTTAAACATCTCTGAAGAGCATCTAACCTAATGTTGTTTTGGCGCCTAACCTTGGAAGCAATCTAGAGCATCTATAAACTCTATTTGGCACTTAAAATTGGCAAGGCGCAACTTCATGAAGAGACCACCTCAACTTGGCGCCCGAGTCAAAAGAACCCTGAATCTGCGCCTAAGTGTTTCTAGAAGGAGATAAGGTTGTTACAACTACCTGAATGCCCATTGGTCAGAAGGATAGCATTTGGATCCATGTCAGGGCCTCTGGATCAGATTGCCAACTCAGAATGAGTCATCAGATGGAATATTCCCTTGGATATGCTTCTTGGGAAACGTGCCTTGGTTCCTCTGCCTTTGGAAGGTCTATAAAAGGAGGAGCTCTCTCATTCATTTGGTATCTTTGATTTTTGACAAAATTCTCTCTGCAAAGCTATTTAGCTTGTGATCTTGAGGCCTGCGAGTTTCAAGTGTTGGGGTGATGCTCCCTCAACTGACAAGGTGATGCTCCCTTGTTGTAATGTGAGGTGTTGACATTCTGTTAACATCATTGAGTTTGATTGAGTTGTTCAAGTGTAGAAGTCATTGTAGACATCAAAGCTTTAAGGCCTCCTTTTGTAATTCATTTGAATAAGGTTGTAACGTCATGCTGTTGAAAGCATTATCTATGTAATAAGACATTGGCAAGATGATTGAATCATTAAGACAAGTACCCAGCTTTAATGTTGATTCATTCAAGTAATTATTTGATGTATATCTTTAAGTTGTTGAGTAGTTGATGAGTTGATAGCAAGTAAAATTGTTTAAGTAAGGAAAAATTTTAGTAGAACTAGTTGGGTATCTTACAATATATGGCAGCTTCAGAAGCAACCAAAGAAATATTGTGGCTTAGAAGGGTTCTTGAGGATTTGCACAAACAACAAGTTTCATCAACACCACCCATGGTTGACAACACTTCTGTGATCAAGATGGCAAGAAATCCAACCTTTCATAACCAAACGAAGCACATCAACACCAAATTCCATTCGATTCGACATTATGTGAAAGATGGCAATTTCAAAATGATCCATTGTCCGACTGCAGATCAACTAGCAGACATCCTGACAAAAGCACTTGGAAAGGAGAAATTTGAAAAATTCAGAAGCATGCTTGGTCTCACTAAAACCCCTGCGGATTAAGGGGGGGAATGTAATAAATATTTTGTAAATAATCCTTGGGTTTTTCTATAGAGTATGAACAATCATCTTGAGGATGAATTGAACAACCTCTTGTTGTTGAACTGAAAGGTCACTTTGTTGATCTAATTATGTACAGTTTTTCATTCAATGGAATGAATCTTTGGGTTTGCACTATAATACATTTCCCATTTGCAATTTCAGTCCATTCCTAGCCTGACATTTATTACATACAAGTGTAAAGATACACTTTATTACATCATTATTCTAATACATCCTAATAGATTCTAATACCCCCCTTAACGACAACCGAAGGGATCTGGAGGTTTAGTCATTAAATTACAATAAAGTTCCTAAGATGTGTAGAAACGGGGACAAATATCTGCACAAGCAACCTTCATGATAGTAAGCACCTAAGAAAGATATACAGAAACAACAAAATGAACATGCTTGGTTGCTAAACTAGTGAGCTCAACTGGACTCGAGAGAGTGTTCCTAGAGGCATTCCTTAACAGGATTGAAAGCACTTAAAGGTTGAACAAGATGAAAAAAGTTGCAGTTGTATCCAAAGTATGCCTAACCCCAAAGGTTGTCACTAAGTTACAGACTAACCAACTACATAAAGACCTCTTATAAAGCTGATAAGGGCATCACTGTAAAAGTGCAGGATGCAGGTCCGCACAACATGAATAACTGCTTGAAGTTGTTGAAAATGTTTCCCTAGTTGTACTGCTAAATCATGAGATGCATACAAACTGACATGTTACTCCTAAATTACTGGTTAAAGATTTGTTTCATTTTAGAAATGTGATTGATCATAAACCTCCCAGATTGATGCCTATCCAATGGGTAATAGAGTCACAGTTCACCAAGAAAGGCAGTGAAGTGAGAACAAAATAGGAACTGATCCAAACGCATATATGCATCAAAAATATGGCATCTAGTAACAAAGCATACTTAATAATCCATAATCAAACTGCAAAAATCCATATGAAATGCAGAAATGACCATCACAAAAGCTCTGTAATGAATTACAATACTGTCACATTCATCAAATCTGTATTACAACATACCTACGAATGTGGTAAGAGGAAACCCTAGAAAAGGTTTACATATTTCCCTGAAAACTTACAAATGACCATGGAGACATTTAGTTACTGAGACCAGTTACAATATTACAACATTCCTTTGACTCACGCACGCACTGCCTTCTAGATGAATTGAACCAGCAACAATTGAAACCCCAAAAGAAACCCAAGCACTTATAGACGCTTGGAAGCAGAGAAAAATGATCAACCCTAATTACAACTTTCAACAAGCTATTTATACATTGTCAAACTCATGCCTAATGCAGTTAGTCAAAACCCTAGAAAATCATTTACAAATTGTGGCATTAACACCTGCAAGCGTGTCAAATTCCTAGAATCCGCCTCAACCCCCACAGAGGCAAACTAGGAGGTGCAAAATGTGTTTCCTCCTTTGAAACAAATGGTTGCAGAAGTCAAACATAGCATTAATGGTGAATTGAGAGGTTGCTGGATCATACTGGGGTAGTTGAGGTGTTCAACTGTTCACTTGTGCCTTTTTCCTGCTTCTGGAATGCCCTTTTTTTTGTTTCCAATCCAAGCAATAGCCTTCCCTTAGTATCTTCAACTTGTCAGCAATCGGGGCTCCCTTTGAACCAAATTGGCACTTTTGGCCAACACTACATTCACGAGGTTCATGAACCTCATTAAACACTGATGTCTCAGCCAGCGTCTTTATCCTCATTTGTTGTCAGCGCTTTTGGGGAATCTTGAACCTTGTTGGCGTTTCGGCAAGTTCATGAACTCACGAACTCGCCGACAAGCCATCTTCTTCACCTTTGTCAAAGTCTTGAGCCATCTGCGAACCAAGTTGGCGTTTCGGCAAGCTCAAGAACTCACAAACTTGCCGACAATGCCATCTTCGTTACTTTCCCTTCTTCAATTTCAAATGGTTGTCAATGTTTTGGTAGTTCAAGAACTCATGAACTCGCCAACATTTTGAACTTGGCTCATCCCTTCTTCCCTTTGTTAGCTTTCTTAATCCTCATTGTCAGAGTTTCAGCGAGTTCAAGAACTCGCGAACTCACCAACATTTTGAACTTGGCTCGTCCCTTCTTCCCTTTATCAATGTTTTGAACCATGTCAAAGGTTCATGAGGTTCATGAAACACCGACGCTTCATCTCGAATGAACTGGATGCTATAAAATGCCCTGAAACCACCCAGACTTAGAAAATTTTCAGAATTTTGCAATTTTGAACATGAGGCAACCCTAGGAGATGACCAAAAACATAACCAAGGCAAAACTAGGGCAAAATGCACAAAACAAGCAAGGGCGTAGATAAATTTTGCAATTTTCAAATTGGGTCCTGTTGTGACCAAATCACACATCACCCCATTAGGAATAGGGACCCCCCTTTTTTTTTTAGAGCTCTGTGCTTTCAATGAGATTTCAATGAGATTTTAATGATACCATGGGTCATCTTCCTGTCCTAACCCGGTAGTGATTTCCTCTTCTATGATCTTTGGTTCATGATTAGGAGGCAGATGAACTTGCAGTAATGAAGAATTGTGATCAAATCCCATCCAGATAATGAATGTTGAGATTAATCCTGAAGTATGTTTGAGATCCTGAAAGACTAAGTCTGGAGCCTGAAATCCTGAAAATTCTGAAAAAATGGCTAAGTCTGAAATCTGGTGAATCCTCCAAATTCTAGATTTTGCATGTTAAATCCGGTGGATTCGAGACCTATCTCAAACATCCTGAAAGGTATATTGAAAAATATTTAAAGTATAAGAAAATCTTATACTTAAATATATTTTTCAATATACCTTTACCCTCGCGACCCTGAAAAAACGCCTGACTCTTCCAGAGGATTCAAAAAGCTCATCTAGTGCGACGGGGCATCTAAGTGGCGCAAAATCGCGATGAAAAGGGCGCTTTCAACTACAAGATAAGATGAGGATTTCAGTTGATCAACCAATGCGCCCATCAAAAGCATAAAGGGAGACGAAAATGTTAAAGGATTTTAAGCTTTGAAGTGATGCGATTTTAGAAGATTTTCATGCCTTTAAGTAATGCGAATTCCAGAGGACTCCAAAACACTTAACTAATGCGAAAATCAAAAGCCAAGTCTTGGAGCGAATTAAAGATGATAAGTGTCTAGAGGATCTTCTTTACCTCAACCAATGCACTAGGATAGAAGGATTGATTCCGAAATCTAAATTTTGAAAAGAATCTAAAAGATTTGAAGAGCTGATCTAGTGCGCCACTTGGAGAAAAGGGAGAAGTCTTAAGGTTTTGGAATTATGGAGGCTCTAGTTTAGAGGATTTCGAAGTCTTATCCCAAGCGCCATAAAACTTGAGGATTTCCAATCCCTCATCTAATGTGCCCATCTAGAAAACATCATGGTTAAGGAGAGAGACTCCCAAACATCCAGCCCAAGCGTTTAAATCAAGTAACCAATGCGAAACTCAGAGGAATTTGAAACCCTCATCCAAAGCGACCTAAGGAGGAAGGATCTAGTTGAGGTTTATTACACATTAAGGGTGAATTTTAGAGGATCTCCAATCCCTCATCTAATGCGACTTCATGAAGAAAGATTCCAGGCGCTTGAAAGGAGATGCATCACAAGGTTTAAGTCAATTTTCAAGAGATTCTAAGGTGATGATCTAGTGCGCCAAGAGGTTTCAATATAAAATCTAGAGGATTCTTAATCCTTATCTAAGGCGAAATCTCAGAGGATTCTCCATTCCTCATCCAATGCGCCATACAAGGAAGAAAGCGAAAGTGTCCAAGACATCCAAGGTCAAGTCTTCAAGGCGAGTTTAGAGGATTTCAAAGTTCTACCCCAAGCGCCAACATCATGCATGATTCGCTAAAGGTAAAGTTCATCCAATGCACCTAAGTTTTGAAGCTTCCAACATAGTGAACTAATGCGCCACTTCAAGGACCCTTTATCAATATGCTCAAAAGGACGAAATCAAAGGTGGTATCTAATGCGCCACACATAAGGAAGAATGAGGTTTGTTTTTGAAGATCTCAAATTACCTATCTAAAGCGCTTAACCTAGGAGCTGATCCATTATGCAAAGGTAAGAAGAATTCAAGTTGCCCATCCAATGCGCTAAAGGTGGAAGAGGGTAGAATATTTCGAAAAACACTAACTTGAGGAGGATCTTATCACCTTGAAGTGATGCGCCACTCCCTTGCAAATGAAAATAAGTTCAAACCAAAGCAACTTGAAAAGAGGTTTTGAGAAGACTTCAACATACTCATCCAATGCGAAATGCTAGAAGAAATCAAAAACTCGATCCAAAGCGCCTAGAGAATGAGGATTTTTGAAGGTGTGATCTAATGCGAAGAATTAAGAATCAAGTCTTAAAGTGAAATTCTAAAAGGCAAGAGGATCTTAATCCTTCATCCAATGCGACTTGTAGAAGAGAAAAAATAGTGGAGTTTTAAAAGGAAAATTTTAGGAAGATTTGAAATCCTTCATCCAATGCGCCCTTCTAGAAGACCTTCAAGACCTTGACTAGTGTGCTAGAAATAGAAGAATTTGAATACTCCATCCAAGGGGAAGTTGAGAACATTTTAAGAGATTGAGTTTCGAAAGGAATTCATCATGCCTCATCGTTAGTCCAACAAGAAGATCTCCAAACACCTATCTAGAAGCACTCAACCTAGAAGATCGTGGAAACCCCATCCAATGCGCCAATCAAAGGAAAGTTTATAAACATTTAATTGTTCTTGCCTTGAAAAATGTGGAAATTACATTATTAAATGAAGATCAATCAAAATTAAATGTTTTGCACTATATTAAAGAGGGTCGGCCTAGGTATGAAGTAAAGTTTTAAGGCAAATTCTATATATACCTCCTCTCCTTTTCATTTTTATCATTTTTAAGGAGCAGAATTACTTTGAAAGAGCAGATTTGTCTTCAAGGAGCAGCAACAAGAAGGTTTTATAAAAGTACAAATTTGATTTTGTCAATCCAAGCAAGTGTTGGATCAGATTTCAAGGTATCAATTTAAGGCAGCTTATCAAGTAAGTCTGATCTGAATATTTTCTGATCTGATTTTCTTCTTTTTACTTCATTAGATACATTAAAATTGTTCAAGTATTGGTAAAACTTAAGAGGATAAGTGGATTTTGATAGATTCCTTGAGTCTAGATAGTAATATTTCATAATTATAAAGGAAAAATCATAAATCTAATGCATTAATGTAACTGAAGTGAAGTCTAGATTATGTTTGAAATTACTTATTCGCGTCAAGTTTGCAGGATCATGGCAATGACTTCCAAGGAGAGACAAGCGAAGATCCGGATGGATGCTAAGGGGAAAATTCCCGAATCAAAGCTCGTTTCAAGGTGGACAAATGTAGGAGACACGAATATGGGCAACAGCAACTTAGAAGCTATCAAGTCAGTCCTTGAGGAACCCAACGGAGGTAGTCTTGCTCGAGCCATCATGAGGAGTGGAGCCATTGAAGCTGCTTGTTTTCCGCCAGCTTTGCCGTGTTCAGAGATGATCATTGAATGCGTCAAGAAGTATGATGTAGATACAAGACAAATTACAGCCAAAGATGGAACAATATTAGCTTATTTGCAAAAGGAAGCAGTTGGAGAGACTTTCAACATTCCAACTAGGGAGAGGATGATCAGTATTTCGATACAACAAGGTCAGTAGGAATACAATGTTGATTCAAAGACAAAGTTGCAGGAAATAAAGAGAGAATGGATGGCCAATCCAGCTATGAAGTTCAATATGAATAATCCTCCGCAGTTTCACAAGTCAGATTTTCATCCTGAAATTGGATACTTGATTATGTTTCTAAATAGAATGACAGGAATGCCGCAATCTGCTACCTTTCAGCCTTGGATGTACTCTTTCATCAAGTCAGTTCTCAAAGGGAAGATGATTGATTGGGCTGGGCTTATCAGTCAGAGTATACATGAGCAGTTCATCAATTTTGCTAAGACCAAGACTTGTTATATGAGTTCCTATGTGGTATACCTTCTCGCAAGAAATGAAGTCTATTCAGGTTTGACCAAAAGAGGAGAAGTTGGCATTGGGCCTAATAAGTGCTTATCGCATCAGTGTTATCCTCAGTTACACCTCAAAAGTATCAATCATTATACAAGGTTCAATGATGCGTTTGCTATGTTCATAATGAAGAAACTAAGAGGAGAATTTCATAAAAGGTTGTCTAATGCAGCGAGAGAGTTCATTTCAACATATGGACACTGGTATACTCAGCATGAAAGGTACACTTACCTAAGGATCCAAGGGTTTACATCATATCCATACAGATTACCAAGATATCCAACCAACAGGATGGTAATGTTAGAGGTTACAAGGCAACTCCTGGAACTCATCAGGTTGCAAAAGTTGAAAAAGAAAGGAGGGATCCAGTTTCCACTTCTTCTTGGACAAAATCTGGAGTGTCCATCATTGTCAGCAGCTGAATATTCTGAGATAGAGCTTCAGGCACATCATTTGCAAACTCATGGCACCAAGAGGCTTAACTTTGATCCTTTTCAAGTTTGCTGGAAATATAACAGAGAATTTAAGCATGTCAAGCAGTTGGAAGACCACTGGGCCAGTGCCCAAGATGAAGATGATCTTCGAACACTTCAAAGTTCGAGACTCACCTGGGATTTAGTTAGAGCTTCCAAAGTATTCAGGATACCAGATCAGTTCACTGAAGATGATACTATGTTGATAGATGAATTTGATAAGATAAAGGATTTGCCTTATACAGTTGATTGGTCAAAAAAGGATGTGTCCGAAGAAGAATTGATAAAGCTAGTCTTGGCCATGACACAAGTATGTATAAATCAACTATTGCAAGAGATGAATGATGAAGGCCGAGTTCTTACTTACAATAAGATGGATGAAGGAGAACCAGGACAGCATAGTACACATAGCAAACCACAACACAGTGGAAATGATCAAAGTGATAATCCAGCTAGAAAAAGGAAAAGACCTAGTCAAGATCAAGGAGAATCAAGCCGGAGACCTCAAAAGAAGAATAATCTATCTACTTCATCTAATCCACAAGAAGGTGCTTCAGTTGTTCAGAATCCAATACAAGAGATAGAAGTTATAGAAGAAGTTGCCTTGATTCCATCCGAGGAGATTCATTCAAGTCCCACTGTCATAATTGAGGAAAATGATGTTCTTGATCAAGATGAAGTAGGTCAAGTAGAATCTGATGAGGAAGTAGCTCGTGTACAACACAGTCAGGTTCAAAGACAACAAGATCTTTCCGCTTTTCCACCTTGGTTGAGGCAAAGGATTGAGGAAAGTACCATTGTAGAAACTTATCAGCCTGCTCCAGTTGAGGAATTGCTTGTAAATGCACAGAAGAATAATCAGAAGAAGAAAGCAACAGTCTTTTCCAAAATCACTCAAGATTCTGCTGGAAATAGAGAGGTACATATAGCTGTTCCTAGAATTGACAAGGAGTTAGAAGATATGGCACCTGAGGATTACAGTATGACTACTATTGGCATGGGTCCAATCACAAGGGAACAGGTAGAGGAGGAACTACAAGAGTCAGTGAATAGTGTAAGAAGCATGTTAAAGCAAGAAAGAGAAGCTAGGTTAAAGGTTGAACAAGATTTTGATACATTGAAGCACTACATTCAGCAAGTCATGCAGCCTATCCAACAGAAGGAAGCTACTCCAATTCCTCCGTCTATTCTTCCACAAGAAACAGTATCCCAAGTTGAAAACATGAGAACTTCATCTCAAGTGATGAAAAGATGGATAGAAAAGACAGAAGAGAAGACATATACTCACCTTGAAGAAATTGTGCAAGTTTATGATAGAGTCATTAATCTTAAGAATTGAGTTCAAGCTTTATTAAGAAATTGTGCTGAGTTCAAACCGATCAAGGAGCAATACATGCCCCAACTCAAGAGTTTAATGGAAGCTCCATTAGAGGATCTAATTCATGATAAGGTGATTGATCAGGATACTCCACATGACTTCATCACTTGGTATTTTTCCTTTCACAACAAACGGCAACTAATTGATAAAATTGAAGTAGATATGTCCAGAATAAGAAGTGTTCTTCTAAGAACAGAGAATCATATATACACTGCTTTGACCACAATATGTAATCCTTATGGAAATGTTACTATTGAAAACATAAAGCAACAAGTTAAGGCATTCTATTTTCAGTATGATGGACTTGATGAGGGTCAACTGGATAGCATATTCACACTTGCATTTCATCTTAGAGAAAATAAGTCTTGAATAAATGACTGGGAGAAGACACTTGGCGTCTATGAGTCAGATGTGGCAGTGGCAGAAGGATCCATTAATGCGGCGACAAGTGTACCAATGGAAGATATTGTTCAAATTGTGTCTAGATTCATTGTATCTCATAGTACTACTACATAAAAGGCATATGATGTGGCTTCCTTATCTTCTTGGAAAGCATGCCTTTGTTCCCTACTTCATAGCTTCTTTCATTTAATAAAGTTAGCCTCCTCCATTTAATAAAGGAGAGTTTGTTACAACTACTTGTGATGTGGCTTGATCTGGTCCATTGGCTTGGCCGACCGATCTTGACCCTTCATTCCTTTGAGGTCGATAAAAGGTCTCCTATTGCTCTCATTTAAAAGGTTGAAAATTCTGAAATTGTTGCAAGAGCTCTCTGAGATAATAAAAGATTCATTGTTTTGGTGATTCTATTTGAGTTTCTGAGTGTTGCATGGTTTCAATTTTCAAACGAACATTAAGTTATAAGTTTTCTTTAAGTTTAAGTTAGTTAATGAAAGGTTTCTTTATTGCTTTGTGGTGAAATCAGTAAGTTCATACCATTTGTAGTCTACGGCTTGTGGATTGCAGTGCATGGTTAGTCTGAACAATTGAACATCAATTTGATCTTTATGCTTGTTGAATCTTTCATGAGCATAACTGATTTAAACATCTTGTACACCTTTGAAGATTGCACCTATCTTGTGTAGTTGTTTTATCTTGGCGAAACAGGATCTGGTTTGGTTTCACCTCAAGTAGTAAACATCCTTGCATTTAGGATTAGATTAGTGTTTCTAAACCTTATACCTTTTGTCCTTTTTTTTACCATTCAGTTAGAATTAGGATCAAGAACCTCAATTGCTAAATCATACGCCATCAATTGCAGTACTTAGACTCTCCAATATTCACTTCCATAATCATTGAAATAATCAGTTACTTGAACAATTGCGTAAGTCCCTTTGTGTGTTAACAGCAAAATCATACTTAGTCGCTGAGCTGTCTCTAACCAAAACCATCAGAAGGAACCTTGGAGTCATCTTGTTTGATCACCTAGTTCAGCATTCGAGAGGCTTTGCTCAAGAGGGAGTCAGATACTCTGTATTTCACTCTAATTGTTGACTTGTCGAAAAACAATCATCAACAGGTCCCAACAAACTCAACATAGGATGTGAAAGAATGATCATTACTATGTTCATCACCATGTATGAAAGCAGGTAATTCATGTAAAGCACATGAATCTAAGGAACTATCATGACATGAAAGAAATGTATCATCACTAGGTACACTAATGTCATGCATAGGTAAATCACATGATGGAGACTTGCTTAGTATATGTCATCATTGTTACATGGTATAGGATCGTCATGGAATGTGTGAAAAAATAAACTAAGCATCTCTAATAGCATAGGATAGGCACTAATCAACTCACTAAAATAGGGAAAAGGTAGTACATGAGAGAATAACACCTCTACAGAAAACACATACATATCCATAGCATAAAAATCCATAAGCATGTCAAGGATAGATGTGTCATATGATATGAAAGATAGAAACATGTCATAATCGGATGTAAATGAGTGTAAATCAGCCATAGAACAAACCCTAATAAGTGCTATAATGATAGGATAATCTAGGGTAGTGTTGATGATGTTTTTGTGCCAACAACAACAATAGAATAAAACACCAAGTATCCTATTCTCTCTTGAATAAAGTCTCTCAAAGAATAAGCTATGTGATCCAGTGAGACAACTTCAAGGTTCTTTATTCATGATTGCAGTGGATAACCTCAGTGATTTGATGTGATTTTTGCTGGTAATCACAAAAGGACTTACGCAGACTTCTTACTTCATTCAGCTTATTTCTCCTTTCCATGTGGATGATGCATGTGTTAAATCTCAATAATAAAGTAAAGGAAAAAGATAAAGGCTTTAGGAAACTAATCTAAGGTCAATGAAGCAAAGATGATGCATGAATAGACAAACTCCTTAATCAACCTAACTCCACTTCGCCAAGAATGCCTACAACTACATGGAGTAGGTGCAATCTCCTAAGGATAGCGAAAGGTTTTCAAATCATGAAAGCTCATATAAACACGCATTGGATGGCGTAGCTCAAACAAGCATCCACAATCAAACTTAAGCAAATGATGATGAAGCTCAGACTAGTTTTACACAACACTCCACCAGCGATGGATGTCAAAAGCATGAGCTAGGAGTTGATCAAATATCCAATACATACATACATTACATCAATGAACTTCTACTATTCTACTTCTAATCTACTTAGAAACATCTCTTCATTTCATCAAGATACAAGAAACCATGCTATTCTACAAGACAACACTTAACACCAAGCAAGCTCCAATGTCTTTGCATTAATCTTGAGAAATATTTACAACAATCTTCAAGTACTCTCAAAGAATTTTGAGAGTCTCTTGCTACTATACTTTCCTACCCACTTTCTAACTGCCTACTAACTATTAACTTTACAAATGAGGCAACAAGGCCTTTATATAAAGTTCCAGAATTATAATGAATGGCCTAGATCAATTCAAGTAGCCAAGGGCCCAAATCATGCCATCTCAGCAATTAGTTACAACAACTTGCTATTTTTAGTACATAAGAGAGGCAATGAAGGCACGCTTTCCAAGATGATAAGGATCAAATGGAATCTTTATAGCATCTTCCACATGGGCGTCCTCTTTGGCTTCTTGCTTGTTGAATGATGTGGCGAACTGTGATTGGTGAATAATGTGTACATGCCACGGAAGTGCCACCTCAGCAACCCTTATGGATTTCAACAGTTTATTCAATTTACTTTGGCACATTCCCAAATTGCATCATCTGTGAAATGTCTTCGAATATGATTGCTTTGAACTTGAATGCTTGGGAATGTATCCTTGTTGATCTTGCCTTGTTCTTTTACAAATCAGATGTGTATGATGCATGTTGCTCCTTTGCTTAACTTTGTGTTCTTCTTCTCTTGGCAGGATACAATTGATCCTCTTTGAATGCTTCTTTGTAGAGAGTAGTGTAGATGATGATGACATGAAGTAGGAGACTTCTCTCAAAAACTTGAAAATGGAAGAACTTGAAGCTTGAATGGATAGATGCCTTCGACGATGCAACTAGTGAAGTGTTCCAGCATGATGATCTTGAAGCGGTCTTCTCTGCAATAACAAACTCTTAACTTCACTCTTTGGATGAAAGTGACTCCAAGCGCTTGGCTCCTCAGTTGACTTCTCAGCTCCTTTAATTCATTTCTCCTGCAACACAGAGAAAGACATATATTAAACCATTGATATATACTCAATTTCATAACCCATGAATCATTTAAAATGTTAAAATAACCCCTCCAAGCTTAGGCGCACATCTAGGGTCCTGGAGGTGCAAAAGTGCGCCTAAGATAGAATGGCCTTATATCCATCATTTATGTGTTTTCAAACAATTAAACATGTCTCTAAATGATCTTCTTTCTCAAGCGCTCAGCTCCTAAGATGGATTGATGTGATTTTCCCTAAGGCGCAATTTGATGTTTGTACATACTGAAAAGGGCGCCTTGATCTTCTTCAAGCAAGTTATAACTTCAAACACTTGTTAATCACTTAATGATGTTCGTTCCTGACCAAGCAAAGACCCTCTCATCATTGATCCATGCTCATTCCTTTGAGGCACATACAAAGGCTATAGTGTGCCTTGATCAAACCTAGCCTTATATTGCCATTTCAATGATTCTAAACAGTTAGAAATGCCTCGAAATGATTCTCCTTCTTCAAGACGCTCGCTTAATGACAAACTCATGCATTCCTTCTAAGGCACAACTTTGGGTTATTCAAGTAGGAAAATGCACCTAGCTCACTTAGTGAAGTTGATCTCCCTTGAGGCGCAAATTCATGGTTGCGGGAGATGAAAAGTGTGCCTAGGATCACTTAGTGCAATTTATGCTCTTAAAACTCCTGTGGATGCTTGTAGATGCTCATTTGGACAAGCAAAAGACCCTTCAACATTGATTCTTTCCTTCTCACCCTGAAGCACAATTTGATGGTTGAATAGGTGTGAATTGGCACCTTGATATGATTGAATGTTCACTTCAACTTAAGCGCAGTTTTGGATGTGTGGGAGTGAAAAAATGCGCCCTGACTTACTAAGTGCAGTTTAGCGATCTAGAAACCTTCATTATGCTTAATGATGCCTATTCCTGACAAGTGAAGCCTCTCAACATTGTTTCATGCCTCTTCATCTGAGGTTGTAGGATCTGAAAATTGCGCCTAGGATACTGTTAGATGCTCACTTCAATCTTAAATGCATTCAAATCATTGCACAAGCTCAGGAGAAGCTCAAGACACTTGAACATCTTCACAGTCCATGGAGTTAGGCGTATTTGGACTCAAGCGCACATTGAGGGTTCTACTGATGAAGAAATACGCCTTAGTTTCTTGAAGCAATCAAGTTCTAATTCTAAGCGTAGTTTTGGGTCTCTGCAAGTGGAAACTGGCGCCTTGACTCCTTCAAGCAAGTTTGACCAAGTCTGAACCTCCAATAGGTCTCTGAGCATCAATTTGTCAATTGTTAATGATGATTGCATAATTTCCTTCCTTAGGCGCAGTTTGAGGCTCCAGAGATGATGAAGTGAGCCTAGACTCATTGGGTGCTTTTCGACATTCTCTAAGTCAAACAATTCATACCTCATACTTAAGCGCAATATTATGTCTCCAGATGATGCCTTTCCTTCAACAATCCTAGGTGCAATTTTAGGGGTGTAGAGATGCAAATTTGCGCCTAGGCTTACTTAGTCATTTTCTTGCAAGATTTTCAATGTTCAAGGCATTTTGAAGGTTAAAGCATCATTTCCTAGCAAGGCGCCATGGTTTCAACTTGTTATTCGTCATGATTTTATCAAAGTCCAACATTACCCCCTCGCTTAGAGTCATGCAACTTACCCTGTCATTATCACTGACTTCATCATGAAAAAGTGCTATGACATCATCCAAGACTAAAGCAAAGCACTAGAGCTCAAAAAAAGGGGGTCACCATTTGCAATGGGGCAATGTGTGATTAGGTTACAACAAGTAGGAGAGTGGGATAAAAGATACCTCACCATGCATACCCAAACCCTAAACAAAGATATAAGCAATATAGTGATCAACCTTAGGTAAGACTGAAAATATGTGAAAAATCAGAAAAATATCAGATCTGAAAATGTGATTTATAAACCCCAAAGGAAAGATAAGGTTGTGTAGGATCAATTGAGTTCACCAAAAGAAAAATAACTTTCATTAAAATGCTACACATAAGCACAATTAACCTAGACTAATTAATTAGGTGAGCTGGGGATCTGAATATTTGAACAATTGTAATAGTTGAGTGCAGGAAATGTAAATGGAAACAAATGTAGTTAGCTTGATAACCTAAGAATGTAATAAGACTAAAGTGGATGTGAATCTGATGCATCTCGAGATCAAGAACAGCGTGTAATAGACCAACAATTGCCTCGGAATCAAAATATTCTTATGTCACTGTGCACAGACAAATCCAGGACTGCAAACTTGTCTGAACCTACAAACTTGTCCTGTGTGATCTATAGACTTATGTTATCAAATTCACCTGGTGTATCTTAATTTTCTCTGCACTTCCTGATATCTATGGATTGGCAATACTTATAAATACTTTGTGGGGCTGTTAGTATGTCACAAGGGAACATGTTCTCCTAGGTCAACCCTCATGAATGAGTATGAATAATCAAAAACGGCAATCTTCAGTCATACACACACTTTTGTGAATGTTCGTGCAAAGGTAGATTCCTTTTCGAGAACCAATTGAAGTGCGTAAAACATCTAAAATGTTAGTTGATTCTTGATTCTTCGATGATTCTAAAATGTTAGTTGATTCTTGATTCTTCGATGATTAGAATGAATGCATTGAACACCTTTAAATACAAGGACATGGCAATGTATCACACAAACTTGTGTTTAGTCAGCCCTAGGTGAGATGTGTAAAGGTGGGAAGTCAATCAAATTTGAATTTAAAAATTTAAATTTGGGTAGCACGAGTACACGATCGCGAGGACAGCCTCACAACCACAAACTAGTCCTAGAACAAAAAAGGGGCTAAATCTGGGTGGCTAATGTGTGGATGGAAATAAGTGTGAGCATAAGATGATTAACCAATGGATATGGCGAATGTATAAGGGTGTGTGAACATGTGAATGGGGATGAGTGGTAGATCCATAGAAACATGAGTAATGAGGTAGGTGGATAGCATAGGGCAAGGGACCCGACTTTGCACAAAATTATGCCATTTGTCAATATGTCTATGTATCAAAGTACTCCCCTCAAAGTAGGCACAAAACTAAATGGGAAATGGAATGATTATTCAAATTTCACCATTACAATATTAAATGTTGGAAATACATAGTTGTAATAAAGTGTAATCCAGATTAAAAGATGTGTTCTCAATATTATAATTCTAATTTCAATGATGTGTTATCCTTGTTCAGTTAATAGTAAGGATTTGTGTTACATTCACCTATTAAAGAATCTGACAAATTTTACTACCCTCTTAACGTGACCCTCAGGATTTTGAAGACATATATTTCCATTGCTGTTCAAGCCTGCATTTAACCTCAAATAGCCTAAAATTGACTAATGCTCAAGAAATCAGTACTTTCTTATGACAGCAACTCGTTCTAAACATAACCAGGTTTCAGTACTTAATTGTTCAGATTAATTTCTGGGAGAGGGCTCAAGAAGTTAAGGTTTAAACTTTAAACATTGCAAAAACGAAAATGTAAACACATTGGAATCAAGATAAAATCAAAAGGAAATGTAGAAAATTCAAAGATTTAAATAGTTGAAATAGATTTAAAATGTAAACCCTAAACATTGGAAACAAAAATATTGTAACACAGTGGACTACGGATAAAAACAAAAAGACAATGTAGAAATCTCAAAGATTCAGCCCTTAAATTCATGAATCAACCCTCCATCTTAAAATTTCAGAAATACATATTTCATGTTAGAAACAAATAGTTGTAATAAAGTGTAATCCAAATTAAAAGAAAAAAAAATGTATAAACCCTATACCTTCAAATTATGGAAATATATTTAAAATTGAAACCTTAAAATTGGAAAGAAAAATGTAACACCGCAGATTCTTATAAAACAGGAAACAGAAGAATATAGAAATCTCAATGATTTAACCTTTTATATGAAAGAATCAACCTTCCACCTTCAAAATCTGAAGTATATCTAGATATTAAACTCTAAACTTTGAAAAATTTACTGTTTCCTACAGATAAAAATAAAAATAAAATATAAAAAACTCAAAGATTTAACTCTTTAAAAGAGTGAGTAGATCCTCCACATTTAAATTACAGACAAATATCTGGAAATTAAATTTAAACTGTTTGAAAATAAAAAACAAAATACTTTAGAATCCAAATAAAAAACAACGAGAAAATGTAGAAATTTTAAAGATTTAACTCTTCAGAAATAAAACAACTCTCTACCTTGAAACCAAGTAAACATAAAAAAAATTAAACCTTAAACATTCAAAATAAAAATTTGTAACACATTGTAATCTAGATTAAAAAAATTTATAAAAAAAAATTTAAGATTTACCTCTTTAAATAAATCAATTGATCTTCAACATTTAAATTACAGACAAATATTTATATATTAAACCTTAACAATTGGAAGATAAATTTAGAGTAAAAAAATTACATGTTTACTTAAACTAAATCTAAACGTTGTAAATAAAAATATATAAAACAGCAGAATCTAGAGTAAAAAATAAAAATAAAAATTTAATCGTGGAAATAGCAAACATTAGGAGAATTTATCTAGATGTTAAAGTTAAACCCTAAATGTTGCAAATAAAACTAAAATATTATAAAACAATCCGTCCTCCGCCCTTAAACTCCGAAATTGGGTAAAATTATCACTGGACAGTCAACCAATTCAAAAGTATTTTTCCTGTCCATCTAAATCAAAATCTTTATGAAAATAAAGAATAGCAATTAATGGAATATGGCCGCAGAGTTTAAAATTCGTCAAATCAAATCAACAGCTTTTAAAAAAAAATTAATTCAAATTTAAAAAGAGAATTGTATATTTACATACAGAATTACATCGTAGAGTCCCGAAGTGATGTAGTAATTGATTTTCTCCACAAATGTGCCTTCAAATATAGGCCATTGTCCGCATAAAAAAGCTACAACTACTAAGATTGTCAAGCAGCCGTGCAATAATAATACCCATTGAAGAGCCATGGATTTTGTATCTGTTTTCTTTTTCACATTCCTGTGCTCTTCTCCGCCATTTTTATCGCAGAAAAGGGTCTTCCGACAAATTTAGCGCTTCAATATATACACGTATTTTATATTCAATATTTTGTGTGTATATCAGATGTATATACACATGATCTTTGACTTTCAAGTCCAACGTGGGAAAAGAACATTTGATGTGTATTTTACTCATTATTATTGTACTATCATTTGCGCTTCCACGTTATTATTATTATATTATACTATGGGTGTTTAGCAATAAATATTTGGGATATCTTTATACAAAGAGATGCGGCGAAGTTGTGCAACCAAGTTGTTTTTTTTATTTAATTGACATGTCAAAATCTCTAGGGGTACCTTCCTTGGTCTAGTAGAACCAGAAGTGTATACGAACTGCCCACTCTTGTCAAGTGGACCAAACCACTTGCAATTTGATCACGAGTCTCACCTTGTCAGTCTGAAATGGCTTAAGTTCCCTAGGTTTGGACCTTGAAGTGCATTCACTAGAGCTATAGGGTACAGTTCAAAGCACAAACAGAATGGAATTATTGTCAAGGATAAGATTGTCAACCTACAACCTTTGGTTGTATTATCATTGTTCACTTTCTTGATTATGTTTGGTTGTATCTTGTCCAACACCAATAGAATGATGTCATTGTTGGGATAAGATTGTGAACCTAGAATCTCTAGTTGCACTATCAATGTTCACTTTCTTCATTGAGTTTCGTTACATTTTATCTACCACCAACAAAATGACACCACTATTAGGGATAAGGTTGTGAGCTCGAAATCTTTGGTTGCAGTATTGGTGTTCTCTTTCTTGATTAAGTGTAGTTGAATTTTGTCTAGCACCAATAGAATGTTGCATTGATGGGATGCCAACCATTGTTGGTGTTTAATTCCACATGCTCTTTGAAGTTCCTATTCAAATTATCTTCCCTATGAAGAGTGGTGACTTTATTGTGATTGGAACCCTAGTTAAAAAAGATCCTTTGACTATAGCTTAAAGATGGATAGATGAAGGTCTTCTTTCAAAAGAGATCCAAACTTGAAGCTTGCTCCCAAAGTAGAATATACAAATATTCTTATGAGAAGGATGCAAACTACATGGAGAGTTGAGGACTTAGCTAAGTCAACTAATGACCACTCATGAAAATGATGTTTGTATAACTTCACAATAGGACCATGTTATAGGTATTAGAGGAGAATGTTCATCTAATGATTTAGTTAATAAATAGCTTCAACTAGTTGAAAGAACATAACAATTTCAATGTGATTTCCAAAGATTGATAGCTAGAAGAGATAGGGATAGGGCCCAAATTATTCTAGATAGTCATTAAGATATGCCTAACGTTAACTCCCTTGAAAGAGCTCATCGCCTTATATCACCCATCTCCTTTCATGGGGATCTAGAGTAGGGGTCGTATACCCAAAATGACGAAGAAATACTTGAACCACATCTAAACCAAGAGCATGCATAGCCAAATATAGAAAACCTTAAGCAAATTGCTCATATATTGAACAACAATTAGATTTTCTCGACGAGATAAGAGATTGGTATGCCCATCAAAAGGCCTTGTTTGCCCAACAACAAGCTCAAAATGCTCAACAATAGGTAGCCAACTAAGGGTTTTACCAACCCGGAGCAGTTAACAAAAAGCCTCGTTCTCAAAATAACACAAGAAATCAACCTAGAAAAATATCCTCTTGGGTCTTGAAATCGTAGCTCCACAATCCTAGGGGGATCAACTCGCTTCAAGGATAGGGACTTGTCATCTTAAAGGTGTACCAATCAATTCATCGATAAATTATGGATGATTAAAGGCTAATTTTTTAGAGTGGGCATGCTCTCCTTCACTTTGAGCTCAATTAGGGTCAGAAAAATGTTCCTAGAGGTATCCTTAACAAGACATCTAACCTATCAAGATGAATCATGACTAAAACAACAATAGTTATACCCAATATACACTTGACCCCTATATTTTTCATTAGGTCAAAGACTAACTAACTACCTGTAAAACCTCTTATTAAGCTAAAACTATGACCTTGCATATGCACCCATTGATGACAACAATATTATTATCCCCATAAATGAACCCATTTAACATGGCATACACAAGTACAAGGCATAGGCACGCATGACATGATTCTCTAATAATTTACATGTTTGGGGTTGCTTAAGATTATTCCCTGGTTTGTAATAAGGAATCATGGCAGCATATGAAACCCTAATCTACTCCTATAGTTAACAAGAACAGAGGATAATAAAATGAAAGTGTTTGGCCTCTCACCAATCAAAGAAGTGCCTACTCCATTAGGCAACAAAGTCATGAACTCTAAGGAGGGAAGAAACATGTCTAGCAAAACATAAATGGAACAAGGCACGCTAATATTACAAACCAGAAATAACATCACATGTGAATGTGCATACCTAATGATCCATCTCAGAACTACAATAACCCACATGAAATAAAAGAGAGACCATTACAAAGACTTTGTAATGCATTAGATGTTGTCACACATACATCAAACCCTTATTACATTCATACCAAAAAATGTGGTAAGAGAAAATACATAACTGTGATTATGTATCTCCCTGAATCATTATAAACTACCATGGAAATACAGTTACATGTAGATGTGTGTTGAAAACTCCTATGATTTACAAGATGTATTACTGCCCCTTACATACTAGATGAGTAGTGTTTGATGCCTTAGAATCACCTCGAACAATGTATAGTCAAAAATTTGGCTCGATGACCAACCCTTTGAATGATGAACAAACTCGCATTAATAGCAATCCCACTTTTTTGCCCTAGGTTGCTTGCAGAAATTTGATGCACAAAAGACATCAGAGCATTGAATGCAAATCTAAAGAAATCCTATGAAATCTACCTCGACCCATGTTTACGACAAGCTGGTAGGAGTAAATTGTGTTTCCCACTCGAAATAGATGGTTGTAGAGGTCAAAACTAGTATTAATGGTGACCTAGGAGGTTGATGGGATGTTTTAAAGTATTTTGTAGAAGTTTGGAAGTTTTGTGGGAATTTGACCCAAAACAGAACATGGGAAGTGGACATAAGGAGTGGAAGAAATGAAGTCCTATATTAGGGGAAGGTTCTACAGATGAAGGAAATGAAGGAGATACGAAAGCCAATTGGGTTTCCTCAAAGGACTTGAAAACAAGTATTTTGGTGAAGAGGGGAAAATGTAGGGAAAAGGTACATAACTAGAGGTTAGGACAAGATATGAGTGAAGGGAATGACATTCTGCAATCCAAGGAAGAAAGCTCACAAAGAGGAAGGGAAGAGAAAAAGATGTGGGAAAAAGTGATGTAATAGGATGCAAAAGAATGATGGGGGACCAAACGTGGAAATGAATTTGGTTCCAAAGGGAAATTCCGTGAACAAGATGAAAGGTGAAAGGAAGCAAAGTGTAAAAGATACAGAGGACTGACGACAGAAAAATGATGAAGGACCAGATGTGGAAGTAGATGTGAAATACATCTAGTTTGGGAGGGAAATTTTACGAATAGGAAAGTGAAGGAAAATGAAGGAAATGAAAAGAATGAAGGACCTGATGGAAATTTTGTTGAACTAGAAAAGGGAACCAGATGGGATGAGCAAAGTATATGTAGTATCTGGTCAAAACTTCGCATCCAATCAAACAGAGAGAAAACCCACAAAATGCTTCAAACATTAGAAAATGACAAGGAACCTCCCAGACTTAGAATACTCTTGGATTTTTGGCAACTTCAACACATAATAGGAAAATGGGATGGCAAAGAGCAATTCCAAGGAAAGATTTAACCAAGGGACAACCCATTTAAGAATTTCTTAGATCAATTATATATGATGGGCAAAATAGGGCAAGTGCACAAAATGGGAAAGGACTTTGGATTTTTTGCATTTTTAGGTGGGGTCCCAACACATCTATCAAAGAAGGCACCAACCCTCGAGACCACACTTGGGATTTGATAGATATGGGAAATCAAACTTTATGGCAATCCCTAACTATCCTAATCTATTGCCAAATGATATGGGTAGACTTCCAAAGTTCTAGGGGAACAATGCAATATCTAGGGAAGAACATTTGACTCTCTATCCACATAATTGATGATTATGAATTAGAAGATGAAGATGTCATCATGAAACTACATGTTTAGCCTTTAGAAGAAAGTGCTAGATAATGATACAGGAGTTTACCTAACCAAAGTATTACCTCCTACGTTGAATTCAATAGGGTGGATCCCAAGTTCACTATTCACAAGTTAACAACTATAAAAAAGGGTTTAATGAATATGTTACCAAATTCAATAATTAATTTATTACAACAATAAGGAAGGTGCCCCATAGTTTGAGGCCAAATGAATCCATGTGCCTAGTCTTGTATTATGGTGCTTTTGATTCAAAAATAGGATTCTATCTGAAAGACAATAACCCTCAAACTTTAGGGAAGCTTATGCTCTACCCATAAATATAGAGTGAAACATTAAGGCCTTAGACAAACATGTTAAAAGGGATTAAAAGAAGATTTATCCACTTGAGAATAATCATCCCAATAAACCTCTCTTTGTAGATGATAAATTAGATAAGATGATGGTTGCTTTGAAGGATCTATCTTATAGAATAGTGAGAAATGAGAAATGGTAACCTACCTTTTGGGTTCGATAAATATAATCCTAAAATACCATGCCTGGTTGATAGTTAATACAAAGAGGCATCTAAATCATAGACCTCATGTATAGGAGGCCCTAGATGCCTTGAAAGGAAATGACATTAATATTTAAGAAGACTTCCCCTAGTGTGAATCATGTTACATGTCACATACTCAACCCAATTAAAGTTGTTGCATTATTAGAAAAGGATCAAGAGTGACGAGGAGGCAAATTATAGGGAATATGAACTTGAGCAATGTAGTGAGGAAGTCTATACCTATGAATATATAAACATGGTTGGGGTAAATGTACAAACGCATGTCACATTTTTGGCCAACAAAAAGTACAGATCGAGTCATTTTCACCTGAGTCAGACTCGGGTGAGCTTTTTTTGGCCAAAACCACGTGTCGCATACGTATCTTGTACTTTTCAGGTGAGTCTTTGTCAAAACGAATCAGTTTTGCCCGAAACAAAGGAATTAAAAACAAAAGTCAGCTTTCTGATGATATGCAGAACACAAAAATCAAACTCGGGATGCCCAAGATATGCTCCGTGGAAGAAAGTCGCCTATGGGGGCTCAATGCAAGAATGAAGGACTGGATTAAGCCCTTGGTCACCCACATGACCACCTGCTATAAATGAGCAAAAAATAAATGCAACCTGATCTGTTGCAAAAGATATGATGGCTAAGCCAAGATTCAACCTCCGAGTCACCAAGCACCGATTCACCAAGCACAGACTCCACAAGCCGTCACAATCACTTCAGAACATTATGTGAGTACCGGCGTATAAGATGGGCGAATAATGCCTTAGCGAGAGCAATGTGGGATAAATGATCCCAAAGCAATGCCCAAATAAGTTGCACGGACCCACCTTCAAGAAACCCTAACCAAATATTTGATCAATGGACTTTATGGATAATAAAGTTTGTATACAAAAAATATTCAGCCAGATGCTTAAAACTTCATGCGTTTGCTGGAATGTGTCGTGAGGGATTATGTACATGGACTCCAAGCTCGTTGGAAGGAGTCTTCACTTTGCATATCTGCTCACTTCACTTTATGAATCCCACACCCTTTTCACACGAAACCGCAGTCCAAGCTTGTGGATCGGATCTGCACTAGCATGCTAGAACTAGAACAAACCCTTTCACGCTGAAATGGACACACACAAGCTACGCTTGGAATGATGAATCATCACCTTTTACATTAGGAATCGTGCATAGATACAACACTACAGACTCGCTGAAATGGAACGAAGCCTATGTGAGTTTCCAATTGGCCAAGGAAGCCCCAAAATGGCACCAGATCGGAAATGAATTTGCAATGTCTCCAGAGACAAAACCCTCTGTGATCTACAGAATCTGATGCTCACCGAGGAGAGATCATGGTGTCAAAGACACCCTACACGATCTCTGTGAAGAAAAAGTAATCTCAAAAAAAACTTGATGAAAACTCTCAAACGAAAGGGGTGGCAAGATGGGAAAGTTCCGATACCATGTTGGAGCACCCAGGCCTCCACTGCACACCAAATAACCTTCACGGTAGAGAGAAGTTACACGCACGAAATTATTTCATCAAGAATGCAAAAAATTGCATTAAGATATTGAGATGATAAATTACATAGTATACGAGCCTTATAAAGGCAAGAAACATGTGATGGGTGAGAAAACTACCCAACACGGGGAAAAGCCACCCTAAGGGAAAAACTAATTATCCCTATGTTAAAACTTAACACACTAACATATTATTTTGCGACATGGTAGTCCGGTCTCCAATGTCCGTTAATTCTCGAGCTACTAAGGGTGAAAAATATCTCGACCATGTGAATAAGGTGCCCTATCCACCCCAACCAAGGGGGTATTTATGTTTTGTCCAAGAGAGTATCCCAATGCCAAGGGTCCATGGTGTCTAGGTACATTGAGCTAGTGCAGTTGCTATTATCCACCCCTTAAGGGCTTCTCACAAGGGTCGACTTATCCTATCATAGTTCTAGTTAATAAGATCAACTTATACATTTCCAAAGGAAGAAAGATGTAACATTATGATCAAACTCATTTGATTATACCTCTCATTAATTAATAGAATAAATCCCAGGTCTTTAACATATCTCATCCTAATTCTAGACTTGGAAACACTTAACTGTCCTTAAATACAACCCAACTGGGAAAGGATTATCACTAGCTTGGATGGCCAACAAGCATCCCATAATACCTGCCACAATCACTAGCTATGTAAGTGAACAACCAAAACACCAAATGTTGGTGGGAAATAAGAACTCCACAGTTCCCTAAACATTTCGTGTCAATGGATGCAGACATATATCACCTCCATGCCAGTTGTGAAAGTCTAACATCCCGGTATGGGTTAGCATACATGGCCTTATCACTTGCATGGAAATGGTGAAGGCTGGCTAGACTTGATCATATCAAGGGTAGCTCTGGGTCTAGTCACTTTCGTGCTACTGGTGATGGCCAGCTACTCTTGAAGATACAACGATTAGTTCCTGGCACCTGTCACCTGCACAGTACAGGTGATAATCAACTAACCTACTATTATATCATGCTATGGATAACTCCTAGCATCCTTCACCTTTGTGTTGTTGGTGAGAGCCGGCTAATCCTTATTATACAATGATCAGCTCCTAGTGTCTGTCATCTTCATGTTACTAGTTATTGTTGGCTAATTGCACCTATACTAAACTCAATTATAACATGTGGTCTTATAACCACTCAATGTGTATATGAGACCATAAGAAATCCTTCCCTTAAGGGTTACTTGTCCAAATTCTCAATCCCTAGGCGTTCAAATAATAAAAGCAAGTGGCACTTGGCCTTTGGCTCTAGTTGGCATCATGATACAAGAAGATTGACCTATAGGCTCATAATTGTGTTGTCCTACCACTTCATATCATAAGTACGAGTTTTCCTTTTTTTACTCTTTTCTTGTTTGGGAGTGCTTTTGGACCTTTCTGATCCTTATCACCAATGAGTTAAGAAATCTTCATAGGTATAATCTAATTTTGAATTATGGCAACCTAGCTTGTTGTAAGGTTTGATCATGCCTCGGGCATGGTTTCCTACCCATGCTAAAGAAACATATGCCTTTCTTGGCCCGATGTGGTATCTAAAACTCCAAGGGAAGTTTATGTAAGACAGGGCACTCAATCCCAAAGTGCACCTAATTAACTGGATACACGCTATTAATTCTATAGGCAAAATCTTTACTATTTTAAAATAGTGGGGCTTTAGGTCTTACTAATCTCATCCTTTCAGCTTTATTTACACTCGGAGGTGGTTAGGAAAGGTCATCCATTAAGTGATAGTCATTATCACTTATAAAGGAAAAACTCATGGAGTGGGGCTTTGATACCTACCCTGTCTTGTTCATATATAACTATTGTTTAGGAGACCAGGGTGTGGGCTGAGTGAAGAACCTTACTAGTATCTGCCTCCCATGAGCTCAAAACATGAGTCAATTTTTCCATGACTGATAACCAATTTAAATGAGTTTTAACTATCATGTTGCTAGTTTTTGGTAATTCAGCACAATGAACTTACTAAGAATTTTGGATTATCAACTATACTTCATGTAAGTTTAGATTTTATTATTTCCTATCACCTAAATCTTTCGTTATATTTATAGATCTCCCTATAGTCTTACTAGGGGTTCAAGCACCTTTTACTTCATAAAATTAGAGGCTTTAAAAGCCAACAAGATATTGTGTAGATAAACATTATTGGAGGGAAAGACAAAATAGTTTAGTTTGGCTCTTATCAAGATAGGATGGGTTATACTGACTAGAAAGGAAACCCTTTGTCCTATCTCCTAGTTGGCAAGATAGGCATGAGAATGGAGTCAAAATGACATAATACAACTTGTCGACTTGAAGGCCAACCCATTTGAAACAATATACTACATATTTATATGTAAGGTTCATCAAAAAGATGAAGTGGAACCATTATAAAAGGTGAAATGGGTATCCTTGTCTCAATAGATGTAAGAATTCCAATGAATTATGCACAAACCCAGTTTATGCTATTGACTTTGAATGGCAAGTAGAGTGCAATGAGAGTAAGAGATAATATGAGCAATGATTTCAGACATGGTAAATGAGATCACACGTAAGACTCAACACAAGGATTAGAATTGTAATGATAGAATTCAATGATTTGACTTGGTCCTCTATCTGTCTATGAAGATAGTGGAAATTTCCTTACGATTTCTCTACATATTAGCACTCTATTTAAGGGCAAACCAGCTGTAAGGCATTTGCTAAGGTTCACTTAAGAATTTCAAGTATTTTGTCCAACAATTTAACATCTACATATCAATATTTAGACCATCTCCTATCATTCAAGAAGTGCATGTAAAAGAGGCAATAAATAAATAAATTTTAGGTTCTAAACCCTATAACCCCATCCCTTCAACCTTTTTGCATACAAAATAATAGATTTTAACCCCTTGATGCCTACATACAGTTATGGAATGTAGCATAGAAGGATTTGCAGAAATAACTCAACATATATCCATAAAAAAGCCTAATAGCAATGCCTATAAATAGAGAGGGATGGATTTATCTGCAAAAAGCTTCCTTCTGGGTAATATCCTACTATTTTTCCTCACTAATCTCCTCTGCTAGTCGGGTCTCTCTTTTTTCTCTACTCCTTTATGTCTACCTTCATTTTTTTCTCCCCCCACAAATGAGTTGCCTCCATCATTTAAGCGCCAATCTTCTCCCCCAAATGCATCATTCATCCTTCTAGCCATAAGAAAATTGAGAGAGGGAAGAGGGACGTCATACCTCAGTAATGGTGCGACCCTCTCCTTGCTCATAACTCCATAAATTCCCTGCTTACCATTTAATTTTTGTGCTCCCTCCTCTAAATGTCCTACCTCCCATTTGCCCTTCCTCATTTTTATCATGTTTATTCAATTGCTAAAAAAAATGATATAATAGCTTACAATGAAACTGTACACATTTTCTTTTATAATTCTTTTATTTATTTATTTATGTATTTGTTTTACTCCTCAAAGCGATATAAATATTCATTTGGTAATTTATTATTCTTGAAGTAACGTTATAATTATTGAAATAACATTATTATTCTTGTCTAAATAGGGACTCACCTAAACATAGAGGTCGGTAAACTAGGCTAGGCATTCAAGGCTCAGTTGGTGGCCCAACAATGACATTATAAAATTGACTCCTCGGAACACTAGATGAACATATGTGTTTTGTTAATTAAGCTTCGACCATCAAGATAAACTCAGTACTTCATGCTACTTACTATTGGATAATCTCAAATTTTGACTTGATATACTAAACCACTGAGCCCGCTTTGTTTTGCTATCATCTTGGGAGTGAAGATATTTAAACTATAATATTCACAATTTAACTAGACTATTGGGACCTTAACATTCATAGTTTAAATTATCATCACATTCAAATCAATGTATTGTGTTTGGAGATCAAAACACAAAAGTTTTTCCCTTGATTAAAATTACATTGGGATCTCACGGATCTTAGCAAAACATGGGGTTTGTAGGAATGTAACACCATAACTAAAATTGCTTGAATTTCCTAAAATGTTGCATTAAGAGTTTCGTCTCACTTAAATGAAAAAATAAAATAAAAAAATTCATTGTAGTATATGATCTATTACAACGTCCCACTTTTTAAAGTGGAATAATAATCTTAACAGAAATGAGAAAAAGGAACATTCCGATAGTTATGCCATCGTTAGATAAACATAGCAGAGATCATGTTTGAGACTGTTGAAGAGACCAATAAACATGATTAACAATATTAATACTAAAGAGCTTTGATATCTCTGCCTTCGATATCATTGTTCAAATTATCTAAAGAGCTTTGAACCTCCTCTATTCCCTCCTGACTCTTTCCTCCTGAACTCAGAGAGAGTGGTTTTTCTCCTGCAGGTTCTTTTTGTCTTCAACAAGTCTTGAAACCTCATATTGCAAATTACTTAACTCATTGCTCAAGGCCTCTGCAAAAATTGGAAGCTGAACCAAATAATCAAAATTTTGACTTTCCTTTTCTTCTGCAGAAGCTAAAAATTGATTTTTAGCGATGCAAGTAGTTTCCCACAGTTTTTTTAAGGAGGAATTTGCAGAGAATAAGTCTTTCTCAAGTTTTTGGGTTTTTGAAATCATTAACATCAAGTCCCCATGTACGGCTTCCTTTTCTTTTGTGATCTCACATACTTCATTTGCTTGTTTCTTAGTCTTTTCTTCAATCTCATTTAACTTGGCTGCAACTTCATCATATGCTGCCCTTGCTGCTGCCAACTCTGTCGAGAGTTCTGATACCCGATTCTCTAAACATAACACTCTCCCGCTATGCAAATTTCTCTCTTGAATTTCTTCAAACCTCTTACTCAACTGTTGATTCTCACCCTTTAATTGTACATTTTCTGTACACAGTTCTCCCAGCTATTCATTGACATTGTCTTTAACGTTATCCAGCTCGATTATGATGGAGTTGTATGCTGAACTTGTTGCCAATTTTTTTTTCAATTCTGATACCTGATCTGTAAATCAAGCACTCTCTTGTTATTTCGCAAATGTTCTTTGTGAATTTCCTCATTATTTCCTCCAATTCCTTTCCTTCCACTAACTTGGCACGTGATGTTGGCGAGGGTTTTTCCCCTTTTCTTGGACCAAAAAGACTTCAATGAGCAATTCAATTTCTTGTTTGAGAGACTTTTCAGAAACCTGATATTGGTGATTCGACTATGAGTATTGTTCTCTCAACTTTATAATAGAAGATTCCAAGCTATTGTTTTCTTCAATTATTGCTCCTATTTCATTTCTTTCTTTGCAATTTCTTCATTTAGCCTTTTCTCAGATTCAAACGGTGCACCTTGAGCTTTCTTTTCCTTCCATAACAGGGCATCTCTTTCTTCTCCCTCCATTTTGTCCACAGCTTACACTACTCCTACGAGAAAACAGAATTGAAGGTCAATACAATCAGGGGTCAATATAAATCGCATACCCAGATAAGCATTTTCACAGGCAAATCAGAATTTTCAACAAATCAAACTTTTAAATAAAATGTGGTAAGAAATCTTAACAAAAAGAAACAAGCTAAGATTTTCTATCCTTATTCTAGTAAAAAAAATAAAAAAATAAAAAGATTTTCTATCCTTAGTGCGACCAGAAAGAATGCTTAAGGCCAACGACTCTTTTTTAAAAAGAAAAACATTACTCAGAAGATTGCCAAAGCTTCTGGTCTGAAAAACATTACGCTACCAAACATTTATAACTAAAAATGCGGTGGCAATGCGACATTGAAACAGAAAGACCAAATTGAACAAATAAAATTGACATGGTTGCATATGTTTCTTTTGCTAGTAAAATATGTAGTCCAAAACCAATTAGTTCAATTTTGAATCCACCATTTAGTTCCAATTTGAAGATGGCGATTGATTTATTAAGTCTCAACTGTGAATTGCCAGCCTTTCCATCCTTGGAGGGGTTGAAAAGGATAGAAATATTCTAATTATTTTGATAACCTTTCTAATTGAATCTCAATGTTTAGAGGGGTGAAAAGGATAGAAATATTCTAATTATTTTGATAACGTTTCTAATTGAATCTCAATGTTTAGAGCGGTGAAAATGATAGAAATATTCTAATTATTTTGATAATGTTTCTAATTGAATCTCAATGTTTACAGGGGTGAAAAGCATAGAATTATTTTGATAACGTTTCTAATTGAATCTCAATGTTTAGAGAGGTGAAAATGGTAGAAATATGGGTATGTGCAGGATCATGATGGGTCAAACTATACCTCTAAGTGGCAATGAAAATACAAAAAATTAGACTTTATCAAATTCATGTGAAAATTTGAATGGATTATCTACACAATTTGAAAAAGATGTAAGAACAAAATTTGTAAAGAATTGAATCTAGTTTATAGGCTACTATTTTATTTTTTTAAAAAACTAAATTTACTTAGTGGAAATTGAATATTTCAATGAACAGCTTTTAAATTTTTCAGAAAAAAATAAAAAGTGGGTGTCTGTCCAGCCAACCTAACTATGAGTAAAATTATATATATTTTTTTGAAACTTTCACAATAAGTAGAGGACTCATGTTTGGATGTGACGCATATTTATTTGAAATTTTTTTCCAATAAAATAATTAGTTATGATTTTTTTACTGTGACTTTTTTTAAAAACTAAAAAGTAATTTTCCAGCCAACCTAACTCGATAAAAAAAAATCGAAATTCAAATTTTTTTTTTAACCTATAGCCAGAAAAGCATAGAGTGTGACGCAGGTTTCTGATCTCAAAAAGGTGAAATGGTTTGAAAGTTATGGATGTTTTTCAATCAGTGTGTCCATCAGGATTTCAGAGACACGGTATATAGAAAATTATTAATAATTATTTAATAAAATGATAACCAAACAAATTTTATATTTTTAGAAAGCTAACAATTTTTTCTATAAACCCTTTTCGTTTTATCAATTTTGCATTAAAAAAAGTCGTCAGCACGAAGGGTGAAGTTCGAAGAAGAGACTGAAACATGAAAACACGTTAGAATCCATGAAAAGTCAACAACCAAAACGGATATCCGTCTTGCTTTGTACCAAAGCAAGATGGATATCCATTTTGTTTCAGTAAAAGCAACTCAAAACAAATATCCATTTCTAAAATGGATATCCGTTTCCTTGATCTATGAAAATTTTTGTACCATTGGTTTTGAATGAAGAGAAGCAACATATTTGAAACATCGAGGCAATAATACAAGAAGTTAAAGTTAGTTGGTCATTTATAGGTGTATCTATTGTTTCATATCACATTACACATAAAATTCTAATTAACAATCTAGTTTCCTCATTTGGGGGAACATTTTTTTATCCGTTTCTAATGGAAATATTTAGTTAAAAATTGGTGGCTCCTTGTGAAAAGTATGGTCTCTTATCAAGCACGCATAACCAAGAAGGTTGATATCCGTTTTTGTTACATGTTTGTTGATCACATCTTATGAATAGGATGTTGCTTGGTGATAGTTCTAGGTTTAGTGAACAATATTCTCAAGCTTATTGCAATTTTTACACTTGTGACCAAATTTGGTACCAAACCCTTTCACCTTTTCAATTAATCTTGATAGTGTCATCTCACTCCATGCAAATCAAACCAACATTAGGACCATGTGAATGAGATTAAGGATAGCCTTGAAATATGAATCTTTGTACTGTTGATTATCCTTTTAGCATAACAATCCTTTAGGATCATTGTACCCAGGTGCGACAATCCTTCAATCTTCTTTTATTTATATTTCTTTCCTCTTCATACACAAGATTCTCGTGCCTTGTAGTCATGATAATCCACAAATCACCTAACTGTCCTTAGTGAGACTATATCTTATTTTGATAGTGATAGTCATCGTCCATTCACAAGTCTCCTCTTTAACATAGATACCCTTTGCACATGTTTTGACTTCATGATTTTCCTTTTGTATGTTGTATTATGGTATGAAAATACTATGGCCCCTTCTTCATCCTCTTGTATAATGAAATTGAAGGTCGACACTTACGGTTACTCTTCTTTATTACTTGGTGATAATGAATCCCTAATTTTTTATTGTCTTGAAGCCAAATTTACCACTGTTGAGACAGTCAGAGTTGATTCTTGATCATGAATATTGCGAATTACTTCAAATATCCATGGACAATTTCAATTTTGTTTCTTAAGACACCCATGCCTTGACTATCCCTTGATGTTGGTCATGATTGTGCTTGGATGGCACAATAGTTCATAGTTAGATTTTTGCCACTAAAGTTTTCCTTTGACAAAGTCGTATTTGTAGTCCACCTTTTGATGATGTTTAAACAATATAAATACTTATTCTTAACATAAGCAATACATTTCTCACAAATACCAATGCATTCTACTCATAAGGTTCATGGCACCATGCCTAAAGGTATGATAGTCAGCAATGTACTATTATGGCAGCCTATGGTTGGTTTGACAATCTATAATAGTGATAGCATTCATGCCTAACAGTCCTTATCATTATTGTCATAATATATTTTACATTTGAGGCCTTGTCTACAACATACAAAGTTTACCTTTCTCACCCATACCTTCAGTATATAAAGGACATTGATAGGGAATTTTTAATTTCCACTGAGTCAGTGCAATCTAGGAGAGGATATATTGTCTAAAGTTGTAATCTATTTCCATTTACACTTGCCATAACTACAAATGCTTAGTGTTTATTCTCAACCCCGGTATATGAACAAAATGTGACCTATTGTTCTAATAGGCCTATAGGGACAAAGAGGTGATAAAGCCTTTAATTTTAAACATGACATGGTTTTGATAACTTCCCATATTGGTAAGGTCCTGGATGACAATCCTTTGATGCATCTAATTGTAATAGGTGTTATGATAGTCCTTGGTATCTTTTCATTTCTTTCTTGAATGACCTACAAATAAGACATAAGACCTATTAGATCCTTCATAAATAAGAATTCTCATACATTCCATTTAAACTTAAACTCCCTAAACATCCATCAATCCATCCATTAATATCAAAATGCCATGAATATCCTATGATCAACCATTCTAATTCCTAGGATAGTCATATATTGCAATTTTGCTTCTCTATACTAAAATAGCCCAAGGAATATCTACCCTTGAATTTGTATTTTAACAGTCTAATGTCTTTACGAATAACATTGAGCCTTCTTTTGGGACAACATTTTTGCCTTTAGAAGCTCCTCATTTGATGATAGCCTAAAATAGAATAAGTGGATAGTCATAACATTTTAGCATATAATGGGAAAAGCCTAAAGTGTGATAAAGTCTATACATTATCTATTCTCATCCATGTTACGAAGCAACTATTCAAATGCTAGGCCAACATGATTTAAACAATCATAAGGGCCAACAATCCACTCCAAATGCATGGGAAAAGGACAACTCTTGGATCGCATATTAATCATGTTCACATGGCTGCTAGCATCTTCAAGTGAGTCAATACAAAAATTGAAAGCCTCAAACTCATACACTTCAGAAAAATATACCTAATTATAAATTTGATATGCATGAATAAGGAAGTCCTCATGCAATACAAACTAAAATGTGTCATATTTAGACATGTCATCAAGTTGAACTACATCATGTTGAGACTTGTGTTTACTTAAGCATTACAAGTCACTTGCCTCTTTGCATGCTTCAAAGTTCCAAACAAAGGACTCAACTTTAGGTGTAGCAGAGTCCTCATCAATGACTGATTTACATGGCCTTCAACAAACTAAAATTATATATCATCTTTATGCTTATATGGAGGCTATATCATCTTTACAATTGTATGTCCAGGCTCTTTAGGAGTCTTCACAAATGTGTCCAAAGTAAGATTACTCAAATCAAATAATGGCTTATATCTAGAGCTTTATTAAGTTGATACCTAGGTGGATTAGTGTGTAAACATTCATATTAAATGGTAATTCACAAGTTTATAGAATAATAAAATAAATCCCTAGTCTAGAATCCAAATGTACATAATAAAACGGATATCTGTTTTGTAGTAGCGATATGGACGTTGCAAAGTGTCCGTTGGAAAAGAATTGGGATTTAAGAAACGGATATCCGTTTCCAAAATGGATATCCATTTTGTAAATGCAGAAAAAAGACAAAAGGAATATTATTGGGCTCGACATCCACAACCAGAGACCCTCTGGTGTCAAAATAATTGTGATTTCTAGCTATGATAGTGAAAGGAATATTTTTATGCACTTTTGGAGACAATTTTCTTGTTACAATCATAAGGGTGATATTTTTGTTCCCTTAATGGGTAGCAACAGTCGTCATAAAGCAAAAAGGAGGAGGAAAGTTACATTGGAGGAAATTGAAGCAATTAGGGAAAAAGATAGGGAAAGGAAGAGGATTGGAAGAGTGGGTTTGGCGGATGCTCATCAAGGTGAATCTTCTTCTTTACCATCTAATGACATGCAAATTGAAGATGTTAATTTTGATTATAATGAAATGTTAGATAAGAATGAAATTCACCATGATATTGCAAATGAAAATATTAAAAAATGTTATGAAACACCTATTCATAATAGCAATACCATGGACAAAGAAGAAGAAGAAAAACGAAGACGTGCAATTGAAGAAAGTGGATATGAACATCATGATGTTGAAATTGCACTCCATAATCCATTTGTTGATAAAATTGATGAGGTTGATAACATGGATGAAACAAGAACAATCAATGTATCTCCAAATTTCATAAGAAGAGAGGACATTTGTCAAGAAGAGAATGACCGTGATGAAATGGGAAAACACCCAAGAACCCCAAAATGGTTACTTGAAATTGATGAGAACATAATGGAAAAACTTGAAGGCAAGAGGTCGTCACGAATGGTTCGGTTGTGGGCTACAAAACTCTTCAATGAATACTTTGAGAAGATAAACATTAACCGAACAATGCCAACTTTTTGTGCAATTATTAAAGATGTACAAAATGAGACCTTTACTAAAGAAATTAAAGATTCGGTTAAACAAAGTGTTCGATCGAAATAAAATTATTGTTAGAAGCCTTTTCAATGCACTTAATTCTATTGGAAAGACTAGCAAGGAGAAAGATAAAAGAGCTGCCCGTAGAGTAATAACAACCTCAATAGTAAGCAAACAATTAAGAAATGCTCGATTAATGAGGCAAACTTGTGTTGACTTAAGATTGAATCGTAAAACATTGTCGAAAGCAGTAGCATTAAGATAAAGGCTAGATAGTTCTCTTGCCAATGATACTTGGGCTTTCAGTGGTAGGCTTCCACGAGTTGACAAGAAGCTAATTGATAGCACAAAGGAAGAAATTGAACAATTTTGGCACACTAACTCTAGGGTATCACCAAATGTAAAAGATGTTGTAAAGTTAAGAATTGGTGATAAAGACCGCACACCGCATCCTAAACATTACTTGGAATGTAGCCAAACAACATTGTACAAACAATATTGTGAAACTCACCCAGGTATGACAATCTCACAAAGAGCATTTGAATCTCTTAAGCCATTTTATTGTGTTCCTCTTAAAGTTCGTAATACATGTTGTTGCAAATACCATGTAGAGTTTTCTATGTACCATGAATTATTATGCAATATTCGTTCTACTTTGCACACTAACGAAATGTTACAGGAGTGTGGTGCAATTCAACTACCAAAGTCATCTAGGGACTTATTGGATTTATTTCTGTGTATTAGAGATGATGGTTGCATGTTCTACAAGAATGATTATTTAAATGAAAAGTGTTTACAATGTGGTGGGTTATCAAAGTTTGTATCATGTTTTCATGAGGGCAACAGGTATGATTTTGGAAAGAGAATGGTTGAGAAAAAGAGATATGAGACAGTGAAATACAATTTGAAAAGTGGAGGTGAAGGTTCTAGATGTGAGTTGATTGTAAGAGAGGTAAGTATTTCTGATTTTATTGATGATTTTAAGAAAAATCTTTTCTACAAGTATGTCAGACATAGCCACAGGTCTCGATGGTTAGATCAACAGTTCAAGATGTGTAAAGACTCTTTCCCGATTGGAACTATTATCTCTGTAGTTGATTTTGCAGAAAACTATACATTGCAACCCCAAAATGAAGTTCAATCCCAGTACTACAATTCTATTCAGATTGCTATTTTTGTTCACATCACATACAGACATGCCCCCGAGAGTACAGAAGAGAACAGGAAGATTGTCAGAGAATACCATTTTTACATGAGTGATGATCGATCTCATTCAGCAGAGTTTGTGCAATATTGTTTTCAACAATTTTATGGGTTCTTGCAAGAAAAAGCTATTAGAATGGATCAACATCTCATTTGGTCAGATAATTGCACTAGTCAATTCAAGAATGCTCATAATTTCTATTGGTTGAGCAAAATGCATGTAGAGAAGGGTATACCTCATATTTGGATTTTTTTTGAAGCCGGGCACGGAAAAGGTGAACATGATGGAGCAGGTGCATGCGTGAAGAGAGCTCTTTTTAAAGAACAACTAAAGATTAGAGGTGGTGCTACATTCAGTGATGCAGATTCCATTGTTAAGTGGTGTAACTATGCATTGTCACGAGGAGTGGCTCTTGACTCTGAAGTGCGCAGGTTCTTTTGGTTGGTTGATGATGGGATAGCGATAGAGAAATTGGAATGTCAAAGAATCAGTGAATCATCAAAGATGCATTCATTTCAAAACTCAAATGTAAGTACATGGACTATTTGGACACGAGAATTAGCTTGTTTTTGTCAGAGTTTTATTAAATGTGATTGGAACAATTGTGAGTCAAGTGAGTGGGTAGATGCATGGATTCCACAATATTTAATCCCTTTATATGAAGGTCAATCATCTTCCGTCAATGACATGCAGAGCTCATTTGACTATGAACATCTTTCAGACCTTGTACAGCTAGGTCATGTTTATGCAGTTGTTGCACCGCATGGAAATGAAGAGAGGTCAGACTATTGGTTTACACGATGTGTACAGGGAAAACAAAAACTAACACAACCTGTGACAGATGATTATGGGTTCACATATCCTACAGGATTAGTTGTTATTGCTGGGACTTGGTTACGAACATATATGATTAAAAAGAATGGCATCCTGGCCTTTGAAGACTTTGAGAAGCATAAAACCATATTGATGTATTCTCACCTAGTTGTAGCAACAAATGTCAAGTTACTAAAGCATCGTGGAAAACCAAAATTAAAAGAACTATGGACAATTAGTAATGCTGATCATGAAGCAATATTGGATACTTTGAAGGTAAGAGATGACCCCTCAGGTACGCTTGACTAGCATTTAAACTTCCAGATGGATAGGTATGACATTTTTTTATCTTAACTTGTTCTTGTTTTTTCTATTTTTTAGAATTGTTTTATTAAAAATCTTGTTACTTTAACTATAATGCATGCTTTTGACTATATAGGACTGCGAATAAAGTTATTTTACATGGCATCGTAGATTATTTTGCATAGTATCATAAATTATTTTGTATGGCATCGTAGGTTATTTTGACTATACTCGAGGTATGATTTTTAGTTCTCATTTGTATTTCTTAATATTGCACATTTGTACCTTTTTCTACATAAGGCATTCCATGAGATGACATGCATTTGATGTCTTTTTCTGAATAGTTCATGTGCCTTGTCTATGCTTTCACATATTACATACATGTGTCACATGGCAATTGCAACTACAACATCTGACAAAATTCTCATTTCTTTGAGGTATTCCACCAAACAATTCATATGCCTTGCCTATGCTTCCTTACTTTGCATTCTTATAAAAGTCGTATAACAGTCATAATTAATCTTAATACTAATCTTGATAGTAATCTTGCCATCATTGTATTCCATGAAATGACAGTCCTATAACAGTCTAATACATGTCTACTAGGATAGTTCTAACTACAACAGTCCTACAACAGTCCTAAAATAGTCCTAGAGCAGTCCTATAATAAGCACAACATTTAATGTACATGTTTATGATATTCATGTTTACTTAAATTTGCTTGTTCATGCTTCTCACAAGACATCACCTCCCCTACCCATCTAGCTCTACAGAAGAAGAGAGACAAGAAATGATCAAGAGGGATCACCAATTGGCAGTAAGTGATTGATTACTTATGTCATGTTATATATTTTGAATATTAAATTCTATATTAATGTGCACGTTGTTTGATTGTATTAATAGGTGGAAATTCAAAAATCTTTATCGAGGAGGTCTAGTCGATGAGCGATAGAGGATGAGTCATTGATTGGTTCACCATCTTCATGGCCTAGCAAGAGCCATAGATTATTTGATAGCAATCTGGATAGGAGATTTGATTTTGGGATATTTTGTTACATATGCCTATTTGGCTTTGTAAACATACTTTTGTATGTTATCGATGTATATTGTTGTATATACCCATATGGTTTTATTTGTATATGCCTATATGGCTCAATATATACACTATACATTATTTTCATGACATTATGCATATATGTATATATAAGATCCTAGTTTGGCACAAGTAGGGAGAATGCTTGCAAAGGTTATGGAATTTGGTTTTAAACGTTCCAATTGTATTTGCTTCAAAGTTTCTAAAGCCTTTTCAAAAAATCCATTTTGTGCGTATCTTGCAATCATTACATTCCATAAGATAGCATCTCTTTGAGGCGTCATGCCAAACTGTTCACATGCCTTGTCTATGCTTCCACACTTTGGATTTACACCTGCCAATTGCATTTTCTTAACATTTCCTTTCAATCCTTATCAAAAATTATGTTTTGTGCACATATTGCAATCATTGCATTCCTTTATTTAGTGCACTCTAGATTGTTTGTGTGTAACACATCAAACCTTTTTAAATGTATGCATTTCCTATTTTGTTTAATAATTATATATTAATTTATTTCAATGTTACTTTGCTTTTATGTAGTCTCTTGAGAATGTGAGTGATGTGCCACCTTTGCCATCATGCTTCACTAGGACACCTGATCGTCTTAATAGAAAATCATTTGCAGAACGATTGTCCGAACAACAACATAGAGTCGAGGTAATTGAATTGAATTTTTCTAAATAATTGATAGTTTATCTAGTGGTCTTATAGTTGATTGTAGTGATTTAGATGTATGTTAATAAATGAAAGTTCTTAATTGTAGTAGATAAGAATCTATTTACTAACTTTAACTTATTTTTATTTACCATTGAAGAGATTAATCAAATTTGTGTTCTGACTTGTTAATGCAGGAAACTTCGCCTCCATCAATTACTAGACATTTTGGTACAAAGAGGACACTTTTTCAGGATCCATCACAAATTGAGGATCCATCACAGATTGAGGGTCAAGTGGACTTGTAGTATTTGATGTAGCTATTTGGCATGTAGATTGTATATAGATTTTGAGACATGGCATATGCCACATTTTGTAAAAAATGGTTTGAGTTGGCATATTTGCCAAATTTTTGTATATGTCTACCATTATGGACTAGATTTTAATATATATACACCTTGATATACAATATAATTTAAATTCCTTATGTGCATGTCATGATACTTCCCATGATGCCATACATTATGATGATAGTTCTTTAGTCCATTGATGATATGTTTAGCATTGAGAATGGTTTTAGATCAATAGAATCAATATGACAAAATTCCTTATATGCCCTAATTTTCATGACATTATGCATATATGTATATATAAGATCTTAATTTGGCACAAGTAGGGAGAATGCTTACAAAGGTTATGGAATTTGGTTTTAAACGTTCCAATTGTATTTGCTTCAAAGTTTCTAAAGCCTTTTCAAAAAATCCATTTTGTGCATATCTTGCAATCATTGCATTCCATGAGATAGCATCTCCTTGAGGTGTCATGCCAAACTGTTCACATGCCTTGTCTATGCTTCCACACTTTGGATTTACACCCACCAATTGCATTTTCTTAACATTTCCTTTCAATCCTTATCAAAAATTATGTTTTGTGCACATATTCCAATCATTGCATTCCTTCATTACAACACATGATTAAATAAGAAGATGCATATTTACAACACCTAAGAATATGTAGTAGTGTTGCTCATGTCACTAATACTATGTTTACATCTTCACATACATGGCTTACAAAACGTGACAATATGAATGATAGAGAATGTTTGCATCAACATGATGGCACAACATGAACAAATTGCATGTTTGCATCAATTTCATTGGTTCAATGATTGAGAATGTGTCAACTTGAACAATATTTTTTGTTCTTCTCATCAAGACCTTCATGAAATGATACATTGGTTTCTTGATATTCAATCATGCATTGGAGATCTTCAAAGTGTTAAAGATGTTTGACGTGATGAAGAAACTTGTTATTTTGATGTATTTCAACTCCAAACTTTTGCCTAGAAGTGAAGGAGCTAATCCTTGATCAAACTAACCTAAAAGTGCGCCTTGGTACTTAGGGCACTAGATTATGATTGATCAACCTAAAATGTGCGCCTAAGGCTAGATAGTGAATTGGAGGGATAAAATGCATCATCAAAGGAGTTTATAGTTATTGAAGGCATCTAATGATGACTTGGGCACACATCTACCTCTCTACACCATCAAATGTGCACCTAGATTAGTGAGGTGCCACTTCATATCTCTATGACTTTGGATATGCACCTTGATAATGAATACAAGGTGCCAATTATTGAATAAACAACCTAGAATGAGTGCCTTACTATTTGAGGTGCTAGTTCATGCAAGAGACTACCAGCAAAGTCCCTTAAGATCCCTGAGACCAAAAAACTACCAAACTTTGACGGAGCAGTTCTCAGAATTCGTGACAGCTGAGAATATTTTGTTTAGACCTACAGGTGCACATGGAGTCTGTCCACAATAACCTCTCTCATTTTTGGTCAACTCCATTTCGTTTGACTGTGTCGAAATCAAACGCATTGTTGCAAAATGCTTCAATTTGATGCAGTGGAAAGGTGCTAGGTGTGACATTTTTCATTCCATAGCATGTGGGGTCGAACGAACTGTGCCAACGTGTCGGGGTGGGCAGGTAAATGCCATTGGAGGTCTCGTTTGGTGCGCCAAGCATCCCAATGATTCCAAGCAAGAGGCTACCAGCAAAGTCCTGTAAGATCCCTGAGACCAAAAAACTACCAAAATTTGACGGAGCAGTTCTCAGAATTTGTGACAGCTGGTAATGTTCTGTTTAGACCTACAGGTGCACGTGGAGTCCGTCCACAATAACCTCTCTCATTTTTGGTCAACTCCATTCCGTTTGACCGTGCCGAAATCAAACGCATTGTTGCAAAATGCTTCAATTTGATGCAGTAGAAAGGTGCTAGGTGTGACATTTTTCATTCCATAGCTCGTGGGGTCGAATGAACTATGCCAATGCGTTGGGATGGGTAGGTAAATGCCATTAGAGGTCTCTTTTGGTGCACCAAGCGTCCCAGTGATTCCGAGCAAGAGGCTACCGGCAAAGTCCCTTAAGATCCCTGAGACCAAAAAATTGCCAAACTTTGACAGAGCAGTTCTCAGAATTCCTGACAGCTAGGAATGTTCTGTTTGGACCTACAGGTGCATGTGGAGTCCATCCACAATAACCTCTCTCATTTTTGGTCAACTCCATTCCATTTGACCGTGCCGAAATCAAACGCATTGTTGCAAAATGCTTCAATTTGATGTAGTGGAAAGGTGCTAGGTGTGACATTTTTCATTCCATAGCTCGTGGGGTCGAACGGACTACGCCAACGCGTCAGGGTGGGCGGGTAAATGCCATTGGAGGTCTCGTTTGGTGCGCCAAGTGTCCCAGTGATTCCGGGCAAGAGGCTACCGGCAAAGTCCCGTAAGATCCCTGAGACCAAAAAACTACCAAACTTTGACGGAGTAGTTCTCAAAATTCGTGACAGCTGGGAATGTTGTGTTTGGGCCTACAGGTGCACGTCGAGTACGTCCACAATAACCTCTCTCATTTTTGGTCAACTCCATTCCGTTTGCCCATGCCGAAATCAAACGCATTGTTTCAAAATGCTTCAATTTGATGTAGTGGAAAGGTGCTAGGTGTGACATTTTTCATTCCATAGCTCGTGGGGTCGAATGGACTGCGCCAATGTGTCAGGGTGGGCGGGTAAATGCCATTGGAGGTCTCATTTGCTACGCCAAGCGTCCCAGTGATTCCGGGCAAGAGGCTACTGGCAAAGTCCCTTAAGATCCCTGAGACCAAAAAACTGCCAAACTTTGACGGAGCAGTTCTTGGAATTCATGACAGCTGGGAATGTTCTGTTTGGACCTACAAGTGCACGTGGAGTCCTTCCACAATAATCTCTCTCATTTTGGTCAACTCCATTCCGTTTGACCGTGCCAAAATCAAACGCATTGTTGCAAAATGCTTCAATTTGATGTAGTGGAAAGGTGCTAGGTGTGACATTTTTCATTCCATAGCTCGTGGGGTCAAACAGACTGCGCCAACGCGTCGAGGTGGGCGGGTAAATGCCATTGGAGGTCTTGTTTGGTGCGCCAAGCGTCCCAGTGATTCTGGGCAAGAGGCTACCGGCAAAGTCCCGTAAGATCCCTAAGACCAAAAAACTGCCAAACTTTGACGGAGCAGTTCTCAGAATTTGCGACAACTGGGAATGTTCTATTTGGAACTACAGATGCACGTCGAGTCCATCCACAGTAATCTCTCTCATTTTTGGTCAACTCCATTCCGTTTGCCCGCGCTGAAATCAAACGCATTGTTTCAAAATGCTTTAATTTGATGCAATGGAAAGGTGCTAGGTGTGACATTTTTCATTCCATAGCTCGTGGGGTCGAATGGACTGCGCCAACGCGTCGGGGTGGGCAGGTAAATGCCATTGAAGGTCTCATTTGGTGCACCAAGCGTCCCATTGATTCCGGGCAAGAGGCTACCAGCAAAGTCCCTTAAGATCCCCGAGACCAAAAAATTGCCAAACTTTGACGGAGTAGTTCTCAGAATTCGTGATAGTTGGGAATGTTCTGTTTGGACCTATAGGTGCACGTAGAGTCCGTCCACAATAACTTCTCTCATTTTTGGTCAACTCCATTCCGTTTGACCGTGCCGAAATCAAACGCATTGTTGCAAAATGCTTCAATTTGATGCAGTGGAAAGGTGCTAGGTGTGACATTTTTCATTCCATAGCTCATGTGGTCGAACGGACTGCGCCAACGCATCAGGGTGGACGGGTAAATGCCATTGGAGGTCTCCTTTCGTGCGCCAAGCGTCCCAGTCGTTCCGAGCTGTAAGCTACCGGCAAAGTCAAAAGTTGCTAGGATTGAAATTTTGCATTCTACAGGTCCTGGGGCCGAACAGATTGTGCCAACACGTCGGGGTGGGCGAGTAAATGCTAGGGGAGGTCTCGTTTTGTGTGCAAACACAGTAGCTTACAGCTCGGAAGGACTGGGATGTTTGCACACAAAACGAGACCTCCCCTGGCATTTACTCGCCCACCCCGACGTGTTGGCACAATCTGTTCGGCCCCAGGACCTGTAGAATGCAAAATTTCAATCCTAGCAACTTTTGACTTTGCCGGTAGCTTACAGCTCGGAAGGACTGGGATGTTTGCACACAAAATGAGACCTCCCCTAGCATTTACTCGCCCACTCCGACGTGTTGGCACAATTTGTTCAGCCCCAGGACCTGTAGAATGCAAAATTTCAATCCTAGCAACTTTTGACTTTGTCAGTAGCTTATAGCTCGGAACGACTGGGACGCTTGGCGCACGAAATGAGACCTCCAATGGCATTTACCTGTCCACCCCGACGCGTTGACGCAGTCCGTTCGACCCCACGAGCTATGGAATGAACAATGTCACACCTACACCTTTCCACTACGTCAAATTGAAGCATTTTACAACAATGCATTTAATTTCGGCACGGTCAAATGGAATGGAGTTGACCAAAAATGAGAGAGGTTATTATGGACGGACTCCACGTGCACCTGTAGGTCCAAACAAAACATTCCCAGCTATCACAATTTCTGAGAACTGCTCCGTCAAAGTTTGGTAATTTTTTGGTCTCAGGGATCTTAAGGGACTTTGCCGGTAGCCTCTTGCTCGGAATCACTGGGACGCTTGGCACACCAAACGAGACCTCTAATGGCATTTACCCACCCACCCCGACGCATTGACGCAGTCCGTTCGACCCCACGAGCTATGGAATGAAAAATGTCACACCTAGCACCTTTCCACTGCATCAAATTGAAGCATTTTGAAACAATGCGTTTGATTTCAGCATGGGCAAACGGAATGGAGTTGACCAAAAATGAGAGAGGTTATTGTGGATGGACCCCATGTGCACCTGTAGGTCCAAACAAAACATTCCCATCTATCACAAATTCTGAGAACTACTCAGTCAAAGTTTGGTATTTTTTGGTCTCAGGGATCTTAAGGGACTTTGCCGGTAGCCTCTTGCCCAGAATCACTGGGACGCTTGGTGCACCAAACGAGACCTCCAATGGCATTTACCTGCCCACCCCGACGCGTTGGCGCAGTCCGTTTGACCCCACTAGCTATGGAATGAAAAATGTCACACCTAGCACCTTTCCACTACATCAAATTGAAGCATTTTGAAACAATGCGTTTGATTTCGGCACGGGCAAACGGAATGGAGTTGACCAAAAATGAGAGAGGTTATTGTGGATGGACCCCATGTGCACCTGTAGGTCCAAACACAACATTCCCAGCTGTCACGAATTCTGAGAACTGCTGCATCAAAGTTTGACAATTTTTTGGTCTCAGGGATCTTAAGGGACTTTGCCGGTAGCCTCTTGCCCGGAATCACTGGGACACTTGGCACACAAAATGAGACCTCCCCTGGGATTTACCTGCCCACCCCGACGTGTTGGCACAGTTTGTTCGGCCCACGATGAGCAGAACAAAAAATATTTTCCAGTTGACACATTCTCAATCATTGACATGGATGATATCTCAGTACCATTCCTTTAGGCACAATATGAGCTTCCAATGGAAGGTGCAATTGTGAGGTTAGAGATGATGAAAAGTGTGCGTCATTTGCAATCATGTTTTACTTGTCTTCAATGATGATTCCTTGATTCAACTTAATCCTTTGATAATACATTTTAACCTCCTTGTGAAAGCACACTTTCAAGGTTGCTTGAGCAAGAGCTAGCGCCTCAACATCTAGGCGCACTTTTGGTGTTCTAGAAGCATGAACTAGCACCTCAAATAGTAAGGCACTCATTCTAGGTTGTTTATTCAATAATTGGTGCCTTGTATTCATTATCAAGGCGCATATCCAAAGTCATAGAGATATGAAGTGGCACCTCACTAATCTAGGTGCACATTTGATGGTGTAGAGAGGTAGATGTGCGCCCAAGTCATCATTTGATGCCTTCAATAACTATAAACTCCTTTGATGATGCATTTTATCCTTCCAATTCACTATCTAGCCTTAGGCGCACATTTTAGGTTGATCAATCATAATCTAGCGCCCTAAGTACCAAGGCGCACTTTTAGGTTAGTTTGGTCAAGGATTAGCGCCTTCACTTCTAAGCGGAAGTTTGAAGTTGAAATACATCAAAATAACAAGTTTCTTCATCACGTCAAACATCTTTAACACTTTGAAGATCTCCAATGCATGATTGAATATCAAGAAACCAATGTATCATTTCATGAAGGTCTTGATGAGAAGAACAAAAAATATTGTTCAAGTTGACACATTCTCAATCATTGAACCAATGAAATTGATGCAAACATGCAATTTGTTCATGTTGTACCATCATGTTGATGCAAACATTCTCTATCATTCATATTGTCACATGTTGTAAGCCATGTATGTGAAGATGTAAACATAGTATTGGTGACATGAGCAACACTACTACATATTCTTAGGTGTTGTAAATACGCATCTTCTTATTTAATCATGTGTTGTAAATGAAGGAATGCAATGATTGCAATATGTGCACAAAACATAATTTTTGACAAGGATTGAAAGGAAATGTTAAGAAAATGCAATTGGCGGGTGTAAATCCAAAGTGTGGAAGCATAGACAAGGCATGTGAACAGTTTGGCATGACACCTCAAAGAGATGCTATCTCATGGAATGCAATGATTGCAAGATATGCACAAAATGGATTTTTTGAAAAGGCTTTAGAAACTTTGAAGCAAATACAATTGGAACGTTTAAAACCAAATTCCATAACCTTTGCAAGCATTCTCCCTACTTGTGCCAAATTAGGATCTTATATATACATATATGCATAATGTCATGAAAATTAGGGCATATAAGGAATTTTGTCATATTGATTCTATTGATCTAAAACCATTCTCAATGCTAAACATATCATCAATGGACTAAAGAACTATCATCATAATGTATGGCATCATGGGAAGTATCATGACATGCACATAAGGAATTTAAATTATATTGTATATCAAGGTGTATATATATTAAAATCTAGTCCATAATGGTAGACATATACAAAAATTTGGCAAATATGCCAACTCAAACCATTTTTTACAAAATGTGGCATATGCCATGTCTCAAAATCTATATACAATCTACATGCCAAATAGCTACATCAAAAACTACAAGTCCACTTGACCCTCAATCTGTGATGGATCTTCAATTTGTGATGGATCCTGAAAAAGTGTCCTCTTTGTACCAAAATGTCTAGTAATTGATAGAGGCGAAGTCTCCTGCATTAACAAGTCAAAACACAAATTTGATTAATCTCTTCAATGGTAAATAAAAATAAGTTAAAGTTAGTAAATAGATTCTTATCTACTACAATTAAGAACTTTCATTTATTAACATACATCTAAATCACTACAATCAACTATAAGACCGCTAGATAAACTATCAATTATTTAGAAAAATTCAATTCAATTACCTCGACTCTATGTTGTTGTTCGGACAATCGTTCTGCAAATGATTTTCTCTTAAGACGATCAGGTGTCCTAGTGAAGCATGATGGCAAAGGTGGCACATCACTCACATTCTCAAGAGACTACATAAAAGCAAAGTAACATTGAAATAAATTAATATATAATTATTAAACAAAATAGGAAATGCATACATTTAAAAAGGTTAGATGTGTTACACACAAACAATCTAAAGTGCACTACACAAAAACTTATCTACTAGAAAACAAGCACATACCACCCTTAAGGCCTCCTGCATCAATTGAGAAGGACTCTAAATTATCAAAATGACAAGAATGTAAGACTCTAAATGACTATAATCAAATATTTAATTTTTCTAAATTATCAATTAAAGTACAATTCAATCAAATTACCTCCACCCTTTGTTGGCGTTGAGAAAGCCGTTCTGCAAATGATAGTCCCTTGGCTCGATCAGGAGTTTGAGAAAAGACTATTGGCAGAGATGCCACATCATTCACATTTTTGATTCACTATAAAATAAAATTAACATCAAGATATAAATTAATATATAATTACTCACAAAGAAATAAATGCATAAAAAAAAAGTTGATGTGTAGAACAAATTATACCGGCAAGTCCAAGCCAAATTGGATGGCAAACAAAGTTCCATGATGAACTTCTGTCAACTCCTCCTTTGTCATCAACTGTTATCCCACTTAGATACATTAGTACTAATAAATTTGTTTATATATTCAAATGGAATAGACCATAAAATTTAACTTTAAATTTTACCTGCACAAAAGATTGCTCATGCATTTCTCCTCTATGGTTCACTGATCCGGTAACTTCTACTCTTGTCCCTGACCCCTTAGCTTGAGTTCTGGACCCAATTGCCTATCTCCTGAATGGAGATCATACTCTGATGTGTTCAACGGTGGCTCACTACTCTCTATAATAGGACCTAAGCATAAATGATTGCAAGAAATGCAATGATGGGGCACACATACATGTGTGGACGACGACGGTCTAGTAGAACCAGGTGATCCAATATCATCGCCTTCATCATGTGCTTGTGCAATATGAGATGTCTATATAATCAAATGCTCGGTCAAAGAGTGTATGGCACTAAGGCCCTGTTGTGTTGCATTTGCAACAACGTCTGGGTGTTGCATTTGCAACAACGTCTGGGTGTTGCATTGGGGGTGGAGAAGGGATAGCAGGAGGGGGAATATAGGGACCTTGTAGTTGTCTAATTGCCCCAGGTCTATCTTGAGGCATTCCTTTGCCCACTCCTTGAAACTCTCTAAAATCAAAATAATTAACATGTTGACCCATGACGAACTCTGCATAGAGTTTACGAAAGAAATACAAAGGTACATCTAAATTGTTGTCGGGTGGTTTATCAAAAACCATCCACCAACGATCCCAAAAGTTCTAACTAATGCCCTCATGAATACACCATTTGATTGAAAACTTGGGCTTACGAACATCAACATGCAATCCAGTTTTAGGATTGACAAAGTGTTGGGCTAACATAGTTTTTGTAATCTCTAATTCTTTGACTTCATCATATGACAAACTGTTAGCATATTCGGCCTTCTTGGCTTCTCGCCATTGCCTAAATGATTCATGTTGGGTTGACAAGATTTGAACATGATTAATGATTCCCTTTAAATTTGATGTCATTGTAGACAATCGAGGGTGGCGGTGATACATTTCTATGATCCTACTTATATGATCAATATTTTTTTGAATATTCTCTTCTATTGTTGGAGGGGGAGGGTTTGGTGGTGGAGGGTTTGGGTTTTCATTTTGTGCATCCACTTTACCTAATTAAAAAAGGAAAACATACCCACTTAGCATAAAAAACCAAAAAAATTGCTTAAATATACAAAACAAACAAAAAAAATGCTAAAGATCTTACCTTTTAGGATCGGATATCCGTTCACCTTTGATATCTGTTTTTCAAAGATGCTGCTGCGTTTTGCAAGCCGCGGGTTTGCAAAAATGCAGTGTCTTTTTCACTTTTTATGTTTTTCAAAACGGATATCCGTTATCAAAACAGATATCCGTTTTCTTTTTCTCAATTATTTTCATTGCTTTTTTATTTTAGTATTTTAGTATTTAGGCATTTTAGCTATAAAATACAATCCAAATTTTAGAAAGGTTGTATCATATGAAAGGAGAGATTTTGGACAAACTATCAAAATTTATATAGGATTATGATGATATATATATTTGATTTTTATATGATTTACTTATACTAAGGTATCTCATAGTATTTCAAAGGCACTTTTGAATAGATAATTGTCATAAAAAAATTGTAAACACTAAACCCTAAAGCTCTAAACCTTAACCCCTAAACCATAAACCCTAAACCCTAAATAATGCCCCTAAACCTTAACCCCTAACCCCTAAACCCTAAACCCTAAACGCGAGCAACCCTAAACCCTATCTCCTATCTCTCCCTTATCTCCCTATCTCTATCATCGGGCTCTACCTCTCAATCCTTCTCCCTATTTCTTTAGACATCTCGCTCACTCTCTATCTCCCTATCTCTCCCCTTTGTCACCTCTATCTCTCCCTATATGTCTCCTCTCTCTTTCTATCTAGCTATCTCCAAAACTGAGAAACCCTAAACCCAAGTACACCCTAAATCCAATCAACTCTAAACCTATATCTCCCTATCTCTCCCCTATCTCCCTATCTCTATCATCCCTCTACCTCTCTTGATCTCTCTCCCTATGTCCCTGGCCATGCGCCTCACTCTCTATCTCCTTATCTCTCTCCTCGGTCTCCTCTCTCTATCTCCCTATCATTCCTCTCTCTCTATAAACCCTAAATCCAAAACCCTAAACCTCTAAACCTAACCCCTAACCCCTAAACAATTTAAATCCTAAACCCTAAATAATGCCCCTAAACCCTAACCCCTAACCCCTAAACCCTAAACCCCAAACCTCTAAACCCTAAACCCAAGTAACCCTAAACCACTATCTCCCTATCTCTCCCCTATCTCCCTACCACCTTTGTCCCTCTACCTCTCAATCTCTCTCCCTATGTCTCTGGCCATGTCCCTCACTCTTTATCTCCCTATCTCTCCCCTCAGACTCCTCTATATCTCCCTATCATTCCTCTCTCTATAAACCCTAAATCCAAAACCTTAAACCTCTAAACCTAACCCCTAACCCCTAAACAATAAATCCTAAACCCTAAATTATAATGCCCATAAACCCTAACCCCTAACCCCTAAACCTGAGAAACCCTAAACCCCAAACCCCTAAACCCTAAACCCAAGTAACCATAAACCACTATCTCCCTATCTCTCCCCTATCTCCCTATCACCTTTGTCCCTCTACCTCTTAATCTCTCTCACTATGTCTCTTGCCATGTCCCTCACTCTTTATCTCCCTATCTCTCCCCTCGGACTCCTCTATATCTCCCTATTGGTCTGATGCAGAGCACACAGTGGAAGCTCTCAAAACACGGTGAAATACCCATCAAAACCCATAGTTCAAATAGATTAAAGCTTAATCAGCTTTAAGAAACCTTCTCAAAGTCCCAAATAACATCAAATCATATACATTCTTCCCATCGACAAGATAAACACTATCAGCCGACTCAGAAATTCTTATACCGATGCTTCGATCACTCCACTTTTGATGAGCCTTTGAACCTTTCGTTGTGACATATATCCCCTAAACCTTAACCCCTAAACCATAAACCCTAAACCCTGAATAATGCCCCTAAACCTTAACCCCTAAACCCTAAACCCTAAACACGAGCAACCCTAAACCCTATGTCCTATCTCTCCCTTATCTCCTCATCTCTATCATCTCTCTACCTCTCAATCCTTCTCCCTATTTCTCTGGACATCTCGCTCACTCTCTATCTCCCTATCTCTCCCCTTTGTCACCTCTATCTCTCCCTATCTGTCTCCTTTCTCTTTCTATCTAGCTATCTCCAAAACTGAGAAACCCTAAACCTAGATACACCCTAAATCCAATCAACTCTAAACCTATCTCTCCCTATCTCTCCCCTATCTCCCTATCTCTATCATCCCTCTACCTCTCTTGATCTCTCTCCCTATGTCCCTGGCCATGCACCTCACTCTCTATCTCCTTATCTCTCTCCTCGGTCTCCTCTCTCTATCTCCCTATCATTCCTCTCTCTCTATAAAACCTAAATCCAAAACCCTAAACCTCTAAACCTAACCCCTAACCCCTAAATAATTTAATTCCTAAACCCTAAATAATGCTCCTAAACACTAACCCCTAACCCCTAAACCTGAGAAACCCTAAACCCCTAAACCCTAAACCCCAAACCCCTAAACCCTAAACCCAAGTAACCCTAAACCACTATCTCCCTATCTCTCCCCTATTTCCCTACCACCTTTGTCCCTCTACCTCTCAATCTCTCTCCCTATGTCTCTGGCCATGTCCCTCACTCTTTATCTCCCTATCTCTCCCCTCAGACTCCTCTATATCTACCTATCATTCCTCTCTCTATAAACCCTAAATCCAAAACCCTAAACCTCTAAACCTAACCCCTAACCCCTAAACAATAAATCCTAAACCCTAAATTATAATGCTCCTAAACCCTAATCCCTAACCCCTAAACCTGAGAAACCCTAAACCCCAAACCCCTAAACCCTAAACCCAAGTAACCATAAACCACTACTCCCTATCTCTCCCCTATCTCCCTATCACCTTTGTCCCTCTACCTCTCAATCTCTCTCGCTATGTCTCTTGCCATGTCCCTCACTCTTTATCTCCCTATCTCTCCCCTCGGACTCCTCTATATCTCCCTATTGGTCCTTTATCTCTCTCTAAACCCTAAACCTCTAAACCTTAACCCCTAACCCCAAAACCCTAAACCCTAAATAATGCCCCTAAACCCAAGCAACCCTAAACCTCTATCTCCCTATCTCTATCATCTCTCTCTCTCTCTCTCTCTATGTCTCTGGACATGTCTCTCACTCTCTATCTCCCTATCTCTCCCCTCTATCTCCTCTATCTCTCCCAAACTCTATTAGTCCCCTCTCTCTATCTCTCTTTAAACTGTAAACCCTAAACCCCTAAACCCGAGCAACCCTAAACCTCTAAACCCTAAATAATTCCCCTAACCAACCTCTAAACCACTTCTCTATATAGGTGCAACTAATACCACTTTTTCATTATTTTCCACATTTAATTATATTCTTTTCCATTTTCCAAGCCCTACATGTGTCCAAGTTGTATTGTTTGTCAAGTTTTTAGTCTAATTGTTAGTCCTAGCTCTCATGGTTATTAAAATTTTAGTATAGTTAGATTTATCCTTCAGTGACATTAATTTACACATTGTTGCACAAACAACCACACTGAAACATAACCTTACCTAATTAAGGTTAACCTTTAAGGTTCTTTCATAAATGGCGAGCTTAACAGATCCAACTAGTTCAATGTTCTTATATTCCATGCTTACCCTTCCAAGAGAGTTCATGCCATGTTAACTTTGCATTATGTCCTAACATATCACATGAAGGACATCATCATCACAAGGAATAACAATGTCATGAAGGATTAACGAAGGTGTAGCTTCACCACATAAAGTATCATTCATAATTTTATCACTAGAGGGTAAGGGTATATCATGTGTATCCTTCTCAAACCATGTATCATGAATCAAATCATATGAAGGATTGGGTAAAGCAATTTAGGGCATGAAATCCAAAATGCCCCGAAACACATCCCCTGCTGCCCCACCATTCCTATCCCCGAAATATTGGAACATAGTCTAAAAGAGATTATTTCACATGATGAACAAAACTAAATATCTTATTATTGATTATTTGAGTAATTCATTAGTGATGATTCTTAGTGTTTAACAAATCCTTATGGATCAATGTGTAAAGAAGCTACCAATGTTAATTTGCCCTCCTCCTTCACTAGAAACAGTGTTTAAGGAGGTTCATATATTGATGGGAGATCCAAGATTTAAGAGGTATATTTTCAAAAAGAGTAAAAAGCCTTTTTCCCAAATTTTTTTAGAAAACGAATATCCATTTTGGTTTGGTATCCAAACCAAAACAGATATCCGTTTCAAAGTCAAACTTTGCCAAGTCGCGAATTTGGCTAAGTAAAAACGCAATTTTTTTCCTATTGCCACTATTTGGGCCATGATGATCCTGCACATACCCATATTCTAATTATTTTGATAACGTTTCTAATTGAATCTCAATGTTTAGAGAGGTGAAAATGGTAGAAATATTCTAATTATTTTGATAACATTTCTAATTGAATCTCAATGTTTAGAGGGGTGAAAAGGATAGAAATATTCTAATTATTTTGATAACATTTATAATTGAATCTCAATGTTTAGAAGGGTGAAAAGGATAGAAATATTCTAATTATCTTGATAACGTTTCTAATTGAATCTCAATGTTTAGAGGGGTGAAAAGGATAGAAATATTCTAATTATTTTGATAATCTTTCTAATTGAATCTAATGTTTAGAAGGGTGAAAAGATAGAAATATTCTAATTATTATTCAATCCACTTCAATGGTCAAATAGTCAATAGAAATTTTACACCTCATCCACAACAAAAAGTGTTAAATATTTATCCTATTTTTATTGGTCAAAATTGATTTTTGACTGTTGAAGTGGATGATGTTTAAAAACAATCATCGAAGGACTAGCAAAGGTGATCATCGAGGGATGGGCAAGCTCAACTTGAATAACGACAATAGTTCGAGGCACCAATGGTTCTGTTAAAGGGGTGGGCAATAAAGGATCCCGGGGAGACACGGTCTCCTGGGATGAACCAGCCAAGGAAGGCTCATCCTCCCTGCAGCAACCATCCAACGAAGGAGTGCCAACCGTCAAATGGTCAGTGAGTGCATTCTTCCACCAGGATGCTACACCCTTGCTATGAGCAAGAGGGCAACCAGAGGCTATGTGAACAATGGAGAAACATCTTTTGCACTGAAAAGGGAGACCCTCATAGTCCAGCAGAATATTTTATATTTGTTAAATGTATTGTTTAAAATTTAAATTATCATTATATATTAATTCCTTCAAGCAAGATATCCTTCTGAGACAGGAATGTTAACAACATGAGAAGATGATGTCATTTACGTCTTCAATGAATTGTCAAACCTATACCATCTGCACCTCGCCATCCATGAAGAATCAATGTATTGATCAACAAGAAGGTAGAATTAGTGCCTATCATGGAATGGCTCATGAGTCATGACCAAAAAATAAAGCTCAAATGAATGAAATCTCAAATAAATTTGATCACGAACCAACTTAGGAAGGGGTCCCATGGAGGTGTTAGAGGATCTATTTTGTGGAACAAAGGGTCCTATGAAACCCAAAAAAAATTGCTACTACATAAATTAGAATCTTTTCCTCCAAAATAAGAGCAGCTATTTTTTAGGTGGTTGATTTTGAGCCGAGTGGGGCTAAAACTTTCCTCCACCAACATAGGGATTTTTCTATCAGTTTTTAGATTCCTTCCATTTAATTTAGGAAATATTTTGGAGGGAAAATTTTGTATTTGATGATTTTTAATCTTTTTATTTATAGGTCCTAAAGAATCTCTCCTAAATCAATTAACATCAAACTAAAAACCTCATAACTATAAATTTAATTGTTATCTATATTTCAATTCAAGTGTGAATTAGAAATCCATAACTATAAATTTAAATTAATTGTTATCTATAAAAACTCAAAATTTATTTTGGATAAACTCTTTTTTAAAATTTAAAATTCCAAAATAGTGACCCTATATTTCATAGGAATTTTATAGTTATTTATAAGGATTATATAATCCTTCATGGTACCAAACAAGTCTTGGAAATTTTCTGACTTTCTTTCATATTTACCTACTACTAAGTACCAAAATAGTTGTGTAGTAGTTGACATGTTCTCAAAGATGGCAGTTAATGCCAAGTAAAAAATATGTTCCAACTATAGAAAGAGATCAATTGCACTTTCATAGTACATGAATTTATGGATTTGTTCTAGATTATCATCTACCATAATATACACAAACAATTTTGACAAATTCAAATGTTAAATACAAGTAGTGCCTTGATCAACATAGAGTGCCACACATGTTCAAGAATAGAGTATGCTTCATTAATGGTGTGGTAGGCAAATCCCTTCTCTACTCAAGGCACCCTTACCTCATAAATTTGTTTGTGTATTTCTTCTTCATTTTATTTTATTTTGTTCCCTTCCCATTGAATTCCCGAGACTAGCAATAGGAGTTGTATGATTAAGTGATAGGGTAGGTTGACTACTCACTTCACATTCATTTTGTTATTTATTTTCATACCCATATTAATAGGTTAGAATGATAAGAAAAGTTTATTATAATTATATTACAATTTAAATTAAATATTTTATATTTGTTTTTTATAATGGTAAGCATCTAACAAGGGGCTGTACCCTTTACAAACAAGAGTCCCCAGGGTCGGGCAAAATAGACCAAAGCAGGCCACACACAAGACAAAAACATAATAAAAACAATAGATAAACAATTGTCAAACAACAAACTGGATCTAAACAACCCCATATTCAGAGGGTACAAATTTGACTCCCTTAACCCTAGGTCGTGAAGCAATGACACATTTGGGGAGTCCCTTCTTTCTTTGCACAACTGACCAAGAAGACTCTAAGTCAAAGTCCACAGAGTGAGGCGAGAGGAGGGGATCCTCAACAGCCACCTCGGGCAAGGAGCCACCACGCGTTGAGAGAGAAGCTGACAGCACCGAAGATGAGTTAGGGGCAGTCGAAGGATTAGTAGAGGTGATCATCGAGGGACGGGCAGGCTCAGTCTGAACAGCAACAGCAGTTTGAGGCACCAACGATTCCGCCGAAGGGGTGGGCAATAAAGGATCCCCAGGAGACACGGTCTCCTGGGACAAACCAGCCGAGGAAGGCTCATCCTCCCTGGAGCAACCATCCAACGAATGAGTGCCAACCGTCAAATGGTTAGTGAGTGCATTCTTCCACCAGGTTGCCGCACCCTTGCTATGAGCAAGAGGGCAACCAGAGGCTATGTGACCAATGGAGAAACATCTCTTGCATCGAAAATGGAGACCCTCATAGTCCAGCAGAATATTTTATATTTGTTAAATGTATTGTTTAAAATTTAAATTATCATTATATATTAATTCCTTCAAGCAAGATATCCTTTTGAGACAGAGATGTTAACAACATGAGAAGATGATGTCATTTACGTCTTCAATGAATTGTCAAACCTATACCATCTGCACCTCGCTATCCACGAAGAATCAATGTATTGATCCACAAGAAGGTAGAATTAGTGCCTATCATGGAATGGATCATGAGTCATGACCAAAAAATAAAGCTCAAATAAATGAAATCTCAAATAAATTTGATCATGAACCAACTTAGGAAGGGGTCCCATGGAGGTGCTAGAGGATCTATTTTTGTGTAGCAAAGGGTCCTATGAAACCCAAAAAAAATTGCTACTACATAAATTAGAATCTTTTCCTCCAAAATAAGAGCAACTATTTTTTAGGTAGTTGATTTTGAGCGAGGTGGGGCTAAAACTTTCCTCCACCAATGTAGGGATTTTCCTATCAATTTTTAGATTCCTTCCATTTAATATAGGAAATATTTTTGGAGGGAAAATTTTGTATTTGATGATTTTTAATCTTTTTATTTATAGGTCCTAAAGAATCTCTCCTAAATCAATTAACATTAAACTAAAAACCTCATGAGACCACCAGCTTCCATAGACTTTAGAGCTTAAAGTTTTAAGCCTACTTGTAACTACAAAATTCAAATTCATGGGACTGCTTGTCTTAAAATGCTCCTAACAAATTTAAGCAACACCACTGAGATAATTTAGAAAGCCCCCTCTATGGGACCGCTTCCTTATATATACCAACAAAACTGATTATATGTTAAAACTATATCTTGACTATATTTTAAAATTATTTATGCCTATCATGGAGGCTGTATTATAACGTGATGAGCTTCAATTTCAACATCCGTTACTAAAATCCGTTACTCTATAATGACTTTTTTTATAGAATCAACCGTTACTCTATAATGACTTTTTTAACAGAATCAATAACAGTCTACGATCTCTTAGACTGTCCCATTTTCTAAACAAAATAGTAGTCTTCTCTTCACAGAAATGAGAAAAAGGAACAACATTTCGATAGTTATGCTAGATCTTTCTTTTCCAGATTTACAAAGATACATTGGCATCACTACCATAATCAGAAATTGTGACAAGATACAAACGAAAATGTAAGGAAAGTTGATTAAAAAAATACATAAGTTTCATGTTCAATTCAATTATTAACCATTTTGCAAGTGGTAAACTGTGCCACTGGCATGACTTTCAAAATGGGAAAAAATGTATAAAGAAGATAACGTCTTTCAATTAATGCTCGATAACTATAAAAGAAGAAAAACAATATCATAATATCGAAAGCCCATTTGCTGCTCACCTCTAAGTTATATAAACATAGAAGAGATCAAGATTCAGACATGATTAACAATATTAATACTAAGAATCTTCATAGAACATGTGATTGACGAAAAATATGCCTGGCGAATGTAGCTGCTGCAGCCAGGACAGCAGCTGACACTACCCAAGCAGAGCATGCAATATGCATCTTCCTTCCTTTCTTATCTCTCTCTTCCATATGACTGTTCAAATTATCTAAAGAGCTTTGAACCTCCTCACTCTTTCCTCCTGAATTCCGAGTAAGCTGTGCCACTTCAGCAAGAAGAGAACTGTTTTTCTCCTCCAGGTACTTTTTATCTTCACCAAGTCTTGAAACCTGATATTGCAAATTACCTAACTCACTGCTCAAGGCCTCTGACAAAGCTGGAAGATGAACCAAAAAATCAAAATTTTGACTTACCTTCTCTTCTCCAGAAGCTAAAAATTGGTTTTGCAAATTAGCTAATCGCCCTTCAGCGATGCAAGCAGTTTCCCACAATTTTCTGAAGCAGGAATTTGCAGAGAATAAGTCCTCCTCAAGTTTTTGGGTTTTTAAAATCATTAACATGAAATCTCCATGTAAGCCCTCTTTTTCTTCTGTGATCTGACTTAACTCATTTGCCTGTTTCTTAGTCTCTTCTTCAATCTTATTTAACTTGGTTGTAACTTCACCATATGCTGCCCTTGCTGCTGCCAATTCTGTGCAAAGTTCTGATACCTGATTCTCTAAACATAACACTCTCCCACTATGCAAATTGCTCTCCTGAGTAGCCTCTGCAATACTTTTACTCAACTGTTGATTCTCACCCTTTAATTGTGCATTTTCAGCAAACAGTTCATTAGCATTGTCTTTGACCTTACCCAGCTCGATTACGATGAGGTTATATGCTGAGGTGGTTGTTTCCAAATTTGTTTGCAATTCTGATACCTGCTCCTGTAAATCAAGGAGTCTCTTGTTACTTCGCAAATATTTTTTGTGAATTTCCTCAGATCTCAGGGTTTCTTCCTCAAGCTCCCTCATAAGCAATTCTTTTTCTTCGATTAACTTTGGCGAGAGTTTTTTCTTTTTCTTGGTTAAAAAACCTCTCATTTGCTCATTATCCATTTGAAGCAATTCAATTTCTTGTTTGAGAGACTTTTCAGAAACCTGATAAAGGCTATTCAACTCTGAGTATTGTTCTCTCAATTGCATAATAGAAGATTCCAGGCTATTCTTTACTTCAATTACTGCTCTGAATTCATCTTCTTTCTTTGCAATTTCTTCATTCAACCTTTTCTCAGATTCAGAAAGTGCATCTTGAGCTTCCTTTTCCTTCATTAACAGGGCATCTCTTTTTCCTTCCTCCATTTTGTACACAGCTTACACTACCCCTCTGCGAAAATAGAATTGAAGGTAATTGAACAAACTACCGTCGGTTATCGAGATTCAACCTGAAAACACAAAAATACATAAATACAAAATTAATAAATAGATAAATACAAAACTAATAACACTTGTAACTATTGAATTAAACAGCTGCATGAAAACACATTTCAAATTTGATTGCAGCTTGTGACATTGTGTGGATTTAATAATAGGGAGACACATTTACATAAATATATGAAGCTTTGACATCTACATTGGAAACCAATAATCAGAGGTCAATATAAAATCACATAGCCAGATAAACATTTTCACTAGCAAATGACAATTTTCAACAGATCAAACTTCTAAATAAAATGTGGTAAGAAATCTTAACAATAACAAATAAAGAAAGATTTTCTATCCTTAGTGCGACAAAGAGGAATGCTTCAGGCCAACAGCTCTTTTTTAAAAAGAAAAAACATTACTCAGAGAAGACTGGCAAAGCTTCTCGTCTGTAAAACATTACGCTACCAAACATTTGTCTCTAAAAATGCAGAGGCAATGCAACATTGAAACAGAAAGACCAAAATGAACAAATAAAATTGACCTCCTGCTGGTAAAATATGTAGTCCAAAACCAAATAGTTCAATTTTGAATCCACCGTTCAGTTCAAATTTGAAGATGGTTGATTGATTTATTAAGTCTCAACCCTGAATTGCAACCCTTTTCACCTTTGGAGGGGTGAAAAGGATAGAAATATTCTAATTATTTTGATAAGGTTTCTAATTCAATCTCAATGTTTAGAATGGAAAGACGTTTGTTACTAAGAGTAATAATAAATATAATTAAATAAAATATTTAAAAAATAAACTATGAAAAAAGAAGGTATATATATGGGGAAAATATAACTAGTATATTTATATTTTAAAAAATATATTTAAAAGTACATCGAGGATATTTTTTTTCCCATAGTTTCTTTATTTTCTCACTTTTTTAGTTTCCAACTTTTTTTGGTTTTTATTTTTTAATTTTTCCAATTTTTTTTGGTTCCATAGTTTTCTGATTTTCTCTAGCTTTTTCTCCTTCCAACAATTTCCAATTTCTTTTTTTTGTTTTTATTTTTTATTTTTTCCAATTTCATTTTTATTTTTTATTTTTTTGTTTTTTCCAATTTCTTTTTTGGTTCCATAGTTTTTGTGATTTAGCTTTTTCAGTTTTTAATTTCTTTTTTGGTTTTTTTCTTTGATTTTCGTAAGTTTTATTTTTTATTTCCTTTTTGGTATTTTAATTTTTTTCCGTATAAATTTAGGCGGAAAAATGTACTAGTATATTTATATTTAAAACTAGTATATTTATATTTAAAAATATATATCTAAAATACGTCGAGGTATATCTTTTTTTCCATAGTTTCTTTGATTTTCTGTTGCAATTTCTTTTGGGGTTTTTATTTTTTAATTTTTCCAATTTCTTTTTTGGTTCCATAGTTTTGGTAATTTTCTCCACCTTTTTTTTTAAAAAAAAAAAAAGAAGGGAAAATTTTTTTATTCAATCCAAATCGAGATACAAGGCAAAAGCCACAGGCTCAATAAAAAGGAGAACCGCCAACAAACCAAACAACAACACTACATAGTTCTGTCTTCCAATAAAACTCTCTCCAAAATCCCCAGATAATCAGAAGGTAACTCATCCCTACCACTGATATCCCAACCATCCCCTTTCTCCGAGGCCCACTTCGCCAAGCAGTCAGCCACACTATTCCATTCTCTAGGGATGTGATAGAAAGAGACAGATTCCAAGGAACTGCAAACACTTAAAATCTGTCTGACCATCGAAGCTAAATGCCAACTAACACCATCCAATCTCTGGTTGTTCAACATATCCACAACAATCTGAGAGTCAGACTCACAGATAATCCTCCTCTAGCCAAGAGAGCAACCCCGTTCAACAACAATCTTAATAGCAAGGGCCTCCATCAGGTTATTAGAGTAATGCCCTTTGTAGACAGAGAAGCAAAAAACAACATCACCATCTTTACTTCTACCAATACCCCCAATACCAGCATGCCCAGGATTCCCACGAGAAGATCCATCAGTATTAATCTTTAGGACCCCATTTGGAGGAGGCGCCCACTTCCCATCACGACAGACCCGTTTCTTGACACGATGGGGCATAATACCAGCAATGCAACCCCTACTATTAACACCCAGGCTCAGATCCCGCACAACCGCAACATCCCCAGGGTCAATACTTTCAGACATATCACATTTAGCATAAATAGTCTCCTGAAGCCTACTGATAATCTTCGCCCACAGTTGACCACTATCTAATCTAGAATCACAAAAAACTCTACGGTTCCTTTCCAGCCAAAGGTTCCAAAGAATGAAAATAGGCCCAATGATCCAGGCCACCTAGAGAAAAGGCGTCTTCGCAGGAGGCTTGCTCAGGCTCTCCCAAAACTCAATAAGAGAGGAAGCATGAATGCAACCATGATGCCAAGCCTCCCACCATCTGTGCCAAATCTCACGAGAAAAGGGGCAGTGAAAGAACAAGTGGGAAGAACATTCTTCATTGTACAAACAAAGAAAACAAATGGAAGGTCCCTGAAACCCTCGTTTGCGAAGATTCTCCCAAGTGAGACATTTCCTCTAGGCAACCAACCATAAAAAGAAGTTACACTTGGGCCAAGAAAAGTTGTTCCAAACCTTCCTCCACCAGGGCACCTCAACAGGACCATGTAAATTCCTATCAAGCACAACATAACCTTGAGCAACAGTATAATTACCTTTTGGGCTAGGACTCCAAGCCAACTTGTCCCTCTCATTCAGAGAGCTGTAAAGCCTGCCCTCCAAGACCTTACACAAAGCAACACGATCCTCATCAGAACCACCCACAGGCCACTCCTGCGGATCCTTCCAACAAGACACCTCCAATTGACCAATACGCTTAACTATTTTAAAATGCTCCACCTTAATCTAACCAGCATCAGAGAACATCTGGCAAAGAGGCAGAAGCTGAGGGAAACTAGAAAGAATGGGAGGGTGACCATCCCAAGAGTCCAGCCAAAAAAGAGCATCAGAGCCATTATTATAGATCCAGAAGAGCCCATTCTGAACAAACTGAGCTCCCTTCTTAAGAGTATCCCAAATGCAAGAACCTTTGCCCAACAAAGCAATCCGCGGCACATCCTGGCTCTCAACACCAGGAACATACTTGAAAGAAAGAATCTTGGCCCAATCCTGATCCTGGTTGTTGCACCATCTCTAGTACAGCTTAGCCGCCAAAGCTGTAACCACAAGAGCCACAGACCTAAGGCCAAGGCCCCCAGCATGCTTCGGCCTACAGACAGACTCCCACTTGACTAAACTCCACTTCGAGGAAAGGAGGTTACCCGACCAAAGGAATTGCCAGGAAAGAGCATCAAAATCCCTCACAAAGGAGGCAGGAGGAATCTGCACACAACACCTATAAATAGGGAGAGACTGCACCACAACTTTTAGGAGGATCACTCTACCAGCAGAAGAGAGCCATCTGTAAGTCCAATGACTAACCTTACTCTGAAACTTATCCAAAATTCCCTGCCAAAAATCTTTACGCTGAGGTCCCAGAGCCAAAGGAATCCCCAGGTACATCAGGGGAAGAGAGCCAATTTGGAATCTAAGAATCCTGGCAATCCTGTTCTGAATGAGTCAAGGAGTATTAAAGAAATAAATGGAAGATTTATCATCATTAATAGTCTAACCAGAAGCTTTCAAGTAGATGTCTAAAGTTCTCCTGAAATTCACTGCCTCACTAATTCTAGCCAAGCCCATCAGTCCAGTATCATCCACAAATTGAAGATGAGAATAGGGAGGGAGATCATTGTTCCAGCTCCAGCCGTGAATAAGACCCTGCCGCACCTGAGATTTAATAAATCTACCAAGACCCTCCGCCATGATAATGAAAAGATAAGGGGACAGAGGGTGCCCTTGCTAAAGTCCCCGAGAAGCACTAAACCAATCTGAAGATTCCCCATTGATGAGAACAGAGAAGGAGGATGAGGTCACACAACTGAGAACCCAGCTCACCCATTCCTCTTTAAAGCCAAAGGCCAAGAGGATATTCTGAAGGAACTCCCAGCTCACCCGATCATAAGCTTTAGCCATGTCAAGCTTAATGAACATCGCCTTCTCCTTAGAGGAAGCCATAGCGTGAATAACCTCCGTAGCAATCACGACACGATCCAAGATTTGTCTCCCTTCCACAAAACCTCCCTGCTCAGCAGAAATCAAAGCACCAAGGAGAGGTTTGAGTCTCTCAGCAATCAACTTGGTGATGATCTTGTAGACAACATTGCATAAAGTAATAGGCCTGAAATGATCCATCCGATTAGCCCCCTCCTTCTTAGGTATGAGAGCCAGAAAAGTAGAATTCAAAGACTTAAGCATTTGTTTGTTCCTAAGAGATTCCTGAACCACCTCAAGGAGATCAGACTTTATTATTTCCCAAAATTCCTAGAAGAACTCAATCGAAAACCCAACTGGGCCAGGAGTTTTACCTTTTTTCATACTAAACACAACTTTCTCCAATTCAGGTAACAAGATTGGACACAAAGGAGCCCCGTTCATCTCATCTAAGACCAAGCAAGGAATACAATCCAAAATAGCCCTCTCCTCAGATCTAGCAGCAATATCCTCCCGAGTAAAAAGATTAGAAAAATAGTTGACAGCTTCCCTGGAAATTTCACCACAGGACGAGAGTTGAGTCCCATCACTCGAGACAAGAGTGGAAATAGAGTTCTCCTGCATACGGGCCTTAACCAAGTTATGAAAAAAAGCCGTGTTCCTGTCCCCCTCCTGAAGCCAATCAATACGAGATTTTTGCTTCCAGAAAATCTCCTCCCGAAGCTCCCACTCTTCTAAGCCCTTAAGGGCCAAGGACTCAGCATTCAAAAGGTCAGAGGACAGCCCATGGTCACGAATCTGACGAGTGACACTATCCAGCTTGGACTAAGCAGCAAGCTTCTGAGCATGCAGGTTCCCAAAACATTATTTATTCCACCTCTTAAGCCTATACTTCACATGTTGAAGCCATTTACTAAAAGTGTACATGGCCCTCCCATGGGCAGGAAGCCCTTCGTACCACCAATCCAACACAAGATCCCGAAGAGATTGATCCCATAACCACATCAATTAAAATTTGAAAGAAGGATTTTTAGTGACCCCATAAGAGGAGACACAGAGTTTGATAGGCCAGTGATCGGATCCCCTCCAATCCAGGATTTCAGAACTGGTAGTCCACCTGCTGCTCATCCAATAAAAGGAAACCAGAAATCTATTGAGTCATTTTGAGATAGCCTCATCACCACACCTCCTATTATTCCAAGTATAAACTCCATTGATTGGCTTCACGTCAACAAGGTTAAGGAAACCAATATTATCTCTGAGCAAAAGAGAAGAAGGATCAAGCCTGGCTAACCCTCCTCATTTTTCATCCATACTAATAATAGCATTAAAGTCACCAGCCAAAATCCATGGGAGAAACGGGTCCAGAGAACGGACAAAATTGATATGATCCCAAAGATGTGTCTTACCTGGAAGATTAGTAGGAGCATAAATATTGGAGAAAAGACATCTTTTGCCAGTTTCAAAATTGGAGGCAACCATAGAGATGGAAGACCGACTAGAAACCCACCATAAGGAGGAGACTTTCCTCGAGTTCCAGAAGCAAGCCATCCCCCAAAACTGCCCAACGCCCCCACCCCCTGCTAGTAGCCTTAGGGCTAGATACGCAGAGCACAATTATTCAAACCATCCACTGTAAGCTTGGTTTCCTGCATAAAGACCACATTCGGAGCCTGAGACTCGATTAATCTGCGACTAGCCTTTTGTCTAGGGATGCTGTTCAACCCCCTTACATTCCATGATAAAACTATCATTTAGGGGGGTGGGAGAAGTGGGAATCAATGGGTTTCACAGACCCAGACTTAACCAAAGTATCACCCATAATCTTAACCTTCTCTTGATCAGTCTTCCTTCCACTCCTTGACTATTTATCTAGAGGCCCCTTTTTAAAAGATTTTTGTTGCAAGCCTAAGGTAGGAGGAGCCTTAGCACCCTTCACAGGATCCATGGATCCCTTTGTAACTTGGGGACAAGGAGCCAACCCAGCAGTACCCATCGGAATCTGTGACTCCTGGAGGCCACCAATATTCTGAACTTGAGAAGGCAAGTCCAAAGCCGGCAGACAGACCTGTTGAACCCCTGACGATAAAATTAGCTCCTCCTTCTTTGCATCCACCTCCTGAATCTCTACCTGACCCTTAACCCCAGAAGAAAGCTCAACTGGAATACCATCTTCTTGGACTACGCTATCAAGAACCTCAAACCTATTAAATGTGCCATCATTCTGTCTATCCATCCAGGATCTCTTCTTGCCTTTGCCTTTATTACAGGATTTAACTGGGATAAATCCCTCCTTATCAACAGGCCCATCAGACACTGGAGCTTTCCCCTTGTCCATCCTAGGAGGTCCAGAGGCAGACAAGGGGGAAGATTTCAATCTGGGACATCTGCGGTGTAGATGATTATATTCATTGCAAATTCTGCATCTGAATGGAAGGGTTTTGTAATCTAGCTGTTGGATCCAGGAGGAAGAACCCATGCAAATTTCCATAGAGTCTGGTAATGGATTATTCAAATCAACTTCGACACAAATACGAGTAAAAGAAATTACCTTATGATCTTGAGTCTGTGAAGCCGATCCAACAGGTTTCCCAAGAAGCAAAGAGATTGAGTGGAGGATATCTTCCCTCTAGAATTCCAATGGAAGCCTTGGCAAATGAACCCACACAGGCACCCCCGAAGGGATCTCTTTAGCAGAGTTGAAGCCCATATGCCAAGGCTTGATGAACAGCCCAACCTGGTTAAAGAAATAAGGGCCACCTTCAAAAGCCCTATTCCTATCCGACATGCTTGAAAAAATAACCAAGAAATAGTTATTAGCCGCTAAAAGAATCTTCATATCTCCTTCAGGGTTCCAAACTTGACGTGCCCAGGATTCCAACACAGGAAGAGAAAGACGAAGGCCCAAAAATTTGCAAATAAGAGCATGCTTGCACCAATAATCAACATCCTCTGAAACCTACTCAGGTTGAATAACCAAAACCGGTCTATCTTCTGATCTCTCCAAACATCCATTTACTTTTTTAATTCGAAACAACCCTTTTGATGAGGAGGTACCCTCTCCAGAAAGAGGAAACTCAGTCCGATCCTTGTTACTGGCATGCATCAAAGAGGATGGATCTACCATCTCCAAATCCAGGGAAGAAGCAAGACCCTGATTCTCCATGGCTAAACAAGCCCAAGCACCAATCAGAGGAGGGAAAGAGGCAAGGCAGTCGGCCCAAATGCCCAAACCGCCACGCACCCCCTGTCCAAGAGACCCACGCACTAGACAACGGCCAGAAAAATGCCCAATCATAGAAAGGAGGAGATCAAACCCCTGTCCAACCCCCTCCAGACCCCTGCGAACTTAGAAACCCCCCCCCCCCCCCCCGCGAGCACAAAACGGCCACCGACGCGCTCAGAAGATAGACGAAGCAAGCTAGGGCACGCGGGCCCTAGCTCGCACCAGAGCTTCGCGAAATGCCATCCTCTTCAATTTTCTCCACCTTTTTCTCCTTTCAACAGTTTCCAATTTTTTTTTGGTTTTTATTTTTTATTTTTTTCAATTTCTTTTTTAGTTTTTATTTTTTCCAATTTCTTTTTTGGTTCCATAGTTTTTGTGATTTAATTTTTCCTCCTTCAATCGTTTTTAATTTTTTTTCTTTCATTTTTTGAAGTTTTATTTTTTGTTTCATAGGCAGAAAAAATGAGTGCTCTCATCCCCACCCTGATGTGACTATATATCGCCTCTCGGCATAATTATTTTAAATATAAATATACTAGTATATTTATATTTAAAAAAATATATCTAAAGTACGTTGAGGGATATCTCTTTTCCATAGTTTATTTGAAAAAGAAATTTGAAAAAATAAAAAATAAAAACTAAAAAAGAAATTGGAAAAAATAACAAAATAAAAACTAAAAAAGAAATTGGAAAAAATAAAAAACAAAAAACAAAAAACAAATTGAAAATAAGAAAATCACAAAAACTATCCAACCAAAAAAGAAATTGGAAAAAATAAAAAATAAAAACCCAAAAAGAAATTGGAAAAAATAAAAACTAAAAACTAAAAAAGAAATTGGAAAAAATAAAAAAATTAAAAATCAAAAAAGAAATTGAAAAATAAGAAAATCACAAAAACAATGGAACCAAAAAAGAAATTGAACTAATGATCTTTTTTTTTTAAAAAAAAGGGGGTAAAAACTTTATTGAAATTCAGAAAAGAGCATTACAAAACATCAAAGGGCCAAGGCCTCGGGAATCCATAAGAAACAACCATATAAAGCATGAAACAACATCATCCTTCACCAATACCATTCCCATCCTTGGTAAGAATCATCTCCAAGTCATGTCTGAGCTCATGAGGAACCTGCTCCCACTCATCAATCTTCCAACCATCTAAATGCACAGAGGCCCACTTAGCCAAACAATCTGCTGCCCTATTCCACTCCCTTGGAATATGGACAAAAGACACCATCTCCATCAAAGAACTTATCTGCAGAATCTGCTACACCATCATAGCCAACTGCCAACTAACATCAGATACCTTCTATTTATTCAGCAAATTAATCAAAACCTGTGAATCAGACTCACAGATAACCTTGCGCCATCCCAAAGCATAAGCCCTCTCCAAAGCGTAGAGGATCACCAAACCTTCCATAAGGTTGATAGTCTGCACTCCTTCATGAACATAAAAGGAAAAAACCATCGATCCCGAAAAATCCCTGCCAGCCCCACCAATCCTAGCAGGTCCAGGATTGCCCCTTGAAGAACCATCTGTATTGAGCTTCAGAATGCCAGCCAGAGGGGGTAGCCAACTCCCCACCCTTTGAACTTTCTTTCACCTGCCTTCCTCTCCTGACACAAGCAGAAGCTGGAGACAACCCCTGAATACCCAATCTATCCACTAGCTCAGCATCCCCTTTCTCCAAAGGGAACACTACATCACACTTAGCTTCCACCATCTCCCAAATCATACCCAAAATTTTGTGCCAAACTTGTTGAATCAACAGCGTCTCACCTTGAAATATTCTTCGATTTCGTTCAAACCAAATCTGCCAGAGTATGAAGGAAGGCCCAACATACCACACATCTTGCAAGAAAGAGGCCATAGAAGGAGGTCTACCCAGACTACTCCAAAAATCCACTAGGGAGGACGCATGAACACAGGGTCTTTTCCAAACTTCCCACCAAAAATGCTAAAGTTGCAAAGTCAAGGGACAACAGAAAAACAAGTGAGAGGAGTCCTCCTCTCCACATCCACACAAAACACACATAGAAGGACCCTGAAAACCCCGCTTTCGAATATTATCCCATGTCAAGCACCTATTCCAAGCCAAAGTCCAAATAAAGCAGTTACACTTCGGCCAAGAAAGCTTATTCCACACTTTCTTCCACCAGTGAACCTCCACCCCATCCAGTTGGTGAGATAACAACACCTGATATCCAGAAGCAACAGTATAGACACCCTTAGGATTGGGAGACCAAGAAAGAACATCCCCTTCCTTGAGGGAGCTACAACGCCTACAAGAAAGGATACTATGAAGCTCAACACACTCCTCCTCCATACCAACAACAGGCCACTCATCAGGATTCTTCCATCTCGCTGCCACCAACTGCCCATGAGAAGAAAAGGACTTGAAGTCACTCACCCTTGACCATCCTGCCTCATAGAACCTCTGGCATAGAGTCACCAAATTAGGAAACTGAGAAACAATGGGAGGAAAACCATCCCAATAATTAGACCAAAAATGAGCTTTTGTCCCTCTTTTACAAATCCAAAATAAGGCATCCTTGATCAGAGCAGCCCCTTTCTTGAGAGTACTTCAAATCACCGAGCCTTTCCCCACCAGGGGATAACGAGGAATATCAATTTGAGGGATCCCCGAGAAGTATTTATGTGTTAATATCCTGGCCCAGATCCCATCCTGCTCCACACATCACCGCCAATACAATTTAGCAGCCAATGCCATCCTTGACAACGATGACTGCCTTAACCCAAGGCCGTCGAACTGCCTTAACCCAAGGCCATTGAACTACTTCGGGCTACAAACAATGTCCCATCTAACAAGACTCCATTTAGAGGACAATAAGCTACCAGCCCATACAAATTGTCTTGCTAAGGAATCCAATTCCCTAACAAAACCCAAAGGGGCCACCTGAATCATATATTTATAAATGGGGAGGGCCTGCACCATAGATTTGAGCAACTGAACACGACCCGCAAAGGACAACCAACGGTGGGTCCAATGATTAACTTTTACACGAAATTTATCCAGAATATTCTGCCAAGAATCCCTGGGCAGTATTTCAACAGAGATGGGAGTACCAAGATAGGTCAAAGGGAGAACCCCAGTCTAAAATCTCAAGATATGAGCAATTCTCCTCTAAATGGAACCCGGAGTATTGAAGAAAAATATGGAAGACTTATCTTCATTAATCAATTAGCCCGAAGCAACAAAATAAACATCCAATGCCTTGCGCAAATTTGAAGCTTCCCTAATTGTAGCCATACCCATCAAAGCAGTGTCATCAACAAACTGCAAGTGAGACTGTGGAGGTAAACCACCTCCCCACCCCACCCTTGAATGAAACCTAACTCCACATTCCTTCTTATCAAACGTCTCAGACCTTCAACAAGAAGAAGAAACAAGTAAGGAGAGAGGGGGTCACCCTGCCGCAAACCCCGAGAAGCACCAAAAAGCTCAGAGTGCTCACCATTTATTAACACAGAGAAGGAGACTGAAGTAACACAACTCATAACCCAATAAATCCACTCATCCCCAAAACCAAAAGCACCAAGAACCTTCCGAAGGAAGGACCATCTAACTATGTCATAAGCCTTAGCCATATCAAGCTTGATGAACATCGCCTTATCTTTGGAACTGGCCATAGAGTGAATGGTTTCAGGTGCGATAACAACCCCATCAAGAATCTGTCATCCGGCCACAAAACCACTATGTTCCTCAGAGATCAACACTTTAAGCCACTTTTTCAGCCTATTAGAAATCAATTTAGAGATAATTTTATAAATTACATTGCAAAGAGAGATAGGACGAAATTGACTTAACCTATCTGCCTCATCACACTTTGGGATGAGAGCAAGGAAGGTAGAATTCAAAGCCCGTAACATCTATTTATTCTTACGAGACTCCTGGACAACCGCCAACAAGTCCAACTTCATAATCTCCCAGAATTCTTGAAAAAACTCAATCGAGAAACCATCAGGGCTAGGAGCTTTCCCCTTCTTCATTTGAAACACAATCCCCTCTAGCTCCTCAATCGAAATATCACTCATAAGATGCTCATTCATCTCCCTAGATACCAAAGAAGGGATACAAGAAAGGACCTGAGCTTCCTCATCAGAACCCCCCTGCAAGTCCTCCCTGAATAATGAAGAAAAATATTGCAAAGCTTTACGTGAGATTTCATGAAAAGAAGAAAGAGTTTCACCCCTGTCATTCACCAGAGCAAAAATAGAATTGCCATGTCTCCTGGCTTTCACTAAGTTGAAGAAAAAAGTAGTATTTTTATCCCCTTCCTGAAGCCACTCAATCTGAGCCTTTTGTTTCCAAAAAAATTCCTCGTAGCTAACACTCTTCTAGTGCTTTCAAAGCCCTAGTCTCCTCCCGTAGCAGGTCCTCAGTCACTCCATCCTCCCTGATCAACCTTGTAATACCATCCAACTCAGCCTGGGCAGCAGTCTTAGCATGGAAAATATTTCCAAAGCATTGTCGATTCCAACGTTTAAGCTGATACTTGACAAATTGAAGTAACTTAGCAAAAGTATACATTGTTGTACCATAAGCAGGTCTACCATACCTCCACCATTCAACAACATAGTTATGGAGAGAGGAGTCACGCAACCACATAAGCTGGAACTTGAAAGAAGGAGATCGAGGCACACGAACTGAAGAAATAGCCAGCTTGATAGGCCAATGATTTGAACCCCTCCAATCCAAAATTTCAGAGCTAGAAGACCACAACCCACCAACCCAGTAGCAAGAAACCAGAAAGCGGTTAAGTCATTCCGCAATGCAGTTATTCCCAATCCTCCGATTGTTCCAAGTAAACTGGCCATTAATGGGCTTGATATCAACAAGATTTAAAGCTGAGATGTTATCCTGAAGTAGCAACGCAGAAGGCTCAAGCCTCGCAATACCACCACGCTTCTTAGCCAACTCAGAAATAGCATTGAAGTCTCCAGCCATAATCCACGGATGGAAAGGAACCATGCTTCGGACAAACTAGATATGGGACCACAAAAGTTGCTTACCCTAAAGTTCAGTAGGCGCATATATATTGGAGAAGAGAACAGACTCCCTCGTCTCAAAACAAGACGCAATCATAGAGATAGAAGACTACAAGGACAACCACCAAAGAGGGCAAATCTTCCGAGGATTCCAAAAACAAGCCACTCCCCCAGCAGACCCTTGAGCACCAATACATTGGCACTCTCTACTCCCCCACAACTTGGGCACTAAACCAAACATACACTCCACTGATAACTTAGTCTCATGTAGGAAAAGAACATCAGGAGATTGACTTCTAACCAAATCACAAACAACTTTTTGTCGAGGGCCACTGTTCAAGCCCCTTACATTCAAGGATAGAACAATCATTTCAAGGGGCCCGAAAAATGGGAATCCAGAGTCTTAACAGACCCTGACTCTACCAAAGTTTCCCCTGTTAATTTAATCTTTTCTAAATCCTTTTTTCTACCAAGCTTGGAAGACTTCTCCCCAACCCCTTTTTTTGGATCCTTTTGATGAAGACCCAAATGAGAAGAAGAAGACTTATTATTCTTCACCCCCTCAGTACCTACATTCGAAACAGGAGGAGATCCATCCTTACCACCCTTCTTCCCTACTATAATAGGAACCGATTCCACTTGGACGTGTCAATTTGCAAAGCCCTATTATCCTGCAAAACCTGAGTAGCTTCAGAAAGAAGGCCCTCCTATCCTATACCAAAGCACCCTGATCTAGATTCACCAAGCCCAGATTCACTTCCTGCTAGCTGAGATCATCTAAAACTTCAAATCTGTTGAAAGAATCTTCATCCTGCCTTTCCTTCAAAGTCCTCTTTTGACCACGATTCCTGTTTCGAGCCTTGACAGGAATGAAACCATCAGCCCCATTCACATCACCAGGAATTGGTTCCTTCCCCTTTTCAACCCTGGGGGGATTGTGGGGACGCTGAGAAGGCTGGGAATCCACAGGCCTAGCCTTTGGGCATCTCCTCTGCAAATGTCCATATTCATGATAGAGACGGCACCGAAAAGGAAGAGTCTCATAGTCCAACTGCTGCACCCAAGAGTAAGGACCCGCACACATATCCACCGAATCTGGCAAAGGTTTAATTAAATCAATCTCAACACAGATACGAGCAAAAGTCATCACCTTTTTAACTTGAGTCTACTGTGAAGCACCAACTGGTTTTCCTAGCGTCGAAGCCATCAAGTGCAAAACACCATCCCGCCAGCATTCCACAGGAAACCTCAGAAGTTGAACCCATACCGGAACTCGGTTTGGAAGCTCTTCAGCAGGATTGAAGCCCGCATGCCAAGGTTTAATAAATAACCCAATCTGATTATGAAAATAGGGGCCTCCTTCAAAGGCCTTGTTGCGATCCGCCAAGCAATTGAATGAAACCATGAAATAGTTATTTACTAAAAGCATAACCTCCATTTCTCCCTCTGGAATCCAAGTCCGTTGGGCCCACGATTCAAGAAATTGTAATGAAACACGCATCCCCATAAACTTGCATAGCAATGCATGCTTCGAATAATAGTCAATATCTTCCGCAATCATCTCCAGCGGGATAACCAATTTTGGCCTCTCCTCACAACGTTCAAGGCATCCATTAATCTTCATAATCCATGAACCACCAGACAAACCTGAACCAACCAACCCTGGATCTGGTGTGAACAAGTTATTATTAAAAACCTTCAAAGCATGCGAAGGAGAATTCGCACCAACCGCTGCTGAGCGAAAATCCATCTTGGGACTAGCCCCTAAAGACTCTCCAATCGGCATTGAAACTAAACAAGACCCAAGGCAGACAAGCAACCCCCCAAGAAAAAAAACCACCACTAGGGTTTAACCGACCCACCACCCAGCACTACCTTCGAACTGCAAACCCAAACCAACCAGGCACAAAACCCCCGCACGCTCAGGGAGAAAGAGACACCGATGCAGATGAAAAAAAATTGCACTGAAAAAAATCACAACCCCAGACCTCCCCAAAATGCATGCACTCCCCACACTTCGCATGACCAAGAAAAACTAGAGGATCGGGCTAGGGCACGAACGCCCTAGCTCGACATGCAGAGCAAAAAATCGACATCCTTCTTGGACAAAAATCGATATAATATTCATCTTGAACTAATGATCTTCAAATAAAAATAAAATTTTAATTTTTTTTCTATAAATTTAGGCAGAAAAAATGAGTGCTCTCATCCCCACTCCAATGTGACTGTATAATGCCTCTCAGCGTAAAAATATATCAAAATACGCCGAGGTATATCTTTTTTCCATAGTTTCTTTGATTTTCTCGGCATAATAAAGTTTAAAACAAAGAGTAAATATTTCAACTCTAGAAAAATTCATAATGATAAATTAGTAAATAAAATATAATTAACTATAGAATGGATTGTACAAAATTAGTCCGCTTATGAGGACTTAATGATATTAGAAGAAGGCTTTTTCATAGTAAGGTCTTCTAGAAGAATGCATGGTTCCTCAATGGTGCTGGTCTCTATTACCAATCATGGCAACCAAACTTTTACCTGAGCAAAGTAAAAAATTCTTTTGCATCGTTATGGATTAAACTAAAAAATCTACCAATAGAATACAAAGACCCTAATATCTCGAAGCTTCTAGGGACTACATCAACAAATTTTAAGTGTTTGACGACACCCCAAATGCTCTTGAGGATAGTGTTAGAATGTGTGCTATGATTGAGGCCAGTAGGGGTTTTCTTAAGACATTAAAACTCCAAACTCTAGAAGCAACCTAGACTCAAGAAATTTGCTATGAGTGACCGAAACTTAGATGCACATCCTACAATGGGTATGGTCACATTAAGTAAAATTTTCAATTAGTTCTAGATCCAAGAGCGTCCAAGGGTCAAACTCCCTTAGAATCAAACACAGATGGTGAACCTCTTAAATCAGCACTAGAGAGTACAATAGATTCACATCAACTAGGGCAAACCATGGAGACAAAAATAACTCATCGGGAGTCTCTAAGGACAGATATCCGACCTGGGGATAATGAGAATGATTCCCTTGTCATAGAAATGCAAGAAGGCTTCAAAGAAGACGAGCTACATATATTTCTTCTAACAATACCCTCAAACATTGAAACTAGGGGAAACACAAATGGGAGGGAAGAACCCGCAACGAAGGAGGATATGGATAGGGTGGAAATGCAGAATGCACTATTAGAGGAAATCCTTTTGAAGGTCAAAAGTGATTTGTGTGATGAAATCGTTGAAGAAGTCATGCAAGGAGATCAAGAGGATAAAGTGATAGAACATCTCTCCATATCCCAATCTAGAATGGAGGAGAAGATCGAGACATGCACTCCAATCCAAGGTAAAAGACATAAAAAAATAGATCAAAGAAAATTGAAGAAGACATAGCCTTAGACATCCAATCTACCTTAGAGAGATCTCATAGAAAGAGGAGAGCAAATTTCTCTCTTTAGGGACAATGAAGGTCCTTACGTGGAATGTTAGGGGCATCAACACCCCCAACAAAAGATGTCTAATTAGGCATCAAATAGATGATTCAAAGGTGGACTTACTAATAATGCAGGGAACCAAATTATCTAAAGGTATTGGTGGCCTTTATTTTCAAAGTTGGACACAATGGGAAAGTGTATCTGTGGAGGCTTGTGGTGCTTCTAGGGGTCTAGCAATACTACGTAAGAAAAAATTACCCTCCATGGAGATCATTCATCAAGGGGAAAATAGGATATTAGGCAAATTTTCTAAATGCTTTGACAACTTAGATGTTTGGATCATAAACGTGTATGGACTGATAGGAACAATTCAAAAAAAAAATTATGGCAGCTTATCACCTATATTTTCACCACTTTGAAAGATGAAAGAATTATTGTAGGGGGACACTTCAATGCAATTATGGATGAAGGGGAAAAATCAGAAGGTTCTCTCACTTCTATCAGATCAATGGAAGGCTTCAAGGATTTCATCCTTACTAGCAGCTTCTATGACTACATCCCAAATAATGGCAAATACACATGGAACAACCGAAGAAAAGATGTCAATTTCATTACCGAACACATCGACAGATTCCTTCTTTCTTATATATGGCTTGCTAACATCTCGAGCCTAAGCGACAACATTCTCCATTTGACTAGGTTGGTCATCTTCCTGCATGTTTGGAAGTCAAATCAGAAATGGCTTTGAAAAGAGGCAGTTGTTTCAAATTTGAGGATATGTGGTTTAGGGATGATAGTATGTTACTGCAATTACAACATTGGTGGGAAAACTCGCCCTTTGCTCTAGGTTCAAGAATGTTTCAGCTATCCCATAAACTTAAATTCATTAAAGAATGAGTCAAAAAAATGGAATCATAACCATTTCAAAAATATTTTCAAGGAGAAGGATAGAATACAGAATCAGCTAGCATCAATCTCTACTTTCAATCTGAATCATGGCATGGATGTAGAGACCTCGACAAAAAAAATAAAGGGGAGTTACAAGAAGTTCTCTTGAAGGAGGATCTAGTTTGGAGACAAAAATTGAGAGAATCATGGTTAAAGAAGGAGATTGCAATACAAATTTTTTTCATGTCTCGACCAAATTAAGGCATGCTGGCAACACAATTCATAGCATCAAAACTACAAATGGAGATATAGTCACCATTCTAAATGAAATTCAATTGGAGGTCATCAAACATTTCAAGAAACTTCTACATGAGGAAGGAGATAGTGATAAGGATCAAGGGTTGATGCCTGAACTTGTAGTCCCCAAGTTGGTGATAGATAATCAAAACATGCTCCTATTGAACGAGTTTTCTTAGGAGGAAATCCAAGTTGTTGTGTTCTCTATCTCTACGAACAAGGCACCAAGACTAGATGGCTTCATCAAGATTTTCTTTCAAAAATCTTGGAATTTTGTAAGCAAAGATGTGCATTTGGTAGTTGAAAAGGCCCAGAAGCATAAGAACCTATTGAAAGAGCTAAACAAATCTTCCATTATTTTAATTCTAAAAATAAAATGCCCCTCCTCTTTTGATGTTTCTAGACCAATCTCATTACGTAATTTGATATACAAAATTATATCAAGGGCAATCACCTTGAGATTATCTTCCATGTTACCTTCTATCATTTCAGTTGAACAAGGAGGTTTTGTTCCTGGGTAGGAGGCAATGGAAGGGGCAATTATTAATCATGAAGTATTACATTCCATAAATGAGCACAAAATTCCAGCCATGGTAATAAAATCGGACATGGAAAATTGTATGACAAGGTGAAGTGGGACTTTCTTATGCAAGTCCTCATAGGCTTCCAAGGATTTTCAAGATCAAGGCGTAAGTGGATTATGTCATGCATTTCAGGGATCAAGTTCTCAATCATCATTAATGGTTCACCATCTAGTTCTTTCTCCTCCTCTCATGGCCTTAGACAAGGGGACCCTCTATCCCCCTACCTTTTTATAATTATGGTTGAGGCTCTGAGTTGGGCGATCAAAGTGCAGAATCAAAAGTAGGTTTGGAGGGGAATTAACTTTCCTTTTCTCTCAAAACCTATCACCCACTCACTCTTCATAGATGAGACAATGCTATCTGGGCATACTTCATGTGGGGAGGCCAAGATCATTAAGGAAACAATATCTTCATATTGCCAGCGATCAAGTCAGTTTGTTAACTTGGCTAAATCCAAAATATATATCTTTTTCTCCTCTTATTTAGTTCAAAAAAGAATCAGCAACATTCTAGGCTTCAAAATTATTGGGAGTTAAGGTGTCTCAACCTTGGTAATTCTCTACATTTGTAATGTTTGTATTTATTATTCAATTGCCTATGTTGTAAATAATTGGAAATTCCACTTTCTCATATTGTGGGATGTGGCACGGTGATGTGTCAATCCTACATGGATTATGACAACTTGTTATTTTGTCCTCACATGAGGAGATAGGCGTCCCACTTAGTGGTAGGAATATTCTGCCATGTGTCGGCATCTTCTATGTTGTGTAAGGAATGTTTGACCGAAACAGTTATGACAAATTCCTAGGACGAATCTATGACATGTAAGAGTCGAGAATAGAAGGTTGTAAGATAGGTAATGACATGTGTCATGTATCATCTTTGAATGAGGCATATTTGGGTGCCCCAATGTGGAATATGATGTGTTGTAAGAGAATATGTTATTTATAGCATGTGTATGATAGATTCTCTAATAGCTGTAAGTTGTAACCACTATGACAGATTCTATGACTGTCATAAGTGTCGTAAAAGCATCTGTCATAGCCCATTTTGGAAATAGGCGACCTCTTTGGGATGGGAGCTATGGACAAGTGTCAGACACATTCTACAATGTTGACCAAGTGTCCCTAGGTGTGGGTTTTGGTCCAAGATGCCATATTGGATGCCCATTCCAAGAAAGGTCCCAAATTGCCTTGTATGTTCTATTTAAACAGGTGCTTGGAGATGGAGTTTGAATCATAGGTTTACAGGTACTGTTATGTTGCCGGATTGACTCCATACACAAGTGTTGAAGACCATTGAAGCTTGCATTGCAAGTGTATTGTAAACATTCTTTCAGATTTGTTAATACATTGTGTAGGTTTCTGAGTGTGGGGTTTTTCACCCAATAAGGGTTTTCCCCACCGTAAATCTTTGTCTCTCTTCTTCTGTCTACTTTCTGGTTCTTGTGTTTTGCTGCTATATCTCATGTTAATGGTTTAACATCGCTGTAATAGTTAGGATAAAGTTGAATTTGCATAGCCATCTCCTCAATAGATTAGTGTAGGAAGCGTTTTTGCACACCTAGCTTCCTTTTAGTTGGTATCAGAGCTTGATCACCTTTGGTCCTAGTTGTAGGGTAGGGGTTTTTTGAGCTAATCTTAGGTTGAGTGAGAGTCTGTGTAGAGCATTTTGTATTTTATTGCAGCAAGGAGATGGCAGGCACATCAGGAAGGTTTGAAGTAGAGAAGTTCAATGGCAGTAATTTTGAGCTGTGGAAGCTCAAAATGGAAGACATGTTAGTTGACCGAGACCTTTGGGAAAGTGTGAACCGAAATAAACCAGCTACAATGACTCAAGATGAGTGGGATCTCAAGGATCAGAAGGCTAAGGGTCTCATAAGACTTAGTCTTGACAATTCTGTGTTGTTAAATGTCCATGAGGAGGCTACTGCAAAACTCCTTTGGAAGAAGTTGGGGGATGTGTATCAAGCTAAATCCCTAGTCAATAAACTTTTCCTGAGAAAGAAGTTGTATTCTCTTCAAATGGAGGACGGGGGATCCATGGCTGAGCATATGAATGCCTTTAATATGCTGGTTGCACAATTAACATCTATTGGTGTAAAAATGGAGGAGGAGGATCGGTGTATGACCCTGCTTTGTTCTCTACCGGACTCATGGGATCATCTTGTCATGGCAATCGGAAGCACCACATCCACATTCAAAATGGAAGAAGTGGTTTCTTCGCTGTTGTCTAAAGAGATGTGGAGAAAGTCATCTGAGGCAGCCAAAGAAGCCCTTGCAGTTCATGGAAGACCCAAGGAGAAAGGGAAGAAGAAGGACAAGAAAGCTGAGAAGGGTAGATACAAATCTCCTGGAAAGTCCAAGGCTCTTTGTTGGAACTGTGGCAAGACCAGGCATTTCTGAAAGGAATGCAAAGAGGAGAAGAAGAAAAAGAAGAAAGCTCCTGATTCAGATTCTGACAAATCACAAGATGATGGTGATGCTTTCATCGCAGCCCTGGCAACCCATGCATCTGATGATGTGTGGCTAATCAACTCTGGTGCATCATTCCACATGACCTCACATCGAGATTGGTTCACTAAGTATGAGGAGTTCGATGGTGGAAAGGTGTATCTGGGTGACGACTCTCATCTGAAGATCGTTGGTCATGGAAGAGTCTCTATCCGATTCCCTGATGGTCGAGTGAAGGGGATCTCTGGGGTTATGCACATCCCAGACTCAGTACGGAACCTACTTTCTATAAGTAGTTTGAATGATGTAGGTGTGCAGGTTGTCTTTTCGAAAGAAGGATGCAAGATGACTAGAGGATTTATGGTGCTTGCTAAGGGTACTCAGAGAGGTACTCTGTTTTAGCTGGAAGCATGCATTGCACAATGCAATAGTTCTTCTGACTCAAGGAAGAGGGTAGCAGTCACTTCATCCCCACCATTTGAACAAGCAGTGAAGAAATCAGTTGTTTCTAGTCTTGATGGTTGTAATCGTGCATTGGAAGTTAAACTTCCTGTAGAAAAGACAATGTTATGGCATAAGAGATTTGGCCACATTGGTGAGAAGGGTCTGCATACCCTGAAAAATAAGAACCTCATTGAGGGGTTAGATGATTGTAATCTTGAGTTTGACTTTTACGAACATTGCATTTATGGAAAACAAAACCGTGTTCAGTTTTACTTGAGTTCTCATAAGTCTTCTGGTGTGTTGGATCTTATTCATTCTGATGTGTTTGGTCCTGTTAATGTTCCTTCGTTATCAAAATCTGCATACTTTGTATCTTTTATAGATGATTACAGTAGGAGGACATGGATTTATTTTCTCAGAAGCAAATCTGAAGTCTATAGCAAGTTTAAGGAGTTTAAAGCTTTTGCTGAAAATAAGACTGGTAAAAAGATTAAATGTTTGAGAACTGACAACGGTGGTGAGTTATGTTCTACAGAATTTGATAAGTATTGCAAGGAACTTGGGATTGAAAGACATAAGACAACTCCATACACACTGCAACAAAATGGAGTTGTAGAGAGGATGAATAGGACACTAATGGAGAAGGCTAGGAGTATGCTTAGTGGAGTTGGTTCTAGAACAAAAGTTTTGGGCTGAAGTTGTTGCCACTGCTTGCTATCTGGTAAACAGATCTCCTACTTCAGCTCTTGTTGGAAAGACACCCATGGAGGTGTGGTCCGGTAGAAAGCCTTCAGTAAGGCATCTTCGTGTTTTTGGTTGTGAGGCATATGCACATGTGCCTAGGGAGAAGTGGTCAAAGTTGGAGAACAAAGCTGTTAAGTGTATCTTCATCAGCTATGGTGTTGGTGTGAAAGGATACAAGTTTTGGGACCCCGTGGCTGAAAAAGTGTTGTATAGCAGAAGTGCCATCTTCAGAGAGCTTACACCTTCTTCCACTATTTTGCAGCCAGAAGAAAAAGAAAAGAAAGAGGATGTTGTTCAGTTTCCTCTCACCCCTGAGAAGACTGAACAGAAAGACAATGTTGGAACTGATGATGAGGAGAACTGTAGCAGCTCTGAAAGCTCAGAGGAAGAAGCTGAACCTCAACCTCAGCTCTTGAGGAGGTCTACACGGATAAGAAAGCAACCTGAAAGGTTTGGTTTTACATTGCTTGATTCTAGTTGTGCTTATGCTTTAATCACTAACAGTGATGAACCTAGAACTGTATCAGAGGCTTTGGATATGAAGGATGCAGGTTCCTGGAAGGAGGCCATGGAGGAAGAAATGGCTTCTTTGGAAAAAAATCAAACTTGGGACTTGGTGCCTTTGCCTCTTGGACGGAAACCTGTTGGATGCAAATGGGTGTTCAAGAAGAAGATTGGTGCAGATGGCAGTATTGAGAAGTATAAGGCCAGATTAGTTGCGAAGGGGTATTCACAAGTGGAGGGTATAGATTATGGTGAGATCTTCTCTCCCGTTGCAAAGCTGACATCCATTCAATTCCTGTTGTCACTCGCAGCAGCTTATGACTTGGAGGTAGAACAGATGGATGTGAAGACAACTTTTCTTCATGGTTACTTGGAAAAAGAGATCTACATGTCACAGCCAGAGCATTACATGGTAAAAGGTAAAAGGTAAAGAAAATTTGGTTTGCAAACTTAAGAAGTCTTTGTATGGTTTGAAGCAATCCCTTAGGAGATGGTACTTGAAGTTTGATGCTTTTGTGTTGTCAATTAGATTTGTGAGATCAAAATCGGATCACTGTGTTTATTATAAGTTTGATGGTGATCGTATTTTCATTGTTGCACTATATGTTGATGATATGTTGCTCATTGGGAAGGGTAAAAATATGATTTCTGATTTTAAATCTCAGTTGTCAGCTCAGTTTGAAATGAAAGATTTAGGGGCAGCCAGGTACATTCTAGGAATGGAAATCAGAAGAGACAGAACCAACAAAAAACTTTGGTTAAGCCAGAGTAAGTATGTGAAGTCCGTGTTGGACAGATTCAGCATGGCAGATTGTAGACCGTTGTGTGTTCCAGTTTCTTTGGGGACAAAGTTATCTATTGAGGATTGTCCAAAATCTCCTAGTGAGGTGGAGGACATGAGCAAAGTACCTTATGCTAGTGTTGTTGGCAGTTTGATGTATGCTATGGTCTGCACAAGACTAGACAATGCCCAAGCAATGGGAGTCCTTAGTCAATTTATGGCTAATCCTGGACGGGTTCATTGGGATGCAGTTAAGCGACTGTTCAGATATTTGAGGGGTACTTCTGAGTATTCCATTTGCTATCATGGTAATGTTTCAGGACCTCCGCATTCTGTTGATATTCATGGATTTGTGGATTCAGATTGGGCAGGTGACATTGACAATAGGAGATCCACCAGTGCTTATGTTTTTACACTGTTTGGTGGTGCTATTAGTTGGATGAGTTAATACAACCTGTTGTTGCTTTGTCCATGACAGAAGCTGAGTATATGGCAGTAACTCATGCTTGTAAGGAAGCCATTTGGCTTAAGAGATTGTGTTCCGATATTGGTATTGATGCAGGTCAGATCACGATCAGTTGTGACAGTCAGAGTGCAATTTGCCTTGCAAAGAATCCAACTTTCCATGCTAGAACCAAGCACATTGATGTTCAGTTTCAGTTCATGAGGGACATGGTTGAGGATGGAAAGGTAAATTTGGAGAAGGTAGATACTTTGAAGAATGTTACAGATGCATTGACGAAACCAGTAGGCACAGAGAAGTTCAGATGGTGTTCGGAGTCTATGGGCCTCTCGGCCTATATCAGTTAAATCGTGTTTTTCTATTAGCTCTTACAAGGTGTTCGATAAGTGGGAGAATGTTGGGAATTAAGGTGTCTCAACCTTGGTAATTCTCTGCATTTGTAATGTTTGTATTTATTATTCAATTGCCTATGTTGTAAATAATTAGAAATTCCACTTTGTCATATTGTGGGATATGGCACGGTGATGTGTCAATCCTACATGGATTATGACAACTTGTTATTTTGTCTTCACATGAGGAGATAGGTGTCCCACTTAGTGGTAGGAATATTCTACCATGTGTCGGCATCTTCTATGTTGTGTAAGGAATGTTTGACCGAAACGGTTATGACGGTTTCCTATGACGAATCTATGACATGTAAGAGTCGAGAATAGAAGGTTGTAAGACAGGTAATGACATGTGTCATGTAGCATCTTTGAATGAGGCATATTTGGGCGCCCCAAGGTGGAATATGATGTGTTGTAAGAGAATATGCTATTTATAGCATGTGTATGACAGATTCTCTTACAGCTGTAAGTTGTAATCGCTATGACAGATTCTATGACGGTTGTAAGTGTTGTAAGAGCATCTGTCATAGCCCATTTTGGAAATAGGTGACCTCTTTGGGATGGGAGCTGTGGACAAGTGTCAGACACATTCTACAATGTTGACCAAGTGTCCCTAGGTGTGGGTTTTTGTCCAAGATGCCATATTGGACGCCCATTCCAAGAAAAGTCCCAAATTGCTTTGTATGTTCTATTTAAACAGTGCTTGGAGATGGAGTTTGAATCACAGGTTTACAGGTACTGTTATGCTGTCAGATTGACTCCAGACACGAGTGTCGAAGACCATTGAAGCTTGCATTGCAAGTGTATTGTAAACATTCTTTCAAATTTGTTAATACATTGTGTAGGTTTTTGAGTGTGGGGTTTTTCACCCGATAAGGGTTTTCCCCATCGTAAATCTTTGTCTCTCTTCTTTTGTCTACTTTCTGGTTCTTGTGTTTTGCTGCTATATCTCATGTTAATGGTTTAACATCGCTGTAATAGTTAGGATAAAGTTGAATTTGCATAGCCCTCTCCTCAATAGATTAGTGTAGGAAGCGTTTCCGCACACCTAGCTTCCTTTCAAAAATGGAAGGCCTCCTAAGAAAATACTTAGGCATCCCACTCTTCATTGGTAAGGGAAATGAATATTTATGGAATCACATAATGGCATCCATCAAAAAAAGATTCTCTTGGAAAAGCAAGTGGTTGACTCTGTCCAGAAGATTGACCATGTGATAAAAGCAGTCCTAGCAGCAATACCAACCTATAAGATGTCAGTCCTAAAAATGCCTTTAGGCGTACAGGCAGAACTGGAAAAGCATATCAAGAGATTTTTGTGGCAGGGAAGTGCAGATAGGAAATTAATACATCTATTTTCCTGGCAAAAAAATTACAGACAAAAATGGTATGGTGGAGCTGGGATCCTAAACATGAAACGCTAGAATTTGGTACTAGGAGTGAAAATAGTCTGGAACATGTATAACAAGCTAGATACAAAATGGGTAAGGTTTTTACAAGCTGAATACTTGGACAATAGAGATAGAGAATGGATATTCATGACTGCTAATCCGCCCAGAGGATCCAAAATGCGGAATTTCCTAATTAAAGGAAGAGAGGTATTATTGCCCCTTACCTGGATAGTTAATAGAGGAGATAAAGTTCTTTTTTGGGAAGATTCCTGGAATGGTTTCCCTCCTCTAACTACTAGAGCAGATCTAAATGAAGCTAAGGAATACCTAAAATAGAAGTGAGGGGATAAGGTTTTCAATTATTGGAGTTATGAAAGGTTAGCAAGGACAAAAAAATAAGATGGAAAAGCTTCAAGAATTGCTTTTTTCTACAAACCAAAAGGAGCTCATGTGTAAAATCTTATCAAAAAGAATGGTTCTCTTTTTAGACAAGAGGGATGAACTAAAATGGGCAACTGATCCTTCAAGTCTTTGCATGGTGAAACAAGGTTATAAAATTCTCTCAAAAGAAGATCAGATTGAATGGCTGGCCAATTTATGCTAGGGAAATACATGCCTACCCAAAGCCAGATCTTTTTCTTGGTTAGATATTCACAATAAGATTCTAACTAGAAAAAGGTTGAAAAAATGGGAATATTGCCTTCTTTCAATTATATTTTATGTGGAGAAGAAGAAGATGGAAATCACCTTCTCCTTAATTGCCCGTTTATCCAGATGTGTTGGAATTGACTTTGTATAAAACTTGATTGGAAAGCTCTACTCCCTAACTCTCATATCAATCTCTTCATCAGTTGGCCAACTTTGTATAGGGACTCAACATTTGTGTATATCCAGGAGGTGAGCCCATCCTTGATTATTTGGCATATTTGGAAAGAGAGAAATTTTAGAATTTTTAGGAAGCAATCTTCTCCATTTGAATAGATACTATTGAGAATTGAAGGAGCTATTTTGGAAGTTGTGATGGCTAATGTGACAAAGAATTCCAAATCAAACAACCAATTCACAAATTGGGACAATTTGGTACTCAACAGATGGCATCTTCTTCACCCGGGCACCCAGTCATGGCTCAATACTTTGCAAGGCAAATAATGTCAATCGAAACCTCATCAAATGGATTTCTCCTGACAAACTTTTTTTCAAGCTCATTTTGATGGTGCTTCAAGGGGGAACCCTCACGTCTCAAGGACAAGTTTCATCATCGCCAAAGAAAACAAACTTCCCAAGGGGTCAAACAATGAGGTTGAAGCCTCTGCTCTCCTAAATGGATTAGAAATGGCTATTGATTTGAACATCAAACATCTATGGATAGAGGGAGATTCGATGATTATCATCAATGCCTTGAAAACTAAAAGAGCTTCAAGTTGGCGACTAAATTATCTAATGTAGGCATCATAGAAGAGATTAGATCAGTTCAAAGAACATAAAATATCCCACTACTACAAGGAGGAAAATCGGGTGGTTGATTGGTTAGCCAACTTGGGCATAGACCAAGACCAGTGCCTCAAAGTCTTTGATCCAGGTCCAAATGCATGGCACTTAGATTTTTCAATGTACATATATTGATAGTGAAAGAGTTGCTTAAATCCTTCCCATAAGGAGTGCCTTAGTGTAATTTTTTATGTTAATGTCTTCTCTAATGGCTAACTATGAATCGTCACAACAATCCATGCAATATCACATCTTATGTCATCAAATCTCTAATAGCCAATATCTTTGCCTCATCAGTACTAAAGTTATCCAGACGGTCGATTTCTCAAATTCCTCTTGGAGAGGATAGAAAACATGTAGCTAGGAAGATATTATGTCATCCTTAGGATATCCTTTGTACAACATCATTGAAGTGTCTTAAATCCCAAGCTCCCTCTCCATTCAATTCATCACTTATGAATCAACCCCGAATCAATACTCTAACGGAACGACATTGTCTTAAGCATAATCTACATTTGTTTTTGGAGATATCTCGAATTAACCAATGATAGGACTCACATCCTATTGGACAACACTATATTTGTCCTTTGGCAGCAACATAAAAATCATCAAATTTTCTACATATCATTGTCTTATCATTGTAATCCTGTATCTCATGTCTTTCTGTCTATTTTCCTATATCTTTCTTATAGGTCATTTGGTGATGTATTCTATGGACAACGACTACATGAACCTACACCTGTGCCTACTGGCGATGAGTTGGGAACCAAAGATTAGGGGCAAATCCAACGCCTCTCAACTTCACAAGGTCTTTGACATTGATTTTCCTCTCATCCACTTTTCCATATGCAACATTATTGGGCAACAAATGTTGTGTGCCACAGATAGGGTGATCAGGTGGTCAAAAATAGAATCCACTCTATTGTCCAACATCTTGGACAGTGTCCACATGACATAGAGTATGTGCAAGCTATAGCTTTTGGCCTCATCCATGACTATATATTCAATGTAGACTGATGGAAATTGGCACTCTAGGGCTACGACCTTATGTCTGGTGAGGCGATGGTGGGAGGATTTTTTCCCATGGAGATACTTTACACCTCACACGTAGTGGAATGTGCATACAACACAATGTAGAAAGGTAAGAAGTGCAGTTGCATGGATATTTTAAACTGTGCCCTTGATGTGCATCATTTTCAACTTTCTCCTGAGATAATCTACAATGTCAAGGATGTTTTCAAAGCTATATACTTCATGCACCTCCATAATCTTGACATGGCACTTAAGCCACCTAGAGTTTGTGGATACCTTGTCTTGGCTTATTTTATGCCCTTGAAGAGTACCTCTGATACGACAGTCCCATGTATCAAGCCCCTCGATGATCATAAACCCATGGGTTAATCTAGGCGTGTTCTTCATTTTGGTTTTTTTGTCTTTTTGGTTGAGATCTTTGCTCACTGCTGCAACGGTTGAACTATTTTTTAATTTTCTGCTGCAACTTTCTCCATGGATGTATCTAAACTATTTCATCAATATAGTATAGGTGTATGCTAAAAAATGAATTATGTAAAATGAGAAGGAATACATAAAGGAAAATATAATAATGTATAAAATAAAGAGTAAATATTTTAACTCAGATGTGATTTCAAAAATCAAATGTGAGTAGTGGCTCTACTAGGGTTTCTTATCTTTGTGGTGTTTATGTCAAATTGCAGCTTTCTATAGAATTTTTATAGTGCTTATATGCATTTATTGCGACATGCTTTCAATTGCTTATCTTTATGGTGTCGAGTATTGCTTCATTGTCAAATTCACAAATTTTTTACAAGTTCTTATTCAACAATCTCTCTCATATTTGATCAATTGAACATTTGATGCCACAACAAGGTTAGAATAATGAAATTTTTTCCTATGTGTTAAAATCTTTGAACAACCACACATTAGACTTCTTCATTGGGTACTTTCTAAGTCATCTTCTAGTAACAACCACCAACCCCATAGGATACTTAATGTCTTCTCCATCTATGCTAGGAGTTATCAATTTCTTTTTTACCTTAAAACAACACAAATAATAATCTATTGCTTCTTCATTATCTTCATCCACAATAATTGCATAAGCATGCCCTACATTGAATTGTACAAAAAAGATTAATTAAATAAATGATACAAAAATACTACAAAATAAGATAAAATATTAATTTTAATTAAATAATGCATCTATAATACCAAGTTGAACTAGATCCAAAATATGATCAAAGTCAACTAATGATTCCATCTCCATGAGTTGTAATGTTCATACAAGTCGATGCATCTCGAGTGGGCTTAAAGTCTTAGCACACCATTCATCTTGTAGACGCCCAAAATTCACCTCACTTCCCAACTTAATTATTCATTTTCTATACTTTCACATTAATTAAATAATGCCTAATTATTTAATTAAGTTAATTTTCCCACTTCCTAGTATTAATTAAATAATTTACAATTATTTAATTAATCCTTTCATTTTTCTAATGTTAATTAAATAATTTATAATTATTTAATTAATTAAATCATATTCCAACAAAGTTAAGTTAATGCGTGAGACGTTGGAGTCTGGCTCGGTAAAGACTATTAATGCCCATTTCTCCCAACCTCAACAATGATTGTGCTCTCTTGGAACATGAGGGGTATGAATAGCATCCCTAAACAAAAGGCTATTCAGGATTTGATTCAGGTTCACTCTCTGGATTTGGTTTTCCTTCAGGAAACTAAGTTAGCTATTGAAAGTATGTTGTATGTTGCTTCGAAGATTTGGGGTAGAGGTTAGTGTTAGTGTGTGCGCATGGTAGCTTTGGTGGGGTGGCTTGTTTATGGGATCCGCATAGAGTTAGTCCGATCTACTGGCTCTCCTGTAGGTATTCTATTTCTTTTGTTACTTCCAGTTTGGAGTCAGGTGAGAGAATTCTTCTCTCTAACATTTATGCTCCTACTGACCTCCCTGGCAAGGCTCAGCAGTGGACTCATGTAAGATATGTACATTCTTTAGACCCTTTTCTTCTTTGGATTTTGGCAGGGGACTTCAATGATGTTTCCTCGCTAGAGGAGAAGAGGGGTGGTAGTGCTCGCCTGGATCCTTCTTTGGATCTCCTAAGGGATAATGTGGCTCTTTTAAACTTGGTTGATATTAAGCCCACTAATGGGGTTTTTACTTAGAATAATAGGAGAAGTGGGGAAGCTGCTATTTTTGAAAGGTTGGATAGATTCTTGGTGTCTAACTTTTGGGTTGATGATAGGTGGGTGACTAGCTTTGAGATTTTGGATTGGCGAGAATCTGATCATTGGCCGGTCAAGCTTGCAGCAGACTTATCCCAGTATTCTAAAAAGAAGTCATTTAGATTTTGGCTCATGTGGCTTAGAGATGGATCTCTTCATTATTTGGTTGCTGATTGGTGGCGTCTTGGGAAGCCAGCCTATGGTACTACAATGTACTCATTCTCCAAGAGGCTCCAATATGTTAAATATATGTTGAAGTGCTGGAATAGGTAGCATTTTTGTAACATTTTTCAAGCTAAAAGGATGGCACAGGCTCACTTAGAGTCTATTACTTGGCAAATTTGTGACCAGGGTCTCACTGAAGAAAATGGCAAGTTGGAAGCTACTGCGGTGAAGGAAATTAAAGAATGGGAATTAAGAGAGGAAATTTTCTAGAAATAAAAGTCCCAGATTGATTGGCTCCAGGAGGGAGATCAGAACACTTTCTTTTTTCATAATTCTGTTGAGGACAGAAGGCAGGGTAGTATTATATCTTCCCTTTTGTCTTCGGATGGGGTCCTCCTTTCTTCATCTGCTGCGATTTCAGAGGAATTTGTTTGCTTCTTTTCTGCTTTGTTTTCTAAAAAATTCACCTCTAGCCGATGAGGATGAAGCTACAATCTTGGATAGTATACCACCCCTTGTTACCAGTGAAATGAATGATTCTCTACTCAATTCGATTTCCTTGCAGGAGCTTGAAGATATTGTGTTTCAGATGAAAAAAGGAAAGGCTCCTAGGCCTGATGGGTTTCTGGTGGAGTTCTTTAAGGAATTTTGGGAGGTGATCAAGTTGGATCTATTAGAGGTAGTCCAAGAATCTCAAAAGAATAAGCAAATGTTGAAGGCCATGAATGCTACTTTTTTGGCACTCATCCTAAAAAGAGAAGGTGTTAATTCTTTGGATCTTTTTAGGCCAATTGCCTTATGCAATGTGGTGTACAAGATAATTACAAAGTTTATTGCGGAGCGACTGAAGCCTTGGCTAAATAGGTTAATTTCTGAAGAGCAAGGTGGCTTTGTTGCTGGCAGATAGATTCTTGATGGGATTATTGTTGCGGTGGAAACTATTCACTCTATGGCCTCTTCTAGAGAGAAATCCATGTTTATCAAACTAGACATGGCCAAAGCTTATGATCATGTTAAATGGGCTTTCTTATTCAAGATCCTAAGGGCTTTTGGTTTTGACAGTGCCTGGATTGAATGGGTAAGGAGTTGTCACTTCTTCTTCCTTCTTCGTGTTGGTCAGTGGTGAGCCCACTAATTTGTTTGGAGCTTCCAGGGGACTCAAACAAGGGGATCTTTTATCCCTCTACCTGTTCATTTTATTGGTTGAAGGATTAGGGAGATTTATGAGATCTCATGTGGAGTTGGGTCTCATTCAAGGTTAGAATTGGGAAAATAATATCCCCCCCAATCCCATCTCCATTTTGTGGATGATACTGCTCTAATGGGCAAGGCCAGAGTTGAGGAACCTGTCACTTGGCAAACAATCCTAGATAGTTATTTGGTTGCGTCAGGCCATAGTATTAATGAAGGAAAGTCCTTTATTTATTTCTTTAATACTCCTAAGCTTATCCAGAGGAGAACTTTTGGTATTCTTCGATTTCAGATTGGCTCACTCCCTTTTGTGTACCTTGGCATTCCTCTTGCTGTTTGTACACTTCCCAGGAAGTTTTGGTAGGAGATTATTGATAAGTTCCACAAATTGGTTAGCCATTGGACTTGTAGGTGTCTCTCGACTGTGGGAAGAGTGACTCTTTTGAAGTCTGTGGTCCAAGCTCTACTAATGTATAGGTGCTTTGTGTTATCTGCCCATTCTAGCTTTATAAAGGATTTTGAGAGTCTATGTCGTCAGTTTCTTTGGTCCATAAATCTTCTACACAAGAAATGGAGTTTAGTTAAATGGGATGATACCTGCAGGCCGAAGTAGGAGGGTGGGTTGGGTTTACGACAAACTGATTCGAATGGGCAGGCTTTGGCTGCAAAGTTGTACTAGAGATAGTGTTCTTAGCAACATCAGATATGGGCTAAAATCCTCACCTCCAAATATCTGGGGGATGTTGAGAGTGCTGATGTGCCTCGTTTTAGCTTGGCGGGGAAGGGTTCTATGATTTGGGGTACCCTTAAAAGAGGTGCCATGTTGGTCAAACAAGATTGTTTTGGATTTGCAACAATGGACAAGATGTGCTTTTCTGGTCTGATTCTTAGGATGGCCATCCTCCTATTTTGACAACTCACCCTCATCTACAGGCTTTATGCGATCACTTTCTTGATGCTGGGTGAATTCAGGTGGTGGATTTCAAATCACCCCAGGTTCTTGAACATGTTAATGTGTTCAGGTGGAAGGAACTATAGGAGTAGCCCCTTGGGGGATTGGTGGAGGATCGTCGGGAGCTGGTTACTATTCTGGTCGGTCGGGTGTGCAATTCTCTTTTCAAGAGGGATGTTTTAGCCTGGATACCTGATCCACAAGGCAAATTTTATGTTGCCTTTGGTTATTAGGTGTTGGACAATCAAGTTTTTGGTTGTTCGAGGGTCTCGTGGTGGAAACAGGTTTGGAATAAGTTTGCTTGGCCTAAGTGCAATTTATTTTCTTGGTTTGTTGTTCAAGGATGATGCCTTACCTGGGAGAATCTTTGGAAGCGTGGTTTTTAGGGTCCTTCTAGGTACGTTATGTGCAATTGTCATGAAGAAGGTACTTCCCACCTCTTTTTTTAGTGCCCCTTTGCTAGAATGATTTGGCACTACTGGTGAGGTATCTGGAGCCAGCCTTGCAAACATGTTTGTTCTATGGATGATTTTTGGAAGACGCAAGGGAATTCTCTAGCTAAAACTTCTTTTCTCCAAATAGCTTGGGATATTGGTCCAAGCTTCATTATATGGCATATCTAGTTGGAACACAACCGCAAGATTGTTTTGGATAATAAGTTGTTGGTGGGTCAGCTTTGGGTGAGAATCTTGGGGGCTATCCAGAGACTGGCAACTAACTGTGACTTGTCTGTTCTTATGGACCATGGTGATTTGGGTGTGGTTAGAACTTTGAGACTTTCTGTTGGTTGTAGGAGGAGCCTGTTGCCTGGACAGTGATGATGTGGCAGGGGGAAGGTTCAACGAAGTGGTCATTGGCATCCCCTTCCTCTAGGTGAGCTAAAAATTAACACTGATGGGTCATCTAGAGGTAATCCTGGGCATGTTGGGGTTGGTGGTATTGGTAGGGATAGTTCGGGGGTGGTGGTCTTCTTCTTTTCTATATAGAAAGGTCAGCAAACTAATAACTTTATGGAGGCCTTAGTTATTCTTCTGGTGCTAACTTAGGCTTGTACCTTGGGCTAGAGGTGGATTGTTTACAAGTCGGATTCCCAGGTTGTTATTGATATGCTGAATAAGAGGCATCTTGATGATGTGAATTGGCAGCTGGCTATTGTGGTCAAGTAAATCATTGCTCTGTGTGGGATTTTGGAGTATATCACCTTTTGTCATATCCCTCAGGAATGGAATAAGGTGGCGAATGGCTTGGCTAGATGGGCGTCTAAGCAAATGGGTACTTGGAATGTGGAGGACTGAGGAAGCCTTCCTAGGGATCTTTCCCAGGTTCTTGAAGAGTGGGTTATGGAGGACATGAGATGTTTCTTGGTAGTGTCTTAAGTACTTGGGTTTGGTTTCTTGTCCCCTGGTGGGCTTGTTATTCTCTTTGGCTTTGTAAGGATTTTTTGGATCAATAAAGTTTTTACCCTATTTTATTAAAAAAAAACATATTCCAACATTAATTAAATAAATCAAAAATTTATTTAATTAATAAATCTACATCTTATCTTCTTCTTGATTTCTTTCCATTTCTAACTCATGTGTATCTAATTAATTAAATTAATTAGATAATCTTATCAATTATCCTCTCATATCTCATCTTATCTTCTTCTTGATTTCTTTCCATTTCTAACTCATGTGTATCAAATTAATTAAATTAATTAGATAATCTTATCAATTATCCTCTCATATCTCATCTTATCTTCGTCTTGATTTATTTCCTCTTTTTAACTCACATAATCAAATAAAGAAAAAATCAAATCCTTATCTCTCCATCATAAAAAATCTATAATTAAAGCCTTCTCCAAACCAAATGGAGGAATTTTCATTTATGCAAACTTATGTTGTTGAATTGAGTCTCCATCCATGATTTGCAATCAAGGTTATGCTTACGTAATAGAGCAATCCACAAATCAATATACCAAGGAATAGATATCATTGTGTGGTAACTTACATTATTGTTCGCTTTGACTTTGATTATTGTGCACTTCGATTATTTCTTGAGTTATGTAGGCATTAGAATAGGATCACTATGTTCTTATTTATTTTCCAATTTCTAGCATACACACATCTCATATGAATAGTCCATGAACTTGCATTTCATCTTCTAAAAGAGTGGAACTCACTCGATTCTGTCACTACAATAATCTTCATCTTTTATATTATTAGCTTCTTCTACCAACCAAAAGATCTACACATTATAGACTTACCTTCATTTCATAGACCCATTATAAAGTTACATCATTCAATAATAGATGTTGTATCTATGAACTTTGTACTATCTTTGTAGTTCAACTTTTCTTATGTTAGGGCTCTTTTAATATATACTCTTACACCATCATTCTCCTCTTTTCCATTCTTGGCCTCAGAGAAAATTTATATATGTTTAACATTGCTCATCATATGCATCCTACTCAACTAGTAGAATATTCATGAGCTCTTAAATTGTGATATATAATTATCTAACCATATAATATGCTGACCAAACATGATGTTCTTGCTACTTAAATTACCATAGAACATTTGAAAGCAACCTTGCATAAACTTAATAGAATGTGTGAAATCAACACTAATATAAAAATGGTACTCCCTCAAGATCTTTCTATCTTCCTCTATAATTTCAGGTGTATGAATGAATGTTAAATGCACAAATATAGCAACCTAAGTGGATTTGTAGTATTGTAATTGAACTTCATTCTGTGGTTGTAATATATAATTCTCTGCAAAATCTACAATTGACACAATGATATGAAGATGAAATGTGTCATTGCATAACTTGAATTGCAAGTCCAACCATCAAGCTCTATGTATATGTCTTATATACTCATACTGTCATGCCCACATTTGCATGTGGACATGAATACTTGAACCAACGATTTTTTTTTGTAAAAACATTATAAATACAAGCTACTATCATATATTACATTATAATCTAATATGCACACTTTGTTGTGTCGCCGTGCAACGTCAAACCAAGCACGCCGCACAAGGCAGGGGAAAATATTCAATAGGCGGGTGTAATGAAACTTCCTTTGTACACCCTATGTAGATGAATGTAACCTAATAGGGTTTGGCATCATGTTACATACGCCATGAGGGAATAATTCATAAATTAATCCCCTCCTAGGTTTTCTAGGTGGATATGAAATGGAAATAGCCCCGTCTTAAGAACACCAGGCCCAATAATAATAATTAATTAAAATAAATAAATAATTTTCCTAGCATATGAAACTTGTAAAAATTTAATTAATACTAGCACCATTAAATAATTTCAACTAGAAAAGTAATAGTTAATTTTTTTTTACTAGAATAATAAAATTATAACCTCATAACTTATTTCAAAGGAATTACAACTTAATCAACCTTAGTAACAATCTTAATATACCAAGGAAAATGAATTTAAGTGACAACAATAATTCATGTAACTATTAATACAGTTTCCCCTTAAGCATCATTGTGTGTGTGTGTGTGTGTGTGTGTGTGTGATAATTAATGAGGATTATTAGGATCCACTAAATAAAATAAATACACCTATAACAATGTCAAAAAGAATAATTAAATAACATTCTCCTACAAATAAAGCCACCAATTATTAATACTAAAAAAATACAACATCATAACGTTACTAATTTTCTAACTTTATTTTATATTTCCAAATTAGTCACATAAATGGAATGTTTACTAATCAAGCTTAATAGCTCTAAATTATCTTAAGTTCCACTAATACTAGGGCAAACTCACTAATCACAAGTTAATGTTATAAAATAACCTCTTCGCTCAATTTCTCTCATTTTATTTTGTAGGTTGAAGAGAGCAAGGAGGAAGAGAGGAGGATGCTGCAAGATTTTTATTTTTTTTCCTGAAATAGAGAGTTTTGGTATAAATTTTCTTTCATTTCCATTCACCCAGGCGTTCCATTTGAAGAGGAGCATTGATAACAAAGATCCACCATCATTATTGTATGTGTTTTAGTTTGTTTTTGTTCAAACTGATTTCATGAGGAATTATGGTTACTGTTTCAAAATGGAAATACAAATTGTAAGAGAAAAAATCTACCCAGATCATACCACTATATTTATTTTTGGTTTAATATTTACCAAGTTAGGGTTAGGGTTTATATGTAATGGCATTGATATATATATACCCAACAAATCTCCATATTACAAAAATATGAATGCATCTATTTTATTGTTGAATATTTATTTATTTATTAATTATTATTATTATTATTTTAAATTGAGATAAAAGAAATTAAAAAAAAAATAGAAATAATAGGCCTGTCGGTCGCGGCCCGTGGGTAGGGGGCGAAGCCCCATACTCACAGTGCCATGAGTGTTGTGGGGATGGGTAGCCATCCCCATCCCTTGCCCTTCCGCTGCTCCTGCTGAGTGAGTGGCTAGTGCATACCCAGATTTATTTATTTATTTATTTATTTTTTAATCTTATTTTTATTTGCTCCTTTTTACATTTCATTTCATTCCTTATAACAATTTAAAGACATCATAGTGGCATATGATATTTAATTAAATCAAAATTTATATATGTCTCTCACTAAAATAACTATGTGCTTTGAGCTAAATGTTAATAACAAAACTCATATATATAACAAGGCTATTTTTATTTTATTTAACACATAAAACAGACACTTTTCTTTATTGCTTAGCAATACATGTTCAAATGCAATATATACACTTATTTAAGCATTCTAAAAAAAAAAAACTTAATAAATCAAAATGAAATAATCAATAAAGATGCCTTCTCTTTTTTTTCTGGGTGTTAATATGCAATCCAAAGACATTCTTGCTTTTATTTTCTCAACAAGTGTTTAAGACAAATAATATTAGTGTTCACATTTTATATATATTTAAATAACTAAATATTATTTTGTTTCAAAACAACTATATAGTTTACACTAAGACGAGAATCTCTAATATATTTTACTTCATTAACTATTCATTTCAAATCTCACGAGGTTAACTAGCTGGAAAAATTAGTTGTCTTAAAAAAGAAACACCCTTGTTTATCTTATGCAAAGAAAAATACACTCATTAATATCCTAAGGAAAATACTTTCATTAATGTCTCAAGGTTGAGAGGAAGTAATTATTTCACACAACAATATTGGTATAAATAAATGTTTTACACAAGTCATTGGAATGCATTTAGTAAGTAAGAGAGATGATTTTTACTATTTCTTCATTTTACAATGTATTCAAATACATACTCTTTCACTCACATAATAGTAAAGACTTTTCATGAAAAGGATAAATACATTCTTTCTTTACAAGTTACAACATGGAATTTAACATGAAGATATAAACTTAGCTCAAAATTCTCAACACAACAACTCTTTAGAAAGATGGTCTTTTCTTAAACAAAGCTTGAACTCCACAACAGGTGACTTTTCTCCTTTCTTACTCCATTTTTAGAACACCTGCAAAACAAAACTCTATCCAAGGACCAACCGTAGGCTTGCTCACCTCCCAACCGTAGGCTTGCTCACAAGGCACCCTCGGGCTAGGAGGCCAACTATGAAACCTAAGGAAACACACACAAACACAAATACACCATTCATTACTCACAAAAGAACCACAACATCCCAACCATGGCTTACACAACACAAAGGATCCAATAAGGAATCCAAAATAGGGGGAGTAGAGTAGAAAACTCTACGTTGGGGAAAATAAAGTTCAATACACCAAAAATCACATATGTAGATTTCATTTTTCATCACAACCTCCACAACCATTTTACCACCAACAAATCCCAATCCTCCAATAACCAATGGCACTCATGCCTCACAAAAGAAAATATGGCACTCAAGCCAAATCTCTCTCTCAAGAGAGTGAGTTTTCCCCCAAGGAGGATTCTTACCTTGCTCAACCCCTCACATGGGTTGCTCACAACCAATTTGGGGAGCCAACCCAACACATTATACCCAACCCAACAACACACTACAAGCCCATCATCATAAAAGAGAAAATAAAAGTAAAAGAACACAACACACGTGCACTCATTTTCCATTTTCTACCTACATTCAAGAACAAAAATCAATCTACAAGAAGAAAGCCTACCTCACAAAAGCTTTCCCCAAAGGTTGGTGAAGCACAAATTTGGTGAAGTCCCTCCAAGAGCTCCACTAGCCTTCTTCTTCAGTCTCCCAATCTCTCACACTCAAACTCTCAACTTCACAAGTGAAATTGATTGGCCAAGTGTTTTCTCCCTTTGCAAAGAGGGTATAAGTAATGGATGACATGTCACACATCCTTTCCAAATGAGAAGGTGCCACATGGAATCCACCTCATCTCTCTCCACCAATCCTCACACCCCAAGGAGTGATTTGACTCCTCATGGCTCTCACACATGTGTGAGACCTAGGGGAGAGGAGTGTACTTGTACACTCTTCTCCAAATTTCTTCCTAAGTTGGCTCCCACATGTGTGGATCCTTGGGATGAGATGGTACTTGGTCAAATCCTCATCCCCAAACCTAGGAGATTGGAAGGAGATGGTGACAAGTCCACCATTTCTCTTCCCCAAACTTATTCACGCCACTTTTTTCCCAATGCATTTGGGAGTGGTCTAAATCTCTCAAATCCCAAAATTTCAAAGCCCAAAAGACTCACAACCCCAAGGTATATGACCTAGGGACTTAAAATAAATAAAATACTCATAAAAAGACCTCTCAAACCTCCTCAAAAGTGCCTCCAAATTTTAAATTCAAAATAAGACACACAAACAACCAACTCACCACCCATGCCAATTCACATTTACACAAAATTTAAAAACTAAAATAATCTCAATAAATAAATCAAATTACACATTACACATTTACAAAAGACTTTAGTCCCCATATAGACTAATGTCAGGCATCATAGGGAATTCACAGGGGTTTCTCGTTGACCTCTGATTTCCATTGGTCATGGAAGGTTCCTGCACATATCAATTGCACACGTCAACTTGTCCAATAAACATATATACATAGCTGAAGCAACTTGAATTAAATTCTAGTATAATCACATTCAATGCAAACATCTTCACTCTAATGATAATCAAAATCCATATGAATGTAAATTTTACATATCAATACAATTTCAATCACAATTCACAATATCTCCTAATGTCATCACCTATGCACCATAATGGTCTATAAATGCATATATCCAATTCAAATTCATCTCAACTTATCTAAAGGCATAATCCATAACACATAATTAAACAACATATATGGTAAATCAAAACATATCTCCATCACATAACTTCAACTGTGATAAAGCTATCTCATGATTAGGTCACTACCATCAGATGGAAGAGATTAACTAATCTAATAAAATGAACAATGTCTACTATAGTCTATCCAAACATCATAATCCAAAATCCACAATCTAGTATCTAGGTATCCCAATAATAATAAGTCCAATGTCCAAACATAACAACCATAACATGTCTAATAGAGTGACTCAGTAATCATAAATAAATGGGCCTCACACATACACTATCTTCTCTTGAAAACTAAGCATAAATTTTGATACTAGTATTTCTTCAGTCATGAATTCACACATGTTTGTCTTTTTACCATCTTTTAGAGTATATGCCACTAACTTAAATATTTTCTAAAACTTACTAGCTCATTTCCAATCACATATGTATTCTTTGTGTGTACAGAATTTCTCAAATGTTGCAAACCACCACAACTATCACATGTTCCATCCAAATGTTATTTCTTATAAAACAATTGTCCATCTACTATTTCACAAAAAAATACTTGAAATTAATTCTCTTGTCGATTTAGGTGGATTTTTTTATCATACACTCTGTTAGGTCACAAAAACATAGGTTTTAAACCCTAAGAGGTTATCAGGCTCTCTTGATGCTTTTGGCTAATGACATGGGGCAGATATGGCTAAAACCCTCTTCATTTCAGGCTCTACCAAACCTTGGTGGGTATACCTTAATGATTAGTGCGAACTTAATTGACCTTCACAATGGAAAATGGGTGTGAAGTAGATGCAAGGTTTGAAGGTATTTCTAAGGCTAAGATTTGCAAATATGAGTAAGGTAAAAATTACTAATGAATAAGATCAGTGCTTTATCTATTGGAAAAAGAGATCGAGAGTCAATGGGATAATGGATCTTAATATTGACTTAACTCAGATTGTTAGGCACTCATGTAAATATGTATCTTGTACAGATGTGCAAGAATGTTGAGATGCATGATTCTTCTTGTCAGATCCCAATGATATTTCCCCAAATTGCTATGACCAAGAGAAAGGATTTTAATTCTAATAGGAAGGAAACCAACTAAGATATCTTGTTCAAAGGATTTTAACCCTGGGCAGAGACCAATAAACATAGACTATTTGGCAGGACTTAAATCAACTTCCCACAGAAACCAATCACCCAGATCATACAATAACATCAAATGTGTATTGAAAAACTAATGATATCCTTGATATATTAATTTAAAAAACTTGAGAAACCACTCTGAAGACAATCATGCAACTCATAAATATTAACATCAACATAACAATTGAACATCAATTTTTTGATCCACCAAATAACTCCGATTCTTTTTATTAATTCAGAAATTCACACTGATTTGAAAACATAGATAGATATAAATAGATTATTCAAGTACTGCTTTTATATTGCATATATGTCTATAAAATAGATGAGATGATATTATATTCAAAATGGCCTTGGTATCCTATTTTATAGGATGCATACAAGCTTCAGGCGCAAAATATTGTGTCATTTCATAATTGCATCCTTCCAACTAACTACTGCATAATTAGGAAACATAAAGAGAAATAGAAGCATATGTAGTGATCAAGCTCTGGCTCCATTAATCATCGTAGAGTGACCCATGACCCATAGGTCTAGCAAGATCGTCCTCATCTCCATGATATAGATTGATATACCTGCATTGCTTGTTGTATGACAAAATTGTACTGCAACCACTTCTTTACACTGCCCTGGATATGAACAAATTTATCCTGCTAATATGATCAATGTAATTTTGATTAGTGCAAGTATCTGTCAGAATTAAATTATTCATAATTAACTCCAATGAGAATATCTTTCCCACATATATACGTGTTTCATGCCACCCTTTCCTCATTGTTTATATTTTCAAGAAGTGATGGCAATAATCCATTCAATTCACCTTTCCAGATGTCCTTATCTCACAAATTCCCATCAGTATTGAAAAAATTTGGAAATGCCATGTCAGGATGTTGGTCAGAGTCATTCAAATCTTCCATTAGTATACCATTAAGTCTATCATGTTCACTGATATGGTCTTCATATTCCTTGAACACTTGTTTTTCAACATTAGATTTAGCATTCAATTTTTCTTTTGTTTCCAACATCCTAAGGTGCAGTCTTTTGTGTTCTTGATACATCTGGCGAGTCCTCTTATGCAAGTCCCAAACTTTATCACTATTTTCCATCATTTTGTCAAATCTTCTTTGAATCAATTCGGAAGCCATATTGTATTTAACCGTTTTCAATTCAATTTCCAACTATTCACTTTTCTTTTGAAACTTTTCTATTTTAAGCTTCCAATAATTAGCATCTGCTTTAGCTTCTATAACCTTCTTGTCAGCTTCTAGGTATGGTGAATAGTTGTTAGATGAAGGTAGTTTATCTTTGTAGGTGGCAATTTCCTGCCTGAGCCTTGCATTTTCTGCCATATAGTCGTTATTCCTCCTTACCAACTGCTCAATCTGTGCCTTGGTGAATCTTGCAATGTTTACATTTAGGTTGGCAGTTTCAGTAGGGTCTGCTTCTTCAACCCTTTGGATCATTAGGTGACCAAAGGCTTCATTAGGATTGCTTATAACTTGAGGCTTTTTGTGTGGGGGAAATAGTGACCATATTAGCAATGTTTTCTTATTAGGATCATACCTCGATCTAGATTTGATTTTGTCTAGGGCCTCAATGCTAAGTTGCATCTTTTTGTCCTGGTTTTTTTTGAAAGTCTCAAACACAATTGTTGAAGTCATATCCCATCCAGGTACCAATATCACTCTTGCTTCCTGGATCAATTCCCTCCCCTTTTCAAGAGTCATATCCTCCATGGCTTTATCAATTTATGACTGAAGTTCTTCTAAAACTTCATCTTGGATTTCAAGAGTGATGTTTTTCATTATTTCTTTAGCCTGCTTTCCTTTATACTAATAAAAAGGACTTGAATTCTACAGTCTTGATGAATTCATTATCTGTAATGAATTTTTTATTGGCCATATACCTTACATTCTCTATTACCTCATCAGAGGTTTCTATTTCAACCTCTTCTCTTTCCTTTGGAGGTTCATATTCTTCTATAAGGGGCCAGGATGCTTGCAAGTCTTTATTTTCCCCTTCCCCTTCTTCTTCAACATCAAAAGAAATATCAGGAGTTGGTTGAGGAGACAAATGAGCCATTGGGATTTCATCCTATGCCTATGTTTCTCTAACAACTCTTCCCTTTCTTTCAAAGATATGAGGAGGAACATTTTCAATCAATTCTAAAGCATTTTCAGTTAAAGCATCTAACCTCTTGACATGATCATTTATGTTCATAAAAGCACCTATGTAACTGGGGTTTTTGGCCACCCTCCAAGCCTTGGCCTACATTATCTTGTGGTATAGGCTTGTTCTTTCAACTACATTATGTTCATCTTGATTTCTAATTAGGTCATCATCAACAAACAACACATGATTATACCTTTTTAGCCTCTTGGTTTTGACTGTGCATATAAAATTCTCTAGGTCAAAATTCTCTCTAGCATTTCCTGTAGGCAACCTAAAATACTCTAATCTCTTCTCAATTAACTGATATCCTTCATTTGACATGGCTATGAAGTCTGCAAAACACAACGTCCCAGGCATGAAAGATTGTTTATTGGAACCTTTTAAATGCATGAAATCTAAGTAGGCAAGTTGTCTCACAATTTCTAAGTAAGCAATCCTGTCTGGACAAGTTTTAGGTAACAAGAGAGGGGGGCCTTCAAATCCAAATACCCTTATCTTTGTGCAATCACTGTAGGAGTACCAGTCACCCCAATTGTGACTAAACTTTCCTTGCTCGTACTTGTCCTTAGGCCTTAGGAATCTCTATATTTCTGGTGACAAGTTGTAGTCACAAGGGTGGCTTAACATATTATAGATAGGTTTCACAAAGTATTCTTCAAAATAGAGGTAATAAGACCTCTCACACCGGCTATCCCAGATAGTGGTCCACATCTGAATAGGTTTAATGTCACCATTCCTATCTAAATCTCTTACCCTCAGACATTCACTCCACATTCCAGAATTCTGCCCTTCATATAGGATAAGGTGCATAAGTACAGAATAGTGCCTGGACTTACTACCCCCTTCTTTCAGGGAGACTAATTCATTATGAAGGGCATTAGCTAGGAATTTAGCATAATCTCTACACATTAGTAGTTAAAACCATAGGAGCAATCTCCATAAACAGGGAAGCCTTAACTCCAAGCAATTGACACATAGAGTAATAGGTGTATTGGAAATACTCTTCAAACATCTCTACAGAATATGGGGGATCTTTTGTCACTGTAAACACTTTAAGTTTGTTTTCTCCATCTCGGGGTCTATGTAGGGGCAGCGTCCACCTTTTATATTTGTTGCCCATGTTATAATATTCATTAAGTAAATCTCAGAGTCTAAACTTCACATCAAAGCTGCAATCTAGTTGAAAGACCATTGATATATAGTCTCTAGTGACGGGGAAAAAACTTGTTCCATCTTTTAACTCCACCATGTGGTTATGAGGATTGTAGCTTTTAGCTATGACTTTCAAAAATTCAACATTTGCGAACACATCAGGCACTATAAGTTTTCCTAAATTCATTCTTTAGGGGTTCGACACTGGTGCACACATATACATTCTCCTGTAGTGATATATGAAGAGGTCATAACCTCTCATGGGTGTCCATACATCCCCTACATGTTTGTAAATGTCGTCTAGCTTCTCTGCATTGGGATTCAATTGAGTGTTTCTTCTAGACCTTTGACCAAATTTTGGGCATTGGTCAATCAGGTCTTGATTCAGGTGTTTCTCATCTAACTTTTGTCTTTTAACCCTAGGGTTTTCAGATGTGTCTTCCATAGTACAATGCAAGAGAATTCTACTTCTTTAATATGCAATTTGATTCAGTAGCTACAAGTTGCGAGCTCAGAATACTTACTTGAGTTTTGAGTTGCATTTGTTGTAGAGGCTTCCCGTTGCTCCCATGTATGCTTAATGAATCAAAATTATTTTTGATATACTCTATTATGTGTATTAATGGTGGCTTTCACATCATCGGGAGGACATTAAATTCTCCAACGGGAATGTCTTGTCACCTCATCGAACCAATAAAATCTACTTAAGGAGTTTATCATTTTTTATTATCGTTGGCATTTTGTTATGACCCAAATGGATGTCATGCCAAAATCGCGTTTTGTTAAGTCTCATCGACATTTATTTATCCCTTCAACATGTTCTTTTATTGTCATGTTCACCTTTTCGAAGGGACAAGTTATCACCTCCCTTCAATATCCCTAATTCTCTTCTTATGCCTTTCTTTATTTGGCATCTTCTTGATGGCTTTTTGGAAGGACTAGAACTTAAGTCATTCTGACATTCCGAATCTTCTCGAATTATATGTTACTTATTTTACTAGTGGAATGTCAAGCCAATATTCCTTGGTTCCTTCGATATGCCTTTATGCTCGGAATGTCGAAGAGACAGCAAGAAGACTCACTCCGATACTCTGACTTTATTTGTTCCTTTGATATTTTGACATCAACCCCAAACGACACCCAGGTGTTTGTCTTTAGATTATTGAGGTGACTACAAGATGAGTCTCCCTGACACGGCGATCACTTCTCGATGTGTTTTATATTTCATTGTTGCTTTATCGATGTGACACATTCAGGTGTCACACCAATCTCTCGATGTATCTTTAACCCTTCTTGGAGCATCGATGAGACCTCTAGGCTGGTCACTCTGATATGTCGCGAGTCTTTTGCACAACATGGTTTTCAAATGATAGGGGTATTAAATGTGGCCTTTTTGATTTTCGAATGAAAGCGATTGATCAAGGGGAATTAGGGTTTAATCCTTTGGGTTTATGATAGGGATGAAAATGAAAAAATTATTGTGATGGTGGGAAATGAGGTTTAAATGAAAATTTTAAAATCTTGTCCCAACACACTCCTACAAAATATCATTAGCATGCAAAGTTACACATAGATGTCAAAAATATCGTAATGCATAAAAAATCCAATGTAGACTCTACAACAAGAAGTTGTGCACATGTCATTTATTTTAACATAAAAAAAATTGTCATTCCATTTGACTTATTTGTATTTTAAGATAACTTTCTACAAATTTGAATTTAAATGTGGCTCATGGTTTTGACAACCAATTCTTCTTTTTACAACATCTCTTTGATTAGGTGATACTCTTGTGTTATTTTTCTAAAATTCTTCAATTAGCAATTTTAAGGCTTCAACTATGAATTTATCTTTTTATAGGAGTCTACTAGAGAATGTCCATAGTTCATTGTTATTCGGGTCCCTAACTCTTTTATGCCTCCTAATGGATTTCATTAGTGTTTTTTACTTACTTGTAGTGCTTGAATTGTTTTCCTTATTAAACAAGATTTCTTTGTTTGGTTACTTACTATAGTTTATGTAATTACACTTGTGTAGCATTACTATCTTTGGTGTGTGAGGTTGAACCCATTGTTTAATATGCATTGATTAAGTTTTTTACAATAAATTTTTCACTATTAGTATTTAATGTTCTTAGACCAAGAATCTTCATTATTGGTCTAAACTTAAAATTTCTCATCATTTCACTAAATAATTGACATTTTTATTTTATTTAAGTTTTCAAAAAATATTATCCATATTTTATTAACATTTATTTTACAAGTACGTTATCAATCATTAGTTTTAGAATGTTATCATCAATTTCAATTAAAAACCTAAGTTTTTTATGAAAAATTCTAAGAGGTGTTCTCAATGATAAACTTGATTCATTAGATAAATTTTGTTCATTACACAACTTTTGTTCATCTTCAAAATTTAGTAAATTTTGTGTGTTTTCAATAGGTTGATCAACTAGTGTAACACCTAAATTCATATTTAAAATTGCATCATCATTGATTGTTTCATTATTTATTCATTCAATAAGTGTTTAAGGATTTTCTACAATATCAAATTGAGATGGCAAAGATGACATACCTTCAACTCTAAGATTCAATTTCTTAATTGCATAAAATTTTTACATTCATTGCCTTTGTTTCTCTAAATTCTTTTTTTTCATGACTTTGATGGATACTTCAAAATCTAATTGAATTAGAAAAGATGGTATATCTTCATCTATGGAGTTCAATTTCTTATTTTCATGAATTTGTCTCATTCGTTCTCTTTTTTTGCATTCTCATATTCACGCTCCTATGGTGTTTGAGTTTTTCCTTATTTCCTTGGCATGATATTAAATTCTATATCAATCTGACATAATTTTTCAAAATAATAAAAATAATGATTGACAATTTATCAAATCCAAAAAAATGCAATTAGAATGTTTTATGTCAAAGCAAGATTAAAAAAATTAGTTAATTTTATTAAACAATGATTCAAATTCTTCAAAATATGAAAATAATGATTGATAATATGAAATTTAATTTAAAAACATGTAATTAGAATCTTTTACATCGATACAAGAAGAAAAAGTAAGTTAGTTTAGTCAAACAATGATTGTAATTCCTTAAGAACATGAAAAGTCTAATTATATGTCATAGAACATGCACTACACAGAAAAATAGAGTAGGTGGGTCTAGAATTAGTTGCTATGTTTTTATGTTACAAACCAAAACACATACGTGTTATATAAGTATTTTATAACGCGTATGCATTATAATTTTCTTTGGAAATTTCCAACCCTTAGGGTTGGACATTCCTTGGCCATCCATCCCAAAACCTACATGTCACATTGCCCAAATACATGTTTTATAAAAAAACATACAAAAACAAGTAAATATTGAGAGTGCTCTCCATCAGGTTTGCATAATTTTTTACGTTAATCTAAAAAATATCATGATGACTTCAAGCTCTTTATTACCTTTCTAACCATGTATTTTTTTCTAAAATTTAAAAATATTAAGGTTTTCATCTTGAATTTCTTTTACTAGTGTCTTCATTTTTTCTAAAAACCTATGTATAATATTTTGGGTGTCATTTTTTTCCGCTCACCTAAATTTGAAACAAATTACATTTTTACATTCTAGACTCTATTCTATATAAATTCAAAAAAATAAGGGGGGCATTCTCAATTTTCAACTTTTAAAAATATGTCTACTTTGGAAATTAGTAAAAAATCATATATTCATTAAAAAATAGTAGAAAAATCAGCAATAACTATGTGATCTTAGATAATTTTCTATTAGATAGATTTATGAAATACTTCAAAAATCAACATTTTATGGGGAGCATATCAAATGCTATATTATATTTTTCTGACAAAAATAGGAGCACTATGTGTGCTCCCCTATTTTACCCTCTTAAAATCTCCACCATTTTTTAAATAGTAATTTAGAAACTAGATTCCAACCACTACTAATCTTGTTCTTGTCGCATCTTCAAAATTTAAGTGTGGATATCTTGAATTTCTCATCTAAGATCAGTTTTTATTGATTTCAAGAAAAAAAGTGGCCACTTTTGACTCCCTTTAAGTCCCCCATTTTCATGCACATAGTCACTAAAAACACCTAAGAAACAAAATTAGAAAAAAATCCTTAACTCAAGGGGATAACTCATATTTATAGCAAAAGAGACAATGGTTGTCCATTTATATGATTATCATTTGTCCCTTTTGTTTTACAACTCAATTTGTTAGTTATTCCCTTTATTACAATATTTGCCTCTAAAGAACACACCCACATCACTAGAGAGTATGTGCACATTAATCCATTCTCCTAGTGTGATGGTAAGGAAAAGGTGGTGGGCATTGCAAACTCACATCATCACAAATATTTTTAATTGCATTGTAGATGGCATCTACATGCATATTGACCTCATCTATTGTGAATTTATGAGCTTGCATTTTTGTTCCAACAAATCTAATTTCCTACATACCCTCCTATAGAGATATCATGTAGCTCTTAGTTGCCTTTAAGTCATTACTCATTATTCGCAACTATTTATTTTAAGTATCTTATTATATTACTTATTTATACACATTGTAACTTATTTTCTTCCACCAAGACTTTCATGTCAATAATCTCCATCTACAACGCCCTCAAGTAGACTCGAGAACTCCTGGTGGTGTTAGACAAAATAATGGTGTTGGTGAAAGAGAACCACTTGATATGTTTGAGCCACTTGAGTCCATCTTTATTCAAGCACTTCCTCTTGAGGAAAATAAGACAAATTTCTCAAAGGGATCTAGGGTCTTGTATTTGTATTCCATCTCACCTATCGCATTACCTACATATCCCAAATTATTTAATCTACCATTTTTAAGACCAATGGATTAGGTGTGTTGTACACCTTGCAAGTCCTATGCCTCATCTAAAATTATTTAAGATTTTTTCTATAAATAATGGGCCCACATGGAAAAGGTCGCCCCATTTGGATGGAGTCTTGAGATTCCATACTTGGAACTCTCCACCACATGTCATTGGTCATATGATGATTGTAAGAAGTCACTAAGTTGGAGAGTTACATAGTGGACTATGACTAGCATCTTTGACTACTTATTTAATGTCATGTGTAAGAGGTGTGTAAATGTGATTATTTCTTCATGTTAGAGCACTTGATAGTTAGACTTAGAAACATTAGTCATAGGGGTCAAATCAATCAAACAAGAGTTACTTTCTATGTTGGGACCTGAGTTACCTTTGGTCTAGGGTGCATGGGTTGAATGTGAATACTTGTAAATTGTTTTGGATCATGGTTTTGAGCCCATGGTTTTAGAAACTTGTTCTTGTTTTTTTGGTTCTTTTTAGCCTATATATACATGGCTTGGATGGAGATATTATGTCCCTATTTTTCAAGGTTCTATTGTCAAATTATTCCATAATTGAGACTGTTGATGTACTATGAAGCTCAAAGCTTAATATTGTATTGTAACCTAAAGTTGATAAGAACACATTGGTTTTGATGCTTTGGAGGTTGATTTCTTTCTTGAAATAGTTTTCCTATAGTATATCAATGTCACTCTTATTTGTGGTTGTTTCATTCTTCTTATATCTTCTATTCTTGTTCATTTCTTTAATGTTTCTACTATGCTAAAATACTAGTAAAATTTGTATAGATTAGATAACTTATAACTCTCTCCTCGAAGGATGGAGTAGGGTCTATTTCATATTAATCCTTGTTAGAGTGGGAGTTTTCTGCAATTGATATTATTTTTAGGAAATGGCCATGGAAAACACTTATATAATGGAGGTGGAGAGGTTCAATGGAATAAAAAACAAGGATCTAGTCATGCATATGGATCTATGGGTAGTAGTTACAGGTCATAAATCATCCAACATGAAAGATGAAGATTGGGTCCTTGTTGGTCATAAAGCAAGGAGAATTCTTTGGATTTTCCTTGTAGATTTAGTGCTCTTGAATGTTTTGGGAGAGACCACCACCAAGAAACTCTTAGGGAATTTGTATCAAACAAAGTTCATTGTGAATAAGAATTTTTTAAAAAAGAAGGTTATATTCTTTAAAGATGGGTGTTGGTGATTTAGTAATGTAGCACCTAAATGTATTAAACACCATTGTGATCTCGTTAGCATGTGTAGATGTGAAAATGGAAGAGAAGGATTAATGCATAACCCTCTTGTGTTCTTTACTTGATAGTTGGGACAATCTCATGATAGAGATCAATAGCATTGTCTCAAAGTTGAATCTTATGAGGTGGTGGTTGCACTACTCTCAAAGGAGATGATTGGAAAAACATTAAATTTTATCAAAGATACCTTGATTTTGAGAGGTCATTCCAAGGACAAAGGGTAGAATGAGAAAAAGCACAAGCATGTCAAATTAAGGAGAGATCTAAGTCTCCTAGCAAGGCCAAGGTGAAATGTTGGAACTGTGGAAAGATTAGGCACATTAGAATGGACTTTAAGGAGAAGTAAAATGAATCAAATGATGATTCAAACTTGAGTGACTACAATGATTATGGTGGTGAAGCTCTGTTGCAACACTCACTACACATGCACATGAGGGTGCATGGATTATCAATTCTAGAGTCCCTTCCATATGACTCCCAACAAGGACTAGTTCTTGGTTTATGAGAGCTTAGATGGTGGACATGTGTACTTGGGAGATCATATTCTTTCAAAATCATTCGACAAGACAAAGTCATTCTAGCATTCAGAAATGGAAGAACCAAAACCCACTCCAATGTTCTACACATTTTGGGTTTGGTGAGGAACCTTCCTTGATAAATAAGTTGAATGATATTAGTGTATAGTGGCCTTCAATAAGGATGGATGCAAGATAGTTTGAGTTCATGGTCTTCACTAATGGATTTTGGTTTGGAACTCTATTCCATTTGAAAGCTAGCACCGTGGAATGTAACAATTCAAGGATTCCTAATTTAGGGAATCATAAATTTCTTGTAGAGAAGGCCACATTATGGTATGAGTGTATGTGCTATTTAAGACAGAAAGGTTTAAGAGCCTTGAAATGTAAAATCTTAGTAGAGGGGTAAATTGATTGTTCCCTAGGTTCTGATTTCTATGAAAATTGTATATATGAGAAACAAAAGTAGGTTAAGTTTTATGTAAGCTCTACTAGATATATAGAGATTTTAGATTTGATTCATAGTGATGTGTTTAGCCTTGTGTATATACCATCTTCAATAAAATCCCAATATTATGTATTTTTATTGATGACTTCTCTACGGAGTTAAAGGTATTTTTTTAGGCACAAATCTCAAGGTTTTTTGAAGTTCAAAGAGTTTAAGGCTCTTATTAAGAACCAAACAAGAAGGAAGATCAAGATTTTGAGGATAGACAATGGTGGTGAATTCTATTCAACAATGATGGATTTTGTAGGGAACATTTTATTAAGAGGAATAACACACCTTCATACACCCCTAAGAAAAATGGAGTTATAGAGAGATTGAATAGGATATCGATGAAGGGAGTTAGAAGCATGCTCGGTGGTGTTAGTTTGGAGTGGAAATTCTAAATGAAATATATGAGCATAACTTGTTGGTTGATTATCATGTCTCCCACTTTAGATCTTATGGATATAATCCCTAAGGAGGCTTGGTCAAGAAAGAATCCTTCATTGTATCATATAAGGGTTTTGTTTGTGAGGCATATGAGCATGTGCCTAAGGAGAAGAGATCCAAGCAAAGTAGAGAAGTGAATCTTTATTGACTACATCAATGATGTGAATGTTAGATTTAGGGTAGACAACTGAGAGGGGGGGTGAATTAGTTGTACAAAAAGTTTCTTCCAATTAAACACTTAACTCCACTTTGTAATTTAGCAGCATAATAATAAATCAATCATGGAAACACAATGCAATGAATCAAGAGTAAGAACACATTAACACATGATACACCAAGATTTTGATGTGGAAAACCCGGTTAAGGGAAAAACCACAGGGTGATTAACCGAAGATTGTATTCTCTGTTAGAAGAATAGAAAGAACAAATGGCACATGCCAATTAGGGCTCACTGCCTGAGCACATTGCTCACAAGAGACTCATTGCCTACAAGAGACACACTATCTACAAAATAATAAGTATCACCTACTTGAACTGGAAAATAGCATCTTCACCATGCTTGAATCAGTTCCAATTAAGCCCAATACATCTGCTCTGCCTTTCGCTCTTCTCCTCGCTACCACACTCTCATCTCCACACCACACATTATAAAAAGACTTTACAACTCCATATATATACAAGACATTGACTTAGGAATAGTCATCTAAGTCAGAAAACAACTACAAGAACATCCGGTCGGCCAGTCTCAGGAAGAACACCTTCATCCGGAAGCAATTCATCAAATACGAGCTTCAACTCCAATGCAGATCACCAACATGAATTGGACACGATCCAAAGATCTCCACAAGCTTGCCTGAATCACCAAGAACATCCACACTTCATCTTCTTCCTGAAATCCTTCTCCCCTTCATCTGGAACCTCAAGAACACAGTCTGTCATCACTGTCACAAAGGAATAGATGCTTGCAGACCTTCAAACCATGAACCAATCGAGTTGACACTTCACAAAGACTTCCTCAACACTCCCTCAAATCTGCAGAACAGAATAATACATTTTCGGATCTCACCAGACCTTTCTGTACCACTTTGTCACCTCTGAACACCTACCAGAACCAATTTTACTTGAGCGGCCACAACTTCTTCAGATCTTCATGCGGACCTCTGAAATCTTTATTGGATCACCTTAAGACACATATCTACAAACCCTTTGAACCGTATCCTCTGATCCTCATCCTATCTTGGACTTTTACCTTAATGTCTTCACTGTTCTTCTCTGTTCCTGATTAAGACTAATTTTCTTAATATCCTCAACACACAGCTCTTCCAATCCTTATGTTGACATCAATGACAACACCGGTTAGCCCCATACTTGCAACAATCTCCCCCTTTGTCATTGATGGCAACATATGATGTGAAAAACTGTTTGGACCATCAAGACAAGAACTTTTTCTTACTGACACAACTCCCCCTATCAACAACAACCATTCACATGTCTTCTCTTCCTTTACTGCTCTCCCTTTGATCAGTAACCACTTATTTTTCACATGTCTTCTCTCCCCCTTTGACATCAATGGTAAAGGGCACATACTTGCAATTCCACCACTTTAGTCTTATACCAGCTGCTCCCCCTTAGTAGCAACTCCCCATCATCAATCCAGACCACAAGATATGACTGTGATATCCATCGAACTGATGCACATTAGTGCACCTTAGTTCATCACTGGAGGGGCAATAACCCCTAACTTCTCCTTGAGATACTCAAAAGAGTCCTTGGAAGGCACAAAGTCTAATCTGACTTCATTCTTGTTCACTTTCTCTCTCAAAAAGTGAAACTTGATGGATATATGTTTACTCTTTGAATGCAACACCGGATTCTTAGATATGTTTATTGCACTTGAATTATCACAGAAGATTGTGATAGGCTCCTCATACTCTATTCTTATGTCTCTTAGCATTTGCTTCATCCACAAAACTTGAGTGCAACTACCTGCTGCTGCAATATATTCTGCTTCTACAGTGGACAAAGATATTGCCTCTTGTTTCTTGCTCAGCCAAGAAACCAATCTCTTCCCCAAAAAGAATGCTCCACCACTGGTACTTTTCCGGTCATCAACATCTCCTGCCCAATCAACATTTGTATATGCATGAAGAGAGAAATCATAATCTCTAGGATACCACAGACCATACTCAACTGTCCCTTTTAGATATCTAAAAATCCTCTTGATTGCCATGACATGAGATTCTCTAGGATCAACCTGGAATCTAGCAACAAGACCAACAGCCTGCATAATATTTGGTCTAGTTTGAGTAAGATACAACAGTCCTCCAATCATTGAGCTATACTTTTTCTGATCAACCTTGGGAGAGTCATCATCCTTGCTCAACTTACATCCGGTTGCCATGGGAGTACTCATTGGCTTTGAGTCTTCCATCCCAAATTTATTCAACAATTCTTTCACATATTTGGTCTGAGAAAGGAAGATTCCTTTCTTTGTTTGAGTGATTTGTAGACCCAAGAAGAAATTCATTTCCCCAAGCATGGACATCTCAAATTCACTTTTCATTTGATTGGCAAAGGTTTTACACATACTATCTCTTCCTCCAAAAATGATATCATCAACAAACACTTCAACAATCAAGATATTTTCATGGTCAATTTTGAAATACAAATTACTGTCAGTAGTACCTTTGTTGAAACCAATCTTCAAAATATGTTTATCCAATCTTTCATACCAGGCTCTTGGGGCTTGCTTCAGTCCATACAGTGCCTTCTTCAATGTGCAGACCATATCACCATGATCAGATAATTGAAATCCATCCGGTTGCTCAATGTACACTTCTTCCAAGTCACCATTCAGGAAGGCAGACTTGACATCCATCTAATACACTTTGAAATCTTTGAAGGCAACAAATGCAAGAAATAATCTGACTGCTTCAATTCTTGCCACCGAAGCACAAAGGTTTCTTCAAAATCAACTCCTTCTATTTGAGAATAGCCCTTGCAGACCAATCTGGCTTTATTTTTGATTACTTCACCAACTTCATTCAGTTTGTTCCAGAAGACCCATTTGGTTCCAATCACATTCTTGTTTCTAAGTCTGGGAACAAGATCCCAAGTGTGATTTTTCTCAATTTGCATCAGCTCTTCCTCCATTGCTTTAGTTCAGTTTTCATCATTGCAAGCTTCATTCACTGTCGTAGGTTTAATCTTTGAGATCAGACAATACTTATCTGAATCTTGAGCAATTCTCCTTCTAGTTTGTACACCTTTGCTTTTGTCACCTATGATTTGATCTTTAGAGTGGTTCAATCTTACATACCTTGGAACTTTGGGAATTTCTTGCACTTCTAATTCTTGATCAGGCTCATTAAAACTCATCTCTTCTTCCTGATTTACCGGATCAGTTTGAATCTGACTTTCAGAAGAGGCTTGGGCTCCTTGAGTCAGAACACCATTCCGATCATCTTCATCATATTCATAAAACCTTGAGGGTTTTTCAATTCCTTCATCAACCTTCACATTTGTACTTTCTATCATCTTTCTCAGTCTCTTGTTATAACATCGGTATGCTTTGCTTTGAGTAGAGTAACCTAAGAATATTCCTTCATCACTTCTAGCATCAAACTTTCCTAGATCTTCATCTCTTTTAATGTAACATTTGCTACCAAAAACTTTGAAATACCTCACAGTAGGAGTGATGCCAAACCAAAGTTCATAAGGAGTCTTACCGGTATTGCTTCTGATTTGAACCTGATTGAAAGTATAGACTACAGTGCTGATAGCTTCTCTCCAATAGATCTGAGGAACATTTGCTTCCATCATCATTGTCCTAGATGCTTCCTAGATGGTCCAGTTCTTTCTCTCAACTACTCCATTCTGCTGTGGAGTCCTAGGAGCAGACAATTGTCTCTTTATTCCATGTTTCTCATAGAAATCTATGAACTCACTGGATGTGAATTCTCCACCTCTATCAGACCTCAGACATTTCAATTTTAATCTGGTTTCATTCTCTACCATTGTCTTGAATATTTTGAATTTCTCAAGAGCTTCTGATTTCTCTTTTAGAAAGGTTACCCACATCATCTGGGAATAGTCATCAATTAGTAACATGAAGTATCTATCACCTTGCACACTCCTAATTCTTGTCGGACCACAAAGATCAGTATGAACTAAGTCCAATAGTCCGGTAGAAGATTGTTCCTTACTTTTACATGAGACTCTGCTTTGTTTTCCCAACTGACATTCTTTGCACAAACTATTTGTAGGTTTCACCAGTTTTGGAAGATCTCTTACAGCCTGAGTATTGCTTATCTTGATGATATTATCAAAATTTACATGACACATTCTCCTATGCCATAACCAACTCTAATCAACTTGAACAAATAAACAACTTTTACCAGTACCAACCAAGTGGAAGATATTACCTTTAGTTTGAGTACCGGATGCAATCTCTGTTCCGGAACTTTCAAAGATCTTGCATTTTCCATTCTTGAATCAGAGATCATAGCCTTTGTCCACCAACTGACCAACACTGAGAAGATTGTGCTTCAATCCTTCAAGATACAGTACATTATCAGTTTTGTTCCTTCCATCAAAAGAAATAGTTCCTCTTCCTCTGATTCTACCAGCAGAATTATCACCAAACTCTACCACTCCTCCTTCATACCTTTCCAAGTCTATGAACTTATTTTTGTCACCTGTCATATGATGAGAGCATCCACTGTCAATGACCCAATCATCCTTTTCTTCAACTTGGGCAGCCAGAGCTCTTTCTACAACTTTATGATTGACAGATTCAGAGGATAATGGTTCTTCTTCCTTGATGGCAATAAACACCCAATCACTTCTGAATTTGTTTCCTGTCTCTGATTCATCATCTATTACCCCTTCATTATCATCTTCCTCATGAACATAGTAACAGTTCTTTTGGAACCTTGATCTGTTAGGATTTGGCCTTGAAAATCTTTCCAGACACTTTGAGGCAAAATGACCAATCTTATTGCAGTTAAAACACTTAAAAGGCAATTTTCCTTCATACTTACCAGATCCTCTTGGTAGTATTTTTGCAATAAGAGCTTCAAGTTGAGCAGTTTCAGCTTCTTCTTCTTCCAGGTCTTTTCTTGCTTTTTCATACAATGATAGTTTCCATGAAGAGTTCTCTCCCAGATCAAATCTTTGTTTACCTTTTACAGAGGCACTGGCTTTGAATGTTGATTCAGTCTTTGGGGGGGCATCTCTAAACTTGGTCATTTCAAATGCAGCCAATTTACCAGCCAATTGATCTCTTGTGACAGTTGTATGGGCTCTGAATTCTTCAATGGCAGCAACCTTGATTTTTTAAGAAGCAGGAAGGGATCTGACAATTTTGCCAACAATCTCATCTTCATCCAAGACTCCACCAACATTTCTAATTCCACAAACAATCTCATTTACTCTTGGCATAAAAGTAGTAATATTTTCATCATCTCTCATCTTCAGATTTTCAAATTTCCCTTTCAGACTCTGTAACCTTGCACATTTAACATACTTGTCTCCTTCATGCAGAAGTTCTAGTTTTTGCCAAATCTCAAAATTAGTTGGTAGGTCAACAACATTTGAAAGCTTTGAATTAGATAGTGCACTTAGAAGAGCTTCTATAGTTCGCAGATTGTTTTCAGCATCTGTGATTTTATTTAGGGATTTTAGACCACCCTGAGGAGGAGTATACTTTGTTGAAGCCATGTTCCAGTACTGCATTCCCATACATTGCAAGTGACATTTCATGCGACTTTTCCAGAGATTAAAATTGGTTCCATCAAACTTTAGACTATCCTTCTTGTAGGATGACATCCTGGATCTCCTCAAGCGGTTAAGCTCTTTTTAGAGGAACTTGGCTCTGATACCAATTGTTAGATTTAGGGAAGACAACTGAGAGGGGGGGTGAATCAGTTGTACAAAACTTTTCTTCCAATTAATCACTTAACTCCACTTTGTAATTTAGCAGCATAATAATAAATCAATCATGGAAACACAATGCAATGAATCAAGAGCAGAAACACATTAACACATGAGACACCGAGATTTTAACGTGGAAAATCTGGTTAAGGGAAAAACCATGGGGTGATTAACCCAAGATTGTATTCTCTGTTAGAAGAATAGAAAGAACAAATGGCACATGCCAATTAGGGCTCACTGCCTAAGCACACTGCTCACAAGAGGCTCACTGCCTACAAGAGACACACTATCTACAGAATAATAAGTATCACCTACTTGAACTGGAAAATAGCATCTTCACCATGCTTGAATCAGTTCCATTTAAGCCCAATACATCTGCTCTGCCTTTCACTCTTCTCCTCGCTACCACACTCTCATCTCCACACCACACATTATAAAAAGACTTTACAACTCCATATATATACAAGACATCGACTTAGGAATAGTCATCTAAGTCAGCAAACAACTACAAGAACATCCGCAGGATGTGTAATACATTAGGTCGACCAGTCTCAGGAAGAACATCTTTATTTGGAAGTAATTCATCAAATGTGAGCTTCAACTCTAATGCAGACCACCAACATGAACTGGACACAATCCAAAGATCTCCACAAGCTTGCCTAAATCACCAAGAACATCCACACTTCATCTTCTTACTGAAATCCTTCTCTCCTTCATTTGGAACCTCAAGAACATAGTATGTTATCACTGTACAAAGGAATAGATGCTTGCAGACCTTCAAACCATGAACCAATGGAGTTGACACTTCACAAAGACTTCCTCAACACTCCCTCAAATCCACAGAATAGAATAATGCATTTCTGGATCTCATCAGACCTTTCTGTACCACTCTGTCACCTCTGAACACCTACGGAACCGGTTTTACTTGAGCGGCCACAAATTCTTCAGATCTTCATGTGGACCTCTGAAATCTTTATTAGATCACCTTAAGACACATATCTACAAACCCTTTGAACCGCATCCTCTGATCCTCATCCTATCTTGGACTTTTACCTTAATGTCTTCACTATTCTTCTCTGTTCCTGATTAAGACTAATTTTCTCAATATCCTCAGCACACAGCTCTTCCAATCCTTATCATTAATGCAACAGGAGTATGTTGACATCAATGACAACATCGGTTAGGCCCATACTTGCAACAATGAAATGGTACAAGTTTTAGAATCTTGAAATTAGAAAGATAATGTACAATTGGAATGTGATCCTAAAGGAGATCAAATATCCCATGCCTTCATAGCCTAAAGTTGAGAAATAAGTAGTACAAATGAAGCAAAAAATTGAGGAGGTTGAACATGAGATTCAACATGGACCTAATGAGGAGGTTAGTTTAGAGAGTTTTAATACTTTAGAGGAAGAAGAATAACCCTGAAGCCCACTTTTGAGTAGTTCCTCTCAATAGAGCATGCAATTGATAGGTACAACCCACCTACTTTCATATTTATTTGTGCTTTATCCACTCATGAGAATAATCCCAAAATAGTAAAGAAGGCAATGGAGTCTAAAAATAATGTGTCCTAGAAAGTGATCATGGATGAGAAGATGACAACACTAGAGTATTATCATTATATTCTTGAGTAATTGAATATTACTTTGCATAGAAGTTTGTTAAATAAGACTAAGAAATGAATTACTTCCTAGAAATTAGGAACAACCTCTTAACAAACAAACCTCAATGTACAAGAATGTGTTAATAATAGCACAAGCATAACAAAACATAAAATTTACACCTCTACAATGCTAACAATATATATCCATTATAGATATTATTACTATGACAAAGCTACACCAATATAATTGTTACCAATTTGTCTTGGTTCATCAAACAGGTAATTTAAGGGTCATTTCTTGTTCTTGTTTGTCATCTTTGATGTCAACTTAAGCTACTTGATGTAATTAACGTGTGGGTCTTAAGGTAAATTGTCAAGTTTGGAAGATGTTGGAAGGCCCAACATCAATTTTGGTTTAAAGAGGAAGCTTTTCATTATTTAGGAGTCAAAAGTCATATTATTGTCACAAAGGGTCATGTTTTTTCCAATGAGTCAATTAAACCTCCTTTGGCCAAATAATAATAATTCCTTATCACATCCACAAGACATTAGTTTATGTTGCATGCAAATTGGATAGGTGTCTAAAGGTTATCAAAAAGTCTGTTGGTTCCCAAAATTGCAGCTTGCTAATCCTAAGGGTATGTCAGATCCTATGGTCAGACTAACAAGGTTTTGGGCCAACGAAACGGAGTTAACCACTTTGGTTTAGGACTCCCTGCTCTTCAAGTTCTATTGGACCTAGGCGAGTGCACCTTGACTACTAACAATTTGATATTAAGCGGATTGAATGGGGTGTTAATTAAACTATTTTTACTTATCTACTTCAATATGGCATAGGGGTTTTGAAATAGATGATTTGAACTAATTGCTATTCTTAATCCTAATGTTTAAATTTAAAATATGTGAATGAGGTTTTATGAAATGTTATTTTGTAATGACCAGTGCTTTATCTATTATGGGCAACAGAGTCAAGATGTGTATAATAATTGTGTCCTCCCTCCTAGCTTAACTCTAATTATTTGGCACTTTTCAAATGTTTATACTTTGTATAAACATGCAAGGATGTCAGTTATTAGGCTCTTCTTACAAATCCCAATCATATCTTTCCAATTTATTGTGACTATTTGAAAGGATGTTTAATTCATGCTTGAAGGAAACCAATTAAGATTATTAGTTTAAAGGATTTTAATTTTGGGTAGAAACCAATCAACAAGAATCACTAAGAAGGAATTTAATTCTTTCTCACAGAAACCAGTCAAAGTAAATCACACAAAGACAAAAAATGTGCCTTGATAAATCAAATGATTTAAATAACTAGAAAAGACCATTCTGGAGACAACAAGATAACATATATGAATTAATATCAACAAATAATTGAACACCAAAATGTTGGCTACCAGGTTATAATATGCTTCTCCATTGAATAGCTTCAAAAGGTTTTACAATATGCATCAGAAGTCTTCATTTTCTGGTATTACTATCTACTATCTAACCCTACTAATTGCTGATGATTATCTACTGCTTGTTCCTCCTCCTGATGATTTTATCTTTCATATATATACCTTGTATTTTCTAGGGTTACGACCCTTCAAATATCCATCCGAGGCAACCTTTCATTACATTTGATTTAACTTTTATTTTTCTCGCTTCACAAATATTTAATTTAATATCCCTTTTGTCTTCACATCCTGTGAAAATAATTTTGCCAATGTATTTTACAATAATAACTATTGTCATCCCCTCTTGTACGCATTTTCACTCAATCCAGAAAACATAACCTTTGGGTAAGAAATAATTACCCCCTCCAGGATTTCTACCCTCACTTAACTCTCTCGGTGCAAATATTTTACTTCTTAGCGAAGAATATTGTATGCTTGTGTTTTACATCATTAATAAAAGTTACACCCCCAAAATAGTATTCACACCGTGATTGATATTTTAATAAATCTTCATTTTGTATTGTTGTGGTTTCATTGGAGGGACTTCAATATCCTTTTGTATACCTTATATCTCTTATCTTGGTAATGTATATTAATAATAGCTTTCAAGCCCACCTTACCTGCAGATCAGGGGGACTTCAATAATCTCTTTATCGATATAACTTTCTCCCTTCGATGATGTTTAAGTGTATTACAGGCTCTTATAATCAATGATCCAAATAAATTAGGGTATTTAAATTAAATAATATCCTCATCCAAATGTTATTTTCAAAGAAAGAAATGAGTGTGGTGACCTTTTAGTTTTTGGTTGTCTATTTCGACTTCCAAGGAAGATAAAGTATGTTGTGACCTTTCAACTTCTTTCTGAAAATGTATAAATGAGTTTAATTCAAAGCCAAAAGGGGGGAAGTTTGAGGCATACATCTCTTCTCAGAGATACATCTCATCCGTTGAGATTGCCTAACTATATGAACTCTCCCAAATGGAGTCTCTAAAGCATACATCTCATCCGCTGAGATTGCCCACATTGTATGAACTCTTCTTTTATAAAATAAAATCTAGTTCGTACATTGCCTATTATGTGTTTTAAAATACCACCAGCCCAGCACTAGGTATTGTCCTCTGAATTGACAAATTAATTCAGATCAATGGTATCAGAGCTGTGAGATCCAGAGTTTGCAAGTTCAAGATTGTTTGAGGAGCAGTTTTATCAAAGACAAGTTAATTTTGCTTTTAGAGTTGATGTCTGAAGCTAAAAAGATCAAGAAAACATGAAAGCTAAAATCATTCTTCCTCCCTGTTGTCTATTCTTCAATCCTAGAGCGAGTTACAGCTTAATTCACAGAGGGAATATCATCTCATGTTGTGAGCTCATATTTGGGCATGAATTGCTCTGAGGAAAGGTTTTTTATGGTCTATGTGAATTATTGCAATATATCTGTAGCCTTTCAAGCATTCAGTGGCATCTCCTCTTTCATCAAATTCTTGTTCCACATCAAGTAGGGCCATTCTGGAGTCCTTCAAGGGTGACCATTGAATCAACTTTGATATAATGTAGGGGCTTCAATAGTCAGCTCTGAGTTATATCCTACCTGCCAGGCTAGGTGACTGTCCTCATGTTTGAATAATGGGCATCGAAACCTCCATGGAAGCTTTGCAAGCAACCGACAAACACCTCTCTGGTTTTTTCGCAGGCTAAGCCTACCCTTCAAATTCCACCTGGTTGCCCAGAGAGTCAGGAAATCTAACCTAGCTTCTTTCCATGTGAAAAACGGTGACACCTTGGCCGTTCCATTTTCTTTTGCAACCTCGACATCTTCTTCAAATTCAACACATGTTGAAACTTTGGGAGTCTCTTGTAGTGGAAATTATTATTATTATTATTGGCAGCTGACTAATTTAGACGTTACTCTCACTGAAACTAACGTCCAGATTACCAATGAGATGGTTACATGTGTTGATTGATAGTATGGATGCCAACACCAGTGTTAACATTAGCATTCCATCTAACAAACAAGTTGACAAGCTCCATGCTGCCTAGTACGTTGGTGGTGGATGTGTTTACAGAAAACCTGACATATGCATCAAGTGGATGAAATTCCAATAGAAATTTCAAGCACTGGCAATGGGACCCATTGCCTCTCAAGAGGGGACGAATCATCCAAATAAATTAAGGTATTTAAATTAAATAATATCCTCATCCAAATGTAATTTAAAAGAAAGAAATAAGTGTGGTGACCTTTCAATTTTTGGTTGTTCGTTTCAACTTCCAAGGAAGACAAAGTATGTTGTGACCTTTCAGCTTCTTTCTGAAAATGTATGAGTTCAATTCAAAGCCAAAAGGATGGAAGTTCGAGGCATACATCTCTTCTCAGAGATACATCTCATCTATTGGGATACAAAAGCAGATTAAGTTTATATATCTCTTATCTCGGTAATGTATATTAATAATAGCTTTCGGGCCCAGCTTACCTGCAGATCAGGGGGACTTCAATAATCTCTTTACCAATATAACTTTCTCCCCTTGATGATGTTTAAGTGTATTATAGGCTCTTATAATCGATCTGTCGAAGGGACTCATCAACTGGTCTTCCCAATGCAGTATAGTCTCTTCGATTTAAGTAAGTCCTTTTTTGTCCTTTCTATTTTATTTGTTTGCTCGATGAGGCTTACCTATCTCTATGGGAGCCATCGAGGGGACTCTAAATTGCCCCACTCTAATATCTCGGAGTCCTTTTGAAATCAGTACACATCCACTTTTCATCCTATCGAAGGGACTGAATAAGACGTGTCACCAATATCAACTATTCTCTCTGATAATTTCTTTGCTTTGCAGTATTTCACCATTTTAGGGTTTATTTCTGGCTCCTTGGAGTGATGCGAGAAATATTAAGGTTACCTATTCTTTCATTTTTCTGGTCGAGGATACCAGCTGAAAAGATCTTTAAAACCCCTAAACTCATCCTTGACTATCCAATCCACATCTTTGTCTTCCATATTAGACACAAAAAACCTCTACAACATATTACAGCTCCTTGTAATTCATATGGCGTTGCCTAAATTTTTTGAAAATGTTGTCAATGTGTTGCTTTGCTTCCTTGAATTTTTTGTAACTCGAGGGCCTCTTTCTGTTAAAAATTTGTTCCTTCCCAACAAGTAAACATCTCTTTGAATAGTTGTCATATTTTTGGCGTATTTCTAGTATAGCTTTCCACAGAAGGCCTATGTATTTCTTTATTTCATAGTTCTTCTTCTTTGATTCTAATTGTAGTAGTTCATCTTCAATTAAGTGCGAGTATTGTGCTCCAACTTCTTCTTCTTCTTCATTCACTAGGCTGAAGTTATCTTTCTCCATTTTATCACCCAAGTTTATATGAGTTTGATGTAGAAAATTCTTAGAATTTGATATAGTGCAACCAATTTACTCTCCTTAACAACAGGATATCCTTTACAGAGAGGCATTGGGTTACCTAGGCTGCCTTGGGTAGATAAAGATCCCCATGCAATAGTCTTCTCAACATAACTGGACGAAACAACACTTGATATAGATGAAGGCTTCTGATATGCTAGTGGATTGAATTCATCATTGTAAGGCACATTAATATCCTCTGTGTTCAACATACAATCTATAGGTCCATGAATAAATATGTGTGGATGACAGTTAGCATAAATATCTAGTGGCACAACTTCTGACTTAACTATATCATAACTCCATTCTTGACTAGCTTGTGCAAGAACAGGCATTGTGAATGGAAGTATGGATGTCATTTCAACAACATTAGATTCCGCACAAACAATTATTTCCATTGTAGAATTGTTTGAACAACATTAAGCCATATTGCCTACACACTGTGAAGGTCTTACTTGTGATTCATCTTTCAAAGGAGTACCTAACATAATGTAGTCTGAGTTGCATAGCAAGTCTTGCTCACTTCCTAATGCATATATATTTGCTCCTTCACTATAGTTAGGTAAAAAATTAGGAGCTGGTTGGTGAGGAGGTTCATGTTGCATCTTACCAACTGAGGATTGGATGAGTCCTCTACTTGAAACGAGAAACTCCTCTTTAGTAGTTAATGAGCTCAACATCAAATGACTCTCTAACATAATCTCTAGGTCCACTTGTTTCTTCCTTGTATTCAGTTCTTAAAATTGGTTCATCAACATTATCCTTAATATCAAAATTCATGGAAGGCATTAAAATGGCAGCATCATCTTTCCAATTTCTGATGCTTGGCTATGACAACATGCCTGATGCAGAAATGTTTTCTTCTAAAACTGCTTTTTCAAACCCTTCTCCAATATTATATCAAGTGTCAATACTCTGGAAAGAGCAAGAATTATTATTCACTACAAAGAATGGGTTCATACTAGGTTCACTGTTAATGGTGGGAGCAGTAATGGTGTCTAAAGGCAAACTAGATTGTACAATATATTATGTGTCATGAATGGTAACTAAATTATCCATGACTTCTTGGGGCATGTCTTCCACCAAATGATGAATATTTTCAGTAGAAATATATGCATTACCAATATCTGCAGCAGTGACAGTGGGCAGCCAAACCCTAATGTTTCAATCTGCTCTACAACTTGAATTGCCAACTCCTACAACAACAATTGTGTGACACAAGTCGGGTCCCCATGTGGGCCCGACTAAAAAAAATTGTTTTGAAATAAGTTTTTGTCCTGAATTGACCTGACACTGCATCAATATGCTTCTGAGGAGAAAATTTGAAGTGGGTTGTCATTAGAATCCTCTTTCTGGCATCTTGCATAGTGACCCAAAACAAGCCCAGTGGCTTCCAAAAACACCCTGGAAAACTGGTCAAACCATCTCCTAGAGTCATGAAAATGTATAAGCATGTAGACATTTGATCCAACAATACATAGAAACAAATGGATTGGAAAAACACATCTCGAGGTGCAAGATATTCAATGCCAAAGTAGCCCATTTGGCCTTTTCTGAAACCGCATCTTGTTAAAAATCATCTAGAACTCACCAACTTGCCATTTTAAAAAAATATCAAATCTCTTCCTAGGGGGCTGCCACTTGGGGGATTAGTTCATTTAGGTCAAATGAGCATGCGTGCAAAAGGGTTCTTCACCAATCCATCTCCTTCACAATATATTAAAGATCAAAGTTGACCTCCTTGAAACTTTTTTGGAAATGCAATCATCAAAACTGTATAAAATCCATTTGCCTTTGATTTTGAAGAAATACCAAACGAGATGTTGGGGCTTTGAAAATGGACATGGAAGTAGATTATTATAGGGCAAATCTGGGACACTAATTAGTTTGCCATGAAAATCATCCAATTGCTAGATATTGGCCTCCAAAGTTGACCTCCTTAGCAGATTTAACACTGTGCAAACAACAAACCTTTCTAGAACCCTTCAATTTGGCGCTTCAAAACTCTGTCAAATTTGATCATGGGAGGCTGAAATCAAACATGCACACTCACATATGACAGATGAGTATGCCTACCAAGTGGTTTGGCATGAAAGTGAAAATGTTTCAAGTTATAGTCCTCCAAAGTAGGCTCTTGGGACAGATCTTATAACTATTTTTTTTAGTACTGAAATTAAATTTTCAATCATGGGACCTTCAAAATTTTGCCAAAATTTGAAGGTTCCAATAGTGGCTCTTGCTTGGGGATGAATGCCCCTTGCAGGCATAGAAATAATCTAGATCTCTGGGGAGTAGACCATAGAGTCAAAACCCTCTTCTGCCCTAAACTGTTATGGTTTGAAAACCACACCACAACTGATTGCTCAAGGTCACCAGAAAAAGATAAGCTTGAACTTACCTCTATCATATATCTTGTTTTGATCTAATTCCATCAAGCTCCATTTGAATATATTTATAAAATATGTACTCCTATATTCACTGCCATTGCAAACTTTTTAAATAACACTACCCCCAACATTGCCCATATTTCCTTTAGCATTATCACCATTCTGTAATTCATAATTAGGCACAATCTGAAACTTTGCATCATCATGTGATAAACTCTTGCCATCTTCATCTTACAAAGAATATTCACTTTCATTATTTTGTTCACTGTCATGCATCATGAAATGATTTCCCAGCTGAGTTGAAAACTGAGAACACTCATAATCCATCATGTAGCCAATATCATTAGGTCTCAATTCATCATAAGTTTGCATAGAAAATATGAAATCACCATAGGGCCATTGATGCAAACTAGAAAAACAACTTCTAGGTGTATGGGAAGGAAAACAATCAAAATTATTTATGTTATTCACTCCATTATTTGAATGCTCCTCAGATAGATCTAAAAATTCTACCATATCCACATCTTCTGAGACAATCAGATCTGAAATACTTTCCATCTCTTTCATATCACTCATTGGGAGTAACACAAAATTCTCTTCTTCGACATGGATAAACATGAGCTTTTGATCAACTTCATGGGTTCCTTCATCATTATGAAAGCTATGTTTGAGATCAGATGAATCTTCATTAGGATCAACATCACAACAATACTCAAAATCACTGGATAATGATACAGCAAATATGACATTTTCATCAACATATTCATTTCCCTCACAAATTGATGCAGCATTATCTTGTTTATTTGGGGAAGGAAAAACAAATGGACAAGGAACATTATCTTTGTCAAAGTTTATGTGAGCAGGGCACATAAGCTCATGACCATTTTCATGCACATGCCTATGATATTCTATGGTCAATAAATCTAAAATCTGCTCACTACTAAGTGAACATGCTTCTTCTTTCATATCTTCCACTGCATTTTCCTCTTGACCTCCACAAGCGCTGTACACATCCCTTTGTTGTAAATCAAAATTCACAGGTTGTCATCAAAATCTGGATGCTTAATGGATTCATTATGACATATATTGCTCTTATTGTATAGGATCAAATTTCCAACAACCTTGCCAAAAGTACAGTCATAATCTGATATGGAGGGGAGCCTTTCTATTTTTTCCTTAACTTTCAGGTTGTCATAAAAAACACTTTCTCTTGCATACCCATCCTCTATGTACTGATTGCAATGATTACCCTCTTCATTATTGCAAGGCATGCTGTCCTTTTGTGTTTCAGCTTCTAACTTATTATTATCAATGTTATGACAAAGCATAAATGGCTCATTGCTGATGTAATCCTCAGGAATGGTGTTCTCAACAACTTCTTCAATGTTGCAATCCTATTCCAAAGTGGAGAATTGGTCTTCTATGACTTCATCCTCATTCAAATCTAAAAAAACTTCACTTGTACATGTTTCCTCTATTGGCTGCCTTGTTTGATCAATCTCTTCATATTCATTAATGACGTCATCATTAGATTCACCATTGATAGTATCCTCATACCTTTCTTTATCTATGATACTAATCAATTTACCCACCTGGTCTAGAGTAATCGGCTTCAAAGATTCTGACCAATAAATTAACTTAGGCTCATATGCTATCATGAATATCTTAGTGCATATGTATTCATCAGGCCTAAGATTAAAAGGTATCTGCATATAGATATCCATCATTCTGTTGAGCAAAGCACATCCAGATTCTCATTCATGTCTCCTTAGGTTAAAGAATGCGTCTAAGGGGGGTATGTGATATTTGGATTTCATGTTGGAACCTTGTCCTCTTTCTTTAATATGCAAATACTCATCTTCTTCCTTCTCAAACTGTTGATTCTAATATACATTTTTAAAAGAGTTCATATCTTCCTGAATATGTACAGCAGGGTCAACAATGTGTGAAATTTGTTGATAATGAATATGGGGCTGACTGTGGTGTACAACGTATTGATGTGAGTTTTGATATTGATAATGCCTGGCATACTGATTATATTCCTAATCTTGGTGGCTCACTAGTCTTTGACCAGGAAGGACAGGATAAGCATCTATTTGATTTGAGGCTTCACATCCTTCCTTATTAGAGATTGGTATATATTGTGATGTATTTGAAACACATTTGGCCCTCAATCGTTGCAGTTCTCAAATCACCTTTTTCTCTTCCCTTAACAATTCAAGTTTTCTCTCTTGTTCAGACATATTTATTTTGACTGAAAATGGTGTTGTTACAAGATGTCTTTGTATTCTTCATTAAATTTTTAATAGTCACCACCTCTTGTCAAATAGGAATGATTTTATCTTCTAGGTTTTTCTCCACCAACAGAGCTATGATTTTTTCAATTCTTGACTCTATTATGATGGTCTTCTACCAAGTTTTCTTAAGTTTGTCCTCAGCAAAGTCGCCATTTCTATTAGTTCCCAAAATTGCAACTTGCTAATCCTAAGGGTATGCCAGATCTTATGGTCAGACTAACAAGGTTTTTGGCCAACGAAATGGAGGTAACCATTGTGGTTTAGGACTCCCTGCTCTTCAAGTTCTGCTAGACCTAGGTGGGTGCACCTTGACTACTAATGATTTGATATTAAGCATATTGAATGGGGTGTTAATTAAACTATTTTTACTTAAATACATCAATATGGCATAGGGGTTTTGAAATAGATGATTTGAACTAATTGCTATTCTTAATCCTAATGTTTAAATTTAAAATATGTGAATGAGGTTTTATGAAATGTTATTTTGTAATGACCAGTGTTTTATCTATTATGGGCAACGAAGTCAAGATGTGTATAATAATCGTGTCCTCCCTCCTGGATTAACTCTAATTATTTGGCACTTTTCAAATGTTTATACTTTGTATAAACATGCAAGGATGTCAGTTATCAGAATCTTCTTACAAATCCCAATGATATCTTTCCAAGTTACTGTGACTATTTGAAAGGATGTTGAATTCTTGCTTGAAAGAAACCAATTAAGATGATTAGTTTAAAGGATTTTAATACTGGGTAGAAACCAATCAACAAGAATCACTTAAAAGGAATTTAATTCCTTCTCATAGAAACTAGTCAAAGTAAATCACACAGAGACAACAAATGTGCCTTGATAAATCAAATGATTTAAATAACTAGAAAAGACCATTTTGGAGATAGCAAGATAACTTATATGAATTAATATCAACAAATAATTGAACACCAAAATGTTGGCCACCAGGTTATAATATTCTTCTCCATTGAATAGCTTCAAAAGGCTTTACAATATGCATCAGAAGTCTTCATTTTCTGGTATTACTATCTACTATCTAACCCTACTAATTGTTAATGATTATCTACTGCTTGTTCCTCCTCTTGATGATTTTATCTTTCATATATATACCTTGTATTTTCTAGGGTTATGACCCTTCAAATATCCATCCGAGGCAACCTTTCATTACATTTGATTTAACTTTTATTTTTCCCGCTTCACAAATATTTAATTTAATATCCCTTTTGTCTTCACATCCCATGAAAATAATTTTGCCAATGTATTTTGCAATAATGACTATTGTCATCCCCTCTTGTACACATTTTCACTCCATCCGGAAAACATAACCTTCGAGTAGGCAATAATTACCCCCTCCAGGATTTCTACCCTCACTTAACTTTCTCAGTGCAAATATTTTACTTCTTAGCGAAGAATAATTTATGCTTGTGTTTTACATCATTAATAAAATTTACACCCCCCAAAATAGTATTCATGTCGTGATTGATATTTTAATAAATCTTCATTTTGTATTGTTGCGGTTTCATTGAGGGGACTTCAATATCCTTTTGTATACCTTATATCTCTTATCTTGGTAATGTATATTAATAATAGCTTTCGGGCCCACCTTACCTATAGATCGAGGGACTTGAATAATCTCTTTACCGATATAACTTTCTCCCTTTGATGATGTTTAAGTGTATTACAGGCTCTTATAATTGGTTTGTCAAAGGGACTCATCAACTGGTCTTCCCGATGCAGTATAGTCTTTTCGATTTAAGTAAGTCCTTTTTTTGTCCTTTCCATTTTATTTGTTTTCTCGACGAGGCTTTACCTATCTCTATGGGAGCCATCAAGGGGACTCTAAATTGTCCCACTTCAATATCTCGAAGTCCCTTCAAAATCATTACGCATCCACTTTTCAGCCCATCGAAGGGACCAAATAAGATGTGTCACCGATATCAACCATTCTCTCCGATAATTTCTTTGCTTTGCAGTATTGCACCATTTTAGGGTTTATTTCTGGCTCCTTGCAGTGATGCGAGAAATATTAGGGTTACTTGTTCTTTCATTTTTCTGTCCCAGGATACTAGTTCAAAAGATCTTTAAAAACCCTGAACTCATCCTTGACTATCCAATCCACATATTTTTCTTCCATATAAGACACAAAAAACCTCTCAAACATATTACAGCTCCTTGTAATTCATACGAAATTGCCTAAATGTTTTGAAAATGTTGTCAATGTGTTGCTTTGCTTCCTTGGATTTTTTGTAACTTGAGGGCCTCTTTCTGTTAAAAATTCGTTCCTTCCCAACAAGTAAACATCTCTTTGAATAGTTGTCATATTTTTGGCGTATTTCCAGTATAGCTTTCCACACAAGGCCTATGTATTTATTTATTTCATTGTTCTTCTTCTTTGAGTCTAATTGCAGTAGTTCACCTTCAGTTAAGTGCAAGTATTATGCTCCAACTTCTTCTTCTTCATTCACTTGGCCGAAGTTATCTTTCTCCATTTTATCACCCAAGTTTATATACGTTTGATGCAGAAAGCTCTTAGAATTTGATACGGTGCAACTAGTTTACTTTCCTTGACAACAGGATATCCTTTACAAAGAGGCATTGGGTTACCCAAGCTGCCTTGGGTAGATAAAGATCCCCATGCAATAGTCTGCTCAACATAACTGGACAGAACAACACTTGATATAGATGAAGGCTTCTGATATGCTAGTGGATTGAATTCATCATTGTAAGGCACATTAGTATCCTCTGTGTTCAACATACAATCCATAGGTCCATGAATAAACAAGTGTGCCTGAAAGTTAGCATAAATATCTAGTGGCACAACTTCTGACTTAACTATATCATGACTCCATTCTTGACTAGCTTGTGCAGGAACATGCATTGTGAATGCAAGTATAGATGCCATTTCAATAGCATTAGATTCCACACAAACAATTATTTTCATTACAGAATCATTTGAACAACATTGAGCCATATTGTCTGCACACTGTGAAGGTCTTACTTGTGATTCATCTTTCAAAGGAGTACCTAACATAATGTAGTCTGAGTTGCAAAGCAAGTCCTGCTCACTTCCTACTACATATATATTTTCTCCTTCATTGCAGTTAGCTAAAAAATTAGGAGCTGGTTGGTGATGAGGTTCATATTACATCTTACCAACTAAGGATTAGATGAGTCCTCTACTTGAAACAAGAAACTCCTCTTTAGTAGTTAATGAGCTCAACATCAAATGACTATCTCTAATAGACTCTCTAGGTCCACTTGTTTCTTCCTTGTATTCAGTGCTTAAAATTGGTTCATCAACATTATCCTTAATATCAACATTCATGGAAGGCATTAAAATGGCAGCATCATCTTTCCAATTTCCAATGCTTGGCTATGACAACATGCCTAATGCATAAATGTTTTCTTCTAAAACTACTTTTTCAAACCCTTCTGCAATATTATATCTAGTGTTAATACTCTAGAAAGAGCCAGAATTATTATTCACTACAAAGAATGGGTTCATACTAGGTTCACTGTTAATGGTGGGAGCAGTAATGGTGTATGAAGGCAAACTAGATTGTACAATATATGATGTGTCATGAATGGTAATTGAATTATCCATGACTTTTTGGGGCATGTCTTCCACCAAATGATGAATGTTTTCAGTAGAAATATATGCATTGCCAAAATCTGCAGTAGTCACAGTGGCCAGCCAAACCCTAATGTTTCAATCTTCTCTACAACTTGAATTGCCAACTCCTGCAATAGTAATTGTGTGACACAAGTCAGATCCCCATGTGGGCCCGACTAAAAAAAATTGTTTTGAAACAAGTTTTTGTCCTGAATTGACCCGACGCCGCATCAATATGCTTCTAAGCTCAAAATTTGAAGTGTGTTGTCATTAGAATCCTATTTCTGGCATCTTGCATAGTGACCCAAAACAAGCCCAGTGGCTTCCAAAAACACCCTGGAAAACTGGTCAAACCATCTCCTAGAGTCATGAAAATGCATAGGCATGTAGACATTTGATTGAACAATTCAAAGCAACAAATGGCTTGGCAAAACACATCTTGAGGTGCGAGATATTCAATGCCAAAGTAGCCCATTTGGCCTTTTCTGAAACATCTTGTTAAAAATCATCTGAAACTCAACAACTTGCCATTTTGAAAAAATATCAAATCTCTTCCTGGGGGGCTGCCACTTGGGGGATTAGTTCATTTAGGTCAAATGAGCATGCATGCAAAAGGGTTCTTCACCAATCCATCTCCTTCACAATATATTAAAGATCAAAGTTGACCTCCCTAAAACTTTTCTACAAATGCAGTCATCAAAACTGTATAAAATCCATTTGCCTTTGATTTTGAAGAAATACCAAACGAGATGTTGGGGCTTTGAAAATGGACATGGAAGTAGATTATTATAGGGCAAATCTGGGACACTAATTATTTTGCCATTAAAATCATCCAGTTGCTAGATATTGGCCTGCAAAGTTGACCTCCTTGGTAGATTTAACACTGTGCAAACACCAAACCTTTCTAGAATCCTTCAACTTGGCACTTCAAAACTCTGTCAAATCTAATCATGGGAGATTGAAATTAAACGTGCACACTCACATATGATAGATGATTATGCCTACCAAGTGGTTTGGCGTGAAAGTGAACATGTTTCAAGTTATAGTCCTCCAACGTATGCTCATGGTACAGATCTTGTAACTATATTTCTGAGTGCTGAAATTAAATTTTTCATCATGGGACCTTCAAATTTTTGCCAAAATTTGAAGGTTCCAACAAATTCTTCTTGAGGTTTCCTTTGCATTGCCTGGTAGAAAATCCATCTTCTCCACGTCTAAGAGCCTCCTCTCCATGTAGATACATGCATGGAAGTTTTCACTTAATCAAAGGTTGAAAATGAGGAAGTTTCCCACGTTGAAATAACCTTTTCTCTCCAATTTCCACGTACAAGGTTTGGAGGGAATACCTTTTCAAAAGATTAACTGGGTTTTAGTGACTAAAATCAAGGATATGTCATGGTTTAGGTTTGCATGACTTGTTTTATCCTTATGGCATAATCATTGTTCTTTTAGGGTTTCATAGCAGATTTCAAGCATGGAGGAAGTGTGGTTATGAGATCATGATCTCAGACTAGTGGAGCAATAGCACCAAAGAAAATAGTCATGTATTTCGTTGGAGAGTATTCATGGAAGAAGCTATGGATGAGATACAGTTATCCCAAGCACACTAAGACTGCATGCAAGATCATAGACATAGAGATAGCAGAGGGATATTCTATGAAAATGAAGATCTAACAGAGGCTCTGATAAAGGATTGAGAAGTCTGTGAGGAATTGTTAGTCCTATGCAAGAGACAGTATAAGAAATATTTATCATCTTTATACACTAATTTGCATCTATAAGTTGAACAGAGAATAAAGAGTTTAGAGACCTTTAAAGGTGCAAAGATAAGCAATGTATGGTATTGCCATATTGAAACCCTATGTCTCATACAAAGGTCTAGATAGAGGTCATTGTGATAAGGCAGATGAAAGATGTTGCAAGGGATAGTCTGCAAAGGTACGAGGTCACCAGCAAAGGACAGTCTTATGACTGTCAACAGTCATCAGTACACAGATATTATCACTGTTAAAGACATACAAGTATAAAGGCTTTATTATTGTCTAAGTCTCTAAGCACCTTTCCAAGAACACAAGAGAACTCTGCCAAAGATTAGGATCTCTGTCAAGCAACAAATGAATTTTCACAGTGGCAAAGGTATTCCCCAGACCAAGGAAGCAGCAATATATGCACACAGAGGAAGAATGACAGTCAACAGGACAGTCAGCACTGTCATGAAGAGTGCAGTGATAAAGAGTATGAAGACTTTAACAATCTAAAGACCTCAGACATAGGCATAAATGACAAGCAGAGGGCAGATTAGTTGGTATAGTATTGAACAAAGATAGATATGTTTGAAGGTATGGATATTGCTAAGCCCCGGCATATAGTGTTGGATATATTGTGTATTGTTGAGAGGTTACAAAACATAGATTGAAGATCAATCATACAATAAACCCAAAACCTTGTAGTCTAAAATCTTGTGCAAATTTATGAAGATGAATAGTGTGATTAGTCCTAGGGTTTGTCCTAAACCTATTGCAGGTTTCTAAGGAGAGAAGACAGTGGTATAAACCTATTAGAAGGTTTGTTAGGTCTAGTAATGGCTAGCATTCTTATGAAAGGTTGGTATATCCTTGAAGGAGCTCGGAACAACCTAGACCAAGGCAGAGATCTTCAAGACAGAGTTTGCAATATCACAAGGGGATCATGGAGTTCATCATTGCAAACCACAATGCAAGTGTGTTTGATAGTCATGTCATTGGGTTAAGTCTCACATAGTCATGTTATAATGTCATAACAATCAAGGAATAATCACAAAAACTAAGAGGAGTAGTGAAGGGGCCTTAGCTTTTGTCTTCACTATTTTCTTATATGAGATCAAGGTCTAGAGCAGCAGAGTTATCGTGATATCCTAACATCTTCAAGCATAAAAATAAAAGAAGAAAAGAGATAACAGTCATTGTTGCATACTATGACAGTCATACCACAGTCATAAGTCATAAGCAAACATCATAACATGACAGTCATAAACCTTAAGAGGCCAACAGTCACAACAGATCATAGATTAACAGTCAACTGGTTAGCATGAAGGATAGCAGACAAAGGATGGTACATGCCTATTTAGAAGCCCCAAACCCTTCATAATGACCTAAAGGGGCTATCAAGTTTATTAGAAGACTTTAGGGTGATTCAACGATCTTTGCTTGAGGTCCACAGATGCAAGGATGTCAGAAATACAGAGGTTAGAGACTATAAGAGTTAACAGTGTTGTTAGTAGTCAAAAGAAGAGACTTGGGGATGAATGACACAAGACTGCAGGTCACAGTGAGCACCATGAAGATGAGGTATGCCTGTGTTGACAAAGGACAGTAAGAAGGGTAAAAGAAACATACAAAAGTTTGATCACTAAGGAGATAGGGTCTGTAAATCATCAAAAGGGGCTGTCAAACCTTGTGTGAATAGTTCAAGTGCTATATGTGCATAATGTAGAGGTCTCGACAGTAGTAATGACTAAAGTGGCCTGGCATATCAAAATGAGATCAGGGGTCTATAGTGATGAATGAAACTGCATTATCAGAGAAGAGACAGAGGGCTAAGAAAGATGCATCAAAGAATAGTTTACAAGGACTGTCATAAGGATAGCCAACAACAGAGATGACAAACTAAGATATGCTTCAAAAATATAGTAGGTTGAAATACACACTATGTATTTCAACCAGAGGGTAGAGATTAAAGAAGAAATTTGCCAATCATCCCTAGAGGCAAAAAATTCAGTCCAAGAGCATCTACAGGTAGTTTTAACCCTCAAGAAGACCCAACAGGGGCAGTGGGTCAAGTGACAGGTGTTTTCAAGCCATAAATGAGCAGTTTCAAGTAGTTTAAGGACACCAAAGGTTTCCTAACTCTTTCCATATGCCCTATTATTGGGCAAAGTGGAAGCTAAGAAAGTTTGAGGTCCTTAATGAGAAGATGGATGACAAGGGCAGCAGAGGGCATCTAAAGGTAGTTTTGACCACTCTTTGGGTATCTAGGGGCGGTTTGAAGACTTCCCAAGCATCAAGGAACAACCGGAGGACAATTTTAGGAGCTTGAAGGGGTCAACCAACTCATGCATGAAGTCAAATCAAACTAGGAGACTCCATGGGCGCCTAAAGGAGGTTTGACCTAGTTTTGGTCATCAAAAATTTTCTTTTTTTCACTCTCTTGGTCTCCCCATGTTGGGTTGAGGATATCATTGAAGGCTTAGAGTTAGTTTTTTACTATTTCTCTCTTATTTTTGCATGGTATTAGCACAAAAAACCAGACATTTGTAATCAGTTTTAGCTGTATGACAACACTTTTGTAACCATTTTCAAAGCAATACAAGATGGTTCAGACTTATGTATTGATGTAAGAGAACCTTTTTATCAACAAAGTGATTGTTTTGCCTTCATTTGTGTTCTTTTGTGTGTTAGTCAAAATATGCATCTATTTTATGAGTTTTCAATCAGCAAACCTTAAAATAGGCTTCAAAATAAACACCTCTAGGCAAAAAAACTATATCTTTGTGCAGACTGTAAACTATGAAATGCATGTGTAGAACCTTTTAGTTGTGAAAACTTCATTTTCCTTCTAAAATGGTGAAATACAAACATCCTTTTTATAAAATACTGATGCATAGAGTTTAGAAAACATAAGTCATGCAAGAAAAGAGTCATTTTCTCTGAAGATTGTGTGTCCAAACAGCAAGTATAAGTCTTTTCTCATTTTGGTGCATCACCTATCCAAGTTTTACTTTCCACTTTCAGGATATTCCTCATCCTTTTTCCCAACAAGTGCAGTAGATTAGAGTAGTTTAGTTCAGAAATCCAAGGGAACCATCCCTCTTTGGAGGTTCTTTTATGTCATATGTGACCCACAAACTTGGAAAAGTTCCCATTTTTCACTAGTAAGCTGAGTTGCACAACTTGGCAAGGGTGCATTATTCAGTGATAACAATAATAACCCCCCTTAGTGACTAAACTAGAATCAATTCCAAATTTATCCTTAAACTTGACAAATATGGATTTACCAAGTGGTTTAGTCATTATATCAACAATTTCCTCTATTGGAGGACAATAATAAAGACAAATGTCTTCATTATCCACCAATTGGCAAAAGCAATGATGATGAAATTCAATATGCCTAGTTCTTTCTTGATAGATTGTGTTCTTCACCATCTTGAGAACACTAGTTATTAAATAAATTTGAGATTGACATTGATTAGTCAAGTTGAAGATCAATAAATATCCTTCGTAACCATATTGCCTCACAATTTGTACTAACAATTGCCTTGTATTATATTTATATGGAAGATAAGGCAATTATGTGTTATAGCTCACTTTGCCAAGAAATTACTCCTAAACCAAGAGTGAACAAATAACCAATAGTTGACTTCCTTGTATCAACTAATACAAGGGTCAATACAAGAAATTGGGTCCACTTTTTGGCCAAAAAGTGGAAGTGTTTTCCTTGATTTTCAGAATTTGTCACATTTGACCTTAAAATTTGAAGCACTTAGAGATGGAATCTTTAAAAAAGTCACTAAATATAAAATGTAGTACTCGGAGTCTAGTTTCGAAATATGTAATTTTTTTCAATACCCAGATAATACAAATTGATTTTCAATAGGCATTTCTAAAAACCACTATTTAAAAGTCAATTTTTTTTAACCATACCATGCATGTGTACGGCCAACATAATTTGACCTAAATAAAATTATTTTTCAAAATCATTTTGGGAAAAGATGTGTAGTACAGTAAAGTTTGATGAGGATATTTTTTTCCAAATTATTTTTTTAATTAATTTTTTATTAGGCCTAATTGCTACTTTTGAAAACCCCTCGTGTACGGTCAACATAATTTGAGCAAAAAAAATCATAAAATTATTGTTTTTTTCCATTGTGTAAAGAATGATGTGTAGATTGATGACATAATTTTTTTTTTTAAATTTAAAAATTAAAAGTTATTAAAAAAATACAAACCCCTATCATTTCAAGTTTTTGGCTCAGTTTGCTCATAAATTAAATAATAAATAGAAGATCATGTCCAATAACAAAAAAAATTACATATTTGAAAACTAGACAATGTCATCTGTAATGGATTTTTGTTTCGTAAAAAAATTCAAAAAAAAAGGTCCTCAGCCATATAGGTAAACTCAATGTTTCTTCTTGTTCTGTACTTAGAAAAAAACTTGCAGGTCCAAGGCTCAAGGTCAGCCAACCATGCTTATCCCAAGCCTAAAACCCAAGCAAAGGGAAGGGAAAAGGCGGTTGGTGATTTCAAATTTCATAGAACGAGTACCCGTTATGTTTTTAAGAACGGGTACCTGTTTCTATTATACCCGTTATTTCTCATATCAGGGAAAAATGTACTATTATTGTATCCCTGCAACTTGCAAGTCTGATCAGTACGGCCCGACAGCGACAATTTCTACATTTTTTTACTTACAGGTGTTTTGTGGAATCTCTTGACAGGTCATATTCTATTCAGATTTTGAAAGGAGTCAATCATATGAACAATTCTGAAATAAAATCAAGTGCATGAGCTATTTTCAAGAAGAATAAAGAAAGAAGGTTTTTGTTTTTACATCTACTTTTTACTTCAAAATATATGGAACAAAGGATCTACATCTAATTCTACTTCAAAATTTCAAATCAGTGCATCAATTATGAAATTGGATTAAGTATCAATTGTTATTTTATCAAGAGGGTTTGGTAATCATGAGATCAAATCAACGTCAAAGAAAAAAATAAAGGAGGGTAATGACACCTCAAGAAATTGAAGCAAATAGAGAGAATGAAGCAAAAAGGCAAAGAGATAGAAGAGCAAGGATTCAAGAGATGAAGATTATTGAAGCATCTAGTTCCATAAGTATTGAAGAGAAAGACATTCAAGAGACTATAAATGATGGGATGAATGTAGATGATGCAAATGTGGAAATGGTGAATTTGGAAGAAAATGTGTCTATAGAAACAAATGCATGTATGTCTTCAAACCCAACTTTCAAAGATATGGAAAACGTGACTATACAAACAAATCCAGGTATGTCTTCAGAGCCAACTTTCAATGATATGGAAAACACGACTATAGAAACAAATCCAGGTGTGTTTTTGGAGCCAACTTTCAATGATATAGAAAACACGACTATAGAAACAAATCCAGGTGTGTCTTCGGAGCCAACTTTTAATGATATGGAAAACACGACTATAGAAACAAATCTAGGTATGTCTTCAAACCCACCTATTGATGATATGAATAAGAATGATATCCTTTTTAGGAGTGAAAATGAAAATATTTTATTTGAGATTGAAAGAAATGTCTTAGATAATCTTCCTGGTAAGATTTCTTGGAGGCAAATGAGAACTCATGCAAATAGATTATATAAAATATTTTTTATAGAAAAAGTCTTGGATTTCAATGTCAACTTATGATGCAATTGATGAAGATGTGGAAATTGTGAAAAGTAATGAAAAAGTTAGGCATCTTTGTAAAACCTAAAAAAAGGATGAATCAATCAAACAAGTTTTATCTAGTGTTGCTAATGCTATTGATTCTATTGGTAAAAATAGTTGATCTAAAGATAGCAATGTAATACAAAAAGCTATAACAACTGTTTTAATCAATAAAGCATCTTCTAATAAAAGAATGATAAGTAAGACAAGTGAAATTCTAAAGATAAATCCTAAAACTTTGAGAAGAGCAGCAAAGAGAAGAGAATCTATTGAAAAAGATTCAATTAACCAATGTTGGAGTTTTAGTGGTAGACTCCCAAGGTATGACATGAAATTAAATAGTGAAATCAAATCTTCAATTGAGAAATATTGGCATGATAATACAAGGGTATCATCTAATGTTAGAGATGTTTTAAAATTACGAGTGGGGTCTAAAATTCATGATCCTCATCCAAAACATCTATTAGACATGACTCAAACTGAATTATATAAAAAATTCTTAGATGATTTAGTGTTAGAACCATTTAATATTACCATAAGCCAAAGATCTTTTGAGAAATGTAAACCTTGGTATATAAAAATTAATAAACAACGAATCTCTTGTTGTAAAACTCATGTGCAATTTCGTTATTATTATGATGTTTTTCGATATATACGTTCTAATTTGTATACTGACGAAATTATGCAGGAATGTGGTATTAATATGCCACCTCAAACAATTAAGGAGTTTGTAGCAGGTTTGTTTTGTGAAACATCTACTGGATACTTATTTTATTCAAAAGCATGTATTTATGGGCAATGCGATAGATGTGGCAACTTTTCATTGTTAGGAGAATGTATGCATGAAAATATTTCACATGAATTTGGACAACAATTAATAGATGTGAAAAGATTCAAGAATGTTGAATATTCTTTAAAGGATGGAAAAATTGGAAAGCGTTGTGAGTTAGTCACTGAAAAAATTTGTGTGCATGCATTCATCAAAGATTTTAAGGATAATATTGTATCCAAATATGTCAAACACTCCCAATATGTTTGGTGGCTTGATGGACAATTTCGTTCATTTAAAAGCACATTTCCAATTGGAACTATCCTATCAATGGTTGTCTTTGCAGAAAATTATACTCTTGCTCCACAAGAGGAAATTTAATCTCATTATTATAATTCAGTGCAAGTGGCCATATTTGTTCATATTGTATATAGACATGCAGATGATAGTACAGAAGACAATAGAAATTTTTTGAGGGAGTATCATTTCTATTTGAGTGATAACCGGTTACACTCTTCAGAGTTTGTACAGTATTGTTTCACGAAATTTTATGAAAGTTTAAAAGAAAGAGGAATCCAGATGGCACAACATTTCATATGGTCAGATAATTGTACAAGGCAATTAAAAAATATAAGAATGTTTTATTGGCTATGTAGGGCTCACAAAGAAAACAATATCCAACATATGTGGAGTTTTTTTTAAGCTAGACATGGTAAAGGAGAACATGATGGAACTGGAGCATGTGTGAAAAGAGCTCTTGCTAGAGAGCAACTAAAATTTGAGGATGCAGCCAAATTTAGAGATGCACGTGCAATTGTGGATTGGTGTAATGAAAAATTATCTACGGGATCAAGTGAGAACTCTACAATTTGACAATTCTTTTAGTTAGTTGAAGAAGAGAATATTCCTACTCAACTTGATTGTGAGACAATAACTGGATCAACAAAATGGCATTCATTTAAGAGTTCAAATGCAAGCACATGGACTATATGGACTAGGGAGCTTGCATGTTTTTGTCAATTTTGTATTACAGGTGATTGGGGAGCATGTGAAAATATAGAATGGGTTGAAGAATGGAAACAAAGATCCTTGACACCTACAGAAACACAAGATCAACTTGAAACAACAATTGAAGATGATAATCAAATGTTTGCATCAGATGACTATGATCATGTTTCAGACCTTGTACAAGAAGATACTTTTATTTTCAATATTTTTTTATTGCCATTTTTTTTACATCTATATATAATTAATTATATATGTATGCATGTACAAATTTATGTGATTTAGATATATGTCACACTTTATTGAATTACATAATTTTTTTTAGGACATGTGTATGTTGTTGTTGCACTTGAGGGCAATGAAGAGGAAACCGAGTATGGTTGGCTCGATGTGTTGAGACAAAACAAAATTTGTTACATCCTAGAGTAGATGACGATAACATGGAGTATCCAACAGGTTATGTGGTTGTTGTTGGCACTTGGCTATGAAAATATCTAATAAGAAGGAATGGTTTGCCTGTATTTGAAGATTATGAAACACATAAGAAGATCATACACTACTCACATTTGGTTGTGGCAACAAATATAAAACTAGTCAGATATCAAGGCAAACCTTCTAATAAACAGTTATGGATACTTTCGATGGAAGAACATGAGTCAATTATAGATGCATTACAAAAAAAAGAGAATGCAGATGGTACAATGGAATAAATTTTTAGGTATGTAAACCATACTCTTACATCCCCTAAATCCATCTTCTTAAATGTATCCTATAATGTTATCTATTTACATGTAATGCATCAATGTTTTGTCTTTTTGGTCTATAAATTCTTTCATTCTCATTTCACCTTCTATATTATTCCCCTTGTCTTAAATTTTGTATCGACTCATGTAAATATATAGTTAATTTACTTGTACATTTGAACATTATTTTTGCAGGTGTACCCTAGACAAGTAGTCAAATTTGCATGATTGTCAATAGAAGTTTTCACCATACAAGTATGTGAGGTCATTTTTGTAGTCTTCAACTAAAAGTGAACGCAAATTAGGTAATTGTATATACTTACATTATGGATTTCACATTCAACATGTTATCTAGTTACATAATGCATCAATGTGTTGTGTTTTTGGTATATAAATTCTTTCATTCTCATTTCACCTTCTATATTATTCCCCTTGTCTTAAATTTTGTATCAACTCATGTAAATATATAGTTAATTTACTTGTACATTTGAACATTACTTTTTGCAGGTGTACCCTAGACAAGTAGTCAAATTTGCATGATTGTCAATAGAAGTTTTCACCATACAAGTATGTGAGGTCATTTTTGTAGTCTTCAACTAAAAGTGAACGCAAATTAGGTAATTGTATATACTTACATTATGGCTTTCACATTCAACATGTTATCTAGTTACATAATGCATCAATGTGTTGTGTTTTTGGTATATAAATTCTTTCATTCTCATTTCACCTTCTATATTATTCCCCTTGTCTTAAATTTTGTATCGACTCATGTAAATATATAGTTAATTTACTTGTATATTTGAACATTACTTTTTGCAGGTGTACCCTAGACAAGTAGTCAAATTTGCATGATTGTCAATAGAAGTTTTCACCATACAAGTATGTGAGGTCATTTTTGGAGTCTTCAACTAAAAGTGAATGCAAATTAGGTAATTACATATATATATACTCATATATTTCTCATCCATCCTCTAAAGACACCTGCTTGTACATCCCCTTAATTCATCCTCTTAGCTCCCCTTATGCCATCCTCTTACATCCCCTTAAGCCATCAAGTTTTATCTTATACTTTGTAAATTGACTTGTGTACATCTCTCCAAGTAAGCTATCCTCTTTTGTATCCCCTTAAGACATCCTCTTCTAGCTCCCCTTTTAATTAATCCTCTTATACATCCCATAAAGCCATCCTCTTATGTATCCCCTTAAGACATCCTCTTAGCTCCCCTTAAGCCATCGTATTACATCCTCTTTTGTGTTATCTAGTTACATATTGCATTAATATTTTGTGTTTTTGCTACATATTTTTTCATTCTCATTTACATTCATTATTTCTTGCAGGTGTATCCTACAAGTAGATTTTTCCATGATTGCCACTACAAGATTTCATCATAATGTAAATGGTAGATCAATTTTGTAGTCATGTCAAACTAACAACATGGACCTATAAGCTAATTGTATAGATATACTCATATGTTTAATAATGGACCTATTTTTTGTTTTGAGACTCTTTTTATGATCTATGTATTTAATTTTCATGGATTGAATATTATTTTATGCTTGCCACAAATGATATTAGTGTAGAGGTTCAATAAGTATATAGTTTGTATTTTTCCTATCATTTTTGTACCCACTTTAGCTATGTTTTGAGATGTGTTGATTTAGCATTTATTTTATATTATTTAAATGCACAAAAGTTGAAAAGACTTGTATAGAACCTATCCATCTACTCACTCTAACTCTCATTCATTCATGATTGTGTAGTAGTGTCATGATAGTTAAAGGGAAATAGTCCTAGGACAGTTTGCATATTTGAAATGGTTTAATATCACCTCTATGAATGCCATAGTCCTCCTCTATATCCTTCAATCATTGTCTTGAATAGTCTAATGCTATCACTAATAAATATGGGACTGTGCTATCATATTACCTAGGTGTAGTCATAAGTATCATGGTATGGATTGAGTCATTGGTGTTGTAGAGTTATTTACGACTGCTAAGGTAATAATGAGGGTTATCATGCATAGGTAAGGTAGTAAATAGTCATTATTTCAAACTAAATGACTACCATAAAGGTTACTCATTGTCATAGCAAAGAGAAGATTATTGTCATGCATGAAGATTATTGCCATATCCAATCTAGACTATCATAAATCATTGAGATGTTCTCATAAGAGCAATTCAAATCTAAAAATCAGTCATAATGAGGTTATATCATCTAAAGTCCATTGCAAAAATCCATATGACAATAATAAAACAAATAGGATAGTCATGAAACAAATAGGACACTCATGAAACAATAAAGTAATCATGTTAGTCAAGAGGTTTTCACAGTGATTGATGATCTTATATCATTCTAAATGGTCATAAGCTAGTTAGATAGACATGTATTTATGGAAACAAGTGGCCTTCATGAAATTCATAAGAGGCTACCAAACCAATTATGGATTGTCCTAATGAAACAAGAGAGGACTGTAAAATGCATAAGTGGTCATCCAAACACCTATATGATTGTCATAACAATCCCTAAAGCCACTTGCCTTCATGACCAATTAAAGATGTTATTAAGAACTTGAAGATAATCCCTAATACCCACTCAATAGAACTACTAAGAGAATGTCCAATCAAACCAAGACAAGAATCTACATACCAAAAGGAATCTCAAAAATGAAATAATTCCCTAGCACTAGAAACATTATGAGTAATCAATATAAGGGATTAATGCACCAACATTGTCAACCAATAAGGTATAAAAGAGAAGATCTCAAGAGAATGTATAAATACAAGAAGAGATCACTTGGAGAAGGCTACTAAAGCTAAACACATGAAACTGGAAGTTCTGGAAAGAGCGGAAAATGGATTGTCAAAAATAAGAAAAATGAAGGGGCCTTGATAAGGTATATACTATCTATTGAAAATTTGAAAAAATTATCTACACATTAGATATTCACATGTACATATGAGAATCCATCAAAGCATAATTGAAAGTGGATTTTTGTAAGATGTATTAGTTGTAAGTGCTACTTCTGATCACCACAGCCCTCACAAGATATTATGCACAAAATCTCTCTTGAATAATTTCAAATTGTGATAATTTTTTTTGTAGCTTATATTGTGTGGATAAGATTTGAATTTCCTTCTAGTTTCTCTACAAGAATTGAATGCTTCATTTGAATAATGTTTTGAATGTTTTTTTAAGGAAGAATTTGTTTGGACACTATCAAAGTGAGCCTAACATCCTTATCATTTAATCATATTTTGTGATTCACTTTACCATATGTAGCAAATTGGACTAGGTATGTTACCTTATGAAGAAGATTAGTCCAAATTTTGTATTGAATTGCTCACATAGTGGGTTGAGCCTTACACCGTTGTATTTTGTAGGTTGTTTCAACTTTTGAAGAAAATTGTAATAGGTGCACTTATCTTTTGAAGAAAATCACTCTAGCTATTGCATTGGATTGCACACATCTCATTTTATTGCCAAATTAATTGTTGTATTATAGAGTATGTATGCTTGTGTACACTAGACTATTAGAGTGAATGACCTTACTTTTTGATTATGCATGCATCTACATGAACCCCATCTTTAGTTCCAACATTGTTGCTACTATAACTACGAAGTCTACTTTAACACATACATGAAGCGAAATGCAAGGTTTATCCTAGGTAAATTACCTTGTTATAAAGTGCCCTAAATTTTGGCTCAAGTTTTGCTAGAGAATGTCCTAAGTTTTATGAAGTTTGACCAAATTTTGTACAAGCAAAACAACTTTTTCATCTTTCTTCTACTAGTAGTAGTGTATTTGGAGTTGGACGAGCAATTGGAATCTATTAAAATATGAAATATTGGAAAATATAATAGACTTCAAAATTAGAGAATCCTTTTGCACATACATTGCAACCCTTGTAGCTATGCCAAATGACATGCAAATAATTGTCCCATTGCACACTCCTCTTATGAGAAATGCAAAGATCATGGACTATTATGTGATTAACTACAATAGTCTAGCAATTAGTTTGAAAAGGAAACAAAATGAAAATGTACAACTAACAACCCAAAAGCTTCCAAAATGATTGCCAAATGTCACTAAAGAAGAGTGAATTGCAATATGAATGATTAGGAGTAGCAACTAGAAGTTCTACTCAAAACGTGTTTGAAGAACAAATCTAAAACTTGTGGATCATCAACTATCACATTATAAACTCGCATAAAAAATTAGTTTGTTGCTTCACCATTAGATGGGCACTTTTTTGTCCTTTTTAACTAATGCAAATTGATTTATGATTATTATTCAATCCAATCACACAATTAAATTTAACATTTTCTAACAAAAATAAATAAATGAAAAATAAAAACTTCCAAGAAAATAATTAATTTTTCATAATTAGTCACCCATTAAAATTGAATTGAAAGATAAACTAATCCATTATTATTATCATAATTAAATTCTCCTCTCATATCCCAAATTTAGACATAATCTATTAGATAATTACAACACCAAACTTATCTATTAGATAATTGTAACACCAAACCTATCTATTCCACTATGTAAATTAACTTAATTTAGGTTTGTGAGGTGATGTATTAGAATTTTGAATTTTGAATATAAATATAAATGAAAACATTTAATTAATTTTGGTAGTTATTAGATTGTTCACTATTTCAGTTATAACTATTGAACCATAATGCATAATCACTTCTTAAATTAAAAAATGTAGTAGAGAGAAATCTTCTAACATGTCTCAATTAAATAATTTATAATCTAGAAGTGAACTTGATGAAGCATATTTAACATATTATCTAACATACTAAAATGTTCAAGCATATAGTCAATAATATATACATGTAGATCTATCTAGATAAGTCCATGAAATACTATAAAATATAGGTAGGACCCATGAAATGTGTACTAAAACATCTACTCATAGTCAGCATATAAATAAATACAAATCATAGTTCATGAAATACTGAAATATATCTAGAAGTACATGTAATAGCAAGTTCGACATATATAGTCAAAGTCTTGGCACGACATATATAAAAAATAATGCACATCATACAGTTCAGTCTATGAAATAAATATCTATGTCAGGTATGATCATCACTCAAGTTCAAATATGAAAGAGGCCTCTTTCTTCCTCGTGAAATAGATGGATCTACCTTATGCTGCACACAAGAGAAAGAAACTTGCAATCAAATTTAAAAAATTTAAAAATGACACAACATGTGCTTCTGAAATGTAAATTTCATTTGATTGAAGATTTAATTTAATTTATAAAATACTCATATTAAATATTTAAATCTAGACTTTAATGTATGATTAAATTACGGCATATGATGTTGGTCATCTCCTCCCACATTCTGTTGCCCAAGTGATCGTAAAGCATCAGGTGCTAATTCCTGGATATTCAAATTTAAAACTCAAGAATTAGGTTACCATCCAAATTTAATTTAATTTATAAAAAATATGAAATTAAATATTTAAATGTAGGCTTTAAAGTGTGCATTTAAATTACCGTACAATCATGCTCATCTACTCCCACATTTTGTTGTCCAGGTGGTATAGTTGTTTCATCTTCTTGACCAAAAGTTTGACCTACTAATTCCTAGAATTTCAAATAAAGCAAGTTTGAAATAAGTTAGAATTTATTTAGCATATAAAGACCTAGAAATTGCACATAGGAAATTTAGCAAAGTTTAGGACCTCAAAATGTGTGGATGGCTCATGAAATTGTCCCTGACTAACAACCTGACCAATAGTCGCACTCCTATCATCCTGCACTTACATATATATGGATGCATATATAAATTTATATAAACTCAAAAAAGAAACTTAGTACAAATTTAGTACAATTTTTTAAAACACACACCAAGGAATACTCAAGCATAACAGTTGACGATGGAGGATCAGTGCAAGAAACACCTGACCCACGTGGTCGGTCAGACATGGGAACTACCACATGCCCTGAGCCTCGCTACAACAGTAGTGTTTCACATACATGTACATATAGTTATTTATTTATTTATACACTTGTTAATTTAAAATATAATATTGATAAGTTTCAAGAAAAAAATTTAAACTAGAATTAGATACATATGGTTTTACCATTAAGATATATTGGTTTACCCCGTAAGGTGTGCCAATCTCTACAGTTGTCGATGCAAAACTCAGTGTATCAAATCGTGATGTGGCCCTAGAGCGACTTGAGATCTGTACAACAAATAGTTCACAATTATATATTAATTCATTCAATTATTTATATAAATTTTGATACGTTCACATTATGCACTTGAAATATTTAATAAAATGTGGTCAATGTACCTATGTAGGATTATCATCTGAATATAGTAGATCCAAGTATGACTCCACTTCTGTTGTAGCTGCATCTGATGTGGATATAGGAGTAGGACCATAACACAGTTGATTGCAATTTGTACACAAATGTGCCCCTGACATGTCTGAGGCTTTATGATGAGATGCATCGACTCCTCCATGATGCTCTCCACCACTGAATTCATCTGCCATGTGGGCAGCTTGTTCAGTGGGATTGCCTGAGAGTCTACTCAATGCTCCTAATGTCGACAACACTGCCTAGTGCTGAATAGGTGCAGGAATAGTGGGCAAAACAGGAGCAACCATAGGAGCAGAAGGAACGGGTTGATTGGGGTCAACTCATGCCCCTGGTTTGTGTTGTGGCATGCCACGACCAACACCCTGAAATTCTCTCATATCAAAATAATTAGGTTTTTTACCCAATTGAAACTCCACCCATAATTTTCTCAAAAAATATAGCAGTACCTCATAATTAGCATGTGGTGGGTGATCAAACACCATCCACCACCAATCCCAAAAATGTCTCGAAATCGCCTCATGCCTACACCACTTAATTGATATTCTTTTTTTGTTGTAGCTATAGGTTGATTAGTTTTTGGGTGACAAAAAAATGGGGCTAATGTTTGTTTTGTTATGTGGAGATCATGGATGTCTTTATATGAAAGACCATCTGCATAGAATTGCCTCCTCTCCTCCTGCCAAAGGTGAAATCTATTTAGGTCTGCATCGATAGACCTAACAGAATCAATAATGGTTTGCATCGAAGATGCAAACTGAACCACATGAGGAGGCATCAAGTGAGGTTGATTATTAATCAAATTAATGTTTTCCTCAATTGCATTAATATTTTCATTAATGCTTTGCTGCAATTTGGCCTCATCAAGTGGAAGGGGTGGGGGGTTTTGAGGTGGATCACGGGGTGGGGGGTTTTCATAAAGAATGTCATCTATTAAAAGTTCATCTAGACTCTGGTCATCCATTAGATGTCTCCTGCAAATTTCCAAATACATCCATATGAAAAACTTACAAATGTATAATTTCACAAATATATACATATTGAAAACTTACAAACAAATATCTATAAATTTAAACTTAATCTAATAGATCTATAAATGAAAGTTTAAAATATCCATGAATTTAAAGAGCAAGTAATACTTGAAAATTAAACATGCACAAGTTTATCATATAATATGATCAAATGATGATGCCTCAACCCTAAATATATCTTGTATACCCTTATTTAATCTATCTTCTCAAACACATCTCCCATGCACAGTTTATCATTGTCATTGAAAATCAAAGGACTTCAAAAAGAAGCCAACAACTTATTAAAAGGTCATGCACCTACTGCTTGAATAAAACTACTCTACTATTAAAATAATGAGATTGATATTTCATGAGATGTAAGAGTTCTAATGCTTGGTTTAACCCTCTATCTCTTCCATTCAATCACACCACCATTTTCCTAAGTGATTGCTTTACCTTCACAATTTGAACAACCATGATAATCTTGTGAAGGAAAGATTTAGGAAGGACAAAGGTGGCTTTTTCACATAAGATGGGGTTAGCACAATATTAACGGTTTTGCAAGGGGGTAAAGGGGGATAAATTAAAGGGAAATTAAAGGTAGGGTTAGGACATTGAATAGGGATAAAAATTAGATGAAAATGGACATATAGAAACTCTAAATGTAAGACTGCGGGAACAACATAGGAAAGGGGAACATGGATGGCTAGGGGTGATTTAGGCTAAGAAAAAGGGGCCAAAATGACAGAAGACACACACAAACATGTTAAGGCTGATATGGACACAAAAACATAATAAGGAATTTGTAGGGTGTACATTAATTTCATTAGAACATGCATATGCATGCTTGTGTACATCTTATTGTGAGGTCTTGTAGGTTTATTCATGGTTTCTAAGAACTTATTCATATTTCTTCATTTCTTTTTAATTATCCTATTAGAGAGACCTCAAGGATCACCCTCCAAGGTTCTGCAAATCTTGAAAAAGAAGAGGGGATACCATACACTATGACTTGGCTCAAAGTTGTTCTCTCCTTGTCGATGTTTCATATTCTCTACCTGAGATATTTTATTCCCCTTTTCTTAGTTAGAGTAATATTTCTAGAAGAGAGGGATTATATTTTTAGTAGCAAACAAAATCTAAAGATACATCAAATTTACATGCTTTTGTGGGAGAAATACATACACAAGACAACTTGAATCTCATTAAGACAAATGCTTGGACTAAAAGCCTAATCAAACAAACATGAAACCCCAGTGTATAATATTTCCAATCACTTGTCAGTGTAGGGTTTACCAAAGCAATAAGGCACATAAGAAACATAAAAATTTGCACTTTGGGGCATGGGCCAACAACCTCCTAGGTCTAACCCCATGCAACTAGTAATATGCAAGGGCTCATCACTAAAGATTAGACTAGGCTAGTAATGATATGATAGATGGGTATGGATGCAGATGAGTTAATAACTTTTGAAGAATGTATTTCTTTTCAACGTGGTTCATGGTAAGCTAACTCTTTGGAACTCAACACTTGATGAATGAAAACATGAAAGATCCACCTACAAGCCTATAGGAATCAAAAGTGGGATTTGATATTAGGAAAGTGGGATGAGAAATACAAGCATGGACAAATCATGGAATTCTACATAGCATAAGCTAATAGAAATGTGGATAATGAAAGTTACAGAATACAAGAATAATGTGACTAGGTCTATGAAATTGCTATAGGCAAGAAGGTGAGGGTAGACAAGAGAAAAAGATACTATGAAAAATATGAGAAGATATGAGTAGGACATATGATGAAATATAAAACATGGAAATACAAGTAGGATATATATATTACCAAAAGGGATTTATCAATATCAACAAAATCTATTCCTTCTAGAATGCATAAATGAAAGGTACATCACTAGGTACATCTATGGCCATGTGATAGAGTCAAGTAGCGAGGAGATGAGAATTGATAATGTAATAGAAGATGGTCATAATATACATATATCATGTGGAAATCTATGATAGTAAGATACATGTATGAGTCATAGGGGGATCAATAACACTATATAAAGAGATTATGATAGCTATCATAACAATAAGATATGATGATAGAGATAAATAGGAGAGGAATAAATGACTTATTGTGGCATAGATGATATAAATAATGAATGTATAATATGTATAAGAAAGATGTATATAGACAATAAGAGATGATTGAGATAGGAGATGGGGGTACAAAAAAGAGGCAAATAGAGAGGTGCAATGATCTACTATAGGATATATGGGAAATGAAAACAAAGGGTTCTAGTGCCCGATGGAGTCAATCATAATAATACATAAAATGGTACTATGAATATAGACTCATCATTGTCTAGAACAACACAACCATGGGGAAGAAAACTGTAGGATAAAAACACAATATATGACAAGGGCTAAAGTGGATAAATGTGTTATATTTAGGTCAACATGAAGAGGTCCCTAATGCTTTGCATCCTCCTTAAACATGGTCAAGGAAGGATATGGATAATAGGTACAAAGAAGAATCAGGGTAAGAAACAAATAGAGGAAAGAAAAGGAGTACCAAAAAACACATCATACGCTGTCCCCCAAGTGTTGGCATGTATAATAGCTCATCCACATAACAAGGGACAATAAAAACAAACATAAGAATAAGGATGAGAGAAGATATGTACAAAAGTAGGGTAGATCTAAAGAGGCATCTAAGGATCACAACCAAGTGGGACTTTATTAGCCATAAGATCATCATGCTCTAAATCAACATTTAAAGATGTTGTCAAACTAGCTATCTATGTCAACACAAGCAGTAAAGATGGATGAAAATGGTGGCTTGTGGGCAAGACTATCAAGCATACTATCAGGTGGTGGTGGAACAATGTGTAGTGTGGATGATGTCTCAACAATGGTGGTTGCAATGGAATTAATAGAAGGAAAATAATGCTCAAAGCGGAGAGAATCTAGGAGATGGAGAACTGTGTAGTCAATGGGCATGGCATGGGATTCAAATGAAACTATGGGATCCTCAAAAGCAATAACAGTTGTAGAGGTCATAAATGGAATACTAGTAAATGATGATGAAGATATATAGTAAAGTAATTATAAGATATTTCTATTAGTAGTTTGCATTTTTAGGAGGACGGAAGAGTGGCTTGTTTGGAATTTCAAGTCAATTCAATATAAAATTTTGTTTGACCACAACAATTCAATTCATAAAGCTTCTTTTGAATGCTATTATGTTCCTGTTAGAAGTCACTGAAAAGTTGAATGCATTCGAATCATACTCACACACAGTTAAATCTTTATAATTTGGTTTTTTAGGGTTTATCGTTTAGGTATTTAGGGTTTGCAGTACAACATGGTTTTAGGGTTTATAATTTAGTTTTTTAGGGTTTATAGTTTAGGTTTTTAGGGTTTGTAGGACAACATGGTTTTAGGGTTTATAATTTGGTTTTTTAGGGTTTATAGTTTAGGTTTTTAGGGTTTGCAGTACAACATGGTTTTAGGGTTTATAATTTGGTTTTTTAGGGTTTATAGTTTAGGTTTTTAGGGTTTGCAGTACAACATGGTTTTAGGGTTTATCAAAACATACAATCACAAAAAAATCATAAAACTCTAATAACAAGTGAAACCCTAATTTTCATTTTAATCCTACAATCCCCCAAAAAAACATAAAAAACAAGTTAAAACTAGCAAACAACCAACCTGGAGGAGCTCAGTAGTGTCGAGGTGGCGGGCGGAGGTGATAGGGCAAAAAAAACTTTGGAGTTGCGCTGGTAGGGCCTTCAACAATGCATACCCGTTCTTTAGTTGTCGCTGTAGCTGTCGGCGTCACTGGAGGTGGAAGAAAATGAGCCCGCATGGCTGTTTTTTAAAAATATATACATTTTAAAAATGGGTACCTGTTTAGTAACACACACCTGAAGCTAAACGAGTACCCGTTTAGGCTCGAGTACCCATTACTAAACGGGTATCCGTTTAGGTTCGGGTGCCCATTCCTGTAGGGAATTTTTTTCCCTGCGCGACTTCCCCTACATGTGGACCGAGTTTCTTGCTTTTACCCCCAACCCAATCAAAATCAATATATCCTTCTAGGATAAAGTCAACATATCTTTGATATAGAATACCAAATTTGAGAGACCTTCTGACATATCAAAAGACTTGTTTTGCAGCTTGCCTAAGTAGTAAGTTTCTTGTTTGGATTAGGATCCTCTCATGCTAGAACTTCTTCTTTATGAAGGTTGATGTGGGTCGTTTGGATTAGGATCTTTATTGGTCGATGGATTAGGATCTATATGGGTTGATGGATTAGAATTAGCTTTTCTTAGTTCTTGGTTGGGAAGTTTGGCTCATATTCCTATGAGGTACCTAACCATGAATCTTTGTTGTGAAATTTAGTGTTAATGAGGTACCCCAATCATGGCATCTTCATTTTGAAGCAAGAAGTGAGCTAGTTAGGCATGGACTTGTTTAGTGTTAAGAAAACCATTGTGATTATCATGGTATTCATTTTGATCATGATATTATTTTTGTTCAACAAGGCTAGCATCATCATCATTTTCAAAGGGGTTGTTAGCTTGATTAATGAACTCATCGAAAAAAGGGTCCATAGCCCTTGTTTTGATTAGGCTTTGGTTTTGATTGTTTTGGTTTTGAACTTAGCATGGGTTTAACACAAGGGAGATGGCAAAGAAGACGCAACAACCTACTGTGGTCAAGTGGGATTGTTTGGCTTGTGAGCTCACAAATATACTTGACTTGGTCGTAAATAGTATCAGCCCAATATCTTAAAGTGTCAAGTACAAAGAACTGGGACCATACCCCTAACCTACTATCATGTTTTCAGAAGTACAATGTAACTTCCCAAGGCTAACCGCTTATCAAGGCATCACGAGTAAAAACAATAGAAAGGCTTCCTACTAAGTTTACACAAGACTCAACTAAGCTAGCCCTCTATATACCCAAAGGTAAGTGAGGCCTAAGTTTGTGTGACAAAAGTGTTGTCTAATGGCTTTGCCTGAGAGGGTAACATCCCTCCTCCTTCACTTGGAAAACTATAATATAGATGCCAGCTTAGCCTAAAATGATAGCTCCTCAAAATTCTATAGCTCATTAGATCACAAACTTTAGCTAGTGCTTGGTGATGAAATCCAACTAAACCCCTCAAAAAATGAAAAATAAAAAGGAAAACTTACTTTTAATTTCTAAGATCACTCAAAAGTTGAGAAAAGAACATACACGAGGTCCTTGGGTGATGCAAGTGAAGAGGTTGCTTTTGATCCTCAAGACTGCCTTGCACTGTCAGAAGATAACATAAACAACGAAATCATGAACACAAAGACAAGCAAGACAATTGTTTTTGATCCTCAAGATCATCCTAGGATGCGAGAGGAGAGCATACACAACCAACTTGCACACAAATATAGTAAACAATGTAATTTCCTCATTAACCAAAAATGTGAATGAAATTGATTTAAAAATTTAGTCTTTGATATGTGAACCTGCACACAAGGCTTAGTAGTTTGATTGATCTAGGTCTTGGACATAAGAAAATGTCTGCACTCAAAGAATTAGCAATAAAAATGATCCCTAAAAAATTAGAAAATAACCTTGTCAAATTATAGAAAATTGAGGTTACTAGCAAATTCCTTGATGAATTCACTCCCTTGTTTCTTGTTTTTCTATGTCAAGTCTTTTCCTCTCTTTTTGAGGAGTTGATTCTACAATTGTATATTATTTTTATCCTCTTCTTGATGAAGGATCGCCTAGTGTGATCTGAAACATCGACTCAAAATAGCTATACACAGTTTTTTCCAAAAGAAAAGTATTCATTATATGGATTGCAAAAATATCATGTCTTTAAACAAATTCCTTATGATTTTCTAATCATTTAAAAAAAAAATGCTACAACTCGACCTTGTATGCAAAAGTTATGCCTATTAAAAATATATATATACAAATGTACCTTCAGGCTGAAAAATTGGACATTTGGAGCAATACCTAAAAAATCACTTGATCCAAAACAAATATGATGGAGAGCTTCATAAGATAAGTTGTCCACTGCTGGCACCATCAGTAGCTTTATGGACAGTGCTTCAGGATGGCTGCTGTTGCTGAAATGCTTGCTTTTTGTTTCAGAATGGAGATGCTATTTTTTATTGTTATTCAGGACAGCTCTGTGTTTGTACCCAGTTCAGCTGTGTGTATATAGTCCGAACAGCACGTAGGTCTAAGTTCTTATTGTTGCTGTCTATGTTCTGTTTAGGTTCTTGATGTATTATTTTGGCAGCACTCTGCTACCTGTATCTTATGTAGTATTTGCATATTTTCAATAAAAAAAACAAATAAAAAATCTGCCTCCATATGCAAAAAATTATGTTAGTTTAAAAGAAATCACCTCCTTGTGTAAGAAAAGAAATACCCTTCGGGCACAGGGGTAGGAACTCCCGATGGTGGTGGCACAAAGGGTAAGGAGCGAGGGGGATTGAACCAATGGCGCAAATGGCAGAGTTAAGTGCTAAGTGCTTATAAAAGGTAGTGGGCCTAGCCAAATGGAAGACCACCTAATAGTTAGTCAGTGTACCTTCCATTGTATACCAACACTGCAGGTACGGGAGTTTGCAGACCCCATACTCTGCAATAAAACAAAAGATTTTATTTTTAAAAATAAAACTTAAGATTTTAAAACATATACCTCTACAGAAAAATCATGCCAACGAATAGGAAAAGGAAATATGCTACAGAAGCCATTGACAATGATAGTGCCTACATATAGACTGTAGGAATTCGTATGGAAATGGTACAACCAAAACTAAGGTACCCACAGAAAAAACCTCTATTCTATAGGGTTTATTATCGATCCTTAAGGTTTTTCAGCATTCTAAACTTAATCATGAGATTTGTTTTTCTCTATGATATACCCAACAAAACTTCTTAGCCAATTCTCTTTTAAAAAGAGGCAAAAATCTGTAAAATCAAGCTATTGAAATTTTTCAAAACCAAGATTAGACAGGGGATAAAGTCCCACCACGGGTGCCAAAATATATATACCAAATTTAAAATAAAACAAGAGGAAACTAATGAAAATCTAAGATTCCTTATTCTAACTATAATCTCCAATTGAACATGAAGGAAACCAAATCACAAGATTTATTTTCACTTACCACATGAAGAATCTCCTTTGTTGTATGGATTTGCTCATGATGTGTGATTGCTCATAAGATTGTCCTAGATTGTGGTAACATGTACTTATCAAGATTCAATGAATGCTTGATTTGATGGAAGATTGATGATCTCGTGATATTTCAACAATATATACCTACAAATCTTAGCCCCCTTGATTTCACTAAGAATGAAGTCTTATTTATAGAAGTGTTGATGAAAAGATGGATGGTTGAGATTCGGTTGAAACAGAGGGTTGAGATTTGGTTGAAACGGAGGGTTGAGATTGATTAAGATAAGCTTCTTGTCTTCTAGGGCAAGCTAAGAAGATGAACAATTGAGATTGATTAGATGGATAGGATTAATTGAGATGACTTGAGGTTGCTTTTAAGGCTGTCTTTATGTGAATAGTTGAGATTTACCCATATAATGTGAAAATGAATGGTTTGAGATTTATTAGTTGACTAACTTTATTTATTAGTTGGTCATGTGACCATTTGAATTTTTTATTTTCTTATTAGTAGATGATGGAAATAAAATTTTATTTATTTATTAAATGACAAAGTGGAAATTAGATTAGGGAAATGGATTTAGTTATTTATTTAAGTGATGAAATAGGATTTTAGACTTATTAATCAAATAATAAAATTATTTATTTAATTAGTGAAATGGAAATGTAGGAGATTAACTTAATTAAATAAATATAATTTATTTAATTAATTTGGTGGTGTGGGGATGTGAAACATAGCCTAAGTAATTAAACAAGACTAATTTGTTTAATTAATTAGTGGTGAGATTATATGAACATGTGGCTATATTTAACTAAGATGGTGTCAAAAATGTCAAAATTAGTAAATTAAAATGGTGATAATGTCAACATGAAATTAGAATTGCGTTATGATGCACTCTTAGGTGTGATGTTAAGTTACGAAATTTAAGTGTCTACAGTTATCTTTCTAAGCATTTAGAATAAGAGAACTCTTATTCTTTTGCCATATGGCATGAAACAATTCCTAGCTTAGAAATGAATTTAATAAATCTCAAATATGTCCTCTAAGATCCTCGAAATACTGATCAACAATTTCATCTTTACCAATTGACTTTTTGTCAACATTTGGCAAGGAAGGAAAGTGTAGACGATGCACTTAGACTCTAGGAACACTTAGTAGGATCCATAGCTAATTCAATTCACGGAACACATTACCCAAGAAACAACAAAATATCTCCTATCTTACCCCTTACAATGCTTTTCACAATTCAAATTTCAAAGACGAGTAAATATAAGGAACTAACAAACATTCTCAAGAGTCTTCGAGTTGATACGTCAAATTATGAATGAGAATTAAAATCTTGACTCATGTAATGGCTCTCTGGATTGCCTCAGTGACTTGAGAACTCTATATTTCATTGATTAATTTTTACAAGTAGTCATTCGTTGGAAATTTCAAAAAGTTAAGCCTTCAAAGCGTAGAGTGCAACACATTTGAAAAACATAAGAGACCGAGGGATGAGATTAAACCCTGATCGATCAATGGTCATTGAGACATCTATAGATCCAAACTTACACACCTAAACAATTCATAGATTTATAGAAACCAATAAGAATATGCCACATTGTCATTTGCATCGAAGTCAAACGAGATCAACGACTAAAAAACAATTTATAATTTTGCCTAATCATCCATTTATCCACATAAGCATATCAAAAGTTACCAATTGTTTCAACAATGCAGCTTGAAGCTTTGCAATTAAAGGACATAAAACCAATGAAAACATTCCACATGCCCATGACACAACCAAGTACTTTCTTTTTACACTCATAGCAATCAAATATATCTTTCAAATTTCACTTCAACTCTACGTGGCTTTATCCTATGTAGTATCAACATATCACTTCCAAATGCACGTCTAACTTTGAAAATCAGCACATGACGAATGATCTGTAGGCATCCCTTGGGCCCACCCTTTGTTTCCAACCTTGCTCTCACAAGAGATACTTTTAGCTTAAATGTGATCCAATTAAAAAGATACAAGTCAGCACAATAACCTAAAAATATCTTTCGTGGAATTCACTTGTAAATCTGACTTGGATTACTTTGGAAGATATGAAAATAGTGACTTACCGCCCAAACCAATCCATAGATCCTCAAACCCCTCTTTTTGGTCAACACACAAAAGATATAAGATAACAATGTATACTTTTGACTGATCAACCCGATAAAAACGAGAAAAGTTTACATCATGTTTAAACAAAAGAAAGGTTAATGTCAAATTACTAGTTGTGAATACTAAACATTTACATTTTCCATGACCACATGGAACCTTTTTAAACATTTGAAAGAGCCCTAACATAGACATGAAGTTCAACTAAATCATAGAGGTCGACAAACTATTCAAGGATTAGGCCAAACTAGACAAATACAGGGAGATACAGGCACTCAAGACCAAGCACATGCCATGTTAAAGAAAACTTAACATAATTTAATCCAACACTATCTTTGTAGTGGTGGGAAAATTTTCTAAACTGGCACATTTCATTCCTTGTCAAAAGTCAAATGGCGAGTCCAAGATAATGAATTTGTTCTTCAAAGAGATAGTATGATTGCATGGGTTGTTACAATGCTTTACATCATATAGGGATATGAAGCTCCTTAGCTATTTATGGAACACATTGTAGAGAAAATTGGGCATATAGCTCAATTACAATTTTGCATATCATCCACAAATGGATAGATAGACAAAGGTTGTCAATCTTTGGTAATCTACTCAAATGTTTGGTAGGAAAGAAGCCTACATACAAGGACTTTGTGCTAGCACAAGCAGAGCTTGCATAGAACTCAGTAGATAGATCTAGGAAGACACCATTCCAAGTAATGTATAGGACATTCTCGAACAGTGTCATAGATTTGTTAAAGGTGGAAGATGGTAGAGGTGTATGCACATAGGCTAAAGACTTTAGGTAGCACATGAAACAATTGGAGAAGAGCATTGCAAGATACAAGTTGCATGTAGATGGGCATTAAAGAAATAAGGCAAACACATAAGCACATAGGCTATAAAAACTTTGCACAACACATGGAGGAGGATCATGTGTAAGTCAAGAAGCAATTGGAGAAGAGGAGTGCAAGTGATGGACGAGCATCTCAGGTGAACAAGCTATCCCGCATCAACCAAAAATATTTCAGTTTGTTTTATTCATTTTTTTGGTTTGCGTGTGACTTTGATGGCACCTCTTGGTCTTGCAGTACAAGTGGATTGAGCGAAATTACATATTTTCAGTTTGGGTTTCCAAGCACAACAAATTGCCTTCACTAAAACAATTGTTAAGTGAGATTGGTGAAGTTTCTAGACAAACCCTCTTACGAACAGATTGTTGACTCCGTCCTAGATTTGATGCCAAAGATTTCATAGTCATACACTTTAAAGTTTTGGAGAATCAATCATTTTGCAACTTCTACTGGAAATTTGGCGAAGTTTTAAAATTTCAATTTACATGAAGTTTGAGGTAAAACAGCTTGACGGAGGTCTTCTAGGGATGTTGAAATACATGTCTCTGCCAAGTTTCATGAGATTCTGAGCATTTGGTGTGGAGTTATGGATGAAGTCAATTTTCAGCCTTGGTACCCGTCGCAATGGCATACTTCAAAGCTTCCCATCTCTATAAGATAATTCTAGCTAAAATGCAAGGCATTATAGAGGATGATGAAAATGCAGATAAGACAAAATTATATCATTGTTGATCCCATTGTATATAGAAGACGTGTTGCATTATGTGTTTTATACTAGAATTGGTTGGGAAATTGGCAATGAGGGACAAGTTATGTTTGCAAATCCTATTCTAACTCCCAAGGCTATAAGAGAGCAGCTGGTGCAACTCATGTTCGAAACTTTCAACGTGAATGGATTTTATGCAACTGAACAAGCAGTGTTGTCACTTTATGTTGTTGGATGAATATCTGGTTGTGTTGATGTTGGACATGGAAAGATAGATATTGCACCAGTATGGGAAGGTGTTGTTCAGCACAATGCTTCGAAGAAATTTGAGGTTGAGGGCATAGATTTGACTAAATTGTTTGCATGGGAACTTTAGAAATCAAATACTCAAATCAACATTTACCTTTCAGTTGTTGAAATGTTGAAGGAGACATGCATACACTGCAAAAGATCTGATAGCATATGAAGAGAAACAAAGAACATTACATTGGTACTTAGGATTGCGGGACCCTCAACCCCTCCCTTTCGGGCCCGTGCGGTCTCTGGGGGTATTATGACCGGGGCGCCATTCACCATCAGTTCGAGCTTTTGGCGTAGTGATAGCCGGGTCGTGTACCAACAAATTGGCGACTCTGCTGGGGAGGGGTTCGAATCCCGCCCGATGTCCACTGCTCTCCATGTGTACAAGGTGCGCCTAGCAGTCCGTGTATGTCTGTATGGTTTACCGTCGGGCATACGCGGACTGGTGGGGGTATGTTGGTACTTAGGATTGCGGGACCCTCAACCCCTCCCTTTCGGGCCCGTGCGGTCTCTGGGGGTATTATGACCGGGGCGCCATTCACCATCAGTTCGAGCTTTTGGCGTAGTGGTAGCCGGGTCGTGTACCAACACATTCCATGCTGAAAAGCATACCTTACCAGATGTATAGGTAATATCATTGGGCAAGGAACGATACACTGTAGGTAAAGTTTTGTTTCAGCCATCCTTATTGGGAATTGAAGAGTATGGTATTGTTGAACAATTGATCCATTGTGCTTCATGTGTTCCTTTTGAGAATCAACAACATCTAGAAAATAATGTGCTTTGTAGTGACACTGCCACAATGTTTGTCTTTGATGACCGCTTTCAAAAGTGAAGCGCCACAATGGGAAGAATGAATAAGACTCGTGTCTATTCAAATTCCATGATAATCTTGTTTAGACTTGTATGGGTGTAGCAAAAATCAAACTCCAAAAATGACAAGAAGGTATGGTAGATAATAAAAAAGAAAAGGGAGGTCGATTTGGTTTTCAGTGGCTAAGAGTAAGGAGAGAAAAAGAAACAGAAAACAAAAAGTGAAGAGAAGTTGTACGTCGCCCAAAAAGGGACCAGATTGAATGAGAAAACATGGAATTGAGGTTGCTGTCCAAAAGGAGAGGGAAGATAGTGTGAAATGAAGTGTCTGATTTATGGAAAGTTGCCTATACAGCAAGACAAACGTCATTCATTTGAAGTTCAATAAAAACCAGCAGATCCTTGTAGAACAACAATGCCTAGCAAGAGAGAGAAAAGGAAGAAAGGCGCAAGAAGAGGGCAGAGAGAAATTCAATTCTGATGTGGAGAACGTCTGGGCAGTGCCTAAGTGGTGTATGGAAATGAGTTTGCTCCCACGAAGAGGGAAAATTGAAAGTTCTATGCATGTGGGAGAGGCCATGGAGGTCGATAATGTAAATAAATGTTTGTAGATATGTGAATTGTTGTTTTGAATAAGAATCAAGTTCTAAGAGCATTATTAGTTATAGTTTGCAATCTTGATAATGGCTTTTGATTGATATGTCTATTTGTGAATGTGTGGTTTGAGTAATTGGTTATGTGTCATGTGAGAGGGGAGTACCCTCTGCGTCATATGGTATCAGAGTAGGGGATCTTGAGAGTGGAGAGAATCCACTAAGACATGCGGGAAAGTGAAGTGGTTGTAGAGAAGAAGCTCATGTGAGGGTTGTTACAGGTAGGAGAAGTCCTGAGTAGCGAGAGAGCTTGAAGCCGCGAAGGAAAATGTTTTGCAGATTGTAGAGTGTGAGAAGTGATGGTGAAAGATTACAGCAAGTGAGATGGGGATATTGGTGAGAAGGAAACCTGTGATATGGGAGGGCTCGATGTAGTATGAAAAGAGGAAAATCTCTTTGATGGTGGCTAATATAATGCAAGAGTGGATAGATTGGAAGCAAGGCAGTGGAAAGAATTGGTCAAGCAAGATGAAGAGTTATGTGCAAGAGTGGTTGAAGATGAAGAGGTGGGTAGCGAGAATGAAGAGATTGAAGTTACAATGATGGAGCATGAGGATGTGGTTGTAGCAAATGGAAAAGATGATGACTTGTTGGCGTAAATTCAGCGATAGAGGAAAAATAGTTAGAGAAGATTATAGTGATTGAGGGTGAGAAACTTGTTGCAGCAGATGAAGGTGAGAAGATAAACATTGCAATGAAGGATGATGTTCGAATAACAAAGAATGAAGAGGTAAGTTTTAATTTTTCTACAAATTGTGATGAGAAAGTTAGGGATTTGCTTCTTGCTAACGTGAATAAGGAGTTAGTGGACAGAAAAAGAGATTATGTAGTTGCATATTGGTGTGTGGATAGTGCATATTTGTTTGTAGAAATTGTAAAGGATACTGCAAGATTTTGGTGGAGGTGATCGGTTTGCAGTGGGTTGGATCCCACGAAGAAGGAGAGGAGAGGGGAAATTATTTGGTGGAGAAGGACGGTACATGGTGGATGTGAATCCATGAGAGGAAAGAAGAGTGGTGAATGGAGTTGTGGGAGGAGGATGATGCTTGTGTTGGCGAGGTGCCAGAAAAAGAGAAAGAAGAGATGACCCTGTGCACATTTCACAGTGATGGAGTTCGCTACAGGTTGGTTGCAACTTCAAAAGGTAGTTTGACTACTTGGCTCCACTTTTGTGAGCCTATATTCACAAACTTTCTACCCGACATGTCTGATGCAAGAGCATCTCGGGCGAACAAGGTATCTCGCATCAACAAAAAAAAATTCAATTTGTTTTATTCATTTTTAGTTTGCGTGTGACTTTGATGGCATCTCTTAGTCTTGTGCAGTACAGGTGGATTGAGCGGAATTGTATATTTTCAGTTTGGGTTTCCAAGCACAATAGGTTACCTTCACTAAAACAATTGTTCAGTGAGATTGGTGAAGTTTCTAGACAAACTCCCTTATGAGCAGATTGTTGACTTTGTCTTGGATTTGATGCCGAAGATTTCATAGTCATGCACCTTATGTTTTTCGAGAATCAATCATTTTGCAACTTATACTGGCAATTTGGCGACGTTTTAAAATTTCAATTTCCGTGAAGTTTGAGGTAAAATGGATTGGTGGAGGTCTTAGGGATGTTGAAATACATGTCTCTGTTAGTTTTCATGAGATTTTGAGCACCTGGTGTGGAGTTATGGCCAAAGTCAGTTTTCAGCCTTAGCACCCATCGCAATGGCATACTTCAAAGTGTCCCATCTCTGTAAGATAATTCCAACTAAAATGCAAGGCATTATAGAGGATGATGAAAATGCAAATAAGACAAGTTTCAAGATATCGTTGTTAATCCCATTATTAAGGGTCATTGTCAAAAATTGGGATGCTATGGAAAACTTGTTGCATTATGTGCTTTATACTAGAATTAGTTGGGAAATTGGCAATGAGCGACAAGTTCTGTTTGCATATCCTATTCTAACTCCCAAGGCTATAAGAGAGGAGTTGGTGCAACTCATGTTTGAAACTTTCAACGTGAATGGATTTTATGTAACTGAACAAGCAGTGTTGTCACTTTACGTTGTTGGATGAATATCTGGTTGTGTTGTTGATGTTGGACATGGAAAGATAGATATTGCACCAGTATGGGAAGGTGTTGTTCAACACAATGCTTTGAAGAAATTTGAGGTTGAGGGCATAAATTAGACTGAATTGTTTGCATGGGAACTTCAGAAATCAAATCCTCAAATCAACATTGACCTTTCAGTTGTTGAAATGTTGAAGGAGACATATGCATACACTGCAGAAGATCCAGTAGCATATGAAGAGAAACAGAGAACATTCCATGTTGAAAAGCATACCTTACCAGATGAACAGGTAATATCATTGGACAAGGAATGATACACTGTAGGTGAAGTTTTGTTTCAACCATCCTTATTGGGAATTGAAGAGTATGGTATTGTTAAACAATTGATCTATTGTGCTTCATGTGTTCATTTTGAGAATCAACGACAACTTCTATAAAATAATGTCCTTTGTGGTGGCACTATCACAATGTCTAGCTTTGATGATCACTTTCAAAAGTGAAGTGCCACAATGGGAAGAACGAATAAGGCTCATGTTTGTTCAAATTCCATGATAATCCTATCTAGACTTGTATGGGAGTAGCAAAAATGAAATGCCAAAAATGACAAGAAGGTACGGTAGATGATAAAAAAGAAAAGGGAGGTCGATTTGGTTTTCAGCGGCCAAGAATAAGGAGAGAAAAAGAAATAGAAAACAAAAAGTGAAGAGAAGTTGTACGCCACCCAAAAAGGGACCAGATTGAATGAGAAAACAGGGAATTGAGGGCGTTTTCCAAAAGGAGAGGGAAGATAGTGTGAAATGAAGGGTTTGAGTTATGGAAAGCTACCTATACAACAAGATGAACGCTGATTCATTTGAAGTTCAATAAAAACCAGTAGATCCTTGTAGAACAACAACATTCAGCAAGAGAGAAAAGGAAGAAAGACGCAGGAAGAGGGCAGGGAGAACTTTAGTTTTGATGTGGAGAACATCTGGGGAGTGCTTGAGTGGTGTATGGAAATGAGTTTGCTGCCATGAAGAGGGACAATCAAAAATTCTATGCATGTGGGAGAGGCCATGGAGGCCGATAATGTAAATAAATGTTTGTAGGTCTATATGTGAATTGTTGTTTTGAATAAGAATCAAGTTCTGAGAGCATTATTAGCTATTGTTTGCAATCTTGATAATGACTTTTGATTGATATGTCTATGAGTGAATGTGTGATTTGAGTAATCGGTTATGTGTCATGTGAGAGGGGACTGCCCTCTGCGTTAGCAAGATATCAGTTGTGTGTAGATGAGCATCAAACAAAGAAGACTTAGAGAATGAGTAAGTTATAATACTTATAAGAAAGGAGTGATTTCCCAAAGGGATGTACAAAAGGTTAAAACCTAAAAAGATTGATCCATGCCCCATCATGTGTAATTTCTCTAAGAATGCATATGAGATTGAGCTACCAAAAGGGTTGGATATCTTAATGATATTCAATGTCTCTAATCTACGTTCTGTTGGGTGAATATTTTCTCATTAACTAACGGCAAAATGGCTATATCAGCCACAGCTATGATGAGAAATTTCTCTCCTCTCAGCAAGGGGAGGTTCCCTTTTCTAACTATTTTGAACTTATTTACAATAAAACTAACTTTGGGGTGATTTCATATCATCCATTTCTCTTTTTTCAGAAATGATGTTTACAATGCTCAATACAAAACTCAAAACAATTTCCTATCTCAAATATGATAACCAAGAAACCCACAAAAACACAAAGTTTCTCGTTGCTTCTTATGCCAATTGAAAATGAAAGATTTAAGAATAAAGTGCAGCTCAAAGTCTTCACTATATGCTGAGGTAAAATGACACAATCATGAACAATAATTTGTAGCCCAAAGTCTTCAAATTACTTTTCATTCACAAACTTAAACTCTAATCTCAAATATGAAATAGCAGCACAAAGTCTACAAATTCCGATTTGAATCACCTCCCAAACACTTGATATTCACGCTCACAATTCAAACATTCATATAAGATCAAGTGATAGAAAGGACATAAGAACAATTCTATAACATTCACAAACTTGCTCCAAGACAAAGATTGGATGCCAACTTGCTTCTTAATATTGCTTGAAAATTGATTTACAAAGTAAGCTCAAAGTCTCAAATTGCTCTTCAAAATGGCAGCGCTTCGCTTCAATAGTCAAAAGATCAATATTACAAAAGAGGCCCTCTTTATTTATAGGGAGGAGCCTAGAGCAAAATTAGGAAATCTATAACTACTTTGACTTATTCAACATAAGAGTCCTATTTGACTTGGGACTTCCTTTGTCTCACTTGTAATTACATTTTGGGAAAATACATGTGAATATGTCCAAATCAAAATACAAATTGCATATACAAAAATGAAAATAAACTAAGGCATGAAAAAGAATTTCAGCTGCCACCATGATTCTTTTTCAAAAAACTTTGGTACATAGTTTGCACTGTTGCCATCTCATATACATCAAGCCCAGCTGTATTGTCTAAAATGGTACGAGAACTGAGAACTACATCCTTGGTCGCCTTTATCACCTTCTCATGCTTTTCAAGGTTATCCTTCAGATTTTCAAAGGTTGAATGATGATCATAAAGATTATCCATTGAAACCACTGTAAGCACTTCATCTTCAAACTTCTGCTGAACCATTTTCTCAAAAGCATCAATCATCTCCTCTGCAGAGAGAAAATTGTGATCTTCACCCGTTAGAGTGCATGGTAGTTCCTCTAACCTGTGCAAAAGTGAGACATCACTATCTTCACTATTTTCTCATACTTGGCACAAATCATCAAGTAAGCCTCTTATCACATTGATGCGATGAGTCAGAGATTCCTTGGCCTTGAGATAAGACTCTCGATTTAAAATGACACCAATAGAAATCAAATTCTTTATCTTGATTTTCTTCATCTCAATCCATTCCTCTAAATTATTTTCTTGATTTTGAAGTTCCTGAGATAATGAATCAACAATATTATCCAGCTCAGCTTTTGCCTTTTCCATTTTTTTCCTTTATCTCTACTGTGGTCTTCAGGAGAACACTACCCTGTGCCAACAACCATTCCAAAATATCACCAACCACTCTTCCTCTAGCTTGAACCTTTTCTACCTTTTGAATCAAAGGGCCTTCTACAGTAAATGCCATGGGTTCCACAATCTCTAATGATTTCACTATCTTCTAAAGGATGGCAGCATGTTGCTCAACCTTTGCTTTGTATTGTTCCTTGTCCTTCTTTACCTCGTCAAATTTTACAAGCAGTGAGTTTGTTGTAGCTTGAAAATCTAACTTGATACCTTCATGAGTTAGCTTACCTAACTCAACTCTGGAAACAATATAATCATTCACATCAAAGGTATCTGTAGTAGCATCATCAGGTGGCATAGCAATCAGTTTCCATTTTCAGGCTATTCCTCATCCTTTTTCCCAGCAAGTGTAATAGATTAGAGTAGTTTATGTGAGAAATCCAAGGGAACCAGCCTTCTCTGGAGGTTCTTTTCCGTCATATGTAACCCACAAACCTGGAAAAGTTCCCATGTTTCACTAGTAAGTTGAGTTGCACAACTTGGCAAGGGTGCATTATTCAGTGATAACAATAATAACCCCCCTTAGTGACTAAACTAGAATCAATTCCAAATTTATCTTTAAACTTGACAAATATGGCTTTACCAAGTGGTTTAGTCATTATATCAGCAATTTCCTCTATTGGAGGACAATAATAAAGACAAATGTCTTCATTATCCACCAATTGGAAAAAGTAATGATGATGAAATTCAATATGCCTAGTTCTTTCATGATAGATTATGTTCTTCACCATCTTGAGAACACTAGTTATTAAATAAATTTGAGGTTGACATTGATTAGTCAAGTTGAAGATCAATAAATATCCTTCGTAACCACATTGCCTCACAATTTGTACTAATAGTTGTCTTGTATTATATTTATATGGAAGATAAGGCAACTATGTGTTGTAGCTCACTTTTTCAAGAAATTACTCCTAAACCAAGAGTGAACAAATAACCAATAGTTGACTTCCTTGTATCTGTAGACACCCAAAATTGACCCTTAGATCATTTATCGATTTGTTGCATTATTCACCATTGCATATGTCGATTTTGTCTAGCACACTTATATCAATTATCAATTTTCTTCGAAACCATTTATTTCCATCATTAATTAAATAAATTATATTTAATTAATTAATTTCATCTATTTTCATTATCTTTGTTTTTTTAATTTTCTATCTATAATTAAATAATCTTTAATTATTTAATTATCCCATTATTCTTCTAAAATTAAATTTTCTAAATTTATTTAATTTGACCTTTTTAAATAAATAAAATTAATATTTTATTTATTTATCCTCTCATCATGCATATAAATTAAATAAATTTATTTATTTAATTTCTATTTATTCTTCCAAATTTTCTAAATTTAGCTTTTTCCTCTATCATATCTTATCATTTTCCTTTTTTATCACTTTCTTCTATGTGTACATGTCGGCCTTGTCCTTAGTATGTCAAAATTAAATACAAAAAATGATTTAATTGGTGTAAAAATCAATTATCCTTGTCATCCACCTCTTAAAATAGAAAAGCATCCTATTATAAGAAAACCAATCTTATCTTCACCAACAAAGCCAACTAAATCATTTAATAAAAGTTATCCCTATGGATACATGTCGTGTACATATTCATCTATGCCTCTTGAATTATCTCAACCGTTCATGCAGCCGCTTTCTCCACTGTTGATCAATCTTAGTTGAGAGCTATATATACACACTCTCATTTCATTCCAAACAACACAATCTCTATAGCGTCTAGATTATCATCTTATGCATATCATATCTATTGAGCATCCATTAAGCATTTTGAGCATATCATCTATCATCATGGCAGCTTTAGCAACTATGGTTGTTCACTTTTGAGAAGAAATCCACATTCAACCAAGGAATCAACACAATCTAGGTGACATTGTTCTTTGATTTGCTTTCATTTTGTGTCATTTAGATAGATTTATTGAAGGTGGTAGGATTGGGTTTTGATTGTAATGCTTGATCTTGTTAACCTGATTTTCTCTACTCACACATTCTGGCACACTCAGTGGGACTCACATCCTTGATTGATTTTTTTTTGGAAAGTCATTTTTTGAAGTCTAGGCATGGAGTAGCGCAATTGATTGGCAGAAAATCACATTTGGTATGTGCAAAATCGCCTTTGAATGGCTTTGCATCGCTTTTAGTTGGGGGAAATCACTTTTGAACAGCTTTCTGTCACCTTCGGTTCACATCTGATCGCCTTTGGTTGGCTGGAAGTCACCTCTAGTTGCATTAGATTTTATCGATATATTTATCTTTGCAGGGTTTCTCCAATCTTAGTGTGTTTGATTTGGGGTTGCAAGCTAGTTTATTTTCTAACCCTAACTGTCTTTTCCATCCTCAAGCCAGTTTATTTGGGGTTTGGTTTATCTTTGACCTAATCATATCATATTGTTGGATCTTTTGTGTTTTCGCTACAGGACACATATTTGATTCAATTTATCCATCTTTCTGGGTTATCAGGGTCTCCTATATCCATTTTATGATCATTTATTTGGCTTTGTTGTGTGAATTTTGTAGGTTATAGACATTCGAGCATATTTGGTTGACAGATAATCGCCTCTGCTCAGTATTTAGTCACCTTTACACCACCCAAAATTGCCTTTGATCAATAGTCTGTCACCTTTAGTATAAATTTAGTCACTTTTGATTTGTAGATAATCACTTTTGCATTCTGTTTCATCGCCTTTGGTCTACATTGTTATAATCTTGATTTCTTTGAGGCTAACATCTGTTGGTGCAGCTTTTTATCGATGTCAAAGAAAGGTGGATCTGAAACTACTAATAAATCTATTGCAAGTCGATCAGTCAAAGATTTACCTTATTTTCACTAATCTAGGAACATTTCGTTTGGTGCTTAAAAAGAACTTGTTTGCTTTGTTTTCTTTTCTCGTGTGACTTGCTTGTTGTGTTTATTGCATTTAACATTAGTAGATCCTAAGCTAATAACAAAAGTATCCTCTCCCCTTGCCTATCAAATGGATCTTGGGTGTAAGAGAACTTGTTATTATCTTTAGAGAGGCCTACCTTGGTGGGAAAAGAGGTACTCACCCCAAGGGAACGACCTCAAATGGTACTTTCATTCGGTCCTCTATATAAAAAAGGATAAGGCAAAAGCTAAGTCTAATCGGTATTAACGCTTACCGTACAGTGCTAGTTTGAAAGGAGGCATACCTTGTGTATATGAGACTCCTAGTAGGACTAGTTAAAGCTTTAAGTAGCTTGTTGGACGCTCGTAACATTCCGGTCCCCTGAATCATTACTAGAAACCACTTGTTGTAGAGGCCAAAAAAAATTTTTTGCTTGCTGGTGCAGGAGGTCGGACCTCCGAAGCCGCCCTATACATATTATTCATTATGGAGACAGAAAATCCCTCAGTTCATAAGATCTCCAGATCTTTGGGGAAGAGATTTGGTGTGCCCGTGCTGTGGTGGGGGAGCCAGTGTCACCAATATCTCTAGCTGTCTGCTTTGTCTTAGTATATGGAGAAATCCAAGTAGGGACTCAACAAGTAGTATCCTCTTTCCAGCCTAGGTTGTACATGCTTACAATTGTTTTCAAAATTGTTGAGACTCGTGAAAAATTTTGGGCTAATCTAGGTCCTCATTTAGACTTTTACTCTGATTTTGTATTAGAGACATCCAAAACTAGCCATTATGTCTTTGTTGTGTGTTCTTTTGCCAATTCCCTATCAAAAACAAGACACTGTCACTAAAATTCACCTTTGCACAATCCATCCACGCCTTTGCATCATATCCAGTCGCCTTTGAATGATAGAAACTTGCCTCTGGGTCATCATGAATTACCTCTAATCATCATATAGAATGCCTTTGAGTTATCCTGTGTCACCTTTGGATCATAACCAGTTGCCTTTGAGCTGTAGAAAATTGCCTTTGATCAATAGAATTACGCCTTTAGATTATCCCAAATCACCTTTGAGCTATTCTGACTTGCCTCTAGTTCGTACAATCTCACCTCTATAAATCTACAAACTCTTTCCAGTTATCCAGTCCAACATTAACCTCATCCTAGTCAGTCCTTAGCTTTGTCATTAGTTTTCTAGATAGCACACTGATCATCTACAGCCAACACACATTATATTCAGCCTGGTCACATCATATTTTGGACTTTTGAGCCCTTGCATCCTCTTGAGACTCTAAAACAACCATCAACATCAACCAATCAATCGAATCAACACCATCCCTTGGCTTTGGTCACTATCCAGCTTTTGATCATATCACAACAATCTTTTCTAGCTTAAGAGAGTGGTTCCATTTGAGTTGGGCTATATCACCATCATCAATCAACTTGGTCTACCCTTGAGTTCATGAGTCTATCTCTTGGGGGGTAATCTTATCCAATCAAACTAATCCAATCAATCAACCAATCCAATCAATTGATCAGGCCAAACATCAACAAATCAATCCAAGAGTCTCAACTTTGTCACACAAGTCCAAAAATCTCATTCGTCATCAACCAATGCCTCAAACTAGGAGTCAATATAAGGCAGCTATGGAGGCTAACCTAAAAGAATTTCAATCCACGTCTCTTAAGGATGGATCAAAATTCACGACTGGAATGGATGCTAATATCTTTGTACCCTAGGGCTATACCGTCAAACCATCATCATCAACTCAAACATCACAGTATCATCTCGGACCTTCATCATCAACACAACCATCATCATAGCATTAATCTACCTATGAAGAATCTCAAGATGATCTAGAGGAGCTAGAAGACTTTGAAACTTTACAAATCGTCAATAAGCTCTTAAAGTCTGATCCCAATAGATTTTTTACAACTAGCTCAAGGAGGAGCCAAATTGCCAAGTGACTTTGACATATCCATAATTAGAAAACAAGATCCAATCAATGATATTACTACCATGTCCACCAAACCTACAACATTTACACACAACCTCCAAACACCACCTTTGACTAATCAATCCGCCTATCCATCTCACGCATCCTCTACATCTATGACACTGATCCAACCAAATGTTCCCACATTAATAGAGCCTTTGTTAACGCCATCTTACATGATCAATTCGCATGTGTCACAAGCACCTCAAGTCTCTAATCAAAGTGTGCCACATGTTGACACATATCATGTCAATTCTATATCACCATATCCCACTTCTTCCAATATCAACCAACATCCATATCAATCCATACCCCTAGATCTTTTATCTACATATCCCACCATTTCACCTAACCACCAAATTCATCAAGTGCCTTCACAACAAGAACATGTGAGCCTAAGTTACCCTATGCAACAAGACCAAACATTCTTAAGTCCTCATGCTACCTTTGAAAAGGGAGATACCAATCTAGATAATGTATCCTATGAGTACCCTTCATCATTATCCACTCAAATGCCAATCCACAAGCCTACTAGTCCTATACCAACACCATCATGTACTCCCAATCCTAATTCATTGGTCCATCAACCTTCTAATGCATCAGGCCATTCATTACCTTCGTCCCCATGTTCCTCCAATCTTCCACAAAAGGATTCTTGGGAGATGACCCTACAACAATTGGTCCAAGCGCAATTACTTAAGCTACCCTTGATAAAACCATCTAGTCCAAGTCCTAATACATCCAATCCCACTATCCCTCCATCCAGTCAAAATCCTAAGCCTAAAACACCTTCCACCCCTATTATCCCTCCACCTAATCGTAATCCTAAGCCTACAACACCATCCACCCTTATTATCCATCCATTATATTGTCCATCTACCCATACACTTGCAAAGGATGTGATCTATTGGCTATTAGCAAGGAATCAACTATCTCCATGTCATCAAACACCTATCCTTGAGCCTATCAAGGAATTTCCAAATGCCATGTCCAATCCTACAACCCCTTCAGGTAGTCCACAACCCCTCAAGTCTATTGAAGAGTCTCCCACCATGAGTCCAAGTCAAGAGCCATTGTACCCTCATGTCGGTGATTGTCAAGAGCTTATCAAGCCCATCCAAGAGTCTCCCATTTCCACTTCCATTTAAGAAAGTCAAGAGCTATGTCAAGAGTCTAATGTAAAGCATGTGGAAACATCAATCCCTTATTCTAATCAAGATCAAATCCCTTCCATTCAACCCATCCACAACCTATACCTTCTTTATGATCAAGATACTATCTATGATAAAGAAGCTATCCATGAGCAACTTGATCCTATACCTATCCATGAGCAAGCAATCCAAATCCAACATATCCATAACACATATATTTTCTATGATCAAGATATTATCCATGATGAAGAAGCTATCTATGAGCACCTTGATCCTATCCATAACCCTATACCTATCCATGATCAAGATATCCAAATTGCTCCAATCCATCCTCCATCTTGCCCTATCCATAATTCCACAACATCTACTTCCCTTGATGACACACTTGGCTCCCAAGAAAACATAGATGATCAAACAAATAGCTTGGGTCTTAGTGAGAATAATGATACTCAAGTTCCTAATGATCCTTTCTCATCCACTATCGACCATGTTACAAATCCATCATCATATTCTATTAGTCTTACCACCCCCATCCATGAATGTTCTTCCTTAGGGGAACAACAACCATTGTCCATTACCTCACCTTCTCCATCCAATAATAAGTTCAATTCTAGTTCCCAAAGCACACCAAGTCCCATTGTCCATCGCATACTCCAAAACATGAACTACCAAGGTAAAGGCTTAGGCCTTCATGAACAAGGTATTTTGGATCCAATCCATGTCAAAGTCCCTCCACGCTCATATGGCCTTGGATAAACACCCCAAGGGAAAAAATCTAAAGATGTTGGTAATTCCTCCATGCATCCTAAATCCACCACTTTCCATCACAAACCACATCATATACCCAAAACATTTGTGGCCATTCCACCTCCACCATCCTACAAATGTCAAAAGCATGTGACCATACACCTTCCACCATCTAATTTACCTCCATTGCTTCCAACTCCTACTATCCCTCTATCCACTTTACCTCCACTTCTACCAATGCCTAATTATCCACTTATCCATAAGTCCCCTAAAAATCCTAATCATGACCAACAAATGAATACATTGTCTAAACATGAAGCTTCCACTCATTCCACCAAACCCATGGGATTCAAAACTAAAACCCTAGATGCCTTTACCTATAAATCCAAAAATCCTAAGGATCCTCATGCCTTGGGACATCAATGCAAAAAGTCAAATCAAAGTACATCCAAAAAGCTATCCAAGCCCATACCTCCAAAACAAAAGTCAAAAACTAAAATGGTTGGGTACCTAAGCAAAAATCAAGCAAGTCAAATGGAGCATCCACATCTCAAAAATCCCAACCACCCCCTTCCATCCAAAATTTCCATTCCATTCAAATATTCCAAAAATCCCACAAGCAAAACAAAAATCATAAAAATACTAAGTCTATGTGGGTACCTAAGTCACTACATCACCCATCTCTTAAGCAAACATTGCCATTACTTCCTACACCACCTTCCCATCAAAAGCTTCAATGTTTATCATAATGTGTGCAACCATTGGTCATGGTTCCCTTCCATTCCACAATTCCACATACCCCCATCTCCCCACCTTTCATCCATTATCCTACATATTTCACTCATCACCTTCCTATGGTCCATGCTTTTGCATAAACCTTTCATCCATCCTTTTCCATATGTCCTCCATAATCACATCATAAATCCACTAGTCTATCCTACCATAAACCTCATAATCCACTATCTTTACCAACATAATCCATATCATAACCCACTATTACCAATCCATCCATCCTTGCATAAATCTTTCATAATCCACCATCTACCTACTCCATCTCCCTCTCATGCAACCCCTTACCAACATCTATGAGCATAGTGAGACTTGACATGGTCCATGCAGTAACATCACTCTCTAATGGGACTATCACTTTTCATGGCACTAGACACTTGAGTCCTTCCTATCCATATTCCCCTTCTCCCCTCCATTAAAAAAAAAATCAAAATAGTAAATTGAAATCCCTTTGTCCAATGGTGAAAACAACCCTTGGTGGCGCCTTGGATAAGTACCATGATGAAAACCTGACAAACAGGCATCATGTGTATGTTGATCTTCTATGTGGGGCATGTTGTCTCATTCAATCTATCATTTTCCATCCTATCATGTCCTATCTTACCATATCCTATTATCCTTATCCATTACACCCATATACCTATCCTATTGAGTACATCCATCCTACCTTCCTCCTTTTGATTTTGATGAAGACATGGGGGCAAAATATTGAAACATGTTTTGGATATCTCTTGATATACCTCATCCTTTCCAATCAATCATATCATTATCCTATTGTCATAAGATTTGTCATAAAAAATCCTAAGTATTACACCAAGAATGGGGCATATTATTCCTATGCGACATAGTCTTTGGAGATCACGTCCTAACTCTCTTATGATGCATACATCCATTCTATTATGGCCTATCCTCTTACCCATCCATCTATCATGATCTTTCCATCCTATTTACTATCATCCATCCTACCTTGATCTTGTCATCTAGACTTGGTTTTCCCTTGTCATTGGTGTCTAGCATAAAATCTATCAAAATGGTCATCCAATGCCATCCCAAAACATTCCAAATATAAAAAAAATACACTTTCAAAAATTAAAAAAAAAAATAAATATTCCCAAAATACAAAAAAAAATCATTTAACATGTCAAAAATACAAAAAAATAAAATATCCAACAAAAATCAAGCAATAAAGTCAATCACATCATTCAATTCCTCAATCTAATTCTTCAAATCAATCATCAAATCAATTCCTCACTTCCTCAATCGTCCAATCAAATTCAATCAACTCACTCAAATCATTCTAATCAAATCAATCCAATCAATCATCCTTTTCAGATCACTTCTCCAATCACTTCATTCATTCAATTCATCAAATCAATCCAAACAATCAATCCATCAACTCATTCCATCACATCAAGTTAATCAAGTCACTCCAAGCAATTATCCAAATGCAAGTCATCCTTTATCCATACCAATCAAGTCAATCGATCATGTCAAATTATCCAATCACATCCTTGGCCTTGATCCTAATCTTGTTGTAGACCCAATCAATCAATCAAACAATCATCATCAATGGGATATATTGTTCCCACATCCTTGTGTTGATCTAGGGATATATTGTTCCCCATAATGACAACACTATCATAATTAATCAATCAATTAATCATTGGTTTACAGCTTGACAGGGGTAATACCTTTTTTGTTTTTGTATCATTTGTGCATGTTTGCTTGCTTGCTTGTGTGTGTTATATTTTATCTTGCATTTATATCACATCCCTTTCATTCCATTAAAACATTATAAGAACTACATCTCATCTCTATTGTTAAGTGCCTTGATCTCGTGGATACAGGGTATGTAGGCAGTCTAGAATATGAAGGAAGTATCCAGACTCAGGCACAGGCGATACACCTCTTCCATCTTTTCATCCTTCATCCAACCTTCACCAATCATCATCTTCATTCATCTCATATTCTTCAATCATCTATCTACCACGTCATCAATAAAAACATAGAACTACATATCATCATTTTCATCATCATCGTACTGTGCTTTGATCATGTGGATAAAGGGTATGTAGGTAGTCTGGAATACGAATGAAGTATCTAGTACGCAAGTTCATACGATTCATTCTTCCATTTTCACTTCATCCTTCCATATTCCATCTCACTTTGACTAACTCAAGCAGAAAGCAAACTACGCATATCTCGATAGCTCAAGCACTCATCAAATCAGAGGTTAACAAAGACATTTGTCTGCATGCCTTTAGCCAACATTTGCTATATCAATCCAACATCTTAGCCTTTAACACGATATATCTTTCCTCACAAGGCGCTATCCAATCTATCCAAGAGCATCCTCTTTTGGCAAGAGAACATGATGGCTGTGTCATTGTTTTCTTTTGATTTATCTTTTTGTCTCTTTCTAATACCTAATCTAGACTACCTTGATTTCTTATATCTTGGTATGACACGAGGAAGTATATACTGGGGCATAGTCATTTGCTTTCATATGTTGTGTTTGTGGGATGATCTTATTCTCCTACTATGCCTAATGGTATCTTGTACGTGTTGGGGTTAGCATCGTGCATATCAATATCTATTGCATCTAAGGACCTAAAAAGCCTTTTATGTACTAAGACTATTCTATGCTAAGACTATTTCCTATACATATAACCAACAAGGTTTCATTATGTTTAGTGGAAATAAGTTCAAACAATTTGCTTGCAGAGTCAAAGTCCATCTCGAAACAGCTAATATTCATATCTTGTGTATGTTGGCTCAACATCTTGACCTCATATGATAGACAAGATTGTATTATGCTGAATGCATTGGATATATCGTCACCTAGGTCTTTATACCTTGGTGCATAATATTTATATGCTATATCAAACATAAGGATTGCAATCTCTAAATTTGTGTGCAACCGTTGCCAAGAACTAACATCTATTATCTATCATCCATCCATTTATTCCACAATAAAATTCATAGCTCTCAAAAGGATTGATCAATTGAATTTCACCTACTTTCTTCTGATCATCATCATCTTTGTCTTCATTTTCTTCATCCTGCAAAACAAGTGTGTTAAACATACATCACCCTATATCATTATCATATAACATATATCATTATATTTGTATAACATAGATCATTGTACACTTCATTTGCATAAAGCCATTACTATATTTATAGAGCCCAAAATCTAATTTCTTCTAAGCCAAACCCTAATTCTTCTTTTCCATCAGTAATTTCTCCCACCCAAAACCCTAATTTTTCTTGTCAACCTAGTCTAGTCTTGTTTTATCATCTAATCGTGAGTCAACCCAGTCTTTTCCTGGTAGCTTGGTTTTCCTCTCGAGGGGGCATCATCCTCCAGTTTCATTGGGGCATAGGTTGCTTATCTTATGTATCAATCATATCTTCTTTGAAAAAACGTCCTAGAGTACATTGTCTCAAAGAGAGGCAAAATGTAGACACCAAAAATTGACCCTGAGATCATTTATCAATTTTTTGCATTATTCATCATTGCATATGTTAATTTTATCTAGAACACTTATATCAATTATCGATTTTCTTCTAAACCATCTATTTCCATCATTAATTAAATAAATTATATTTATTTAATTAATTTCATATATTTTCATTAGCTTTATTCTTTTTTTTCTATCTATAATTAAAAAATCTTTAATTATTTAATTATCCCATTATTCTTCTAAAATTAAATAAATTTTTTAAATTTATTTAATTAGACCTTTTTAAATAAATAAAATTAATATTTTATTTATTTATCCTCTCATCATGCATATAAATTAAATAAATTTATTTATTTAATTTCTATTTAATCTTCCAAATTTTCTAAATTTAGCTTTTTCCTCTATCATATCTTATCATTTTCCTTTTTTATCACTTTCTTCTGTGTACAAGTTGGCCTTGTCCTTAGTATGTCAAAATTAAATACAAAAAATGATTTAATTGGTGTAAAAATTAATTGTCCTTGTCATCCAACTCTTAAAATAGAAAAGCATCCTATTTTAAGAAAATCAATCTTATCTTCACCAACAAAGCCAATTAAATCATTTAATAAAAGCTATCCCTATGGATACATGTCTTGTACACATTCATCTATGCCTCTTGAATTATCTCAACTGTTCATGTAGCCATTTTCTCCACCGTTGATCAATCTTAGTTGAGAGCTATATATACACTCTCTCATTTCATTCCAAACAACACAACCTCTATAGCATCTGGATTATCATCTTATGCATATCATATCTATTGAGCATCCATTAAGCATTTTGAGCATATCATCTATCATCATGGCAGCTTTGGCATCTATGGTTGTTCACTTTTGAGAAGCAATCGACATTCAACCAAGGAATCAACAAAATCTAGGTGACATTGTTCTTTGATTTTCTTCCATTTTGTGTCATTTAGATAGATTTCTTGAAGGTGATAGGATTCAGTTTTGATTGTAATGCTTGATCTTTTTAACCTGATTTTTCTTGCTCACACAATATCAACTAATCCAACCCAATCAAAATCAATATATCCTTCTAGGATAAAGTCAACATATCTTTGATATAGAATACCAAATTTGAGAGACCTTTTTACATATAAAACAACTTGTTTTGCAACTTGCCTAAGTAGTAAATTTCTTGTTTGGATTAGGATCCTCTCATGCTATAACTTCTTATTTATGAAGGTTCATGTGGGTCGTTTGGATTAGGATCTTTATTGGTCAATGGATTAGGATCTATATGGGTTGATGGATTAGAATTAGCTTTTCTTAGTTCTTGGTTGGGAAGTTTGGCTCCTATTCCTATGAGGTACTAACCATGGAATCTTTGTTGTGAAATTTAGTGTTAATGAGGTACCCCAATCGTGGCATCTTCATTTTGAAGTAAGAAGTGAGCTAGTTGGGCATGGCCTTGTTTAGTGTTAAGAAAACCATTGTGATTATCGTGGTATTCATCTTGATCATGATATTCTTCTTGTTCAACAAGGCTAGCATCATCATCATTTTCAAAGGGGTTGTTATCTTGATTAATGAACTCATCGAAAAAAGGGTCCATAGCCCTTGTTTTGATTAGGCTTTGGTTTTGACTGTTTTGGTTTTGAACTTAGCATGGGTTTAACACAAGGGAGATGGCAAAGAAGACACAACAACCTACTATGGTCAAGTGGGATTGTTTGGCTTGTGAGCTCACAAATATACTTGACTTAGTTGTAAACAGTATCAGCCCAATATCTTAAAGTGCCAAGTATAAAGGACTGGGACCATACCCCTAACCTACTATCATGTTTTCAAAAGTACAATGTAACTTCCCGAGGCTAACCGCTTATCAATGCATCACAAGTGAAAACAATAGAAAGGCTTCCTACTAAGTTTACACAAGACTCAACTAAGCTAGCCCTCTATATACCTGAAGGTAAGTGAGGCCCAAGTTTGTGTGACAAAAGTGTTGTCTAATGGATTTTCCTGAGAGGGTAACACCCCTCCTCCTTCACTTGGAAAACTACAATATAGATGTCAACTCAGCCTAAAATGATAGCTCCTCGAAATTCTATAGCCCGTTAGAACACAAACTTTAGCTAGTGCTTGGTGATGAAATCCAACTAAACCCCTCAGAAAATGAAAAATAAAAAGGAAAACTTACTTTTAATTTCTAAGATCACTCAAAAGTTGAGGAAAGAACATACACGAGGTCCTTGGGTGATGCAGGTGAAGAGGTTTCTTTTGATCCTCATGACTACCTTGCACTGTGAGATGATAACATAAACAACAAAATCATGAACACAAAGACAAGCAAGACAATTGTTTTTGATCCTCAAGATCATCTTAGGATGTGAGAGGAGAGCATACACAACCAACTTGCACACAAATACAGTAAATGATGCAATTTCCTCATTAACCAAAAATGTGAATTAAATTGATTTAAAAATTTAGTCTTTGATATCTGAACCTACACACAAGCATTAGTAGTTTGATTGATCTAGGTCTTGGACATAAGAAAATGGTTACAATCAAAGAATTAGAAATAAAAACAATCCCTAAAAAATTATAAAATAACCTTGTCAAATAGAAAATTGAGGTTACTAGCAAATTCCTCGATGAATTCACTCCCTTGTTTCTTGTTTTTCTATGTCAAGTCTTTTCCTCTCTTTTTGAGGAGTTGATTCTACAATTGTATATCATTTTTATCCTCTTCTTGATGAAGGATCACGTAGTGTAATCTGAAACATCGACACAAAAAAGCTATACACAGTTTTTTCCAGAAAAAAAAAAAAAAAAGTATTCATTATATGGACTACAAAAATATCATGTATTTAAACAAATTCCTTATGATTTTCTAATCATTTAAAAAAAATTGCTAAAACTTGACTTTGTATGCAAAAGTTATGCCAATTGCCCAAAATATATATAAATGTACCTTCAGGCTGAAAAATTGGACATTTGGAGCAAAATCTAAAAAATCACTTGATCCAAAACAAATATGATGGAGAGCTTTCCAAGGCCTATAACAAATAAAAAATCTACCTCCATATGCAAAAATTATGTTAGTTTAAAAGAAATCACCTCCTTTGTAAGCAAAGAAATACCCTTTGAGCTATGTAAGGCAGCGCCACTAGCTGAGGCTGAGCAGCAGCAACAGAATGGGGTAGAGTGGTTCACAAGTGGCACAGGGGCAGGAACTCTCGATGGTGGTGGCACAAAGGAGCGAGGGGGATTGAAGCCAAGTAGAGGTTGAGGTGAGGCAAAGGAACCAATGGCACCAATGGCAGAGTTAAGTGCTAAGTACTTATTGTTGGAGCAATTAACCACCAGGATCAAATCTACAAAACCAAATAACCTTCCACATAAGAGAGACAAGCAACAAGAATGCTATATTGCCATGATACAACAACACTGGATTACATAATGTACAATGAGGCCTTGGTTATAAAGACCAAGGTGAAATACAAGATGATGTAGTCATGTGACAAGTGTCTTAATCCTATGACATATGACAACTATAGGATAAGATGACAACTATCAACAACAACTATCAACAACTAGACAAACTAGAAACATCTAGAAAACAACTAGAATGCTTCCTAAGTCAACTTAAAATGTGAACATGTGTGTGAGTATTATTTAACTAATAAATAGTTAAATAATATGAATTATCCACACAACAAAGGTTAAACCGGATAGGTAATAACCCTGTTCACACCAACACCCCCCCTTAAGTGCAACTTAGGGAGGAACAAACAAATGCAAAGATGGGTCCCGGCAACAAGGCCATGTTAGCTACCCATGTACAAACAATCTCTCACAAGCGAAGAAAAGGAGAAAACCTCATGGGAAAAAACTCCTCTCCAAAAAGAGAGAAAAACATGCAAAGAAAAAACATGAAAAAGTAAAGGAAGGAGGACTCAAGAAGACCCCCCAAGGACAACTTCCTTCACCCCAAGAATCGATCACAACTGAAGATAATGAGGTGATGCCAAGGGTTTAGTGAAGATGTTTGTAACCTGCTCCTCATTAGGCAAGTACTCCAAGCTGAGAACACCATCTTAGATGAGCTTCCTGGATCTCGATGTGCTTAGTACATTGATGCTCCACGGGGTTGCAAGAAATGTGAATGGCACTCTAATTATCACACCAAAGAGTAGTAGGATGATCTAATGGAAATCCAAACTCAGTCATCAACTGTCGAAGCCAAAGAACCTCCTGGCTAGCCAAAACTACACCTTGATACTCAGCCTCTGTCGATGATAATACAATAGTTGTCTGCTTCTTGCAAGACCATGCAATCAGACTAGAACCAAGGCAGAAAACAAAGCCAGAAGTGGACTTTTGATCATTAACATCAGCAGCCCAATCTGAGTCGGTGAAGCCCATAATCGAAGAAGCTCCTGATGTATAATGAATGCCAAAGTGTGATGTGCTCTTAATATACCTCAAGATACATTTGGTTACCTTCCAATGACTCTCATGTGGCTCTTGAGAGAAACAGGAGACAAGTCCAACCGCAAAGGAAATATCAAGACGACTGTGTGTTAAGTACAAAAGACTGCCAACCAACTGCCGATACAATGTAGCATCAACTGTGGGAGTAGTGCAACTGGTAGGCAATACAACACCTGACTGAAATGGTGTAGGGGCAGGCTTACAATCAGCCATGCCAAATCTCTGAAGCAAATCAAGAGCATACTTCTGTTGAAAAATGATGATCCCCTCAGTAGTCTGGCGAACCTAAAGACCAAGGAAGTAGTGCAGAAGACCAAGATCTGTCATATCAAAGTGCTCCATCAATGCTTGCTAAATACTCTGGATCATGGAGGTAGAATTGCCTCTGAGAATCAAATCATCCACTTAAAGCACAAGGATCAAAAGGTCATCTCCACGTCTCTAAGTATAAATTGTAGGGTTAGAATGGCATCGTGTGAAACTGGAGGAAAGAAGGAAACTATCCATCTTCTCACACCAAGCCCTAGGGGCTTGTTTGAGACCATATAATGAACAACAAAGCCTACAAACAAGTGAAGAGTCCTGCACAAAACCTAGAAGCTGCTCCATGTAAATCTCCTCATGAAGATCACCATGTAAGAAGGCACTCTTCACATCCATCTAATACACTAACCATCCTTGAGATGTAGCAAGAGAAAGTACAAGACAAATGGAATCCATCTTGGCGATAGGAGCAAAGGTCTCAGAGTAGTCAATACCCTCAACCTGAGAAAACCCCACAGCAACAAGACGAGCCTTGTACTTGTCTATAGAACCATCAACTGCATATTTGGTGTGGTACACCCACTTGCACCGAACCAATTTTCTTCCCTTAGGAAGCGGAACAAGATCCCAAGTATGATTCTTCATTAAAGAAGAATACTCCTCAACCATTGCATTGTCCCACTCTAGAATACCTATAGCATCTGAAAACTTCTGAGGATCTGTGGAAATGGCATGACTCAAAAGACTTACACTTGCTATCTGTGATCGAGTGCGATGAGTATCTGTGGGATCACCAACAAGAGGACCAGCCTCCTCAAGAGTAGTACGGGCCCATCAAGGCAAAATTGGTGCTTGAGGAGGTGGTGGAGCAAGACCTTCATCTGTATCATCCTGAAGAATCAAACTATCCTCAAGTGACAATGAAGAAGGCGGAGTATGTAGTGAGGAAGAAGAAGTGGAGGAGGAATCCACTTGTATGAAGGACTCATCAAAATGGACATCTCTACGAAAGTAAACATCCCGAGTGACAGGATCAAACAACCTGTAAGCCTTCACATCCTCACAATAGCCAACAAAAATTAAAGGTTGACTCTTCTTCTCCATAGCCTTACGCCGACCATTCAGAATGAATGCCCAAGCCTCACTACTGAATACTCTAAAGAAGGATACATTGGGCTTGACATGGGACCAAGCCTCCTTGGGAGTCAATCCTGCAATGCCTTGTGAGGCATCTGTCTGAATATATTTGGCACAATCAACTACTTCAGCCCAAAAAGTGGGATCCATAGACTTAGACTGAATCATGCAATTTGCCATCTCCCTTAAAGTCATGTTCTTTCTCTTGGCCACACCATTCTATTGAGGAGTTTAAGGAACTCAAAACTGATGTTGAATTCCATGCTCACTGCAGAAATCTTGAAAAGCTTGGTTCACATATTCCCCCCATTATCTATGCGTATCCGTCAAAGAGAAAGACCTGACTGCTTCTCCACAAATGCCTTATATGTCTTGAATGTGTCAAAAACATCACTTTTGTACTTAAGAAAGTACACCCATGTGCGTCGTGAGAAATCATCAATGAAAGTGAGCACATACTTGGCCCCTAAAAATGGAGTTGGGAAAGACATGAGATCACTATGAACCAACTCCAAGGGTGCCGAAGCTCAAGTAGCCTGAACCTTAGGAAAGGGATCCTGATTATGTTTGCCCAGTACACAACCTGGACAAACTCCCTCTCTACAAGAAATCTTAGGTAGACCAACAACCAACTTCTTTGTGCTCATTTGCTGAAGATAACTGTAATTCAGATGTCCAAACCTCTCATGCCAAAGCTTGCTCAAGGCATCAGTATGTGCTATAAGAGATGATCCTGATGAAGACTCAAATCCATCAAATCTGTATAGTCGAGATGCATGATCCACTCTCCCTGTAGCAACAACTGTCTCAAGATCCTGTAGCTATCTAATAACCACATTGTGAGGAGTAAACTCAACTTTCTTCCCATCCTGAGAATGACAAATCTGATATATGGAGAGAATATTTGCAAAAATCTTAGGAATAAAACAAACATCCTCAATGCAACCATCTTGCAATTGAATGGTGCCTGTCCCCATGACTAAAATCTGTGAAGAGTTCCCCACTGCAATCTGAGAAGTGCTAGTATCAAAAAGAGTCTCAAGTAGATCAAGTGAATTGGTCATATGATGTGAATCATCTGAATCAAGTATCTAGCTATCTGAAGATGCAAGCAAGCCATGTGTCGAAAGAGCATGTCCTTTGCCTGTAGAGGAGGGCTTGGGAATAGAAATCTTGTGCTTCTTCATAGCTTCCTCCAAAGCCTCTAACCTCTTAAAACAATGAGACTCATCATGACCTGTTACGCCACAAAAAGAACAAGTGCCACCTTTCTTCTTCTTTGTCTTGGAGGAAGACTCACCAGATTTGGAAGGATTAGGTGGAGGAATGGGATTCTGATCATTCTCCAGCTTTGGTTTGAAGGGAGACTCACTACCTAAAGGAGATTCTATCTTGGGCTTCTTCTTATTCTTACATTTACTCTTGGAGGATGAGGCCATAAAGGCTTGACTCTTAGAACTAGGAAGTGCATCCATTTGAAGTAACTTGGTTTGCTCCCTAGTAAGATGCTCAAAAAACAACTCAAATCTAGGCATCTTAAAGTCTTTCCCAAAGGCATCCATAGTAGAATAGAAGGTAGATGAAAACACCTAAAATGGGCCCTTCAACTTCAACAAAATCAAGAAGATACATTCCTTTTTAGTTTTATCATGCCCACATCCTTTCAATTGTGACAAGATCATCTTGAATTTTTCTAGAAAATCTTGGATAGTTGGAAAACTATCTCGAGAGAGTGATGTCAATTCTGCCTTTAGTTGCAAGATTCAGAATTCATTAACGGTACCATACAATTATGCAAGTTTATCCCAAATTTGCTTAGGTGTTTTACACTCCACAAAATGAAACAACAAGTTGTCTGATACATGCAATCCTATGATTCCCATAGCTTCATCTAATTTGTTCTTATAAGTAAATCTTTTAAACTCCTTAGTGAAACCAAGTGGATTATCCTCTAACATTTTCCAAAGTCCCTTAGATTGTAGCAGTTGTTTCGTTTTTAACTTCCATGTGTGATAATTATGTGGAGTGAGTGGTTTTATAGACACACTTTTCGCCATATGTAGCAGAAAGGAAAAAAAAAACACCAAGAACCAAAGACACAAGGGCACTTTAATCGTGCCTTTCATCCCCCAAAATATATTAATAGTGTAATTGTAACCCCCCCAGCAAAGTGCAATGAAAGAATTTGTACAATCGACAAGCTTAAATCAGCCGTTTATAACACGGTGATTTTTACAATTTTGAGAAAAAAAAGCTTGTCAAGGGAAAAACAGAAGTTACAATCAGATTCCTTGTGATTTTCTAAGCAATTTCAAAAAAACATTCACCAAATTTCGACATCGTATGCAAAATTATGCCAGTTGCAAGAAAAACACAAACTATACCTTCAAGCTGAAAAAACTGGCAAAAATGACGAAATCTGAAAAAAAAAATCACCTACACCACAGTGAGCTTGGAAATAAAATAGATCTAAACATGTGTGACTGACCACAACCTTAGTGCTGTGAAGGCGACTAGGTAGGCCTGAAAACTCTCGATCTTGGCCAAGCACTTCGCCAAAGAAGGTTAATATCAAACCAAGGCCAAAAAAGGCGACATACAATCAGGTTGAATTTTCCAAAAAAATAACCTGCACACCAAAATAGCGACCCACAACTACAGAAATATAGTCTACAAAGGCCAGATCTAGGCCAAATCACACCCAAAAAAGACCAAAAAAATAATTGATCTGATCTATTACACTGCAAATGAAGCAGAAATTGCAGGGTGCTGAATAGCCCTATGCTAAAAAAATTGTCTTTTGGACAAAAAATTTCTACAAAATGCATATAAAAGCCAAAAAAAAGTTAAAAAATTATCTTTGTCCAAAATCAAGTTTTGGACAGTTGATCCTTACTGATTTGGGTGATCTGAACTCAACAGTGAACTTCGTTTTGAGCTAGGATGCACCAGCAAAAAGTTGATGGCAAGATCTCTCAACAAAAATGAGAAGGGGCTTACAGGATCAAAGCTCTGATACCATGTTGGAGCAATCAACCACTAGGATCAAATCTACAAAACTAAATAACCTTCCACACAAGAGAGACAAGCAACAAGAATGCTATGTTGCCATGATACAACAATATTCGATTACATAATGTATAATGAGGCCTTGGTTATAAAGACCAAGGTGAAATACAAGATGATGTAGTCATGTGACAAGTGTCTTAATCCTATGACATATGACAACTATAGGATAAGATGACAACTATCAACAACTAGACAAACTAGAAACATCTAGAAAACAACTAGAATGCTTCCTAAGTCAACTTAAGATGTGAACATGTGTGTGAGTATTATTTAACTAATAAATAGTTAAATAATATGAATTATCCACACAACAAAGGTTAAACCGGATAGGTAATAACCCTGTTCACACCAACACTTATAAAAGGTAGTGGGCCTAGCCAAATGGAAGACCACCTAATAGTTGGTCAGTGTACCTTCCATTATACACCAACACTGTAGGTACGGGAGTTTGTAGACCCCATACTCTGTAATAAAACAAAAGATTTTATTTTTAAAAATAAAACTTAATATTTTAAAACATATAGCTTATGTGGTCCTCAGAGTTGTACGTGGGGGAGCTAATGGACCTAAAGAAGAGGCTTGAAGCCATAGAGATGTCAGAACATGTGAAAGATAACAAAGTGTAGGAGATTATGGCTACAAGCCAAAAACTCACTTACGAAAACATCCAGCTCAAAGATGAAATAATCAAGCTGCAAACCATTATGAAAACATGCCAGTAAGAAATCCTGACCATAAAACAAGAGCCAAAACAAGTCAACGAAAGAAATACATATTGGGCAGCAAAGGAGAAAGGCATCTCAGATTTAAAAGATGAAATCCAATCAGCCATAGCAAGCGTGGAGGCTAAAGAAGCTAAAATAAAGGAACAATTAGAAGAGGCAAAATCATGGGCACAAGTGGCAAGAGGGCCAGCAGTGAGTCAGAAAGAGCTTATAGAAAAACAAGTCAAACTGCAAATGTGGGAGGAAAGAAATAGGCACGATAGGGCAGCAAATATAATTATAAAAGGGTTGAAAGATTTTGGGGAAGGTGAGCACACCAACAAACTAGTAAAGGACTTTCTTGCAGACAAGTTAGAATAGACAGGACATATCCACCAAGCTATCAGAGTCGGAAGAATGATGCAAGAGGGTAGAAATAGGAATGTAAGAGTATCATTGAAAAGCATAGAGGACAAGAATAGAATTTTAAGGAACAAAAGGTTTCTTAAAGGCACACATTACTACATTGATGAAGACATAACTCTGTCACAATTAGATGAGAGAAGGAAAGAATGGGAGAAAGTGGTAGCGGCTAGAAATGTAGATAATGATGCGTGGTTGTATAGAGGGAAGCCCAAATCAGCTTTAAAACAAAACATAGTAAATAGGATTTGGAGGTGGTAGAGGTTCTACTACATTTTCAGGAAAATGTTACACCTGTGGTGAGTTTGGTCATCCATCCTTCAAATGTCCAGAAAACAAAGGTTCATCATCATATTTACTATAACCTTACAATACAGCATGGATGTCTGCAGCCCATCATCATCATCACCATCATCATCATATTTTGCTTAACACTGTCAGCATCATCATCATATTTCACCTGCCGACCGATATCCTCCTGCAGACAAGCCTTCGCACTTTCGCCTGCCAACAGCATCACCTTAGTCGATTATCGACAGCATCATCATGTTCGACCAGCGCGAACATCCTCCTGACGTCCACTGTTCACTTCAGCGACAACTTCCGTCTTCACTATCTTCAGCATCATGATATTCAACATCATGATAATCAACAGGATAAAGAACATCCGGTTCCTCCCATTTATCCTGATGATGACCAACCTTTCACTTCTCACACCGTCCCTTTGATGCTGATGTCACCTGATATCCTGATGACGTATATCCTGATGACGATGACGTCACCCGCAGCTCCTCAATATCCTGCTGTTCTGAAATATCCTGATGACATATATCCTGATGATGATGACGTCATATCCTGCTGTTGGCCAAACTTAGCTTTTTTCGGCCCGCGATCAACCCGATCTTCTTCCTTAAGCCGATACGCTCCTCCTCGGCCCTCCTGATGATGATCACCCCGACGCACCTTCACTTCATGCACTCGACTGCATCATGCCGATCTCCTCCACTTATCCGGATGACGATGCCCAAAGCGACTGCAGGATATTCACCAAATTATCCTGATGATGCCGTTTTAACAAACTTTTCAACCTTAGCGAAATTTCACTTCGCCGATCCTCCAGGGACGACCCGATCCACTTCCAGGGTGATCTTCCACACTTTATCAGCTCGACCTAGCACCTGCCCATGCTAGGGTCTTCAACACCTTTCAGCCGCGATCCTGCACACCTGCATGCGAACAAACAAACTAACACCTACCCTACTGTACATAACCATTCCACCGATCAGACAAATCAACCGGTGGAATGGATCAGCGAATCCATGAAAACCACCCAGATGCAGTAAATCGATTAAACAATAGAGACCAAACAGAAATTGAACAAAACAGGATCTCTTATTCGATTTCAAAAGATGCTATTACAATATTCAGTCTCTCCTCTCGCAAAGTCTGATCGATGATATCTGCAATATCAACCGATCCTCATGCTTAAATAGATTTTCCTACGAGTACTACTGACCCGACTCCAAGCGGCTGGGAACTCTCCAGGCGGCTGGGAGATCCAACCGAACATACATCATGACAACTGTCCTAACAAACTTCCTAAAAATAGTAAAAGCATGGTCAGCATGATCTTATCATGATCAGCATGACCTTATTACATGCATTTGGTCTTATCAGACCTTCTTGAAAACATAAACAAGACCTAAAACAACTAACTGCCTCATGAAGGCCAGCTGTCAGGTAGGTGCTCCTGCACCAGTACCCCTCCCTAGGAACACCTATCAATGGTATGTTGGAATTGTAGAGGCTACCCATGGAGGAGAGGTCGCGGTTTAGGGCCCATAGTGGAGGGAAAGGACATCATTGTCCTTAGTGAAACTCATGAGCATGAAGGATGTAAGGTCCTGAATTTTGAAGGTTACAAAAAGATCTCAATTTGGAATGAGATAACTAAAAAAGACAAAGGGCACGGAGGGGTGACAGTTCTAGTGAAAGAATCATACAAGTTGGAAAGGTGGATCCAAGTAGTTAGTACATATGGATGAAGATAATTGATAGAGATTCAGTTATTTATCTTGTTGCATGTTACTTTGCACATCATGGCTCAAAATCTTATAAGAAAAAGAACCTAGACAAAGAAGACCCATTTGCAACACTAAAAATAACATATCGGCATATAGTACCTCAGGAGAAATCATTTTAGTGGGAGACTTCAATGCAAGAATAGCTAATTGTTAGGCTCTCTGCCTTAGAAATGAGGAGGGAGTAAAAGACAACCCTTTATGGTTAGAAGAGGTTGAAAATTAAAACTGGGAAAGAGACTCTCAAGACACAAAAGGAGGGATCACGCAGTACAGAGCAGAATTGTTGGGGATATGCAGCCTATATGACTTGATTATATGCAATGGTATAAAAGCTTGGCCTAGTTCTGGGAACTTTACCTGCCAAACTTACAATGGGCAAAGCATGGTAGATTATGTTATATGCTCTCAAAAGCTAATGCCAAGGTTAACGAAAGTAGATGTGAAAGATTGTCCTATAGAAATGATCACAATCTACTATATGTAAAGATCAGTGTGTGGCAAGGCAGCCAAGGCCAAGATAGATCGCAACAAAAACAAAATAAGGAGGCACCTCAAGGCACAATCCTTTTGACACTTGAAAATCAAGACATTTTTTGAATAATGTTGGAGCAATAATTGCAAGAAATAAGTGACATTGGGTTGGCTGGTATAAACAAGAGAATAATAGACAACAAAGAATTGATAGCTTTAATCCACAAGGGCCTTAGTGTGTGCAAAAGGTCTAGGCCTAAGAGAGGCAACAAAAACAACTTTCTAGCAAACCCTTGGTATGATGAAGATTGCAAGATAGCAAAGAGAATGCTGAAAATCAAGGGAAACAAGAAGGAATATAAAAAACTAGTGAGATCGAAAAAAGAGGATTACATGGAAACAAGGCGGAAAGATCTGATTTATCTTGGGAAGCACAATCTGAGGGGCTTCTGGAAAGAATTACAACAAAAAAACATAGTTACCGAGAATGATATCACGGACCTCCAATGGCTTGACTACGCAAAGATGCTTTATGAAAGAGATCAAAACAAAGATGTCCTCCCAATGATCAATTCAATGGCCAAACTCTTCTCCACGAAAGACATCAAGGAAGGAATTAAAAAGTTTGTTTTGGGTAAAGCACAAGATATAGATGGCCTACAAGCAAAATATATAAAATGGGGGATGGAACTCCTCACACCACACATCAAAAGAATATTTAATGGGGTCATTCAAAATGGTTTTCCGGTGGATTGGACAACCAGAATCGTTATTCCTTTGCTTAAAAGTGGGGATATTAACAACCCTTCAAATTACCGAACTATAATGATCAATCCCCTTTTTGGAAAACTCTTTGGGAGCATGATAGAACGCCGGATTAGTATTTGGACAGAAAAGGAGGGAAAGAGAGCAAAAGGGCAAGCTGGGTTTAGGCCAAAACACTCTATAGTTGATCACTGCATTACCCTCAGACACTTGATTGAGAAGGTTTGGGACAAACAGGGTGAAGAGGTTTTATGTTGCTTCGTTGACTTCAAGAAAGCATTTGATATCGTTCTTAGAAGCAAATTATGGAGTAGAATGGAAGAATTAAGGATTCCAGAAATGTATAGGGTTGATGTCCATAGGTTGTACAATCAAGTTCAAGCCAAGATTAGAGCCAAGTAAGGTTTCTCATAATGCTTTGGGAGTGACATTGGGGTCAAACAGGGGTGCCCACTATCGCCTACCTTGTTTGGGCTTTACATTGACAAATTAGAGGATTGGATAGACAAGTTTGGTGGTGCAAGAGTTCACTTGACCAGCTATGTAATAAAGTTGCTCCTTTATGTAGATTATCTTATTCTAATGGCAAAAACAACCTATGATTTAAGAGTGTTATGGGAAAATTGGTGTAAATGAATAATCAATATATATATATATATATATATATATATATATATATATATATATATATATATATATATATATATATATATCAACAATACCCAATAACTCAATGAAATAAGAAACAAAGAAGATTGAACAAACAAAGAACTTCAAACCTTGCAAAACCTCTTCACTTCGTGGCTTCCATTGATTGCCTATCTCAAATGATCTTGTGTATGAATATGGCCCTTAGAAGGTGCACTTCCTTGCTATTCCAAGATGTCAAGTGGGAATGGTTGTGATAGTTTATTGTAATGAAGATGAGCTTCACAACAATGGTAATGGTATGGTAACAAGTTGATCGCAAGCAAATGGAATGACTTGGGTGCCAAAGGCGCGTTGTAATTCCTACAAAGTAAGGGTACTAAAAGCTTGGATGAATGAAATGGAAGAACTGGGTTGTACTTATAGGCTCATGTGAGAGAGGATCAACGGTATAGAAAGAATAAGAAGATCAACAATATAGAAAGAATAAGAAGATCAACGGTATAGGATACTTGAGAGAATGTGCACGAATAGAAAGAAGACAAGTGTCACACAAAAGTTGTTTTGTTTGAGTTAACTGCTTTCTTTTACAAAGATAAGATTTGCTTTCATAAATTAGAATTCTTTTTTCTAATTTAAGAGTTATTGATAAAAACAAGGTTGATTGAATCAGTTAACTCAACTTGTGATTTGCTTTTGCATGATTTGAGAGAAATTAAATAATAAATTATTTAATTTTGTGTGCATGAAGAAGAAGACATATTGTTAGAAGATTTGGACGATTTTTGAGGAATTTGAAGATAAGAAAGCAAATTAAATAAATAGATTT